>CM072813.1:71071402-72271402 GCA_036937905.1 Salvia rosmarinus
TCCAGAACACATGAACGTCAAAGGATGCAACCTTCATGCCTCAAGGGGGTGTAAACCCCCTCATCCAATCAATTAGGAATCAGCTGTAGGACACGGGCCTACCTTAGTAGCACCTGAAAATCTAGTAGTTGTGGTACATATGTTATTGGAAGAAGATCTGAGAGTCAGGGGATTTCCACCAATAAACACACTTTCACAACCCATCAATCTGGACAACCGAGATAAGCAAGGTAGTAACAGAAATACATCGCATCAATCTAAACACCCGAGAATGCTTCAATGTTTGCAGATTCAGACATTGATGTCGAAAGGGCCCTCTCCAGCAAGTTTTATTCAAAGAAAGTGTTGAAAAGATGGGAACAATTTAAGCACCTGAAGTGCTTAAATGAATGGAAGATCGACGAAGCATCGTTTGCTCAGCACAATCTCATCGAATTCCTTGAGGTACGGGGGCTTCTTAAAACTGTTACGGCCATTCTTCCTTACTCAAAGAATGTTATTTGTCATGTTTATACAAACATGGATAAATCGTTTGGTGACTACATATCTAACAAGTATTGTAAGGTCTACTTTAGGCACAAGGTCTTTAATATTACAGCATGTGAGATCATTGTTGTGTTTGGTCTTGAAGAATTAATCAATGATGTATCTGTTGAGGACTATGATCTGATAGCAAAAGATAACAGAAGGAAAGATACGAAAGTGGAAAATACATTGTCCCGTAGAAGTTTGACCTACCTCTGTTCCGTGCTCTACAAGATCATGACCTCAAATTAGATCATATCCTCCAACAGCACAGTAGTCACCATGCCCCATGATCTCCTTCTTAAAAACTTGGGAAAGGAATACCCTTCAACTTCGGTAAGCTAGTGGTTGAGCAGATTGTAGCTATGGCTGGACGATCTCATCCAGGTCTACTGTAGTTTCCATCACTGTTGTACCAACTATTGAAGAAATAGGGGCTACTGGATGATGCTCGCTATGTATTGTTCAATGACTTCCAGCAATTTACCATCATTAAAACAATCTTTACAGGTAATAAGCTTCTCAATCTACCTTGGACTAACCCAAATAAGTCATATGGAGAACACGCATCAGAAGCTGCATCTGACGAGATGGTATCGTTGCCTAAATCAACGGTCTGCTCCATGCTAGAACACATACACAAACTCGAGCAGACATTGCTGGAAAGTCATCGATGTGCACGCTTGGAGCTCATCGGATTAAAGATCGACGTCCTGACTCTCATTTCTTCTCAAAAAATGGGAGAATAAAGATCTAGTAGGGGTACGACACGGATAGATGAAGATGTGGATTGAAGAAGACGATGTGTTTTTAAATTTATCATAACTTATTTGATTTGATTTGTTTAAATAAGGCCTCCTTCGATGCTGGACATCAAACCTATTTTCTGTTTTTCGTTTTTGTTGGATGAATGTTTATGGTTTATGTATGTGTTTACCTAATTGATGCTTACTGTGTTTTGTTGCTTGTTGCTTACTGTGTTGCGTAACCTGTTTTGATATCACTGTGGTACACAGGGGAGGCATGAATGCATGAGGAGTATACAATTTTTTTGTTGATAATTATGTGATTGTGGATTTAGGGAGAGTACTGTATATATACTATAAAATCTATTTGTATTTGTAGGTTTTGTGAAGAAAGGCAAAAATGAGGAGTTTGTTCTGAACGAGTATCCGCATTGTATGGAGTTAGTTTAGGATTTTTTTTCATTTCTTCACTTTGGTGTGTATAGGTTACGGATGTTAAGCTGGATACGATGGTAACACACCGAGAAATATGAGAATCAGATCATAAGAGATAAGGATGAATGAGTCAATTGTTCGGTTCCTATTTTTCAGGAGCTAGTTAGAGCTACTAACTGCCACAATCAACTCAATCCTAGTGGACTAAAACGTGGTCCAAAGCGTGCACTCGAATGCTTCTCAACTCCTACATAAGAGATGTAGATCGACAGCAGTTAGACGCAACTCTTGAAGAAATCACTGAAGATCTGTTCATGTCTTTGGGTTTGTTTTCATAACATTTCTGATAGCACGAGTGTTGACTTCTAATTATTTTAGAAGTGTGTCAGTTTTTATACACGAGTGTTGTGATGAAGTCTTTTGTATTTTTCATAGATAGCGTTTGACTCAAAGTATCTGATTTTATCTTTTGATAAATTAGTGAGTTTTTGTAACGTACATTGTATACTCATAGTGAATAATTTCATCATAGATTGACATATATAGATTACAATTTTTATCTGTAGAAAAGTTTCATCTTCAGCGTTCTTTAAGTTTTTAATTCCGTTGTTTTACTTTGTGTGTGTGAATAATAGTCTACATAACAGTTTCGTTTTTAGGTGAAGCAACACTTTCAGTATTTAATTAAGTAATTAATCAAGTAAGATGCAATAAGTGTAATATTAATTATTTTAAAATTTAACATAATTACAAAGTAGTCAACATGTCAATCAATTCATTTAGACAGACTCAAATCGGCTGATTGTCCATATTCGTGGTTAGTTTTCACCATTAACACTTGTATCTAATCCACTAAACTGAATACTTCCTATAGGCATAAAATTATACATTTATTATTTTATTATTTTATCAAATAAGCGCGGTTATAATTAGTAAAATGATTGGTGTGTGTAAAATCATCTTAGAAATAAATGTTCCCCAAATCTCACGAGCCCAATTCCGAGCAGATGTATACTTACATAGGAAGTGATAGTCTCAACATCATTTACACAGAAACAAGATTTCATCTATGATGTTCAATAGGAACAAAATAATATGAACTTAATTTGGCTGGTTCAGAGAAAAAATATGAATAACTGGATACATTTTGAACATATAAACTCATGGTTTAATAGTTAAAAAAGCAATATATATATAGTTATGGTGAAGAAATATTATTAACGACCAATAAGAGGTCGATAATGTGAACAATATGAAGCAGTAGTTTTACTTTAACAGCGTCAACAGATATTGCTACACAAACAACAATTATACTAGAACATCATGAATATCTAAAATAGCCAGGAAACATCCAGTAGCAAATGGATATAGGAGATGAATATCATCATAATCACTTCTTGGAATGCATAGACTCCACCTTGCCATCATTCCCACCAAGCAGCATATACTTATCCTTCCTAGTCAGCTGCGTGCACTCAAATCCAAGCGCATCCGCCAAGATCCTCTGCACATGATTCGCCACCTCGATTGACGACTTCCCGCCGGCCTTGCACGTCATCTCATCCGGCAGCCGATCCAGGAAGGTCACCTCGTACGTCGGCCTCGGATTCATGAAGTAGAAGTAGGGGTCCCAGAATTTCACCCCCCGCACCGTCGTTCCATGGAACATGTTCTGTTTCAGGTTCATCGCCACCGGCACCACGCGGTCGCTCAGCTCCGCGAACAGCACGCTGAACCGCAGCAGGTATGGCTCCCTGCACGTCGTCCCCTCGGGGCACACCACCAGGTCCCCCTTCTGCAGCAACGCCTTGATCATGGCTGCGTCGGCCTCCCGGTCGCGTGTCAGGGCCACGGCCGGGATTGGGGACAGGAACCTCGAGAGCTTGCTCACGCTGTAGGTCACGCAGGAGACCTTGCGGCTGAGCGCGATGGAAATGATAATAGGATCGAGGGCAGTGCGGTGGTTGCACACGTAGAGGTTGCCCGGGAAGCCGGCCGACGGCGCGGGAGGCAGGTTGCCCTTGATCACTAGGTTGATCCCCAGCATTGGGTATGTGTAGCGCACGATGCGCTCCGGCAGGGGGAGATTGAAGTAGACACGGATCAAGGAGAGGGCGAAGCCGAATGGCAGCCAGATGTAGGTGACGAGTGCATTCAGCGGCGTCGGCCGATCCACGAGACGGCCGTCATGGAAGATCAGTCGGCTTTTCAGCCGGTCGACCGGCAACGGCTTCGCTGTTTTGCTCGCGTGCACCATGTACCCCTCCTGTTCACCATGACATCACTTGTATTAAGTCGCATAAATGAAATTCTGAAAGCGCTTCACATAAATAATACTAGATTAATTGCAGGATTTTAACTTTTTCCAAATTTGACTGGAGGTGCATAGGAGTATAGGACTATATATGTTACAACTGTTCCTTCTGCTTCCAGTTGAGAAAATGCTGTGATATTTACTCAAATTAAATTAGCCAGCTTCAAGTAATAAAGCCTCGAAATAAAGTTGGACACATGCCTCGCACTTGTAAGGTTAAATGCTGCGGCCCCCTTTCAGGTCTCAAAGTCCAACTACATATTACTACATCCTCAACCGCTACATTTATTAGACGACTCCCATCGAAGAAATCTAAGTATTAAAATCCGGTATAAATACCATCGTTTTATACATGTAATTTGTTTAAAATGAAAGCTAGATTAGTTATATGAAACAGATGGCGATAGGCAATTTATAAAGGAATCCACCTGCTCATGTACCATCACTGGCATATTGACTGAGAACTTATGCCAAAATTAAATGCTCGCTGAAAACCAAAAAGATGCAAGAAAGGAAAGTCATCGTGAATTTGAAACATTGGAAAGTTGAGGCTGTTGAAAGAGTTTTCCACGGATCAAGAAATCCTGTGTATGGCCCAAATCAAGAAATATTAATTTTAAGATCTGAAAGGCATTCTCGCAAACCATTGATCTAATTCAAGGGACCATTCTTCTACATAATTGTTGTCCTAATATACCAAAATCGACCAAATTTACTCAAACATTATACATATAACCTTGTTCTTCTAAATCATTATATAACATTTACCAAGGCACACTTTTTTGACCCCACCAAAAATTGTAGCCACATACCAATCATGGCCGTTGACCAACATGGCAACACTAATTCAAATTATGTGGCTAGTCAACATGAAAAACTAAATATGACATGAATTTTAATAAAATTATTTATGAATGTTGTTTGAGTGAAGAAATGATCCCACAATATATGTGTTATATTGTGAGTGGTAGGAAATAGGAATTATTTCTTAATAAATAATAAATGATTATAAAGTTGAATAATAAGGGGCACTCCTTAAAAAGAAAATTCACTTTTTATAGACGTCGAATAAGATAATTGTGTACACTTATTGTGCATCGTTGTACCATTTCCAAAGCAAATGAGTTCAGCTGTTTATTATGAAAGTTAACTATATCCCTATAGCTATGAAATTCATTCTTAGCTGTGTTACGAACTTTCTTCAAATTTTTTAGTAGAATATTATGATGATCATTGGTGATTTTATGGTGCTTCGTTGCCTATGGCTATGTACAGTTTACTTTTGTAGGTCCAGGACAAAGAAATTCCATGTTCAAGTAAGCAAATAGGATAATCACATAGAAAATCAACAACCGCAAAATCTCAATTAATGATTTTTAGGGGTACAAAATCAGTCCTAATAACAAAAAAACAAAAAACAACAAAAATGAAGAGCACACCCAGATTTTATACAGTTTCATGTATTTACTCAAAATTCGAGCTAAAAAGTAGAGGAAAAAAGATAACTAACCTTGCAAATAGACATGAAATCGTGGTCGGATTCCCGATCTCCGATTCCAATATCCGGCTTCTCCTCTCCAAACTCCCTCAGCACGCCCAATTTCTTCAATTTCCCGACCAAAACCCCCGGTTTCTTCACGAACCCCGTCGCCTTCCTCGTCTTCGGATCCACCTCAATCTCCGTCCCGATCACCTTATCTCCGCCCAAATAATCCTTCACGAACGGCTCCACCATGATCGTCGGATTCGCCGTGATTATCACCTTCCTCTGGCACTTCTCGAAGACGGTATAGCTCTCCGCCCTCACGTCTGTCGCGTAGAACCTAGGCAGCACGGCTCGAGCGGCCAGCTCGATGTCGCGCACCTTGATTCCGGAGAAGGAGATGTAGATCATCATCTGGATGGCGAGGGCTTCGGACACGAAGACGTAGGCGACGGCGATGAGTGGGAAGGCGAGGAGGAGGATCAGCCCGCGGAGTAGGCTGCCGGCCTCGACCGCCACGAGCATGAAGTAAGGGAAGGAGGAGCGGGAGATCAGGAGGGTTCCGTCGAGGTCCGCCGCGATCGAGTGGCGGTTCGCGCCAGAGAGGTCGCATTTCTCGATCGACGGGAAGCGCGCCGCGGCAGCGGCGGTTTTAGCCATTCTCTCTCTCTCTCAAAATCTCTGTGTTTAAGTGCGTGTTGTGCTGTGTGTGAGGGTGGAGAGGTTCTATGTATGCATGTATATAGATATTAATGAGTGTGTGTGTGTAGGTGTGATTTGCTGGGGAGGGAAGTTGCGTTTTAAATGAGGACAGGGTGTGAAATGACAAATATGCCATTCTTTCGGTGGCATTTATTTAGTTCATTTTTAATTTTGTTTAATCCGTTGTACTAGTGTTTATAGAATGTTATATTACACTCTGATTATGCCTACAAAGTAATCTATGATATTCACCCAATTCAAAAAGAAAAACAATAATAATAATAATAGTAATAACAACCACAATAATAGTTTCTAGGATATTAATATGTGTCCTTTATCATTAATTAAAGTAATTTTCCTTGTTATAGATATTTTAAGTTGTATAGATTTGGTGATTATTGTTTAATTAACTCAACTTTCATCCCAATACAAGATGTTTTCATATTTAAATCGACATAGCAAGACTCTAGCTAGCAATGATTTATAAATTTTAGATTTTAACAAATTGCATTTTTCGTCGGTACTTTAGATAAGTATGCACGTATATTTTCATTGATAATAATAATAGTAATAAGCGCATGAACATGTAGAAAAAAATAATCGTCAATTCATATCCTAAAGTCGTTGCACTTTACTACCTAAATTTGGCCTGGATTTTAGTTTACTTGATAGATAGAAAACACAATATTAAGATATATTTATGTCAATTTTATATTTTTCGTTTGATGTTTGAAATAGAATAAATCCAAATTTAATATATATTATATAGATAAATGATACTGGATAAGTTTTTCAAAGTTGTTCTCCATATGCTTGAACTATTCCTACAAGATAAGTTGGTGGACCAAATTTGGTGGCCAAAGTTAACATATTTACAACTGCATTTAATGGGTATCCCACCGCCCCCTAATACGATGTTCATTTTTCCATAAGATATTATCGATGGAGTTGAAATTTTGCGGAAAATTTTCTACACGATAACATTATTAATTAGTGTTTCCTTAAACATTATTGACGTCAAAATATATGAACTTTGTGTCTATTTTAGTTTTTTCCATAAATTTTAAAAATTATTAATAAATACACAAATTCAATATTATTGTAATTTTTTTCACAAATTAAAAAAGATCAAAATTGAAGCTGATACGACAGTTTATGTGACGTCATTTCATCAAAACGATATTGGTTTACTTGTATAATATATATTAATTGATGCCTAAATACATGAACATTGGGATTTTTCTCACGAACTTTCATAATTGTCTTTGTCAGCTTTAATTTTGTCATTCTTGATAATTTTTACAGTTTATGAAAAAAATCAAATTCAACCCAAAATTCATGTATTTAAGCGTCAATAACCTTTTTCTTAATAGTTCTATTTAAAATAGAGCAGAATTCAACTCCATAATTTTTTAGTTATGTCATTATACATGTTATCCCTTAAGCACTCCTGTAGAGCACATTTTATTATGATATCCTTTAAATAAAGCATAAAATTCAGGATACCAAAAAATCCGTTGTCTCCAAGCAGAAGAAATCTGTATATAAAGAACTGTTTGCAAAAGATATTTTTATTAGTCAAGTTTAAAGTTTTCTTTTTCTTGGCACACTCGACTCGACCTACAAGAATAGGCTGAACTATTTTTGGGTTATAATGTTTTGCCGATATTGGTTGATTGGCGCATTTAGGTGACAACTCAAGCCTAACTCGACCGACCCCACCTTCATCCCATACGTATCCGTGCTTTCTTAGCGATTCAATTATGAAGAAAAAAATGTTTGGAAATTCAATTATTAGTTGCAGATCAGTTTATACCTTTTTTTTTTGATCAATTAATACAGAAATTTTAAAGGCTGCGTCACGGTGGACTCGAACCCAAGACCTTTGGCCTCGGGCATTAACCACTCTATCACTAGGCCAACACACACACACCAGTTTATACCTTTTTGTTATTTCAGAATGACATATTGATGGAGTGGATATTATTAGGTCTGTATACGAATTGAGTCGAGTCGAATACTACCAAACTCGAGTTCGATTCGAGTTTGAGTTCGAGTTCGATTCGTTGTAAAAAAAATTTGAGCTCATGAGCTGCTCAAATTCGGTTTGATAACTATTCATTTATGAGACATATTGGAACTCGAGCTCAAACTATCCTTGTGTTCGACTTTGCTCGTTTTCGAGCTCGAGCTCGAAATATTAAATTTTATAATTTTTTATTAGAACTATAATTATATTATTATTAATTATCAATAAAAATATAAATTATAATTTATTATTAGTCTTAACTATTTAAGTATATAAAAAATTTATTATTTCACATGTTCGTGAGCATGTTTGCGAATTGGCTCGTTTGAGTTCGAACCGAACATATTCGCGAGCTCACGAACCGAACATCCCTAAGCTCGAGCTCGGCTCAAAAATCCTATCGAGCTCGGTTCGAAGCTCGAGTTCGGCTCGTTTGCAAAACGAACGAATTTCGAACGAGCTTGTTTCAAGTCGAATTCCGAATAGTTCACTTGCGGCTTGATTTGTTTACATCCCTAGATATTATTGAGACCAAAGATCTCAATTCGAATCATAAAAATATCATATAAGTCAAACATGTCATATAAAATTATTCTATTGTGATCTTTCGTAGGCTCTTGTACATTGGCTGTGTTTTATGCACTTAGGTAGAGGCCATAGGTTACTCTCATAACAAAGAGAGAGATTAAATGTATTTTCTCTACTTTATTCATGTATAATTATATCTGGATTATTTGTCTAATGGAATACACATATTTTTCCTTTTGCAAATTGTAGTTGATGGGTCCCGTTGGGTACGTACTAGTATATGGAGGGATATATCAGTTAAGCAAATTTAAATCATTTTCTTAAGACCAAAGCGGTTGGTTGTCGACAAGTGACTAGTCGGGCAACTTACAATCCAAGATCTTTGGTCGATTCGGATAAGGGATATATTGTACTAAGTGATATCAGTTAGCAAACCCACTGGCTGTTAAGGCAGCAAGTCAATTGGACTGATAACTGATGTCCATACGGAATGTGGTAGTTACTGTATTTGCCTTACAGAAAACTGAGACTCAGTTTGAAGCACTTAGTTGCATATTGATTAATCAGTTTTCAGTTTAGATCTCTTTAGTATCAAACAGATACTGATAGAGGATTTCAAAATTATGTTGTGTTGTCATGTGTTTTTGATAGCAGTTCAATAACATGCAATATTAAAGCAATGTTAAAAGTAAATAACACGTTGATTTTTACGTGGTTCGGAGAGATCAACTCCTACGTCCACGGACTGATTGCTCAGTCAATCCACTAACTTCGGATTGGTCTTGTTTACATGTACAAGAGTAAAACTAGATACTGAGGTCACCTTACAGTATCCCGCCTAACTTGACATTCCTCCTACGCTTGCTGGTGCTAGAAAATCCTAACGGCTTTCAGGACGCAGTCGACTTAACCTCTAGCTTGCGGGTGCTAAAAACCAAGCTTTCAGCAACTGACACTTTGTTGCTTACTTGCCCATACTTCTACTCAACTATGAGGGGTTTTGTAGAGGGTTTTCCAACTAAGGATCTGAATTATCACAGACGGTAAACTCAAAATGTCTAGGTTTAAGATATACAAGATGAATATCCTAGACGTAAGGAGTGTATGTTGAAATCTCGAGTTCATAAGTATATGTGAGCTCTTGAGATTTGTTGATACAATGGATTACTTCATTTTTGAAATCGTTGTTTGATTGGCTTGAGCTTTGAACTTGAATATTTTAAGATTTCAATTGTGCAGCGTTTCGGGAACCTTCAAAGGTTGGATTCTGAACATATATAGAGAGAGGAATAAGAATAGAGCTATTGGAGAGACCACCATTCAAATCATTCTATTTATCGTTTGAATTCTTCTCGTTGAGAATCCCCATACGCCTTCTGACAAAGGTCGCATCCTCGTAAACTGTAACTCTGCAACTCTGAAAATGTTGTATGGCATGTTAGGATCTTCTACAGATACGCTACCATACGTGGCGAGTTAAACACTCAAGACTCAAATTCTTCTGTATTTCTTCAGTCGAGTTGACTCCGTGCTTTATCAGCACTTACTTCAAGTTAGGCCAATCGAGGCTGCTTCTCATTTTTATCAACAATCTGGACTCCGTCTTTTGTCAGCTTTAGACTTCTGAGTCAGTATGATGCATTCAGTTAGACATCGATAGATAGTCAGCTTTGACCTTTCATCTGCTAGCTTTGACTTGATATAGCCACCATTGACTACTTGTCTCAAGCTTTGACTATCGATAGGTAACTTTGACTCATGGACATCAGCTTTGACTTCTGGTACTCAGTTTTGACCTCCGCAATGGCAGTCTGCTGCCTGATATGACACTTTGTCATATCCTGACTCTTTCTCGTCCATCAGCGTTGAGTCTCAGTCTTCGATCTTCAGGCTTTAGTCTTCCGACGTCAGTCTTCGATTTTACTCCAATAGCTCTGATCATCAACATAACTTTGATTTCAGTCTTCATACATAAGTTGGCTTTTCGTCAATGTTTAGTCTTTAGTCTGTGATTTTCTCAGTTGTGCTGATACTGATACTCCATCAGTATGACTGACTCTCAATACTGCTTGAACTCCTTTAGTCTTGGGTTTATCCAAGCTGGTAGTTCTCCTGCTGAAACCTGTAACAAAAACGCCTAACTCCAAAACAAGTCAGTAACATTAGTTACTTCAGCAAGACAATCATCAGAGATTTTGAGATCTAATCAAACACACAGTTAAGACATATTAATTCCTGATACTCATGAACTTTTCCAATATTCTCGATACTTAGGAATTTTTCCAATAATTTTTTTTTCCTTTCTGATGATGCTAAGACATTATCATTGTACTGAAAACAAACCAAAAAGGTAGATAACTAGTTTCAGCAGGTAGACTTGATTCCATCTTGATGTGATCATCCTTCTCTGCAAAACAGAGTTAGTTTAGCATAATAAGGTTTAAAGCAAGTATAGAGCATGGACAAATAGTCATTATTGTCAGAGTGAATTGAGTTAGTTTTATAGATGATAGGTTGTTGAAATTACAAGACACAATCAGTTATACTCAAAATCAAAAGCAAACCTATACAGTTCTATTACAACTCATCTGACTAGGGGTGAGCAAAATATCTAAAAACCGAATGACCAATTCGAACCAAATCGAAAAATCAAATTTGGTTCGACTAATTCGGTTATTTCGGTTAAAATAAAATTAAAATTGGTAATTCGTTTTCGATCGATTAATTTTTAACCAAATTTTATATATATATATATATATATATATATATATATATATATATATATATATATATATTATTTGTTTATTTAAAATTATAATTTTAATATATCAATATCCTTAATCATATTCATTTCTCTCTTCTCCCAAATATATAATATTTGCAAAATATAATATTTATAAAATATGATATCAGAAAAATATAATATTATTTATTTATTATATAATATTATTAAATTTTTTTTTGTAGAACATTTTATAAATAACATATTAAAATGTATTTTTATATATATTATATCAATATATAATATTATTTATTTACTAATTTGAAAAATATTTCTTTTTTGTTAAAAAATCGTTTAACCGAAATATATTTCGGTTCGGTTATTTTTTTTAAAATTTTGGTTAGTTCGGTTCGGGTATTTTTTCATCCGAATAACCAAATACTCATCCCTACATCTGACCAGTTCATTTTCTTCTTTGCTTCGTTCTCTCTTTGTAAGAGCCCTTGACCTTCTCTTAACTCTTCCATAAGCTTTTCTCAACATTTCTCGACTCTTCCCCGTTTTTGGTATCATCAAAAATAATTTGGATAAAGATTAGCTTATAAGGATGGATGTCATGAGAGAGGTTCTTTTGCTTCAATCTTCTCGGAAAATATAGTGAGATGCTTTTCATCCCACTGTTTTTACTTATTCTTGTCTCTTCGTCAAAACCTGTCAAGAGACACAAAAACAAATGCTATCGTAAAAAATGATCTAGCATAGAATGTTGACGACCACGTCTGTGTTGTAGGTGATGAGAGTTTGTGATAACACCGCAAAGGAAACCACCAAGGATTGGAGGGGCCTTCCTGTCACCGACAAGCTCACTGTCAAGAACCATCAGGTGAAGTTCACTTTCGTTCCTTCCGTCGCTGAGTACGACCGTAGGAAGATAAAGAACATCAAGCACAACGACAACATCTCGTAGACGGGATCTCATGGGAGGCTTCTAGCTCGCTACGTACTTTCATTATCACTTCAGACGCAAGAAGGTTGAGTTCGGCATTGTAGAACAATAAAATATAAAGATATGAAGGAGAAAAGTATGAAGACATGTAGGAGAAAAGTAGTAGTTATATATTGATCACTGCATAAAGAACATATATATAATACAAGAGACTAAGGCAGATTGGGTACAAAACCAATGTAGGATAGTATTCTACAATACTCTCCCTCAAGCTGGAGCATATATCGATCATGTCTAGTTTGATACAAAGTTTTGGCAATCGATTTCCTCCTCAAGGCTTAGAGAAGACACCAACAACAGTAGTAACAATAGAAAGTCGAAGTTGTAGTAGTAACCGAGCAAAGTCGGATAGTTGGCGGCAGTTATAGTATAACAGGACTGTGGCGGCGGCGACAGGCAAAAACCGAACAAAATTGGCAGGGCAATTGGTAGCACCGACGGAAGAACAAGACTGCGATGGTGGCGACAGGCAGAAACCGAACAAAGTCAACAGAGCAGTTGGTAGTAGTAACCGAGCAGAGTCGATAATAGTAACATAGCAAAATCGGTAGTAGTAGTAACCGAACAAAGTAGGCTTGCACGAGTGCCTCATCTGTGTAATATGGGGCTACCTGATAGGATCAGGTCTTCTAAGTAGTTTATACTTAAGCTCTGGGTTAGGCACAACATGCCTTGTATCATTTTGTTCATTCATGAAGCCTTTATTTGGTAAATGCACCATTCACAACTGAACTTGGATCATACGCTAATCCAGTTCTGATCAACGGACATCTCTAAACTGATTGTATAGAGTCTAGTTTCTTCGATTCTTGTTTAGATTGTTGATCTTCTCTTGAAGTGAAGCCTCACTTTGCTGAAGCGTACTGTACTTCAGGCTGGTATCAGTTAGCTCAAATCTTAGCTGAAGTATTTCATTTCCATTTTTAGACTGTTTAGCCTTCAGTTCATTTATCATGGTAACTTGATTAACACGTTCTTGTTTCAGCTTAGTCAGCTTAGCAGTGAGTGGGATAACTAGCTGGCGACTTTTCTCAATAAGCTAAAGATTCTCAGTCAGCTTGTAGTTTTTAGTCATTGCTCCCTCATACATCTTCATGACTGTTCTATAATCAGCTATGATCTGCTCCATCTCGTCCCACTTGACTGAGGTGTCTTAGGAGTTTGACACCTGCTCAGATAATATAATAGTTTGGGATAGATTTTCAACAGAGAGTCGGATGTTACCTCAAGTTCATCGAGGGGCCATTACCGATTCCCACCATACAGTTGTTCTCGTAGTTGTTGATCTCTCTAACCATCAGATATTGGCTCTCATCGTTAGTGCTGGAAGAGTTGCTAGAAGAACTTGAAGTGTCGGCCTTCTCAGCAACCATTGCCTTATGCTCGTTCAGCTTCTTATTGTGCTTGGCTCGGAGTGTTTTTCTCTCTTTTTAGTTCAACTCAGGGTAGTCGTGTCTGAAATACTCTTTATTTCAACAGTTGAAGCACTCGTCATCCTTGTACTCAAGTCGACTGGGCTTCTCGTCAGTTCAAACCTTTCTTTCTTTGCGGCTCCTATCGTGTCCGCTAATTTCTTTACGGTACTTGTTGTACCTCTTCAGTCAGGCTTCCATCTTCCAAAATCTTTCAACCATCATAGTTTACTAGGTCAGCAATTCATCTTTGTTGCACTCAGTCTTATCTTTGGCTGTCTTCTTGGTCTCCTTACTTTTGTCAGCTTTCAGGGCTATGCATTTGTTTGTGCTGACCTGAGCTTCTTCTTCAGATGTGTCAGCTTTTGATGACTCTTCTGTACGTCGGATGTCGTAGTCATCAACTTTCAGTGCTGAGAAGAATATGTCAGTTTACATCTCATTCTATCCAACTTTCTTCTGAAGAGCTACTATATAGACTTTCCAGTCAGTAGCTGAGAGTGCTCATAAGACTTTAAGGTTGATATCGTGTTTCATGTACTTGTCCTTTCTCAGGGCCGAGTCTCATTGATGATTGTAGCAAATCTGAGTTCCATACCATCAATGGATTCTCCCTTTTTTTGCTTGAAGTTGTCAAACTTCTGATAAGCTATCGTCAGCTTGTTTTCTTTTATCTCATCAGAGCCAGCACAGAGGCTCTCAAGCACGTCCTACATCTCTTTAGCTGTCTCACACTTCATCAGTTTCCCAATGTGAGAGTTGGGGATTGTTCCGGAGATGATATTATTTGCCAGGTTATCAAGCTCGTCTTGCTTTCGCTCCTCTGATGCAAAGTTAGCTTGATCATTTGGCTTGTACTCGTATGTAGGATCCTTTTTCGATTATGTGCTTACCTTCGTGACCTTCTCTCTCATAATGATAGGTTCGTTGGTGATGACCTCCCACATGCGATAGTTTTGGGCAGTGAGGTAGCTTTTGAGTCTGAATTTTCATATTTCATAATTGTCCGCCGTGAATGTGGGGAGTGAAGTTGACCTACTATAGTTAGTTTTCATCACAACAGATATGCAACAGTATGCATAAAATATATGATTTGAAACATCTGTTTGAAAACAATGACCTTAGGGGAGTTAGTTGTTTTTGTGAACAACATGCTCTGATACCAATTGATGGGTCCCTCGGGTACGTACTAGTGTGGAAGGGGGGGAGAAGAAGAACACACCAATTAGGTAAATTTAAAAGCATTTGTTTTACAAGACCGATCAGCTCTTGTGCGATGGCGGTCGAAGTAATCGCGATTCGATCGATGTCGATATTCTTTGGTTAGTTCAGATAAGGTGAGTCTTGTATTAAGTGTATCAATTAGCAAACCTACTGACTGCTGAGATAGCTGGTCAGTTGGGCTGATAACTGATGTGCGTACGGAATGTGCTGGTTATTATATTTGTCTTACTGAAAACTTGAACTGGTTTAAAAACACTTAGTCGAATATGGCTTAATCAGTTTTAAGCTTATCTCACTAGTATCAAACTAATACTGATAGAGCATTTCAAAACGATGTTATGCTATTGCGTGTTGGTAATGACAGTTCAATAATATGCAATGAAAATACGATATCTGAATGTAAAGAAATGAAGAAGACAACACTTGGTTTTACATGGTTCAGAGAGATCAGCTCTTACATCCATGGATTGATTGCTCAGTCAATGCACTAACTGGGACTTGGTCTTGTTTACGGATATAAGAAACAAACCTAGATACAGAGTTAACCTTACCGTATCCCGTAACTTGGCATTCTTCTTAGGCTTGCTGGTACCAGGAAATCTCTTACTGCTTACGGGTGTAGTCGACTTAAACCTTTTGCTTATAGGTGCAAGATAACCAAACTTTCAGCAGTTAACACTTTGTTGCATATTTGCCTAAACTTCTACTAAAACTGGGGTGGTTTTGTAGAGAGATTTTCCAACTAGATTATGAGTTGTCACATGTGACAAACTCAGTATATATAGGCTTTAGATATATGAAGAGTATCCTACAATTAAGGAAGTGTATGCTGAAACCTTGAGTTGAGCTATGAAGGTTTACTGATAACACTGTAGACTTCTTTTTTCGAATAGTTTTGACAGTCAGAGTGTGCAGCGTTTTAGTAACCTTCAAAGGTTGGATTCTATACGTATTTATAGAGAAGACGATGAATAGTGCCGTTGGAGAGAACACCAATCATATCCTTCTATTTGTCGTTTGAAAACTTCCTATTTGAATCCTCATTCGTTGCTGTCAGGGTCTGCATCATCGCACATTGTATCTCTGCAACTCTAAAAGGTCTTCTGGCATGTCAAGATCTTCTGCAGATACACTACGACACGTGGCTGAGTCAAATACTCAAGACTAAAATATCTCTGTGTTTTTCCAGTTGAATTGACTCCATATTTAATCAGTACGTTGACTTCAGGTTGGGCCAGTCGAGACTGCTCCGTCTTTCATCAACAGGCTGGACTCCGTTTTTGTCAGTTTGAGAATCCGAGTTAGTATGACGCTTTCAGCTTGATGTATAAATAGTCAGTTTCACTTTTCATCGGCTAGTTTTGACTTGGTAATGTCAGCTTTGACTACTTGTCATCAACTTTAACTATTGATTAGTAGCTTTAACTATCAATCATCAGCTCTGACTTCCCAGCATGGGCAGTCAGTTGTTGGTATGACATTTAGTCATATCGTGACATCTTGGCTTCCAGAAGCGCAGAGTCTTCAGTCTCCGATCTTTAGTCTTTAGTCTTCTGACTTCAGTCTTCGACTTTACTCCAGTAGCTCTGTTCATCAGCGTCGCTATACTTCAGTCTTCAGTACGTGATCCTTCAACAAAAACGGCCAAATCCAGAACAAGTGAGTAGCGTAAGTTACATCAACAGGGATATCATTAGAGGTTTTAAGATCTAATCAAAACACACAGTTAAAATTTAATTATTCAAAAATTTCAGGAATTTTCCTAACATGGACGGATGATAAAATAGTTACAAAATCAATAGTTCAGAAATTTAAAAAATATCTCAATAGTTTATGATATAATTGATAATGTCAAAATAGTTTGATGTTCAAATTGATATTTACCATAAATAAATAAATATGTGTTCAAATTTTATAAGAAATTGTTTAATTTGAAAATGATTCGGCACCTGACCCGCCGTGAACCCGTGACCCGTGTGTATGTGCGACCGTTCATATTTTAAAAACCTAATCTTTTTTATAATTTCTTTTAATTTGTATATATATATATATTCTCCCTCCCTCATCATATTTATCCATTTTACAGCTTTTCCGATAACCGCCATTTACATATTCAAAGCTCCGTTCGCGGGAATTATTTTTTTTCAGGTGCAAAATCTTCTTCTTCTTCTTCTTCTTCTCCTTTTGGTAGCAAGAGTAAGTGGTTTTGTTCGTGCCTTGCTTCGACTAATTTTTTGTTAAGCTTCATTGTACTTCGCGTAAGTGGTTTTGTTTGTAATATTGAGTTTATTTGTTGCTAAGGGTGAGGTACTTTCAAGCTTTATTTTTTCTTCAGTTTATTACTGCGTTGATTTTGCTAGGAATTTTGTTTTAATTGATGGGTTAAGTGGACGGCTTTGTTCTGTGATTGGGGATTAGGGCTTCTCGGTAGGGGTGTGCGCGAACTGAACCGAACCGAACCGATAGGTTTCGGTCAGTTCGGTTCGGTTTTTGAAAAAGTCAGTTTTCAATTCGGTTCAAATTTTCAATTAAAATCGGTTTTCGGTTTTATATTTTAGGTTCGGTCGGTAACCGAACCGAAAATATTAATTTTATATATTTTTATATTTTATATAATAATTAATTAATATTTTAATTAAATTATTAGGATTAAACTATGGTCATTTAAATATATATATATAGGGGATGATTAACGTAAGAACCATTTTTATCATGAGAACGTGAGAACCAAAAAATGATGAATTCACAGTGAAAGTTGATGAATCCGTTGGGAAAGTTCTTGAATCCAAAAATAGAATTTTCGCCTCATGGGATTCGAACCGGGTGAAAAATCAATTTTGAATTCATTAACTTTCTCAGCGGATTCATCAACTTTCATAATGAATTCATTTGGTTCTTAGTTTTAGGATAAGAATGGTTCTTATTGAACCAAACTATATATATATATATATATATATATATATATATATATATATATATAGGGATGGGTTATAATACAAACTCCTTAAAATAAGAAATAAGAATTCATCTTGATCATCCATTTGCCATTAATTAATGATTCAAGATTAAGTTATCACATTCCCTATAATTAAGGGACGGTTATTTTCGTAATATTATATAATTACCATTATACCCTAATTTGTTTTAATCACAACCACACATCTTCAAAATCAATGGTTCAAATTTGTTCTCATTTCTTATTTTTGAATGTGTTTTATTTGAATCCCAATATATATATATATATATATATATATATATATATTATATTCGGGTTTTCTATCCAATCGAAACTGGTCGGTTTTTTCGGTTCGGTTTTCGTCGGTCCGAAACTATAAATCAGTTCAGTTCGATTCAAAAAAATATGTTCGGTTCGGTTTGAAAAATTTCGGTCGGTCGGTCGAACCGACTGACTGATGCACACCCCTACTTCTTGTAATCTATATTTCTTGATTTTAAACTGGTTTCGGGTGTTTTTTCATTTATGTTGAACGTTTAGTAATTGGATTGCGACTCTAATAGTATGTGATTGTTGTGTGTTTTGAAGCTTTAAGGTCATTCGAAATTCTTTCTTTAGTATGTCCTATTAGTCATAGGAAGAAATGTTGTGAGAAAATATGGTGGGAACTTTTTGTTTTTAGATAGACATGGGATTTAGGGAATAGTAACATAATTTCCACTAAGGTTTGCCTAGTTTGGACTTCAGAGCATCATTGTTTGGCTTGTAAGTTGAAATACAATAACACAAGGGTTAGGGTTAATTTGGATTCTGAAAGTGGTGACTGAGATGCTCCCTACTTTTAGTTATGTTCTTTATGATGTCTATTTATGGCATTTTGATACACTATCAACTTTATGACAAGGAAATATTATTTTATATTTTCTTCAACTCAGCCTTCCTAAAATTAGTGGATAGGATCATATAATTTATCCCCGACAATGTAGAAAATGCTAGTAGTTGACTTCTTCTGGACCTTTGGCTGACTGCAGAGGGCCTAGCAATTATGTTGGTTATAAGCCATGATTGTTGGGAAGAGAGGCATCCGTTAACAAATACATGTGTTCCTACAAAGCTTTTTTATTTGAGAAAGAGGATTTTAATGCTTGTATGCAACTTATAACCACCAAACTTCTTGTTAAGTTGTTTTAATTTATGGTTGTTGGGCGTTTACATGTTATCTTAGACAGGCTTTGATTAGACCAAGAGTAGGTATTTCTTTTGACCTTCATGGAATAACTTTTTGTATTGATAAATCACCAAGAACCTAAACTCAAGTTAGGCATGTTATTCTGATTGCCCTACAATCTGTAAAGAATTCCATGATATTGTGGCCATATGAGTACTGGATTAGTATGTTGTTCCTTCTATTTTATATTTTGACAGTTGCACAAGTCCCGTATTATTTTTCCCTTCAAGATAAATACTTGTGAAACTGCTTTCTCAAGCCCCCTGCTTGTCTCAAACCCCGGTACAATGATAGAAGCTGATAGTGAAATTATAAAGCCTGAGATACGCATTACTGCTTTTGGACTTCAAAATCATCTTGTGATGCATGGTTTCCATTTTGTATAATCATGAAGAAAGATACTTGCCTTTTTAGATATGCACTTAGTCAAGCCATTATTGAGTCCAATTTTCTTCAAAACTAACGGTAGGACCTTTATGCAATCATGTGGATATTCTTCATAAACATTGGGATTGTCATCAGTCAATAATGCTCTTAACATGGGTTTGTTTTATATTCTTTCTAGACTCGAGATTAGACACATATGAGCTTATTCTAAAGGTAATAAGACGTCAATTCTAGCTAAATCATAATTGGCTAATAGAAGTGGTAACACGGGATGCTTTGTCACGACCGGACTTTGCTAAGGATAGCTAAGCCGGGAAATCATGACCAGGGATGGGGAATTAGAATAGAGGATAGAAAGGGGTCGAACTTGCTTAACTAAAAGTTGAACTGATAACAGTAATTAAAATATAATCAGGTATTTTGCAGCGGAAAAGCATAGCCGAGATACACGTATGAAGATATGTATCTCGGGGCATTCTTCAACTAAACGCGACAAAAGCTCGGCTCTGCACTTCACCATTCACATCACAGCTCAACCTGCACATTTAGAAATATATGCAGGGCTGAGTACAAAAGCACTCAGTGGATTCATTGCCGAAAATATTTTCTTTATAAAAGTTATTGAACTGCCCACAATAGCACATGAGGATTTTAGTTGAAAGACTCATGCCTATCAAACATTTATCATTTTTCCAAAAGCGTTCGGCCGAACTAGTTTATACATGTTGCTCCATATCTGATCATTCATTCATCATTCATTCGTTCATTCATTCGCGCACTATGGAGGTGGCCACCTACACATAGTCGCCGTGACCGGTCAATGTAGCTAACCTTAACACACAGTCACACGTGTACACAATCCGAGTTAGTCCTCAACTAAGTCGGATCCGATCATTACCATTTTTTAACGTTGGTGGACCAACTCATTACCTTTTTTTAACGTTGGTGGACCAACTCATTCTCATACCACGTTGGATATACCAACCTCAGATAGGATCACAACAAAACATAAACATTTGGCAGTCAATAACAGTTCATGGAATAATATTTCATAAAGCTTTTGTAAATCATGCTTTGAGATAGATATAACATTTTTTTGTTTCAAGAAAGCCCACCTCTATTAGCAATCTCTTGCTCACAGGATCACAAACTCCATCTCGTTACTCTGTAGTCACTCCCTCGACCAGCCTTTATTGTAAGAATAAAAGGTAAGATATCCGAAACAGAACTACTATTCATATTGGAAGGAGTTCGTGATTTTATTATATTAAGGGTTTTATTAAGGATTTGTCCTTCATTTCTAAAACCCGCTTCAGTATCTCAAATTCTCGTTGGCAATTCTATCTCTTTTTCCTTACAAATTAGGAAGCTTAGAATGTTTCAATCTAATGCCCGATCAAGTTTAATTCAATTGTTAATTAATTTGAAACTTAAACTTGAATCTCGTATTCTTCCAAATATCTAATTGACAAAATTAAAACTAAATCACTAAATTTAATTAATCAAGGCAATAATTAAAAGGTAAATAAATGATAAAGTTATGAGTCCAATTTAATTAATTACATGACAACTTAGACTTTATTTTATTTAAAACTAAGTCCAACTAAAGCATCCTAGCCCACATAAATTAATGTAGTTATATTTGGAATTAAGCTCAAATTGGCCCAAGAACTTAATAACTTCAGCCCAATATCACTTTAATAATTCAGTTGGGCCAAGTAAATAAATAAGCACAAAAACTTGTGTGCGCGCCGCGCTCAACGTGCGCGCACAAGTTTTGTGATTTTTTAAGTATTAATTATTGTGTTATTTTATTATTTTATATTTTATTTATTAATTCATAATTACGGTTTATTAATTTAAAGTTAGTGTTTATTAATTCACAATTAAGGTTTATTATTCAAAATTAGGGTTTATTATTTTCAATTAGGGTTTATTAATTTAAAATTAGAGTTTATTAATTCTAATTAGGGTTTATTAATTTAAAATTAGGATTTATTAATTATTCAAAATTAGAATTTATTAATTCATAATTATGGTTTATTAATTCATAATTGAGGTTTATTAATTCATAATTAGGGTTTATTAATTCACACATAGAGTTTATTAATTCAAAGTTAGGGTTTATTAATTCACAATTAGGGTTTATTATTCAAAATTATGATTTATTATTTCTAATTAGGGTTTATTATAATTAGGGTTTATTATTCAAAATTAGGGTTTATTAATTCCAAATAGGGTTTATTAATTCATAATTAGGGTTTATTAATTCATAATTAGGATTTATTATTCAAAATTAAGATATATTAATTCAAAATTATTATTTATTAATTTATAATTAAAGTTTATTAAATTAATTAATTTTAATTAAAATCAATTTAATTAATTAATTAAAACTAATTGATTAAGATTAATTACTAAATTAACTAATTAAGGTGGGTCTCACTGTGCGCGGGCGCGCACAGGAGACCACCTCATAAATAAGTGCATCCAACCCACACACCAATTAAATTATAGCCCAAGGTTATTATAGCGCAAAAGAAGAATAGATGAACCACCCTATTCTAATTCTCTCCCCCGCCCCCCATCTCTCGGGCAGATCTCACCCAATCTCTCTCTCTGATACACACCTCACCTGCCGTCGTCCCCACCTACCGTCGTCCCTCAGGAATCCGGCGATTACTGCCGTCGTCGGCGTAGGCACGACTTCTTTTCTCACTTCCCACGTCAATCTCTCTCCTCACTCTACACACTGAGGACATCTCATCTCTCTCGCCATTAATCACAACAGAGAGCCATCTCTCTCGTCCCTCTCACTCTGCCGCTGCTGTTCCGAAATCCGGCGAGTTCCGTCGCCGGTGGCTGTGCTGCCGCAGCCGCAGCTTTCCCCTCCATCAGTTCTCTCATCTCCGCCACTCATAAACACGCACAGCCCACCCCTCTCAGTTCCATTCTGCCGCCGCCGTCTCTGCCATCTCCGGCAATTGATTACAGCCGGCGACGCTACAACCACCAAGGTTGGCTGCTACTCTCGACTCTTCCACCTCCCCTCTTGTCTAGCTCTCTGCTTACAACCGCAGCCCGTCGCCACTAAACTCAAAATTTCGGCAACAAGTCGCCACCGACCACCTCTGTCGTCTCTCCTCATTCGATTGATAGCAGCGCCACCGCTGTCTCTTTCCTTCCTCCTTCTCTCTTCGCGAACAGGCACGCCCGCGGACAGCGGCACGCCTCCTTTCACTCCGATGAGTCAGGGGCGTTGTTGTCGCCAGCAACATCGATAAGGCCGTCGTTTGTATCCCCATCTACAACCAGCGACGCGCATGGAAAAACCCCCTCACTTCGCTTCCTCAACCTATGTTCCGGCGAGTGGCAACAGCCATCAAGCTGCTGCCAACAGCCTCCTCAATCCAAATCTACAACACAGGGCTCATGTCGATGCTGTGGTCCGATTTTACCAAGGAGGAATAGTATTTAATCTCATAGTGTGTATATAAATTCCATATTCTTGATTTTGTGACAGCAGGGTATGTTTTCTCATGAGATGTGTATTTGCGTAGTGAGAGGAAGGATATATACTAATGTTTCTTTTGTATTTCACATTCTACAACTCTGTTCATTTTCTTTTCTTCTTCATTGTTGTTGGATTTTATCTAGTTCACATATACAGAGATCCTATGAGTTAAGTTGTTTTGATTCGCTTCTAGCTTGATTAAGGGTTCTAAGGTTGTATAAGGATATAGAATGAATAATACTGAAATTGAAATTCGAAACAAAGGTTGAAGCTACCTTTCTATTGGGTTGGATCTTTGATTTTCGATCTCGACCATGCCAGAACTAAGCTCAAAGCTTGTGGAAAAATCTTCTTCTTCTTCCTGCTGCTGCGACGTTTTGAGATAAAAGATATGATTTTTATGTTATGAGATTGGTGTGTTTGAATTGAGTATGTTTTATGAAAGTCTAGAGAATAGGTGTCTAAGAAAGTACATGTGATGGTAAGCGTTAAAAAATAGGATGGAAAGTAGAGGTTAATTCCATGGTGAGGGGGGTGCAGTGCATCCCCCTCTCACTATATGCACTGCACCCCCCTCACCATGGAATTAACCGGAAAGTAGATGGAAATTGTGGAAAGATATGATGTGACAATTATTGCAGTGATATTCATTTGTTTCGTCTATTTATCTGTATTGAAGCTCCGATTTTTTTTTAAATTCTCATTTAATTTGTTTCTGTAAATTTTATCGAGTTCGATCTTTTAATACTCAATTGACGATTACGTAAAATATAAATAACTATGTATCCCGTAAAATTAGAAATACAAAATTGTTGTCTTGACGTAAAATCCTTAAATAAGACTAATTAATCGGCTATAATAGTATTCAAAAATCCAGGGCGTTACATGCTTGTACTTTAGCAAGAGAGGATGGCTAAGTGTTGCTTCTTATGTTTGATAACTTAAGACTTATGGCGGCAAGCTATTACATATGTGTGTTCATTTTGGTTCCCCAGCTAAGTGTTCTTATCAGGGTGGAACTTGCTAGGCACACCCTTTCAATGAATCCTCGAGATTATAATTGACTTTAGCATTGAATGCTTTGGATATGATCACCTTGGTCAATACTTGGATTTTGGTCTAGAATTATGTTTGAATGATAGTGTTGAATCTATAAAAACTTTACGAGCTTTAATTTTTCTTTTATGAAGAATTACCAAGAAATGTTGGTGCGATCATCTTATCCTAATAATAAATCAGTGAGAATGGATGAGATGCTTTGTAAGGTTCAACATGATAAGAGCTACAAACATGTTGAGCCAACTCACTTGCCTCAGTCAAAATGTGTGTGGGTCTTTCTTTTGAATAGTGAAGTACATATTTTCTAAAGGTATAAGAAATGCTATGATCCAGAGTGCCACAACCAAATTTCAACATCTATATTGGATTGGTTCAAGGTAACATGACCAAGAGTAGATTGGTGTTTGGATTTAACACTTTTTTTTATATGTTAGTTTGTCTGTTATGAGACTTGCCAACTCTTAGAAGATAAAGCCCAAAGCAAACATCAACACTGTTAATTGTCCTCCCTTAAAGCAAATTCTGAAATTATGGTATGTTGGAAGAGAATAGCAACACAATTAAGTTTGTTAGTGTGTTTGCCAACTGATAGAAATATGACATGCATTGGGAGAGAATTTGTCAACACAATTAAGTCGAGAGTTTGATAACTGATATAACTGCAGTCAAGTGTCAAGTCCTGTAACACGGAGTGATGGATCCCGCTGGGTACTTATTGGTGTATGGGAGGGGAAGGGAGAGGAGGGGGAGGAATACACCAGTTATCGAAATTTTAAAACTTTTTCTTTCAACAAGACTGACGCGGTAGCTGGTCGGATAACTAGTAGGGTAACTGGCAGTCCAGTACCGATGTCACAACTGGTCGATTCAGATAAGGGCGTCTTGTACTGAGTGATAATAGTTAGTAAACATACTAGTTGCTGAAGCAGATGGTCAGTCCAACTGATGACTGATGTGCGTGTGAAATGTGTTGGTTACTGTATATGTCTTATTGAAAACTTTAAACTGAATCGAAACACTTAGCCAGATATTGCTTAGTCAGTTTTCGATTATATCTCTTCAATATCGAACTGATACTGATAGAAAGTTTCAAAACAATGTTGTGTTGCTGTATGCTAGTATGACAGTTTAACAACATGCAACTTAAATAGTGATACTGAAAGTAAATAACGTATTGAGTTTTACGTGGTTCGGAGAGATCAACTCTTGCGTCCACGGATTGATTGCTCAATCAATCCACTAATTTCATATTGGGTCTTGTTTATGGGTACAAGAGTAAATCTAGTATTCTGCCTCACTTGGCATTCCTCCTACGCTTCCGGGTGCTAGAAAACCGCTGACTGCTTTCGAATGCAGTCGACTTAACCTCTAGATTACGGGTGCTAGATAACCAAGCTTTCAGCAACTGATATTTCGTTGCTTACTTGCCCAAACTTCTACTCAACTATGGGGGTTTTGTAGATAGGTTTTCCAACTATGGATTTGAGTTATCATAGGCGATAAACTCAGTATGTGATAAATCTAATATGAGAGATTTATGAAAACAGTAAAGAACACAAGAGACTTTTACGTGGTTCGATCAAGAATAAGATCTACGTCCACGGAGGAGATGATCCTCAAGATGTTTACTATAATTCGATTACAGCAAGTATCTCCAAGGGCTCTAGTATTCAGTAATTTGCCAACCCTTTTACCTTCAATCTAACTCCTATTTATACACAAACGTAAATCATGTCCCACGAACCCTTGACTGGCGGGCCATAATTCTCCCATAACTTACCATGATCTCCACCATTATTACCCATGATTACTGCCGTTACCTCATTACCGTTACCCGTAATTAGGGTTTAGGGATCGTCATTTAGGCGTAACCGAGTAGGGCAACAGTAGGTTAGGTCCAGCTCTGTTGGGCCTGAGAAGTTGGGCCTGAGAGGTTGGGCCATATCCTATCATAGCCCCCCCCGAAAAGTCAAGGAATAGCCTTGCCGAGGTGAAGCGGAGAATGTGCTTTGCCGAGGCGGAATATTCTTGGTGAAGTTTTCGTTGAAGATTTGTCATCATTGTATGACCTAAAACACTACGTTGGTCCGAGGTGGTCATATCCGACCGAAATACTTATCTTGATCCGAGGTGGACATGTCCCACACGAAAATATTCTTTGGTCCGAGGTGGACATATCCGACCTGGAATACTTTTGCTGATCCGAGGTGGACATGGGGGCACAGCTCGGTGCCCGTTCTCAAATCATTAGCTGAAGTCGAGATCCGACGTTAGGAGGAGGTCGAGGTCCGACCTGAACTACTTCTGGTATTAGGACATGGGCATAGTCCGATGTCCGTACTCATAGTAATCATCATGTGATCGGTTGGCGGTATGTTTTCGAGGTACGTCATACGCGCCAAAGCGGTAGTTAAGCACGCCGAAAAGTGTGCGCGTCTTTCACACATCCAACCGTAAATAGGCACGTGTAATAAACGAAACGGCAGATTTTTAGGCGCCATTTATCCTATAAATAGGTCTAAAAGAGGCAACTGTTCATTTTCTCCTTCGACGTTTGAATCCAGAGAACACAACCTTAGAAATCCCCAATTCCTCTTTCACACTTTGTTGAAGAAATCGGAAATCCCGCTCCAGAAAAAGTAAGTATGTATTCTTCACCTTCTCACTCCTCTTCTCGCTCTGATAACTCTGGTTCAGCTTCGGGTTCTGGTCGTCAAGACCCCAATATAAGGGATTATATATGCCATAACCGCCTAGGTAAATCCATAGGACTTAGTTCTAGGGTTGTTCCAGTGTCTTCGGTATGGGATGGCCTCAGGATTGGTGGGGCGAAATCAACCTTGACGATGGAGGAGCTTCTGGTGGTCGCTGAGAAATACCACATCCCAGAGGATGCATGGTGGTGCTTGCCAAACCCAACGATAGGCGATGGCCCTCCGGAGGATTTATCACCATTTTGTAGATAGCTTAATAGTTGGGCTTAGATTTCCTTTTGCCCCATTTTCCTTAGCTTTCGGAGTATTTTCGGATCCCTATATATGTGACCTCCAATTCTATTAGGTCGGTGGTGGGGCTAGGGTTGGCTGTTATAGCATAGGCGAGGGGCTCTTTCGAAGTCTTGATCGTTTTTAGCATCAAGTCTATAGGGAGTATATTACCGTCACCGCTTTGAAGTTTAAAATTACTTCCCGTCGAAGGTATCTCACCGCAAAATAGATACTTTTTTTGCGGGTGAGGGTATCCGAGTGCAGTGGGGCCTCGGGTCGATAAAGGACGTGAAAATTAATCCCAGGGCCCTATGGAGAAGATGTTGAGCGATATGGGTGAGATCTGTCGATCGACTATCTCGAGATGACTTGAGCGATCTTTGGGAGTGAGTGTCATAGGTCGAAGCTCCGGTGTCGAGTGCGATTTGGGTGAGGCAACCTTCTTATCTTTATTTCCCTCGTTTGATTTTCTTTGTGCTAATGAAATTCTCATGTTGAATGCGGTGAAGGTTGACCCGACCAGAGAAGTCAATGTGCCGATCTCGCCGCGCCCTGCTTCCTCTGATCGAAGGGAACCCGCGAGGAAGAAGGCGAGACGAAGCGAATCTACCCAACAGCCTGTGGTAGTGGACGCCCTAAAAGACCTTGTGACTGGTCCTCAAACAGCCTCGGGCCCGACGTTGGAGATCGAAGTCCGTGGTCAGCCTCAGTCCGAGGTGCCGACTTCCAGCACTTCTTTATCCTTCCCAAAGGTATACGCCGCTACCCTTCTCCTTGTAAATTTGTTGCCACTTGTTACTAATTATTTCATATTCAGGATGCGGCCTCGATGGCAGGCGAGATGCGCCGCATGGCGGGCTTATTGTTGAGGGTGCCTCGCAATACGAGGCCATGGAGAGAAGGCGGCCGCCGGATGGGCGAGGGCCGCGGTGAATCCGCTAGATCTTTGCCAGGCGGACGCCGAACTTGCTAAGGCGAAGTAGCGGAGCCGAGGTGGCAAAGATGGCGCGAGAGTGCCCTCAAGAAGGATCGGGCCTTGCAGTAGCCGTGCCGAGTGGAGCGCCAAGAGGAGGCTGCCGAGGTCGAGAGGAGGCGGCGCGCAAACAAGCGCCTTCTTTGGCGGGCAAGGACCTATCTTGAGGGCCTTCGCCAAGACAAGCTTATCAGTCGGAGAGCTTTTCCTCTTTCATCTCCGACACAGGCTGCGTGATGAGGCCGCGGTGATTTGTGCCCACCGAAAAGTTGGCGGCGAGACCAGATTTTGACAAGGCCCAACACGGTTGGGTTGAGGTCGACCACCTGGAGGTATGCAAGAATTATGCTCGCATAGTCGCAGGGGCGACCTCCTTTCCCGTGGTGGATGCCTTGGCGTCTTCTGCCTCACTCCTGACGGCGGAGGCCGTAACTCGGTCTGGAAGATGAAGACTTAGAGCTTCAAGCCTTCCTTGCCGAGTTGAGACCAGCAAGGCGGCGAGTCAAGCTCGGACGTCTCTTCCGCAGATCGGCAACCAGCGGAAGAGCAGCGGCAGGCAGCTCAGCAAGAGGTCGGAGGGGTCGGCAATCAGCCTAATGAGCCTGAGGTCAGTGGACCCATTGTAATAGGATGATTTGTCGGGATCGATAGGACCGGTGTTGTACAAACTTCCATTTTGAATAATAATAGACATATCTTTTAAAATGCCTTATCATTGTCTTATTCTAGCGTTCTTCACCTCAATACTTGATTTGGATCATGAGCGTTAACAAAGCGAAAGAAGTCCGAGGTGCTCTAGCCGAGAAGGACGAAGAGGTGGCACCTTTGGAGGAGTCGATCTGCCGGTGACTCGGTGTTAGCCGGCATGGACGTCACCGACATTGTCACCGAATCGAAACAAAAGTTGCATGAAGTCGACCGCGAGGTGGCCCGCCTCCCTGCTGAAAATGAGATGTTAAGGTTAAGGATCACACATCTCGAAGTCCGGTGACTTATCTGCAGATGTGATCCACGGCGATCGACGCTGCGAGCGACTGAGGCGACAAGCAGAGGTCGGCTCGGATCTCGGAAGAGCATGAAGAGTACGAAAAGGTCATCCGCGGACTGGGAGCGACTATATCTGAAGCCGACGATCGAGTTCGAGCTTGTTGGCGGAGGCATGGTATTGAGGATGAGGAGGTCCCAACGGCAAGAATTTTAAAGCGCCTCGACTACGTCACGAAATACATGCGGATGTATGAGATCGTCATAAGCGACGCATGCCCCGCCTCGCCGCGCATCTACGGATGGGCAACGCGATCCCATAATTGAAGAGCACGAAGAGGCGGCTACGCTGATCACGCCAAGTGCTCCGTCAAATGGGTCCATCGGCAATGGGGCGTATAGAGGACGACGCTCGGCGGTTCGGAGGAGAGGACACGCGGATTGCCGGTCGGCGTGGAAGGGCTAGAGCTCGGGACAAGGGCATAGTCCGGTCCGGCGTCAGTTCAGCGGGGTCGAGGTGTGGCCTCGGTGCGGATTGAATTCCCTAGGCGAGAATCCGCTCGTGCGAGTCAAACTACTCCGGAGCAGTCAAGGTGGGGCCATCCTCGTAGATTGGGTGGAAGGCACGAGTTTATTCCGGTATCCATCGCCGACACAGGGACTTTGTTCAAAATTATCTCGACCGGAGAGTCTCTCGGCGGAGCTCGGAAACCGAATGAGTGTACATAATATAGGACTTTGTATGTAAGTATAAATGTATTTAGACTCGTTTCAAGTGTCGTTTTCCTCTTGAGAGGTATAAACATAGCTTAGGACTTCGTTTGGTCGTAAATGTATTTATCTTGTATACTTTACCATAATTTGGTGAGATCCAATTTTGGATGTCTTATACATGTAGATTTTTCAACTTAATGAGTAATCGAATGTATGCATGTAGACTTTCAAACTAGTGAGTGGTGCAGATCGTTGCCTTTGAGACGCTCAATTCAATGAGTAATCTACGAGTGCGGGCGCTTAGTGAGTACCCTACTTAGTGGGTTTTTTTTTTTTATCTTCGTGAGGCGTCCCTCGTGAAGGTTAAATGCGGTATATCCAAATAGATGTTCGCATACGAATAAAATGAAGCGAAATGAAATATTCATTGGAAAAAATAAATATTTTATTCAACAAATATATGACATCGCACTTCGACAAGGCAAGTAAGGAGACTAACATAAAGCTGATCTGAAATCACAACTATGTAAAGTACCTCCTTAAATGAGAAATATGCCAGGTTCGGGGGATAAGCGCACGGATAAGTGAGATAACTTAAGCCCCTTACCAAGGTTCTCGTGAACACGGTACGGGCCTTCCCATGTTGGATCCAGCTTGTTAAGACGCTCAGCTCTACTGGCTTCATTATTTCGTAGGACGAGGTCGCCTACTTGGACCGCGGAAGTTTTGACCCTTTTGTTGTAGTACCGTGCGACCTGGGCTTTATACTTGGCTTCGTTTATGAAGGCTAGCTCGCGCTTCTCTTCGAGGGCGTCAAGGTTTGCTCGCAGGTCTTCCTCGTTCGGCCGATCGAGTGAAGAGTCGCGGGCTTGCGCGCCGATCTCGGCGGTATGATGACCTCGGCACCGTAAACCGGTGAAAGGGTTTCCGTGCGATGTCCGAGGTGTGGTCTGTGGGACCAAAGGACGTGAGGAGATTTTCAGCCCGATCGCTTTAGCTCGGTCTAACCTCTTCTTTAATCCTTGTGCGATCGTGCGGTTGGTGACCTCGGTCTGGCCATTCGCTTGTGGGTGTGCGACCGAGGTGAAGCGTTGATCGATCTGAAGTTCTTCGCACCACTCCTTGAAGTTTTTATCTACGAATTGGGTGCCGTTGTCCGAGACCAGAACGTGCGGTATGCCGAAGCGGCAGACTATATTTTTCACACGAAGGTGCAATTCTCCCGCTCGTGAGGCTTGATAGTGGTTCGGCCTCGACCCACTTTGTGAAGTAGTCTATGGCTACGACTAAATATCGGCGACACGGTGCTCGGTCGAGCGGACCAACAATGTCAATCCCCACCGCATGAAAGGCCATAGACTTTGCGATCGCTAGATCGATGCGAGGCGGCTTTTGACCGTGGAATGAATCGCGCCGGGCACTTTTGACGAGTTCGGCGAATCTTGCACGAGGGTGGGCCAGTAGTATCCCGACCTCAGCGTCTTCTTTGAGAGAGCTCGCGACCCGATGTGGCTTCCACAAGACCCTCGGTGAATTTCATTGAGCACGTAGTCGGCTTCTTCTGGCCCGAGGCACCTCAGGAGGGGTTGAAGGTAAGACTTCAGGTATAGAGAGCCCTCATGCATAAGATATTTTGGGATTTCGCCATCATCTTTTGGCCTCCGATCGATCCCGAGGTAGTGTGCCCCCTTCCAGATATGCTTTTAGGGGCGTCATCCAGTTCGGTTCAGCCTCTGAAATAACGCTGATATGAGGCGCCTCAATGCTTCTGGAATGAACTTCCTCTACTGGCGGATTTGCCGATGACGAAGCCAATTTACTAAGGATGTCAGCTCGGCTGTTTTCCCCTCGTGGGATTTGATTAATACTGAAGTATCCGAATGAAGCCAGCATCTCTTTTGCCTTCTCAAGGTACTGCTTCATTCGATCTTCCTTAGCCTCGTATGTACCTAATACCTGGTTTACCACGACACAGGAATCTCAAATATCCGGACTCGCCCACTTTCAATTCCTTTGCTAGGCGGAGTCCGAGATCAATGCTTCGTATTCCACTTCGTTGTTGGTGGTCGGAAGGTAAACCGCAGGCGTATGTTACTTCGCTTATCCGGGCGAGGAGAAGGATACCGCTCCGCTACCCGTCTTGCATGAAGCTCCATCCACGTACATCCGCCAACATCCGTGGTGGTGCAAAGTCGAGTTCTTCGCCGTGAGGGTGGGAGTGACCTCATTGGTAGAGGCGACCTCGGTGAATTTGACTTGACCAGAAACTGCAAGGCTTGCCCTTTATAGCCGACACAGGGGAGTATGAAATGTCGTGCTCGCCGAGTTCCAGTGCCCACTTAGCTATTCGCCCAGATGACTCCGGTTTTGATAAGACTTGTCTTAGAGGCAAGTCCGTTAATACCTGGATAGAATGAGCTTGAAAGTAAGGCCGGAGGCGTCGCTTGGCGTTCACCAAGGCCAGAGCTAGCTTCTCGAGGTTGGTGTACCTCGTTTCCGGTCCTTTGAGAGCTCGGCTAATGAAGTAGATGGGAGTTGTCGTCCCACCTCATCTCGCACCTGTCTGACACTAATCGCCTCGTCCGGGTGGCGGATATAATGATAGAATTTCACCTTGCTTTGGGCGGATAGTGTCGGCGGTCGGTGAGATACTCCTTCGGTGTGTGAAGGCGACCGATGTTCTTCTGCCGGTGAAATCTGGAGCTCTCCTCGGGATCTTGAAGAAGGAAAGCGCTTCGGCGGCTCGAGATAGGAATCGGCTAAGGGCGGCCAGGCAACCGGTGAGTTTGTGTATTTCACGGATGGTTTTTGGGATCTGCATGTCGAGCACCGTTTTCACTTTGGTAGGATTGGCTTTGAGGCCTTCTTGAGAAACCCAGCATCCTAGAAATTTACCCGTCCTCACCACAAATGTGCACTTCTGGGGATTGAGCTTGAGGTTGGCCGACCTGAGGAGCCGAAGAATAGTTTCGAGGTCAATGGCGCGACTCTCGACTTTTTGCTTTTGACTACTATATCATCGACATAGACCTCAACAATTTCTCCTATGTGATCCTTGAAGATCGCGTCCACCATTCTTTGGTAAGTAGCTCCGGCGTTTTTTAGACCGAAAGGCATCTTTCGGTATGCAAAGACACCGAAGTCAGTAATGAACGCTGTTTTTGGGGCGTCTTAGGGCTCATCAAGACTTGGTGGTATCCTTGTATAAATCCAGAAACCAAGACCTCATGTCCCACCAATGCTTCCACCTTCTTGTCAATGTCGGGAGAGGGGTGATCCTTTGGGCGGTGTTTATTGAGGTCGGTATAGTCGACACATGCGCCATCCCTCCCGGCTTTCGAACTACAACGGATTAGCCATCCAAGTTGGGTATTTAACCTCGTCTGTGATTTTAGCCTCCTGAGTTGGGTTACCTCGTCTCTTATGACCGCTTCGCTCGCGGCAAAACTTCTTTTCTTACGCCAAACCGGTTTAGTAGCCGGATCAATGTTAAGACGATGAGTTATGAGCTCGGGCGAGACCCCAGTCATATCCAATGGAGACCATGCAAATACATCTCTATATTCCCTTAGAAGCTGCATGACCTGCTGACGAATATTGACTGAACCTTGGGTACCAACCTTGACAACTTTGGAAGGGTCGTCGTCGTATAGCTGAAGATTCTCAGTCAGATCATCCCGAGGTGGCAACTTCGGAGGGTTCTGTAATTGCTAGGCCTGTGGTAAGGCCGCATCTTGGGTTGAGACTCGTAGGCATTCTTTAGCTGCCGTTTGGTCACCCTGAATGCTTAACACTCCCACGGGAGTAGGTATCTTAATGGTGAGGTGGTACACGGAGCGGGGCGGCTCTGGTTGCATCTGACCAATCTCTTCCCGTGATAATGTTGTATGGAGAGGAGCTCGGACCGGGAAAAATTGAATGGCTTTGGTGACCGACACGGAGGCGCGCCCTACGGTGACCGAAAGGGTAATGACTCTTACGGTTGAACCGCCTCTTGAGTAAAGCTCCATGGCCCAGGAAGGTGCGGGGTGTACCAATTCCTCCAACATCAAGTTTATCAGGCAGCTACGGAATATGATGCTAACGGAGGCTCGATGTCGATGTAGACTCGATGTACATTCTTGTTACCCACCACGGCTTGTATTGTAATGGCATCCTGGTGGGGCATGATCTTAGGTACTGGGTCGTCTTTGGAGAACACGATATTTTCTCCATCCCGGAGTCGCTTGTTTTTCGGCTCTTCGGGGGTCGGCCTCCGAGCTTCATTTCTAAGCGACGACCTCGTCGTACCAACTGGCAGCCCGGTTATAGCGTAAACCTGCTCCATTGCATTGGGACCTTCGTCCTCGTCATCTTCAGGTCGGGTTGCCGTTGAGGTCGGTCCACAGTTGTTACCACCTCCATTTTTCCCTCTGCGCTTTTTATTACCCGGCCCAGGTCGGCCGGTGTACTTCTTCAGGGCTCCTTCTTTCACGAGCTCGTCAATCTGTGAGCCCAAGGACTTGCAATCTTCTGTATCGTGACCGTACCCTTGGTGGTAGTCACAATACTTTCCCGTTGACTTTTTTTTGGATCCTCCTTTCATAGGAGGAGGTTTTGGAAAGAGCTCAGTGTGAAGCTCGAATATTTCCGCCCTGGATTTGAATAAAGGGCGATCGTTATTACCAGGGTTTGGTCGAGGTCCCAGCCTTGATTCTACTGGTCCCTTCTTTATTCTTTCGAACGCACTTCGGCGTTCAGCACCTCGGCCCCGATCCTCCGGCTTTCTTCTCTCGATCATTGCTCATCCCGGATCTCTCTTCTTCCGGTCCGACTCGTCCCCTTTGACAAAGTTATCAACAGGTCCAAAGGCGACTAGTCGTCTTTGGTCATTCACGGTGATCTCTTTATTCAAAGCTCCAGGTCGGATCCCGTTCTTGAATGCATTGATGATGTAGAGATCGTTACTCTCATCTATTTTAAGGGATTCCATGATGAATCTGGAGACGAAATTCGACATTGTTTCGTCCCGTCCTTGGCGGATTGTAAGCAGATCGGACGAAGGTTGTTGAGGCGGCATCTTCTGGTAAAAACGCCATTTGAACTGATCCATGAGGTCTTTGAAGCAATGGATGCTGTTCGCGGCGAAGTGAACCAACGTCGAGCGTTGGAGATTAGCACCTCGGGAAAGACCTTACACATATGGAAATCTTCCATCCCTTGGTTTGCCATATTGGTGGTATAGGCAAATAGGAAGTCAGAAGGATCTCCAAGGCCATCGTATGCAGCAATATTCGGAGCCCGATATCGCTGTGGCAAGGGTGTATCCAGAATCTCCCTTGAAAAAGGAGAGATAATTCGTCCGTGTCGGTCGAATCCGGGGAGTTCGTTACCATCCCTCTCCGGGGGAGTAGGAGATCGATAACGACGTCTGTCATCTCTTCGTGGGGGAGTTCGACCTCGTCCTTCCTCCCTTCTTTCCCGTCGATTTTCATGGGTATCATGTCGAGGTGGAGAACGACTCCGCGAAGGGTATGAGGATGAATGAACCCTGGTATCGGGGCGATCATTATGTCGTGATGAACGTTGATTGTTTCGGAGAGGTATGCGACCTCGATTGCCTGTAACCACCACTTCGGGCACTCTTGAGGGGCCCGCTCCATTTGTCCTCTGGTTGAGGAAACTCTGGAATTGATTGAAATTGACGTTGAGGAATTCGGATACTGCTCGACCGAGGACCTCGTGGGAGCGGTGAACCTCCTGTTCACCGGTACTGAGGTCGGTGTCTTCCTCTTCGTTGGGGTGGCGACCCTGAGGGTGTATGGAAGCATTTTCCATGTGACCATCAGGTGTGTGACCGCTGGTGGCGTCCGCAATTCCCTTTCCCCGGCGTTGTGTGACCACCGATCGTCCTCCCACGGTTGTTGCCGACATCGCCGACAAGACTAAGCGTTTGCGTGTCCTTGCCATTAGATTGTAGAAAACACGACTTTTTGTTCAAGAAGGTTCCCACAGACGGCGCCAATGATAAATCTAATATGAGAGATTATGAAAACGATAAAGAACACAAGAGACTTTTACGTGGTTCGATCGAGAATAAGATCTCGTCCACGGAGGAGATGATCCTCAAGATGTTTACTATAATTCGATTACTGCAAGTATCTCCAAGGGCTCTAGTATTGATAATTTGCCAACCCTTTACCTTCAATCTAACTCCTATTTATACACAAACGTAAATCATGTCCCACGAACCTCGATGGCGGGCCATAATTCTCCATAATCGACCATGATCTCCACCATTATTACCCATGATTCTGCCGTTACCTCATTACCGTTACCCGTAATTAGGGTTTAGGATCGTCATTTAGGCGTAACCGAGTAGGGCAACAGTAGGTTAGGTCCAGCTCTGTTGGGCCTGAGAAGTTGGGCCTGAGAGGTTGGGCCATATCCTATCAGTATGTATAGGCTTAAGATACACAAGATGGATATCCCAGACTTAAGGAAGTGTATACTGAAATCTCGAGCTAATAAGTATACGTGAGCTCTTGAGATTTATTGATAGCACTGTTAACTTCATTCTTTCAAATTGTTGTTTGAATGTTCTTGAGCTTGAGCTTTGAACGCTTTGAGTATTCAATTGAACATCGCTTTGATATCCTTCAAAGGTTGGTTTATGCTCATATGTATAGAGAGGAATAAGAATAGAGCCATTGGAGGGACTACCATTCAAATTCTTCTATTTTGTCGTTTGAATTCTTCTTGTTGATAATCCTCGTACACTGTAGCTGTGCAACTTTGGAAATGTCTTCTGTCATGTCAGGATCTTCTACAGATACGCTACCACATTTGTCGAGTCACACACTCAAGGCTTAATGTCTTCCGTGTTTCTTCAGTTGAATTGACTCCGTGTTTTATCGGCACATTGACTTCCAGTTGGGCCAGTCGAGACTGATCCGTCTTTCATTTGCAGGCTGGACTCCCATCATTTGTCAGAGTTTCGCAATAAAGTTGTTTGGGAAAGAAAAAGGTTGTTGCAATTGATCATTAGTCAGTTTGATGCTTTTAGGCTTGACGTTGACATAGTCTGCTTTGACTTTTCGTCAGCCAACTTTGACTTGGTATCGCCAGCATTGACTACTTGTAGCAACTTTGACTATCGCTCAGCAGCTTTGATTTTCAAATGCCAACTTTGACTCCTCAGCATGGCAATCAACTACTGGTATGACACTTAGTCATATCCCGACTCTTTCATCTCTTCAACGTTTAGTCTCGGTCTTCGATCTTAGGCTTTAGTCTTTCGACGTCAGTCTTCGGTCTTCAAGTTTAGTCCAATAGCTCTGTTTATCAGCATCGCTATACTTCCATCCTTAGACATCAGTTGACATTCATTCAGTCTTCAGTTTTCAGTACGCGATCCTTCATCGGAGCTTTTATAAGTTGTGTTGGTACTATACTTATATTAGTATGACTGGTTTCAGTACTGCTCGAACTCCTTCAGTCTTGGGCATGTTTAAACCGGTAGTTCTACTGCTGAAACATGTAACCAAAACGCCTAACTCCAAAATAAGTCATCAACACTAGTTACAACATCCTGATAATCATAAGAGGTTTTGAGATATAATCAAAACACAGTTAAGATAAACTAATTCCCAACAACTTAGGAATTTTCCCAACGTGGAGAACTGAATTTAGAGCAACGCCTTTTCCAATATTACTGGAACTTGTACCAGCGCGAATATGAGATGGATCCATCAACAATTTGGACTGTAAAATTTCTCATAGCATGGCTTATAGTGGGAAAAAAATTATTGGCATCTCCAGGCATGAGACGAATGCACCCGAGTCTACAATCCATGTATTCAACAGTAAGTTGTGCTAAAGAGCCACTTCCAATTGTATTAATGGTTGTTGGAGGGGTAGTTGAAATAGAATCACCCTTCCCCTGTCTGTTAGAGAACATCATAATAGAATCTGATCACTGGTGGTATTTGTCCATCCATTTTATACCTTCACAGTTCCCAGAAAAATGAATACCTCCTGATCCACCATTGGAGCTTGTGAAGGTGAAGGTTCCCTCTGGACAAAAATTAAGAAAATTGATTCACCAAAAAATGATTCTAATAGAAAAGGAAAAACTCAGTCAGAATCCCTGACTTTTAGCATCAACTGTCCGTCTTCAGAAAAGAACATGAAAGGCCAAAATTATAGATGAAGCAATGAGCCTGTTACATTATGTGATTGCACAATTACAATAAATTGTACCTTTATTTTTAACAGTGCGTGTTGGTCTATGAGGAGGATAGAGTCTCATGTCATGTTGAATTTTCTTATATTTTATTCCTCTTAACAACTGAAATCCATATATCCATTCACTCTCATTTATGGATTGATGTTCCATTTTTTGTTAAACATTGTTTGTTTTCATATTGATGTGCTGTTGTCATTATTAGATTCTGAAGGCTTATGTGTGGTTTCAAACTTCTTTTGATTCAATACAGCAAGTTGAGCAAATAGGTTGCCATATTTGGTCCATTCATATGCCATGAAATACATTCGGGCATGGGATCTTCTAAGAGTTATCCTATCTCCCTTCCTCCACGAGTCAATCCTCCTATGTTAAGCCTAATTCTTGACTACTGCCGGTTTCATCAAGTACCAGGACGCTCTAACAAGGTTGTAAATAATGGCTGGAGTTCCCATTCTAATGAGCTTGTTTTCTGCTCTTGACCTTGTAACTGGGGAAGAAGTCTATTAGGCATTCAAATCTCAGGATTTTGGTGGATGATACATGATCTTTCATACACTCTTATGCAGGAGAGGAAGTCCTTCGATGAAAGGTTTGTACGGTTGGGTACCAAAAGACTTTGTGAATTGACATCTGCTGCTGATAGCCTGCAACTTAAGCCCCTTGTTGATCTTACTAGTCGTGCACTTGCACGGGTAATTGAAGGAAAGTCTCCAGAAGAGATACGGGAGATATTTCATCTGCCTGATGATCTCACGGAGGTATTTTTTTCGTTGCAAGGAGTTCTGCAATGCTTACATAACCCACTTTTTTTTTTATTTCCTAGTATTATTGTGTTTATTTTGTTGAGACAGGAAGAAAAGTTGGAGCCTATCAAAAATACCTTGGATGACCCGAGGATTCGGCTTTTGAATAGATTGTATGCTAGAAAGAGGAAAGAATTAAAAGAAAGGGAGAGATTAAAGGTGATCTTGGAAATTTTTTCCTGTACTGTTGTGGTGCCCAATAATGTTGAATTCAACTCAATAACTGCATGATAACGGTTACGCCCCACTGTAAAGTTTGTGGTGTGTACTAGTTAGGGCTCATTGGCTATCTGTACCACATTAAGTGACCTGCTTGAAAATGTTTTACCACTATACTATTTGGTATGACCTCGAACTTTATCTTTCAATGGATTCTCTAGAATATTGAAGTCGAAGATGATCAAGTGGATGACCGTTCAGTGGATGATATCATGTCATTTATCAATGGAGCGAATGAAGGTATATTTTGTTTGTTATAGTTCATTGTTCCCAACTTGTTTGCTCTCAGTGAATGTTTAGATAGATGCTCAAAGTATACAGGTGTATAAAATCTTTGAAAAGTTTTTCCTTGATGATGAGTTTTTTGTGATGCATTCTGTCATTGAAATGGAACTAATAATGTCCCAACATATTGGGTTCATTGTACTTAGCAATTGAGTTTTCATTTATTTTTGTTCATCCTTGAGAGTTGAGACCTCTATCTACCTTCTCCTTCTTTTAGCATTTGATGCACGGATAGTTTGCAGAATGCAAGGTGAGTGTATCTTCTAAACACAAAAAGAAGAATCGTAAAAGAAAAGATAATCACAAGACTGCTCCTTCAAACTGCATTGGTACTTCAAAGGGCGTATCTTCTTTAAGAAATGGTGTCCACAAAAATAAGGTAGAGAATTGTTTTCTGTAATATATTAATGAAATATGAGAATTAAATACTTGTCTCATTTGGGCCTACTGATTATAAATAGTCTATGCTCTCATTCACCTGTGACAGGGAGCATGCATGAATGCCATTGGTGTTTGGATTAACCTCATTCTTTACTGCAGGGAACAGATGAGGTTGATTCTGACTGTAGCAATCCAACATTTGATGACAGTCTTCTGCACAATCTTTGCAATGCCACAGAGTTGCTTGATATTGGCGATGACAGAATTGCACCTTTAGAAGACGAGTTGATTGTTGTGATTTAGATGATGATATTGATCCTGCCTTGAAAGAAGAAATCGATAGGTGAGCTTGATGCTATTTGACGACCTTATTCATAGTCAGAGTTTTGTCCCTTAACTTGGGAGCAGTGGCGGAGCCAGGAAAATTTAACTGGGGGGCCCAATTATTTATAATTTTACAAGATAATAAAATATAATTTTAAAAATAATTAAATAATAATAATTTAAATAAAATAATATTATTTGAATAGAGGTAATTGTTTATATTAAATTTCTTTTTCAGTATGTTCTAATATCTTCCAAAAATAAAATAATAAGATTAACTTATAAATAACTAAACAACCAATGAATACTATCTACAAAAATTAAAATAATTAGAAAATTATAAATATTAATATTGTAAATTGTATTATCTTACAAAACTCAAATTTTGATTTTCTTGTACTCATTACAAATATATAATGAAATATAGAATTAACTCACATATATAACTTATTAAAATAATTTAAACAAATATTACCTATAACTATTATAATAAATTCATCATAATATTTTTAGAAATTGAATTGATTTTATTAATTTATATATAAAATTTTATTATTTGTATATATATTTATTTTATCAACATAAAACAATTATAGAAAAAAGAAAAAGAAAAGAAAGTGAATAAAGTGGAAAAAAAAAAGAAAACAAAATTGGAAAAGGAGGAGAAAAATAATGGAAAGCTATGTAGTAGTAGGGATTCGACCCCTAGACCATTTGATTGAGGAAGAACGCCTAACCAACTGCGCTAGTGTGGACTATTGAATTTTACATGTGTATATAATACTAATTATTTCGAAAAATGTTGGGGGGCCCAAGGGCCCCCCAGGCCCCAACGTGGCTCCGCCACTGCTTGGGAGTCATGTTGGCTGCAATGTTCATCCATGTCACTTTGCATGTCGTTGTTCATCATTGGATATATGCACATAAATTATTTTGATATCAATTTGCCAAGTAATTTTCTCTCTGGTAGGTCACCAGTTCAAAGGATATAATGTTCTGTCACTGTTACTTGTCTGATTGATAGGGAAGTGGAAGACCAGATTGGCCTGAAAGAATCCAAGATATTCTGTTTCACCGTTGCAGTTGGCTAATGGAAATTGTTCTATGAGGTTGTTCACGAGTAAGTCTTCTTCTATTTCTTAATCTTTTGTAAATAGATTCTTGGGATTTTCCATCCGACATTTCAACTCTTTGACCACATATCATCTTTTTATCACTCCTACTAGTTGACTTCTCTGAATCTAACAATTTAGTATGACATTTGATCTCTATTTAATATGCTGTCCAAGAGTCAAAGATTGATTTTTAAACTCTCAATTCTAAAACCATTCCGCTGCAGCCTGGTTTTATTAGATTTTGGTGCAATTTTTAGTGAAGAATGTACTAATTTTAGGCTGTCAGCTTTAGTCCAATTCTGTGTTATATCTCTACAAGGACGGTAATGATATAATTTTGGGTTATGATTCTTGGAAGTTTTATATAAAATAATTACTCCCCCACCATTCTCTCTTCCTGCACAGGTGTAGATCAACGCCAGAAATGATCCCCGATCATGCAACCCCGTGAACTTCAAAAATGTTCTTGCCCAGAAGAAGCTGGTCATTTTGTTAGTACTGCGTTGGTTATGACGTTGGACTCCAATCTGGGTGTGCGCTGGTTTACTAACACTCAAAAGTCGTCGTTGTCGTTGGCAATTTTTTTCGACATTCCTAGAAAATTCAGTTTTGATAATCTGAGTTGACCAACAAGGGAAACACTATTAGTATAGATAACCACACAAGCCAAGCTAATCTTGTAATCGTTTCGACGACTGTGTCTAGTTCCTTTTTTATTCTCCTTTATGGTCTTCGATATAGAATTTACGTAGTGGTTGGACGAGATGACACTGCTGAGGAATTTACAGCAGAAAGAGTTGGACAGTAGTTGTAAATATCAGGGGGTTTCTGTGATCTCGAATATCGTCGAGGTTAATTGGTCAAGGCCTCTCTCTCTCTCTCTCAATGCAAAAATTCATGAATGACGGAAATATATTTTGCTTTATTAACTTTAAGATTTGATTGAACAGTGATGTCCTCATCAATATCGTTAGCAGAAATACATTTTTGCACATGAGATCTTTTATTCCATGGTATTCGGTCCAAAGAGTATACAGTGCCTACTTATTTATACTTGTCAAAAACAATATTGTGTTAACATCTGTTTAAGGTTTGTGGATGGTTCTCATTTGATATTTAAATACTTAATGTATAACTTCTAAATTATATTTTTAGATTTCTATGAAAGTAAAGTATGATTTATCAAACTTCGCAAACGTGTCAAAATAAAATATGAGTTTATTTGATTAAGTACATATCAGAAAGTAAGGGAAAAAGGCATTTTACACCTATTCGCATGGCACTACTGGTACACTACAGCCTAAACAAGAGAAGACCTAATCTCAGAGATTGCATGCAATAAGAGGTGGCACATTCTGAGATGTACCTAAAGTGTAAGCTGAAATTTTCAAGAATCGTGTTAATAATCATTGAAGTCGTCATTGTTCGTCCTGTTGAAGCCGGACGTGAGGACAGGGTCTGTAAGGCTTCCCTACTGTCCACAGATGTTTTAGATCACCTCTCTTGTTAGCTAATGTTATCAGAGTGCCTGAATGGACATGCATACACTTTGTGTTAAGCTGGTCTCCACATAGTGTGTATATAAAAAAACCGACATTAGTATGCGCCGGTTTTTCAGCGACAACCAGCGCTGGTTTTTAATTACACAATACGTGCGTGTGCAGGAGTTTTTGTGTATTGTTTTTAAGACTTGCCGATGAAATAGAACACGAGACTGGAACATGACGAAAAACAAGAGGTTCGAGTTTAACCTAAAGTGAATGGAACAATGTAGAGTAAAGCTGGTTGGCCATGTCCATCCATCAGATTCAGAGCTACATAAGTAACTAGAAGACCTGATGCCAGAGATTTGAAAAAGTGCACGAGTATTAGTAATCAGCTCAGAAACTACGAGTCCCACATATGTCATTACACTGCTCTCTCTCTCATATCACTTGTTCGTGTAAGAATGATCACTTACCTAAGCCATAAGCCAGCATTGCCCACAGAAAGTATCCAGCTTTTAGGCTTTTCTTGGCCAGCCAGTCATACCTGCAATACACAAGAATCCATGTCACATGATTAAAAGGTTTCTGCAACCAGAGGCATTGTATGGGGAGGTAGCAAGTGTCTTTCTCATTGTGAAAAAGCAGAGGCTAGGTGAAGAAACTAAGCCATGTTATAGTGGAGAAAATGAATATGTGAGGTCCAAAAAGCAAACTAGACTATGGATTTGTAATGTGCCATAACAAGCGAGAAGTAAAAGTTCCAAGTATTTATGGGTTCTTCTAGCGGCTTAGGTTAATCATTTTGGCAAAGTGACGAAAGATGCCAAGTAGTTGCATGCAGAGCTTGTTGAGCTGCAGTAGCATCACGGGCCCTCACCTCAGTAGGCCTAGGGCATTACAAGATAGACAGGAATGAGCTGGACAGCATTAAAGATGGGTGTTCAAACCTTAGGGAAAAAGTCACTAGTAGTCCTGGAATGATAATATCACCAAATCCAATGATACTGTATCCACCCCAAGGATCGAACATTCGAGGGATTTTGAGTAGCATGGGAATACCATCTTCTCCACTTCCATCACCACGAGCTACCTACAAAAAAAAGAACCAAGAACTTGGTCACAAGGCAGCAGGGATTATATTAAAACCGACAAAACATTATATCCTGCTTTTTCAAGATTCAAACAACTGCTCACCACTATCATCACACTCTTATGGAACCACCGTTTAGACAGAAAGACCCAAAAGATGTCGTACAAGAATGAACAACTCAGTAAAACTGTTCCAACCTGAGTAATCCAAGAAATGATTGAGATCAGTTCAAATAAATTCAGGCAACACATGTATCCACATATTCATGCAAACAGATCATTTTTCAGCCCAAGCAGCATTTTTTGTTTGATACAAGTCATTTGAGAAGTACTTTGATGCACAAAGACACCCTCTGTTGCTTAAATGCCCAGACAGAAATATGTTGATACTTCAAGTAATGTTATGATAATACACAAAATTTTAGATGCCAAATTACTAGTATTCTTTTCTTTGTTTCATATTTTTATGTTTGGAAGGATGCTTGGGGATCAGGCATGTTCGGGCTGGTCTTTTTTCCTTACCACAAAATCAAAGAAATAAAGATCCCATTACAAGCAACTATCAAAGCAATCCAATCAGCTTTTTCGGTTGTTTCTTGTATATAAGAGAAACACATTATCTAGTTCTAGTATAACATGAGTCTCGATAACCACCTTGAGGTTTGGAACTCGTACTATCTGGAGAACAGTTATTATCAGTGCAATGCCCTGTTACAGAGATAAAATTCAAGATGAGCCAAATGGTTTAGGACATACCATTCACAGTCTGCATAAAGAAACAACATAAATAAATTTTCATCTTCAGGTCAAACAAGTTAAACCAAGAAACAATTGCATTCCATGGATGGATACAACACACATATTTATCCCCTAGAAAATGGAAGTGAAACTGGTTCGATGCCTGTAGCATGAAGTTCTACCGTCTCAAAAAAAATTAAAGGCAGAAGGGAAAAGGCCAGCTTAGATTAGCCAGTATGGTTTCAGGATTTTTTTTTGGAGCTGTTTATTTTCTAAATGTGAGCATTTATAAGCAAATGTGCACACCTGTGAGCAATTTTGCTCCCCTCTAGCCAGCTGTCCTTTTTCTTATCATTAGCATTTACGTTAAACACAATAACCTAAAATTGAAGTTTTACTTAAGCTAGTGAAACTTTTATACTTATTTATTCAAATTATTATCATTTGTGAAGATCAATTCAGTAATCTTATGTCCAAAACTGTTTTTTCTTGCTTTGAAGTAGGATCTAATTTTACAAAAACAAACAACACTGACAGACAGAAGTCATTCTTACAAGTATATCTTGGCCAATCCAAGCGATAGAGGCACTGCGGTACACTGCCCATAAAACAGAAAATGCTATGCAAATTGGAGAAACAGCGAGTGCCAGATATGATACAGATCCCAGAACAGGTACTTTAACAAACGACTTTGCAGCATGTTCAAACCATCTGAAACTATATTTCAGTAATGGAAGTCAATGCTATGAGAACATAGGATTGCAAACTTATCAAGCAAACTAGAGTGCGGCTCCTTGTGATCCACGAGCAAAAGCAAACCCGAACTTAATCATTAGAGATACCACATCCATCAAAGCATACACCACACATATATAAGCATACGTCAAAGAACGAATACATACCAGGCTAAAACGGCCACTAGACAAGTTTGCAACCCCTGTGGTACAAAACAAAAGGAATAGTGTTCGGTTAAAGTCAGACATAGCAGCCCACATTCTCATAAATTAATCAGCCGAAGGTGAGCCAATGCAACATAATATACTGAAAAATCCCGATAAAGTTTTTCAGTCAATGAAATTCACATAAACACACAAAAATGTGAAAAGCCTTTGTAAGTCACTTCAGAGAATCGAAATCATACAGGCGTGCATAGTTTGAGCAAGTAGCATGTGTAATGCAAAATCTTTTCATTGGCATGAAACTCCCTAAAGAACTTCGAATGGCAGAAATGATATCATACCTCTACACCACCTATGCAAAACAAAACCACGAGAATTTCAATGAACCAATAAGACATCAACTTGTAGAGCATAACCAAGAAACACGAGGCAAACACGACAAAGAAAACTGCCGAGGCTGTGTTGATCTTGATTAGACCACTTGAATGGTGAGTATCACTGGTTAGGTGTTCATCAAAACCATCCTGCTAGGTTAACATTAAACATCAGAACTTCACATGAAACCCTATCTTCTAATATTAGAATTAAAAGATTATATCGAACGTCACCCTGCACTACCTTTAAGAGCTTGTCCTGCTCTATAGCTGCTTCTCTAGCACTCCACGCAGACCAAAAAGATGAACATAAGACAGTACCGACTGCCATCAGCCATAAAAATACTTCAGCAACATCAACCAGCGGGCGTTTCGGCGAGTAAATCTGAATTGAAACTGAAAATAACACCCAGCTCGTTAATGTGTTGCAAATAGACAAACTGAGATGGACAGAGAACATACAACTACATACAATATGTATACAAACATTAATAGGAGCATCTTGGCTACATACGAATAGCTGTTAGAAGTAAATATGTCAGGTGCTCTTCTAACGATCAAAATCTTGGAGGCCAAAGCTTACCGTGCGAACTGTTTCTCATGTTTTCTTTCAAGCTTCCACCAGCATCTTGTGGAAGCATGACTACGGGTATGCCGACGTCTACATCGGTCTCATTTTTCTCACAAACCATCTTGAAGAGTTCTGGACAATTGCACCATCAGGAGGGAACCGTTAAGTATCAGCAGAGAAATATCAACATCTAATTAAGTTTAGTTGTCACCATGACAGTAATGGTCCATCGATGAGTCCTATAAAACTTTAAGTTGGATATTGGGAACGGCATAGAGAAGAGCAGTGTATATTTTACATAAAAAACCAGAAAATACTACTCAAGAACCATGTGCATCTAAACAAAGTACACGTATATGTGTAAGAGGTGAATTCATTCAGTTGAAATTGTGAATGTGTTAACAGGAAAGCTATCACATTATCATGATCTGTATTCTCAAAACAATGTGCTATGCTGACCGAGAAGAGACCTGTCTGATTGTTTATGATCAGTAGAGCTGAAGCACCAGCGGCTTCTGCAACATTTGCTTTGGTGACAAAACTGCAATTCCCCCGGTGCACCAAGATAGCCTCACCTGTCAGCTATGAAACGGCGAAACAGATTAATAAGCCAAGATATAAAAGGCAGCTTTTAGAAGAATACCACAGGAAAAAGACAAATAGTCACAGCAGTTGCGAATGTATCTGAGAAGAAGAAAAACCTTGTTCCTTGGTTTACTACAACAATCAGGAGGATCTGCAAGAGCAACTATAATCTGGTTGGCGCGCTTCTCCTTCGACTCCAATGTGGGACCAAATCGAGCACCAATACCAACGAATTGTGTTACTTCAACACCATCTAACCAAATAGGTACTTTAACCTATTGAATAGTAATGAACTGTAACTTCAGTTGATCATATTCACAGAAACTAATATGATATTTAGGACTTTCTAATCTACACATAGGAGGAGGAATCTTATGACGTCCTAAAGGAGATAATTAATGTCAAGACTTTTTAACTTCTACAAGTTGAGAACTCTACTTTCTAAAAGTTCAAAGTTTAACAGCCTACAATGAAATAAGAGAAACACTTTTCCTCATTAAATACATTGACACCTGGTTGGAATTGGGTTTGGATTTCTTCGAATTTCCTTTCCTTCAATCAGGAATTCCTTTTATTTTGTATAGGATCTATGATCCCATAAAATTAACTAACAATTCATATGAAGGTTATAAGCTTAAAACAAAATATTTTATTATCCCCAATATTTAGCTTATCCATAATGACAAACAGACCACAACACAAGATTCAAACCTCACAATTATAGGCTATAAGAATATTAATATAAAAGATATAACAAAATAGTAAACTAGTGTACATAATAAACCCCTCCCCAGAAATAACCTTCAAAAATACTTCATCAGCCGCGGGGGAACAGAACCAATATTGTGGTTTAGCCATAAGTACCTCCAAAATAAAAATAAAAAACTAGCAATCAATCACCAAAAAAATATTGATTATAAAATCCGTCCCCTTCTCGTTTTTCTTTTTAATTAAAGCTCAAGTGAAAGAAATGCAAAAAGGTGTAACTGCAAAGACAAAAGCGAGCAAGAGAGAGAGTGAGAGAGTATTACCAGTACGAAATTGTTGTCACAACCAGGCTTCTTGGGAGCAATATCGTCTTGGTGAACTATGTCGCCACCAAAAACGATGGAACTGCACAGCAACAGAGCAACCGCACGTAAATGACAGTAGAGAAGTCTGCTCCTGAGCTCCATCAGCTGGCGAAGGAACTTGTTTGAGGAAATATCTGAGGTGAGAGATCAATTGTGTCAAATGGGTGTGTCTATTCGCTTACTTGAATTCCTATTTTCTGGTGATATTATTGTTAAGATGAAAAGCATGAGAGTTGAGATATGTACAAAAAAGATTATAAAAAAAAGGAGAAAATTGGTAAGGAACTGTTTGGCTCCCTTGTATATCGCTTTTTCTACTCTATCAGACGACGAGAGCGCCATGTTGTAACCGTTAAAACCGGTTTTTGACTTTTTGGCACAATGGGCTTTTAGTCATCGCGGGAGTGGAGTGTGTGTGACACGCGTTGTGGGGTTTGTCATTTGTGGGTATTGGGTGGTCTCGAGGTGTTTAGTAGGTTCGGGATGAATTATATTAGAAAATATTATTCCCTTCCTACAATTAAAGACGATTTATATTTTTTTTGGATTTTCTCATTTAAAGTGATCTATTTTTTTTTATGAAATAATTATCTCTTTAAAAATTATGGGATCTATCTATTTTTTATTATTTTAATCACTTTATACTCTTCCTCTAAATAACCGTGTCGAAAAGAAATGGACCATATTAGATGAGACGGATGGAGTAAAATGTAAATACACGAATTATTTTGTGCTATGATTTTTTTTCAATTTTAATATACAAAATTTTGATAATGTGGATTTTCACTTTATATATATATTATTAAAATGACGTTATTATGATTCCATCTCAATTTTGATTTCCCAAATTATATTCAATTTTAGGGTAATTTCAATTTATAAGAATATTTAAACAAATCTAAATTCGTATATTTAAATTTAAAAAAATCATGTATAAAAACAGAAAACGCTAACAATTTGTATACGGGCCAATACCTCAATTATATTAATATATCTTCCCGTTAGGCCTAGATTTCATTTATCTTAACTTAAGTATTATGAAATGTAATTTGAAATGATTATTGTCAGTTCCAAAAATGAAAAAAAATATATTGTATCTTTGGAGGAGCTGTCAGTAAAGACCACACATATAGACAAGAAAAAGAAAACATGAACGTGGGGCTTAGAGGGTGTTTGGCTGAGCTTATAAGCTCCCTAAAAACAACTTATAAGTTTATTTTTAAGTTTTAAAAAGCGATTTATAAACTGTTTTTGTTTTATAAGCTCAGCCAAACACCCTCTTAGTACCCTAAAAAAAATACCTTGTAGATTGGGCTGCATAACCAAAATACCCATTTAGTCATGTTTAATTTCTGTGTATTCGGCGATTGAATTAAAGTTTATTAAAAGTTGATGGTTTTAAAATTTAAAAAAAATGGGTTTGCTCCAAATGCAATCTAACATTTTAGTTGAGGTTCGATTCGATTTGATAAAAATAAAATTTAATTTTTGGATTTTAAGATCCGCAATGGAGATTCAAATGGATCTTAGACATTAATCATTATATCATAGGACTTCCAAGAGGATACAAGTTATTAAGTAAATTGGTATCGGATATAAATCAACTAAACCAAACATTAACTCTCAATAAAAATATCCCTATTTCAGAATACGAAGATTCTACACTGATTTCCCTCCAATTTGGTATATAAACCAAAATATTTTGCATTATTTATATGGTTTCCATGTTTAAGTAAGATGTTGGCATTATCGCTTATTTCTTGTTCCAAATCTATTAGCTCTTAACCAATTGTGCTAAACTCGTAACGACAACATTATCTTTTATTTCTTATGTACAATGCATGTTGGGTTCAAGAATCAAAACACATTAAATATGTTATTTTGGCTGCAGAGAGTTTTTAAGTCAAAATAATTATTGTATATCTAAATAAAAGTGTGCATTTCATGATATTTTACCATAATCAATAATATCTTAATCAAGATTAATTAATTAAATTTTATGATAATTTTAGTTCGTAAGTTATTGAGAAAATTCTATCTTAACTTAGTGTTTTGATTATATCACAAAATCTCATTAATGATTGCGTTGTTGATGTAACTTAGTGTTGCTCATTTGTTAGGATGACAACTTTTTATTTACATGTTTCAGCAAAAGAATTACTAGTTTGGATAGGTCCCATGCTGATGGAGTTCAAGCAGTACTGAAGCCAGCCATACTTATAGAAGTATCAGTACCAGCGCACTAAAGAGTGAAGTCAGAAGATTAAAGACTCAGAGATGCTTATGACAATGAAGCCCGAAAAATGACTATGTCATACCAGCAACTGAAAAGTCGAAGCTGCTGATAACTAAGTCAAGCTGAAGTATCAACTGAAAGATTCAGAGTCACCAAATTGATAGAAGACAGAGTTCAGCCTGCTGATAAAATAAGGAGCTGACCTGACTAGTGGAATCCCAAGTCAACATACTGAAGAAACACGGAGTCAATTCAACTGAAAAAAAAAACAAAAATATCTAACCCTTGAGTGCTTGACTTCAACATATTAGAATGAATCTGCAGAGGATCTTAACAAGTTAGAACCACTTTTCAGAGTTGCAAAGCTCAGATGTACGATGTTGCAGACATGGAAAGTGATGTATGTGGATTCAAACAGGAAGATTTCAAATGACAAATGGAGTGGATGTGATTGGTGTTCCATCCAATGGCAATATTCACCATCCGTTCTATAAATATGCATAGAATCCAACATTTGAAGGTAACCGAAACTTTGTACATTCAAGTATTCAAAAGCATTCAGAGCTTATATCTCAAGAACCATCACCCAACGAATTCGAAGAAGAGAGTTCATAGTGTCATCAGTAATTCCTCAGAGCTTATCCTTCTAGGTTACATTCTTGTAATATATTAAGCTTGGAATCCTTAAGTTGTCGACCTGTAACAACTCAAATATAAGTTGGAAAACCCTCTACCCAAGACCCCCAAAATGTTAAAAAGTAGAAGTTGGGCAAGTAAGCAACGAAGTATCAGTTGCTCAAAGCTTAGTTATCTTACACCTGTAAGCAAGAGGTTATATCGACTGCTCCAGTAAACAACCAGAGAATTCCTAGCACCAGAAAGCGTAGGAAGATACGCCAAGTAAGACAGGATACTAATAAGGTGAATTTCAGTATCTAATTTTACTCTTGTACCTGTAAAACAAGACATAATCTCAAGTAGTGGATTGATTGTGTTATCAGTTTGTGGATATAGGAGCTAATCTATCCAAATCATGTAAAAACTAAGTGTTCTTTACTTTCAGTATCGCTTATATTGCATATTATTGAACTGTATATCATCAGCACACGCAACACACCATACTGTTTTTAAATACTCTATCAGTATTAGTTTGACACTGACGAAAAAGTGAAACTTAAGCAAATATTTGACTAAGTATTTCATACTAGCATCAATTGTATGTAAAGACAAAACTTAATCACCATATTTCACAAGCACATTAGTTATCAGTCCAACTGACCAACTGCCACAACAGTCAGTACGATTATTAACTGATATCACTCAGTACAAGGCTCCCTTTACTTATCTCGATCAAGAGTAATCGATACCGATCTTGAACTAATTTCGATACACGACATCTACTTATCGAGAGAAAATTGGTCTTGTTGAACAAAAAGTTTTAATTTTTCTTAACTAGTGTATTTCCCCCCGCAATACACTAGTACAACCCCCAAGGGACCATCAATTGATATCAAAGCGGGTTGTTCGCAAGAACTACTGACTTCTCGTTGTGGTCGTTCAAACTGAACAAGATCCAAAAGTTGATATATTTTTTTCGTATTACTGTAATGGAAACTAACTAAAACAGGTCGACATCACTTCCCACCTTTGCGGTAGATTATTATGAGATCTGGAAGTTTAGACTTAAAAGCTACTTCATTGCCCAACACTGCCATATGTGGGAGGTCATCACAAACGGGTCAATCATCATTAAAGAGAAAATTACTAAGGTTCGTAGCAAATCTAGTATAGACCACAACATGCGAGTTCAAGCCGAAGGATCGAGTTGACTTCACATCCGAAGAACACAATAAGATGAGCTCGATAATCTGGCAAAGAACATCATCTTCAGAATAGTTCCCAACTCTCACATTGGGAAGTTGATGAAATGTGATACCGATAAGAAGATAGGGGACGCATTGGAGAGCCTTTGTGCAGGCTCAGAAGAGATCAAGGATAGCAAGTTGAATAGCTTGTTAGAAGTTTGATAACTTCAAACAAAAAAAGAGAGAACCCATTGATGATATGTAACTCAGATTTGAGACTATCAATGAAATTTCAGCTTTGCACAAGGATAAGTACACACAACGCAAGATCAACTTGAAAGTCCTATGGGCACTCCCAACTACTAACTGTAAAGTCTACACAGTATCACTTCAGAAGAAGGCAGGCTTTAGTGAGATGTCTACTGATAAACTTTTCTCAGCATCGAAAACTGACGATTACGACATCAAGTATACTGAAGAGTTATCCAAAGTCGATGCTTCTAACGAAGAAGTCAAGTCAGCACGAGCAAAGACGTAATCCTTAAAGCTGACAAGAACAAAGAACCCAAGGAGACAGCCAAAGACAAAGACTAGTACAACAATGATGATTTGTTGACTTAACATAGGCTTATGGATGAAAGATTCAGGAAGATAGAAGCTCGACTGAAGAGGTACAACAAGTACCACAAGGAGAGAAGCGGCCACGCTAGAGCCGCAGAGAAAGAACCAACAAGGATCGGACTGACGAGAAGCCTAGTGACCTGAATACAAAGACGACGAATGCTTCAACTATGGAAAGAAATGGCACTCTATACACAACTGCCCAAGACTAAGCAAGCCACAAAGAAAGAAAAAAACTGAGAACCAAGCTTGACAAAAAGCGCAAGGCAATGATTGTTGAGAATGCCAGTACTTCAAGTTCATCAAGCAGCTCTTCCAGCAACTTATCTAGTACTGACGACGAGAGTCACTATCTGATGGTCCGAGAGATCATCAATGACATGGATAGCTGCATGATAGGAATGGACATCGGCTTCGATAAACCTGAGGTAACCTTCCATCTCTCTACTGAAAATCTCTCTCATACTATCATATTATATGAACAAGTATTAGACTTGGAAGACACCTTAGTTAAGTGGGGCGAGATGGAGCAGATCATGGCTGACTACAGAACAGTCAAGAAGATGTACGAAGTATCCATGACTGAAAATTATAAGCCGACAGAAAAGCTTCAACTTACTGATAAAAGTTATCAGTCTACCGCTCCTACTGAAGCGAATTGAAGCTCACTATTGAGCTGACGAAGCTGAAGAAAAAAATGACGATTAAGTCACATGATAAAGGAACTGAAGGCTGAACGTTCTCAACAGGTCAAGGAAATAATTTAGCTGAGAATTGAACTCACTGAAGTCAGCTTGAAGTTCAACATTCTTTAACAAAGTGAAGTTTCACTGCAAGAGAATATCAACACTATGAAGGGAGCCTTGAAGAAACTCAACTCAATCCAATCAGTTCAGATGTGTCAATTGATCAGAACTAGATTAGGGTATGATCCACGTTCAGCTATGAGTAGTGCATCCATAAGTGGCACCAAAACTGTGTTTGTTAAGTCTTTAGAGAAGCTGAAGGCTCCAATGACTGAGCATAAGGATACACGACAAATAGAGAAAACCCAAGGGCCTAAGTATAAACTACTTAGGAGAACTGATCCTATTAGATAGTCACATGTTACTTAGCTAAGGCACTCTCACCTCCATCTAGGAAGTATGCACCAACATATGTTTCAATCTACCATAGATGTCCTCAACACAATAAAGCTTCTTTACATCTCCACAACACACATGTGCACAACATCAGCACAAGTATAGCTAGAAAAGTAACGGGTCGGGTCAGCCGGCCCCGGGCCCGTCGGACTTTTACATTTTTTGGGTCGAGCCGGGTCCATCCAAAATTTTTCGAGCCTAAAAATATGAAGCCCAAACCAGGCCCGGGCGGGCTTTTTTAGATCATTTTTCTAATTTTTTTAATATATAAAATTAATATTTTAAATTGTAAAAAAATAATAATTACATAAAATATAATTAATATTATTGAATAATTATAAATATGTATATTAAACAATATTATAAATATGTCGAGCGGGCGTTTTTAGCCCGAAACCTCGAGATTTTTTTGCCCTAAGCCCGGTAGGCCCGGGGGTTTTTTCTAGCGGATTTTTTAGACCTGATTCTTTTGGGCCTTATCCCGGTTACCCAGACGGACATTTCGGGTCAGGCTCATTTTAACGGCTCTAATCACAAGCACATACCCAACTCACTTGCCAAACTAGCTCAAAAGTCCAAGGCTCAATCTCAGAAGCCAATGATAGTTTATATAGATTTTTAATGGAGACAAATTAGGCCTGACAATAAAGTCAGAATCATCAAATAGATATGGGTTCCTAAAGGAACAACTAATGTACAAGGATCCAATTTCTACTGGGTATCTAAATTATGATTTTTACAAGTTGTGTTGATCAATCACAATAAAATGAAAGGCCTTCCGACCCAGAAGCACATATGGTACTTGCACAACGGATGTTCAAGACACATGACTGACTGCAAGGAGTATCTTTCAGAGTACGTGGAGAAAGAAGGTGAAAAAATCATTTTTGGTGATAATTCAATTGGATACACCAAAGGCTGTGGTATTCTTTCGATCTGTAACACTAAAATTTACAATGTTAATTATGTTCATAGTTTAAAGCATAATCTCCTATCTGTTAAGCCAATTCTGTTATAATAATTATGTTGTTAAGATTCAAAAGAATGAATTCACAGTCAAGAACAACTCAAAACAGATTGTAATGAGAGAAATTAGCCATGAGAACTTATATATTGCATCATAAGAGAACTGCCCTCTTGAAACATGTTTGGTATCAAAGACCTCCTCAGAAATAAACTAGCTATAGCACAAAAGCCCGAATCACCTGAACTTCAAAATCATCAACAAGTTAGCAAAACACTTGTTGGTTGAAGGCTTACCAAATGTAGGATTCCATAAGGACCAAGTGTGTGAAACTAATAAACCATTAGAAAAAAAGACTTTTTCTTTATTTCACTAGTAGATAGAGTTCACTTTCTTCCTTATCACAACTAGCATCCTGCTAGAATATAGGAATGCAAAGTAGACACCCTATAATTAATACTAGTGACAAGGCCAAGCATAGACAGATGGGTAAACATACTAAAGCGTCATTTAAGAGCAAAACTATCCATTCAACTGATCGAGTACTACAGCTACTGCACAATGACCTCTTTGGACTAGTAACTCTAGTCCAGCTATAACGATAGAAAATGCACTCTCGTAGTTGTTGATGATTATTCTAGATTTACATGGATTGTGTTTTCTTAGAAGAAAAATGAAACACATGAGAAGTTGCATGCATTGCTGAAGAGGCTCAATATTGAGAAGCAGACTGACATCATCACAATAAAGAGAACTGAATTTGTGAATGTTGTCATAAGAAAGTATTGTGAGAAGAAATGTATCAGTCATCAGATGTCTGTTGCTCGTACGCCTCAACAAAACGGAGTATCTGAACGAAGAAATCATACACTAAAAAAAACAACAACAATGCTTGTCAGTTCAAAGCTATCTCCAAAGTTCTGGGCTGAAGCAATCAACACAACTTGCTAAACTCAGAACATATCATTTCTAACTCAGAGACATGGGAAAACACCCTACAAAGTGTGGAATAAGAGGAAGTCATTGTACTTGAACTGATCAGCAATACTAATTCCAGTATTAAACTAACTTCAGTTACCCGACATCTACTGATCAGTAGAAGGTCTTGTTAAACGAAAAGTTTTAATTTACCTTAACTGGTGTATTCCTTCCTCCCACCCCTCATACATCTGTACGGCCCCCAAGGGACCATCATAAGTGATTTTTGGCATCGAAAAGTACAGTTAGCATCGAAAAATGACATATAGAAAGCAAAAATAAAAAACGCTACGTATCATTTGCAGTGCCAATTTTGTTTTCTAATGCCGAAAAATCATTTATGGGCTAAAATTGTCATAAAATTCAATTCATTAGGCTTGAATGATGTATTATTAATTATTATGCTAAAATTATCACAAAATCAATGTATTAATATAAAATTTTGTATTTTTCCTACTGTTGTACCAGTTTTATATAAGTAGGTCATGGTGCAGTCTACCCCAACTCTTTCATTTATTTATTTTTTAATTAATTCTAATTACATCCTAATTATGACTAATAAATCATAATTGAAGATTAATAAATCATAATTGAAGATTAATAAACCTTAATTGAGAATTAATAAACCCTAACTTGGGATTAATAAATCATAATTGAGATTGATGAACACTAAGTGGAAATTAATAAACTCAGATTGAAGATTAATTGATGAATCTCAATTGGATGGATGTATACAAATTTTTGCCATTTATATATAAGAAAACATCACCAAGTTTCCTCTTCGGATTGGACTCATTTATTGTAATAAATAAAAATCATTTCAACCAAGATTTGATGTAAAAAAATGTAAAAACTTGTGTGCATCCATCCTAATTAAATATAATTAAAAATCATAATTTTTAATTAAAATTTACTAATTTTTAATTAAAATATTAATCACAATTAAAATTTAATTAAAACTGAATATACCAGAGAGTGCGTCTTGTGAGAGAATTAGCTAGATTGAAGGAGTTATAATAACTATCAAGAGAGGGATAAAATTGCTTAAGATTTCTTATCACTGAATATAAAATTTCAATATTCTTTAATATTTTTTCTCTGATTAAATTCGTGTGAATAATTTAGGCTATAATATTATCACCATTTGTCCAATTATAGCATAAATTATCGAATTTAATCAATTATATTTTAAATTATAACAAATTATGTGAATCCATCTCCAAACAAATTATAAAGTAAATGAAAATTGAGTAGTATTGTCACATAAAATACATATGTAAATTCATTTATACATCAAATCATGTCAAATTGCAAGTGATCATATTTGGCTTATAGGTACCTGAAATTTATTCAGATATAATTATCATAATCGATAATTTAAAAGTAAAATAAAAATGGAGATGTATTTATCTATTTAGCGAATATTTAATTGGAGAATCACCGACGACGGTGCATCCAATTATGGTGGCATGTTAGCTTTGAAATGAGAAAATATGGGGAGGGTGAGCGTGAACCAAGCGCGTGGCAAACAAAATACCCGTTACCGGATGAGCCGGTGATCTATCCCGTATTTTCGGCCGTACGGGTGAGACGGCTCATCAAAGCTCATGAGTTTTCTTCAATTAATAATTTGAACAGATTCAGGTAACCGTACACTTGCTATCACATAGATTCATTTATACCCTAGATAACGTGCACTCGATTTTCATTGGGTCCCCAACAATAAAATAAAAATATATTTGCTATATGAGGTAGTTTTGTAAAAGATAAAATGCCATTTGACTGCTTTAGATGCTTGTCAACTATAGATAATTGTACATTTACATAAACTAACATGTGCTAGCAGAAATCAATTAATAATCCGGCATATAATATTCGGTTATTATTCATTTATGATTTTATTTTTGTTCTTATAATTATTTTATGACCTGACTTTTGAAAAATTATAAAAATAACATAATATTTACTCTGTCAATACATCTATAGTCAACTATCGTTGGAAAGTCTTCTAAGTATAGAATATATCATGTTTTGATTTGTGGCGTTTGGTGACTATGAGGTGTGAATTTGGCAATGGACAGACACTACCACAAATTGTGTAGTAAACTTTCAAGATCAATTCCTACAAACTTCAGTAGCAGTTCGACAGTTAAGACCACTAAAATCGGCAAGTCCAATGTGAAATTTCTAACATTTTTCTTTATTTTAGATTAGGGATGTCAACACGGCGAAACTTTACCGGATCGAAACGATAAATTAGTATTGGTTACGGTTTAGAATCGGCCCAAGAAACATCGGATCGGACCGGATCCGGACCATCAGTTATGGTTAGGATCGGGTATTACATTCATCGCTAACCGTTACCCGTTGGGCGCTACACCCAAATCCCCAAAATTTTCAATTTCATATTTCAAATTTAAACAAAGGAAAAATCTTTATTGGACTAAAATATAAAATATATTATAAATAAATATAAACGTATTTTGAACATAGTCGTATTTTGATTTTTGAAAAATTAACGTATTTTCGTCCTCGTATCGTATTTCGTCCCCGTCTTCTTAGCTTATGTGTGTGGATTGAGGTCTAGAATTTATACCATTAGAAGAAAAACTAGCATTATTGTTAGTGAATTTTTTAAGTCGAGTTCCATTTACACTATGCCTTAGGAAAATTTACTTCTCTGCTATTGGTTATAAATTCTAGCACGCTGCGATTACTTCCCCGGGTCGAACCCGGAAGTTCACTTTTGTAACATCGGCCATTTTTTATGGCGACAACTATAACCTGATTGAGAAATAAATAAAAAGCAAATAACAAAATATCGCAAAATTACTGCAGTAAAAAAATAATCTTTTGATGGGATCATTGTCCAATTATAAATGTTGTGCTAAAATTTATAAACATAAAAATTAAATAACAAGTGCAACGAATGAACGTCCTTTATCAAAATACATATACCAAGAAATGAACAAGCTTATTAAATAACAAGCTGCAAAGCTGCTGCAGCTTATTATATAAAATTGAATTGCAAGTTAGTATCAATATATCAACAATGATTAATATATAATAGTACTCGTCATTACTAGCTATTCCATTTCTACGCTCTCTGACCTCGATGATTTAATCGTTAAATCACCGTGAGTAGATGTTAATTATACCTATATATATATTAATCTACAATTAGTTTTAAGCCACGAATCCGATGTTGTAAAGTCTTGAAATGAAAAAAAAAAAAAAGCGTCCGGTCGGACCGAACCGTATAAAACGGGCGGTCTTGACCGATCCGGTCAGCGGTTCGAGGCGGAACCGTAACCGAAACCGTTGTTTTAAAATTTAATGGGCTTTGAACGGTTCCGGATCGATCCGGGTAAAGACCGCCCGTTGACATCCCTATTTTAGGTTACTTAGTAACGAGTGCTCGCGCTCCGCTTGAAAATTGGTGCGTCAATTAAGGTAATATTTGAACATAGGTTTTGATGTCAATTAATGTATACTTTCTATTTTTTTTAAGAAAAGAAGAAAAAATCACAAAACAACTATGGTTTTACTTGGTTGGTGTTATATGATAAATTAATCGTTCACATTAGAATTTCGCTAGTCCAACTCCATTTATGTTAATGACGCTAAATTAACGGGCTATAAGTATATTAACAGAGCAAAGATAATGTCATTTTTATAATTTTTCAAATATCAAACTACAAAGTAACTATACAAACAAAAATTGGACAACAAGTGACAATAACCTATAATAGTTATTGATAGGTGAAGTGAAGGGAAATCTTATTTTACCTTGTTCCCGATTATCTATCTTGGATGTTTAATTCACAATGCATTGATTATATGCGTGGTATGTATCTATATAATTAATTACAATATATAGGTGTTTACTCGTGTTTATCTACGAATTTCTAGGATAGCTGATCAATTACGGACTCCAACTTTGATCTTCTGGATTGTATCCCGAATGCCTATTCTCCAATACTGAGTGTGAGTAATCTATGGAGAATATTGTAAAATTTTGTCTCATATATTCTACTATGTGATTTTCGAAAATCACAATAAGATGATATGATTAGTTTCTGATTTTCTCTCATCTTATATTTATAATGCATTCCTAGAATCATATTTAGATATGTTCCTTGTATATCTAATAAATACAATAATTATCTTCAACCCCTAAAGATAAATCATATCTAGAATAATTATCTCTTAATATCTAATAATATCAGATAATATCTAATAATATCAGATAATATCTATCTAGATAATGGAGATGTATTAAAATAATACATAAATCGGAGTAGAGTCCAGATGGACTCTACAGGGAGGAACGAAATTTATGACAGTTTCAGGCCTTGATGGGCCAGCCCAGGATCAAATGCAAGGAATAAAGATGGAGGGGATCGATTATGATGATACTTTTTCGCCTGTAACAATGCTCAAGTCAATTAGAATTCTTTTGGTCATAGCAGTTAACTTGAACTTAGAGGTTTGACAAATGGATGTGAAAACCGCTTTATTGAACGGTTATCTTGAAGAGGGTAGAGACATTTTATATACCGCAACCTACAGGTTATGTGAAAAAATATGATGATCATTTATGGACTCAAGCAAGCTTTCCAGTCATGGAACTGCGTTTTGATGAGGTGATAAAAACTTATAGTTTACCCAGTTGCCAAACGAGAGTTGCATGTACCATTTAGGAGTCAATCGTGATATGGTATTTCTTGCACTTTACGTAGATGACATCCTTCTATTTCGCAATGTGAAGTTGTTATCAGACATAAAAAGTTGGTTATCCCATCAGTTTCAGATGAAAGATTTAGGAGATGCAACGTACATTCTTGGGATCAAGGTTTATCGAGATCACAAGAAGAAAATATTGAGTTTATCTCAAGCGTCTTATATTAATACTGTGATTACACGTTTTAGCATGCAAACCGTCAAGAATGGATTGCTATCCTTTTGGCATGGCGTTCCTTTATTTAAGAAGCAGTCTCCAGAGACTGCAAAATGAGATAGAGAAAATGGGACACGTTCCATACACTTCCGTCGTAGGAAGTCTTATGTATGTGATACTATACACGATACCTGATATCTTCTATGCGGTAGGCATAGTGGTAAGATATCACTCTAACCCTGGACAAGCTCATTGAGTTGTGGTAAAGCATATACTCAAGTACTTGAAAATAACTCAAGATTATAGGCTAGTTTACCAGTCAGTCAGTCTAATACCTTTGTGTTATTCCGAATCGGATTTCCAAGTTGACCGTGATGAGAATAAGTCTACTTCGGGCTATGTGTTTACCTTGGAAAGTGGAGCTATAGCTTGGCGGAGTGAAAAGCAACGGTGCATTTCATACTTCATCATGGAGGCCGAATACGTAGCCACATCAGAGGATGCTAAGGATGCGGTATGATTCAAGAATGACCTCTTGGATCTAGGTATGGTACCTCATTTATCGAAGAGTATCACAATGTTTTGTGATAAGTCTGGTGCAGTAGCAAAATCGAAGGAAGCACTGACCCACAAGACGACGAAACATATAGAGAGAAAGTACTACATTAAACGAGAAATTGCACGATGAGAAGACGTGCTTATAGAGAAAATTGGTACTGCGAACAATCTAACTGGCCCATTCATGAATATTCTGCCACAAATAGTTTACGACAAACATGTTTGAGGACTTGGATTGAACAAGATGGACTCCATTTAGTTTAAGAAATCTTTTGTATAAGTGGGAGAAACAAAGTGATGTTGTTAGTAATAACTAGTAGGGAGACACATTATATACTAAAAGTTTGTTTTAATATAAGTGGGAGATTGTTGGATTTGTATATTGAAAGTAGATTGGTTGAACTTGTATACAATATTTCCTGTTACCACTATTCCGATCTCCTATCTGAATTATTTATTTGATTGCATATATTGTCATATTATCTCATACAAAAGTTAGATCCTACAGTATGTAGAATATCACAGAAGTCTGTAGATTGGTTAAGTTAGTTGAGATATAAAAAAGATAACAACTACTATCTAAATAATTATCTCTTGATATCTAATAATATAAGATAATATCTATCTAAATACAAGAGATGTATTAAAATAATACATTAATCAAAACAGAGTTCCAATGGGACTCTCATAGTGTGGACAAAATTTCATGCAGTAAAGGCTTTGATAGGTTAGTCTAGGGATCAAATGTAAGGAATAAAGATAGGCATAAAATGAATTAATTATCTTATGTTTAGCCCAGAACATAAATTAATTCATAAATATTTATTCATTCCACTAGACAACAAATGCTGACTTATCCCGTTATTACCGAAGTTGATTCGGGCTTGCACTTAGACTTACGAATCCCCGTATTTAAGATATCACAAATCCATTAATTATTTTAAGTAGTATTATTTATCACACTCTGATTGCTTAAAATAATTAATCTTTTTATTTCCTTAAGTAGTACCACACAATCTTATTATTGTATTTGAGTTAACTCAACCTGTAGGGTTTAGTACAATAAACATTTTGAGCTCCTTAAGGGGACGTCATCATCCTAAACCGATACGGTGACTCGATACATGTAACTAGCATGACATACAAGCACTGCTACCACCCAAGATGAGGAGAATCTTGGGTTATCTCATGTAACCCTCACACATAACAAGTCAAAGTGATAGTCAGTAACTCATACTCACCTAAAATCTTATCGAGATTTAGATCATCGTAAAGTCATCGAGATCTAGGTTCTTCATGATGATCAGATAGAAGAACTCATCTCACTGTGATCCATCAATACGCCAAGACATACCAACATAGACAAACAACCAAGTCAAGTCACTTCTTATCTATACTGCAGCATATACTGACAATTCGTCCTCAAGTTGTCTCAGCTGTGATCCTTTTTATATCTCAACTAGTTTAATCAATCATACAGACTTCTATGATCTTCTACACACTGTATGATCTAACTTTTGTATGAGATAATGAGACAACATATGTAATCAAGTAAACAATTCAGATAGAAGATTGTAATAGTGGTAACAGGAAACACTGTGTACTAGTTCAATCATTCTGCTTTCAGTATACAAATCAAACACTTAGTTAAGACAACTTGAGGATGAGTTGTTGGTATAAGCCGTAGTATAGATAAGAAGTAACTTGACTTGTTGTTTGTCTATGCTAGTATGTATTGATGTATTAGCGGATCACAGTGAGATTTGTTCTCCATCTGACTATCGCAAAGAACCTAGATCTCGGTGAGTTAATGTTGATCTAAACTCGATAAGGTTTTAGATAAGTATGAATTATTGATCATCACTTTGACTTGTTATGGGTGATAGTTAGATAACTCAATATTCTCCGCATCTTGAGTGGTGACAATTCTTGTATGTCATGTTGTTATTTGTATCGAATTACCGTATCTATTTAGGATGATGATGTCCGTTTGAGGAGCTCAAAAGATTTATTGTACTAAACCCTATAGGTTGAGTTAGCTCAAATATAATAATAAGGTTGAGCGATACTACTTAAGGAATTATTAAAGAGATTAATTATTTTAAGCAAACAGAGTGTTATAAAGAAATAATGGACGTGCAGTATCTTCAATACAAGGATTTGTAAGTCTAAGTACAAGTCCGATTCAACTTCGGTAATAAATGGACAATCATCATTTATTCTCTAGTAGAATGAATAAATGTTAATGAATTAATTTATATTATGGGCTGAACATAAGATAATTAATTCATTTTAGACCCATCTTTGTTCATTGTATTTGATCTCTTGGCTTGCCCATCAAGGCCTTTTAGCCAAGCAATTTTTGATCATCCTAGCACAGTCCCACGGTGACTGTGTTTTGATTATTATATTATTTATTTTATATATCTTCTAGTCTATATAGATATTATTTGATATCAAAAGATATTAAGAGATTTGAATATTGATTGGTCTGAGGTTATCGACAAAAAAGATTTGTCTAAGCCACTTCGTTTCTTTTTGTCCAAGTTTGTAATTCACTAGTTATTCCAGATGCTCACCAAATCTGAAAAAATCCAGAGGTTATTTGTATTCCTCGGAAACCCCCGCCCACATCTTGCTTTTACTGCTATATCGGGAGTTACTCCACGTATTGCTTGACGTAAAACAGTCGACCAATCCTTCCCAATTCACATCTTTGTTGAAAAAACTTCTTTTGTAATTCCTTACATAAGGATTTAGAAGATACCGGATCCCCGCCTACACAAGCAAATTATTCTAGAAATAAATTATCTTTAGGGAAGAAGATATTTATTGTATTTATTAGATGTGTTAGAGTCCTATCACATTAGGATTCTAGGAAGAGCACTATAAATACATGGTAGGAGAAAATCAATGATATCCTCAGACAAAGTGTGATTTTCAAAAATCACAAGATGTGGACGAAAATATGGTGTTCTCCATAGATTGTTCTCACTCAGTATTGGAGATCAGGCATCCAAGACACAATCCAGAATATCAAAGCTGGAGTCAGCCATTAATCAGATTTGCTAGAAATTCGTAGGTAAACACGAGAAAATATATATGTGTTGTAATTAATTATATATGAGAATGCTAGGAATATAATAAATAAATTATGAATTAAATATCTGAGATAGTTTATCGGAAGTATGGAAAAATCATATTTTCCATCACAAAGTGAGTGGAGAAGTGAACTCATACTATAAAGTGTATTGTGTAAAGTAATTGTATATGATTTATTCTTGCTAATCTTTTAGGTTGATTGGTCCCACAATAAACTACATCTTTTCAACTAAATTAGTCTTTCAATATATTTTAGTGAAATAGAGAGACTGTTTGCAAACATTGATATTGCTAAACATTAAGCTGTGGAAATTGAACGCGATAGAGAGAAATTTATAAAAGTAGTAAATTCAAATTCGTGACATGATCCAAATTAATGGAGGAAAATTTACAAAAACTAAACTAGTTCTAATTCCCACCAAAATGTATTTATAAAAGGTTAACCACATATAAGAAAACTACATAATTTATGTGGAGTGCCTAAACCTCCATAAGGTAGAAATACAACTTCTTTTTTTCTCAAAAACCTTCAAATCTACAACAATATAGGAGCTGCAATAGTCCCTGATGTAATAGTCCACCAACAGAAGTGCTCAATTTCTTTTTCAAAAGTGAACCAATGGTGTTATAAATCAAGGAGCACAAAGTGAGACAATAACTTATTTTGGATTCACCACAAGGACAATCTGCAAAATTTGCAAAGAAGCAAAACAATATCTTAGTAGGGGAACTCCAATGCAGTTTGATTCAAAGAAGAAAGGTAATGTACATAAAGATAGAAATATTGTAGATGCAAAAAAATCAAGTCACTTTCCATGCTTGAAAGATCAACAATTAGAAAGATGTCTTCAAAATTAGAAATGAACAAAAATTTGTTGGAGAATTGGATTAGATTAAAACTGATAAGACTATATACTAGTGTTATCAAACTTGTACTTTCAGAGGCAAACAAACTTGTTTGGCTGAAGTTTTGTATGGGTCAATTGAGGTGTGATCATCTTTATAATGAAAACATAAATTTTCAGAATGCACAACACAATCCACATTGATGAAAAATGATTTTATATAACCAAAACTATGGACAGATACTACCTACTCCCAAATGAGTTAGAACCAACATGCAAGTCAAAGAGATTTATCATTAAGGTTATGTTCATGTGTGTGGGAAGACCACATATTGCATGTGAATGAAAAACTGTTTTTGACATTGGAATCTTTCCATTCAAAACTATAGTTCTAGCAACGAATAATTCTAAAAACAAATTAAATGGTACTCTTGACACCAAACTCATGCATTCCATTACAAAAGAAGTCATTAAAGACTATCTCATAAATCAGGTGATGAATTTCTTTACCTTGTTGTTTATTTACTCTATGAACAATTAGAATACATGCGATTCGTCATTTAGTTTATCTTAAATATCAGATTAAACCGACAATAAAACTAAGTGGCCAAGTATTGCAAGTAAGAGGATATTCATTCAACAAGACAATGCCAAATCTCATCTCTCTCATAATGATTCAGAGTTCATTGTTAGTTTGTTACAACCAACTCAAATGGATTCAATATCACACTATTTGTCAATCCCCAAATTCTCCTGACACAAATGTTAATGATATAAATTTTTTAGAGCCATATAATCACTGCAAAATGATAAGTTGGTACAAAATGTGGATGATCTTTTAATCAATGTGACTACATCATTTGATGACTTTCTACAACAACACTTAACAATCTTTTTCTAACATTGTAAGGTTGTTAAACAGAGATAATGGAGGTCAATAACAATCTTTTTCTAACATTGCAAGATTGTTAAACAGAGATAATGGAGGTCAATGAAGGCAATCATTAATCCACAAAATCCATCATCCATTTATTAAACATTCAAATCTATGGGTTTTAACTTATTAGTGATGGTTATTTATATTATGACACAATTTAATTTGCCATCTTAACTCTATACCCTTTCAAAACACAATCGCAACATCACCTTGGTGACTATAATATGGCAGATCATAATTTGTGAGCTTAACACTCAACAAATAAAGCATCACATGGTCCTAACAAGCACAACACAATAAGAAAATATATCGCTCATACATTAAACCTCCATAACAATCAAGTGAAGTATCAGTTCATATAAGAAGATCCATGATTTACAATATTATCATATAAAGCCTATTTTTTAGAACACAACACAATTCATCAGCATGAAGACATCAAGTGCAGTATCGGTTTATAACAACATGCCAACTAGGTCCCATCAAAAATCATATAACCAAGCCAACTACGCCACCAAGAAAAAATAAAAACTGAACATATAGGTTTGGAAAAACATCGAGTCCCTAGCCAATGAAGAATAGTTCTCTTTCCTCGGCTGACCTTTCACGGATCTCAGAGGATACAAGTAGATCTACCGTTTCTGATACCACGACATCAGGGCTTTGTTCCCATGAATGTTGAACCAATGTTACAAATGAAAATCGCTAGCTCAATGTCACAGTATCAAATGAATCCATACAAGAATAGAAGGATGGATGGATGGATGGGTGATGCCTTCGATTGGGGGCAACATAATTTCAAACATTGAAGAATGAAATTCTATCATCCCTAAGGTTTGGTTTTTTTTAAGAATTGAGAAATGGATGAGATGCTCATTGATGGATGAGTGGGTAGTAGGTAGATGTGGGTGGTGGATTAATTAAATGGATTTGGGTTAATTAAATATGAGCCATGGTGGTTTTTTTGTAAATAAATAAATAATTGAAGGTAAAAATTATGAAATTCATATGGAGGGTCATGTCCGAAAATGAAAAGTGAATGTTTTTCGAGCATGGAGTGAAACAAAATTAAATAAACGTTTTTTTTTTGGACGAAGACTACATTACAAATGCATATTTCTTAAAATTTTTTTTTTTTGTTTGACGGGTTCAAAACTACAAAACTTATAAATGCAATCCCTATCTCTCTATCTAAAAATTTAAAATAAAAATAATAAATAGAAATGCATTATCTCAAAAAAATAAAAATAAAATAAACCCTTAGAAATGCACATAGGACGCGCTTTCGATTTCTCTTAGTTGACAAATGCGATTTCAGCAACCAATCTCGGTTCCCAATTAACGGCGCCGTCCAGCAGCAGCACCCCCAGGACGTATAATTGATACAGTCAAGCGGAGGATGGAAGCTGCATATGAGACATTGCAGGTCTAGTTATGATTTAAATTCCTTATTTAGGACTCACTCGGCTGTTGGTCGTTTGTTCTTGTTGCCTGGTCAGTGGAAGTTGTTTCTGTTGTTGAACAGGATGCTGCTGGATTGACACAACTAAGCTCAACCGTGGAGGATGTATTTGCCAGTGGCGATCTCCCACGTGCTGCAGAAACGTTGGCTAACATGAGACATTGTCTTACTGCTGTTGGGGAGGTATTGTTTTCCTAACACTTGAAATTATTTTTAGTTCGTCGCTGTGAATCTGTGAAAGAGTATGACTCATGAATTTCAGATGATTAGGTTGCTGAATTCGCTAATATAAGGAAGCAGCTTGAAGTTTTGGAAAATAGATTGGACTCGATGGTTCAGCCTCGTCTCACAGATGCATTGAACAATAAAAAGGTAGCCTACGTAATTGTAGTTTACTTCTAAGGTGAATAGTTCTTTTGTCTTGGATATTGTTCTAGTTGCTGTCTTTTTTACTTGACAGGGAACTTAATTTCCTTTCTCTTTCTTGTTGGAAAAGTGTGTGCGAAAGACAAGTCTTGCGGGCGTACATAACGTGAAATGAAGGTAGGAGATCAAAACTAACAATGAATTTGAAAGCAGTAAATACAATCGAAAGCTGTAAAACCGTAAACAGATGCCGAGTCGAGGAGGCCTCTTTCCAGAAGACGAGATCGCCCGGTAGTGCTCTCGGTTACGGCGTATCGTCCCCAAAGATGAAGCAGCGTCTCGTAGGTGGCGACATCACAGACCAACGAGCTCCGTGAACTGGGCGGAGGCGAGGCAGAGCTTGGACACGAAAATATGTATGCAGGAGTGCTCTAGGTATCTTTGGAATGCTTTTGCGATGAGGTTGCTTATCTGCCGGGAGACATGTCCTATTTATAGGCGTCGCCCCCTCATGGGGAAGCATCTTGAGTCAACACCGCATTGATGCCGGGTGTTACGGAGTTATGTCCCCTATTGAGTGTGGCGGTTTACGGAGACAACGTGGGCACGTTTCCGCAGAGCCATCATGTCGGGCGTTACCGCGGTTTACGACGAATCTGGACAACGCGTGCGTCGGGTTCATTGGGCGTATCCGGACGTCTCTTCAGTGCTGCAGCGAGCCCAACGGATTGGGCCACGAGTTGAGCACCGGACCAACTCCATCGCCTGAACAGCCCAGCGGATTGGGCTACACGAATTGGGCCTCGGACCAACTTCATCTTTGGGCTCGATCAGCGTTGATCCAAAATATAAGGACAATGGGCCACGGAACCGGGCCCACGAAGCAAGCCCACGAGCAGCCCAAAGAGCGGCCAAAGACCACCCAAAACCAATTGCCAAGATCCAAGATCCAAGATCCAAGATCCAAGATCCACGATCCACGGACCACGGACCACGGACCACGGAACCGGAACGGAACCGGCCGGAGCGGAGCCGAACCGAGCCGGGCGGGCGGGCGGGCGGGCGCGGGCGCTGGGCGGCGGCGGCACCGGCCGGGCGGCGGCGGCGGCACACAGGCGTGTCTTGTAGCGTGGGCTTTCGACCCATCACTTGTGCACATAATTATACTAAGTGTTCAATGACCCACTTATATAGACAATTAATGAAGGTACATTAATCAATGTGGGATAAGGATTAATTAATCCATGCTTATCCCATTAATCACATAACTCCATGTTTAAGTGACCAACTTTGATCCATTATTTCTCACTCACGGAAATCGGTTTGAGAATGTGAATACACCACGATCATCTACTCGGGCGTAGATCGATCCTATGCCGTTTAATTTCACAAAATTAAGCGTTCGTCACTCAAAATCTTGGTCAAAGTAGCTTCTCGAAACTTGACCACATATATAATATTATATATATATGCACGCGATTTTCAACAATCCCCACATGAGTGGAAATAGCCATATGCATGATGCGAGACACAGCTCGATCCTCAAGAGATGTTAAAATATTTGGACAGTGGTTTATGGCCTGAACCTTCCATAGTTAGTACCATCGAGTACACAGCGGATTAGTGGACACGATGCTTGAACTATTCCCCACAGTAATGAAACAATGGTATTAACACTTTAACACCTCAACCTCATCCGTTCTCACGTTTGATTCCATTTTGGCCATGGACATCCACTTTGGATTCATAAGTGTTTTGTTTGAAGCGCCCCACTTCGCACTTACATAGGTGATTCTTTACCGAGTATCTTGCCATACTCAACCTCGCCGAGGTATCTTAGGAATCATTGAGAGTCGGCGACTCAACCTCACCACTAGGCAAGTTTTTCAACACTCGTTTGCTTTCTAGGAGCAGACTAACTTGAGTGTTTATACACGAACTCATATAGCTTAGTTCTCCCATTGAACCAAGTTCTTGGGATCTCCGGTCATCATGGTTGGGTTACCACTATGATTGTTCTTAAGATGTGGATTTTAGTCCCATTCCTCTAGCAACTTGATCATTTGATCCCGGTTCGACCCTTTGGTTAGCGGATCGCCAGATTATCTATTGACTTGACATAGTCGATTGATATAACCCCACTCGAGATCAAATGCCTCACGGTATTATGTCGCCGACGTATATGTCGAGACTTACCATTATACAAACCACTTTTCGCCTTCCAATAGCTGCTTGGCTATCACGGTGAATCATCACTGGTGGCGCGGGTTTAGACCAACATGGAATATCTTCCAAAAATTACGAGCCACTGCTTCCTCACCGACTTTATCCAAAGCTATGAATTACGATTCCATGGTGGATCGGGCTATACACGTCTGCTTTCGTGGATCTCCAAGAAACAAAGACCTCCCAATCGTGAACACGCACTCCACTTGTAGAAAGTGAATCTTTCGTGTCGATATCGATTGGCATCACAGACCTTCAAGTGCGGGGATATCTCGTGAAATGCGACCCATGATTTTGAGTATACTTCAAGTACCTCAAAACTCTCACTAAAGCCTTCAATGCTCCTTGCTTGGATTGCTCGTGTAACGACTCAATTTGTTCACGGCGCAAGCTATGTCGGGTCGGGTGCAATTTGTAAGATACATCAAACACCGATGACCTTAGCATAGTCTTCTTGCCCAGCGGGTTCACCCCGTTCTTACTCAGTGAACATTGAGCTCTAATGGGTCTTAGCAGCAAACTATCAAACGCGTTGAATTTCTTAAGCACTTTCTCAGCGTGGTGAGATTGTGTCAAGACAATTCCGTCGATCTTCTTAGAATCTTGATTCCAAGAATCACATCGCCTAAACCCATGTCCTTCATGTCAAAATTTCTATTTAACATGCGCTTTGTGTCATTAATGACTTGAGTATTGCTACCCATGATCAACATGTCATCTACATACAGACACACTATAACATAACCATTATCAGTGTTCTTAACGTAGACACATTTGTCACACTCGTTGATTTTGAAACCATTTGCCAACATTACATTGTCAAATTTCAAGTGCCATTGCAACGGCGCTTGTTTCAAACCATATAGAGACTTCACGAGTTTGCATACCTTGCCCTCTTGACCAGGTACTACAAACCCTTCGGGTTGCTCTATATATACCTCATCCTCGAGGTCACCATTCAAAATGCGTCTTAACGTCCATTTGATGAATCTCAAGATTGTGCAAAGCAAAGCAATTGCGAAGCACCCTAATAGGCGTAATCCTCGTCACGGTGAATAGGTATCGAAGAAATCGCACCCTCTCTTTGTTTAAACCCTTTGACAACCAAACGGGCTTTATACTTTTCAATTGATCCATCCGCATTGTACTTCCTTTTAAGGATCCACTTGCATCCTAAGGGCTTACAACCTTCGGCAAATCAACCAAGACCCAGTGTGGTTTTGCAAAATGGAATCAATCTCACTTTGAGCGACCTCTTGCGAGCATCCCGTCCGGCCGAGCATAGGCTACTTTGATTGAAGTTGGTTCTTCGTCAACATGAACGCAATATAGTCGGGACCAAAGTCCTTTGGCGTTCGACTCTATTGCCACGTCTCGGTTCCGACCTCTCGGATCGAGACCTCGATCGCTTATGCGATATCGGTTCTTCCTCCAAGGTTTAGAACTCAAGCTTCACCATCGTTCTATTGCTAGAATTGGCTTCACTTTTATCCTTATCTTTCTGGGATAAACACTTTCAAAGAATATAGCATTCTCGACTCAATCGTCGTCCCCACGGTCATATCCGGTACCTCGACCGTGGATCGAAACGATAGTGCTGCTGTTGATGCATACCCAATAAAGATACAATCATTGCTTTAGGTCCAATTGTAACTTGTTTTGGAAGAGGCACCTCAACCTTCGCCAAACACCCCACACTTTGAGATATTTGTACGATGGCTTTCTTCCTTTCCACAACTCGTGAGGAGTGACATCCTTACCTTTGAGTGGAATCTTGTTCAAGATGTAGTTGGTGTCAAAGCGACTTCCCCACAAGTTCAGGGCAACCACGAACTAATCAACAAAGCATTCATCATCTCCTTAAGTGTTCGATTTTACGTTCAAAGAACGCCGTTAGGCGAGGTGAATAAGGAGGCGTCGTTTGGTGTATTATACCACTTTCGTTGCATAATGCCTCAAGCGGAGCTACATATTCTCCCTCTATCACTTGAGCGGTCTTAATTCGACGACAATTGATTCTCGGCTCGTTCTTGAAGTTTTAAAAGCTTGATAGCCTCGTCTTTACTTCTTAGAAGGTAAAGATAACAATATCTTATCTGATCATCAATAAGCGTGATGAAGTACTTTTACCACCTCTAGTTTGTACAAACTTTAAATCACACACATCGGTGTGAATAAGTTCTAGAGGCTTAGTGCTCCGTTCTACCGAATGAAGCGGTAACTTAGCCTATTTTAGCTTCCACACAAACCTCACATTTCGTTTGTGTATTAACTTCATTTAACTTTAGTAAATCTAAATTTACTAATCTTTTTATTGCATTTAGATTAACATGTCTAATCTACAATGCCATAAATCGAGCACTCGATCAAGTAAGAGAAGTAGATGCTTTTCATTCATCATAATTTTGGGTACACGGTAGACAAATTATTACATTTAGTTTGAAAAGACCCCGGTGAGATAACCTCTACCAAGAAACTTTCCAAACTTAGTCAAGACAAACTTGTCCGACTCAAAACTAGTCTAAAACCTTTATTAACTAGAATAGAGGCGACACTAAGTTCTTGCGAATGTCGGGACATGCAAGACATCCTTCAATGTGATCTCAATGCGGACGTCATCTTGAGCACCACATCACCAACTCCGGCAACCTCGGACGAGCTTGGTTCCCCATGTTGAGCTTCCTCCCTCAGCGAGGCTTGTAGGTGGAGAAACGCATCTTTTCGGCGCATACGTGCGCGATTGCGCCCGATGTCGATGAACCATCCACCTTGATTCTCGGCGTGATTGACTTCTTCGGTCACCACAGCAGCCAAGTCATCCTTGTCCCATTTGTCAAGTCCTTCGACAACGTTGGTAACTTGCTTAGCCTTCTTCTTCTTAGGGTGTGGCGGTCCACACTCGTGTGGCCATGCTTGCCACAATTATATGATCCCGTCAAACTTACGGAAACCACCTTCCTTCGCCTTTATCTTTGACATTGGGGCGAACACGTTTGTTGGAGGACCGCCTCTCCAACAGTTGGCTCTAACATCGATCAAGCCTTTCCCTTTAGTTCTAGCTTCTTCACGTCGGACTCGATCGCGATCGGCGATCAAGTCTTCAAGTGTCATATCCTTTCGCTTGTGCTTAAGGTAGACCTTGAAGTCTCTCCACCAGGGGTAGCTTCTCAATCAGCGTAGCGGCGACAAAGCCGTCGAAGCAGTGTGCCCTTGACTTGAACCTCGTGCACAATGAGTTGAAACTCTTGCACTTGGTCCATGATCGGTCGGGAATCGACCATCTTGTAGTCCAAATATTTGGCTACAATAAACTTTTAGTACTGCATCATCACTACGGTACTTCTTTTCTAGCGCCCACATACTTTTGGATGTCGTTACAACAAACATAAACACTATACAAGCTATCTTCTAAACTACCAAGTATAAAATTTTTACAAAGGTATCGCCGGTCGCCGGTTGTCATATCTTTGCTCGGACGTGAAAGTCCGTCTTCACCTTTAACGGCGGGCTCATCTTCCACCAAGAAGTTGGCGAAGCCCAACGTCGTGGTGAAACAAAGATCTTTGCTGCCATCTCAAGTCGGATCCTCCAAACTCGGCGGCTTCGGCGGGCGGCATCATCCTGCGGTATGAGCAGGCGCGAGATCGATCCATGGCCGGATCCACCAGCACCACTGAAGTGTCTTTGAAACATGGAACTCGAATGAGAACCACCGGTGTTAGATCCTATGGATCCAGCGATCGACCAGCGAAAAGTGCGGTCGTCGAACCAAAGGAACCACTAAAAGTGGAACCAATTGTTGAACCACTAAAAGTGGAACCAACGATCGACCCAAAGGGTCCCATGGTTGACCTCAAGGCATCGAACCAAACATGACCGAAGCCATTGTGCGGGTGGCGGCAGAAGCAGAGGCGGCGGCGGAGGCGAGTCGGTGGCGAGGCAATCGACATCTCCAAGCAAAGGTTTAGGTTTGAAAGTTTTAAGTCGATTTTAAGTCGACTCTTCGTGGCAAGTAATATCTCGTCTTGCGATTGTTGGAAAAGGTATGCGAGCGACAAGACTTGCGGGCGTATTCTGACGTGAAAGCGAAGGTAGGAGATCAAAACTAACAATGAATTTGAAAAGCAGTAAATACAATCGAGCTGTAAAACCGTAAGCGGATGCCGAGTCGAGGGCCTCTTTCCAAGACGAGATACGCCCGTAGTGCTCTCGGTTACGGCGCGATCGTCCCAAAGATGAAGCAGCGCGTCTCGTAGAGTGGCGCACCATGAGACCAACGAGCCCCGCGAACCGGACGGAGGCGGGCAGAGCTCGACACGAAAATATGTATCGCAGAGTGCTCTAGGTATCTTTGGAATGCTTTTGCGATGGGTTGCTTATCTTTGAGGAGACATGTCCTATTTATAAGCGTCGTCCCCTCGTGGGAAGCATCTTTGAGTCAACACCGCATTGATGTCGGGTGTTACGGAGTTATGTCCCCTATTGAGCGCTTGGCGGTTTACGGAGACAACGGGCACGTTTCCCGAAGAGCCATCATGTCGGGCGCATCAAGCGGTTACGACGAATACGGACAACGCGTGCGTCGTGTTCGTTGGGCGTATCCGGACGTCTCTTCAAGTGCAGCAGCCCAACGGATTGGGCCACACGAGTTGGGCCTCGGACCAACTCCATCGCACGGCGAGCCCAACGGTTGGGCTACACTGGTGGGCCCCGGACCAACTTCATCTTTGGGCTCGATCAAACGTTGATCCAAAATATAAGACAATGGCCCACGGAACCGGGCCCCGAAGCAAGCCCACTAACAGCCCAAAGAACGACCCAAAGAACGGCCCAGAGACCAATTGCGAGATCCAAGATCCAAGATCCAATCGATCCAAGATCAAGATCCAAGATCCGAGATCCAAGATCCAAGATCCACGATCCACGATCCACGATCCACGGACCACGGACCACGGACCACGATCCACGGAACGGAACCGAACCGGGCCGAGCCGGGCCGAGCGCGGGCGCGTGGCGCGGGCGGCGGCGGGCGGGCACGGGCCGGGCGGGCGGGCGGCGGCGGGCGTGTCTGTGGCAGTGGGAGGCCGGGCCGGGCCGAGCCGGAGCCGGGCGGCGGGCGGGCGGGCGGCGGCGGGCGCGGGCGGCCGGGCCGGGCCGGGCGGGCGGGCGGGGCGGCGGTATGTCTTGTGCGTGGCTTTCAGACCCATCACTTGTGCACATAATTATACTAAGTGTTCAATGACCCACTTATATAGACAATTAATGAAGGTACATTAATCAATGTGGGATAAGGATTAATTAATCCATGCTTATCCCATTAATCACATAACTCCATGTTTAAGTGACCAACTTTGATCCATTATTTCTCACTCACGGAAATCGGATTTGAGAATGTGAATACACCACGATCATCTACTCGGAACGTAGATCGATCCTATGCCGTTTAATTTCACAAAATTAAGCGTTACGTCACTCAAAATCTTGGTCAAAGTAGCTTCGGAAACTTGACCACATATATAATATTATATATATGCACGCGATTTTCAACATTTCTTTCGTAGGCAAATGTCGCTCAAGAAATGCTGGGAATTCTCATTAGAATCGGGAGATTTAAGTCATTAGAGAATTACTACACGAAAGTCCACCTGAGACCCATAAAGAAGCTATGGGAAGATTTTGACTTAAGGCAACAATCCAGTAAACTTACAAATGAGATGAATGAAGTGGAACAGTTCTCACGTAATGTGGATTCACAATTAAATGTGCCAACATTATCTTTCGCACAGTGGATGCCAAGTTTCTATGACGACTTGCTACTTTATCTTGAGCAAGAGTGGAAGTGGTATTATTTGTTTAAATTTCCATATTGGTTCTTATTGCGTTATTTAAGCCTGTGCTCTGTCATCTTGCTGTGTAATGTTGTGTTTGACTGAAGTTGTACAGTTTGGTCTTCCTCTTATGCTAGTAGTAGAGTACCATAAGGCATGTTGTCTAGATGAATACTGTTTAGTTTTAGATGTTTTAAGATAAATAGAGAACTTATTTTGACTCCGATTTATTGTCACTAGATATGTTTTATGATATACTCAGTCCTCTACAGGTGCATTCTTGCTTTCCCTGAAGATTACAAAACTCTTGTTCCTAAATTTCTGACTGAGACAATGTCATCCATCTGTACTAGTTTTGTATCCCGTGTTAATCTAGCTACTGGACATGTTGTCCCTGAGACTAAAGCATTGGGGAAAGGTTATTCTCAATATTACTTTTCTTGTATTCAGTTTCTGTTTAGAGCTCTTGATTTTAACATTACAGTTTTATTAGGCTCTGTATGTTGTGTTGCATCTTAACTTCGTTTCTGAAAAAAATGGGCCAACTCCTTGATGCGCCAAAGTAAACAAAAATCTTATCCCTTGTGACACCACTCGTTCAAGTCTGAGGAAGTTACGGATCCCACTGACATATAATTATGCAGTTCTCTAATTGTGAATATAACCATTTTTAACCTTTATAATGTGGATATCAAGCTGTAGCTGACTAAATGACAAATCAATACAACCTACAAACTAAGGAAATGGATGTTCATGCTCTGGGACAGTTTACTTCTAGCTTTGTAATGTTAGCATCATTTAATTGCTCATTCACCTTTTGATTCCGAAGTGAAGAATGATTGGCTGATTCGTGGTAATTCATTGAGTTCTTTTACAAAACAAATTGTTTGTAACCCTCTATAAATTTAAGAAAATGGTGAATTCATAAAAGTTGAAAAAGAAGTACTTCTTTCTTTCCACTTTGATTTTAACTCTATTGGATAAGAAGAAGAAGTATTTGTGATATTTTTCCTTCTAGTTAGTAGTACACTCCCCAGAATTGAGAAAAGTTCGGCTCACTTCTTCTTTTTTCTACTTTGACCTCATTGAACTAAACAAAGCGTAAGTTTATTATGATTTGAAAAGGTATATAGGTAGGACTAGGATCATAAGCTGGCGTTGAATGAAGTTAGTGCTCATTCTAACTGGTATGTAGACTAAATTTGTTTTGTTTCCTTATCTAAGTATAGTGTGGCATCGTCAAGATGGTTTTAAGACTATTAATATGTGTGAATTTGTGAAACTGAGTCTGCTGTAGAAGTTGTTTACTTCCCGGAAGAATGTAGCTTGGCTTCGTTGTTAATTTGGTAATCTGAATCTGGCAAATCTCTAGTTAACTGCATTTAAAAGTATTCTTCATGGTCAAGTGATCCGATAAGTTGCGAGTTGATCCTCAAGTTTAGTCTTTCATCCTTCATGTCTTGGCTATTAATTTGAGCTTAATATTTTAGTAAAAAGTTTAATCCCATATTGATCTCTTCTTTCAGGTGTATTAGACATCTTATTTGGTGATTTACCCAAAGTGTAAAAATTCATACACAAAACATTTAGAGGCTCTGATAGAACTACACAACTTAACTGGGAGTTTTGCCAGGAATATTCAATATTTGTTTTCAGATTCAAATCAGCATGTGTTGGTGGATACACTGAAGGCAGTCTACTTGCCATAGGAAACTTTCAAACAAAGGTAGTCCCATTTTGTTTCCCTTACAACTTTTTCTATTTGGTAATAATTAAATATGCAATCTTCACGCATTTCTGATTGGCTAGTATTAGAACTGTTTTCCACACCTCTGTTTCTTGGTTTCACTGGATAAATGTTACGACTTAAGATGACATATTTATAGATGAGGATCAAAATATTTTGATCAAAATGTTCCTTGGCATATTTTGATCCTCGTCTATAAATATGCCATCTTAAGTCGTAACATTTATCCAGTGAGACCAAGGAACAGAGGTGTGGAAAACAGTTCTAATACTAGCCAATCAGAAATGCGTGAAGATTGCATATGTCTGGAAACTCTCTCGGTAGAGGTTTCTGATATTATTGATTTTCTTTACTATGGGGATTGTGGTGTGTGGAAGATGCTTCTTGTTATGTGCAATGACCACTGAATATTTGATTTAATTTATTATAATTAACTTTATTTGAAATTTCTCATGTAGATATGGGCAAATGGAGCGTGGTGTGCTGTCTGAGGGGATTTCTGGTCTTGATCTTAGGGGAGTTAGTACTCGTATTATTGGTGTCCAGGGAGTTGAACTCAGTGAAACAGTAAGAAGAATGGAAGAGTCCATTCCACTAGTCATTCTACTTCTTGAAGCTGCCATGGAAAGATGCATTAACTTTACTGGTGGTTCTGAGTTAGATGAACTAATCCTAGCCCTCGACGATGTAACATTGCAATACATCACCATCCTTCAGGGTATTTTGAAAGCATTAAGAGCAACGTGTGGGGTGGATGTAGCTGTGGATAACGTTGCAGGAAAGAAGGAAACTGGATCAGACAGGGAAGATGCAGCTTCGCATGCACGTAAAAATGATTTTAGTTCCAATGAGGAATGGTCTTTTGTTCAGGGTGCTTTACAGATTCTCACCGTTGCAGATTGCCTGACAAGCCGAATCTCAGTTTTTGAAGCTTCCTTGAAGTCGACGCTCACTCGGCTAAGCACTAATCTGTCTTTTTCTGTGTATGGTTCAAATCTTGACCAGAACCAATCACATGTGGATGACAATGATGGAACTGTGGGGTCTTCAACAGCAGGAAAAGCTTCACTGGATGTAGCAGCGCTCTGGCTTGTTGACGTCCCTGAGAAGGCTCGAAAACTATTTAGCCTCTTAGAGCAGGTACTTGTCATCATCTCCTTAATCTTAACGATGGAGGAAAACAACTGTTTGATGCCAGCCCATATTGTCCAACAGAAACTGATCATAAATCATTTGATCTAATTGCTTATTGATTCAGAAATACTTTAAACAAATGATAAAACCTACCAATCTAAAGAAAGCAGTTATATAAATCACATGCAACATAGAATAAATGCTCTTGCAGTCAAAATCCTGGATTCACGACCCTTAACGAGTTTCCCTTGGTTGTTGCAGTCAAAAGATCCCCGATTCCACGCCCTTCCACTGGCTTCTCAAAGAGTAGCAGCTTTCTCAGAGGCAGTGAACGAGCTAGTCTATGATGTACTCATTCTAAAAGTTAGACAACACTTCAACGATTTGTCTCATCTTTCGATATGGTCTTCTGTTGAAGAGCCAAGCGCTTTCCCCATTCCAAGCTTTAGTTCCTACCCTCAGTCTTATGTGAACAATGTTGGTGAATACCTTCTTACCCTACCCCAACAATTGGAGCCCCTTTCCGAGGGTATTTCCAACAGCGATGCCAATGCTGAGGAGGCACAATTTTTCACGACTGAATGGATGTTCAAGGTAACTATGCTCCCTAATTTACTTTGTAGTTGATGTTAAACCCGATTGTTTGATGGAGTGAAATGAATGTGTAGGTTGGTGAGGGAGCTAGTGCTCTTTACATAGAGCAGTTGCGCGGGATCCAGAAGATAACAGATTGCGGAGCGCAGCAACTATCAGTGGATATCGAGTACTTGAGCAACGTGCTGTCAGCTCTCTCGATGCCGACACCCCCAGTTCTTGCCACATTTCACACATGCTTCTCAACACCAAGGGATCAGCTCAAGGATCTTGTGAAATCGGATTCAGGAAATCAGCTAGATCTTCCCACAGCCAACCTTGTGTGTAAGATGCGCGGTGTCAGGCTTGATTAGGGCACATCGTCCTCGACCTTTTCCGACTCACATGATTGACGAATTCGCCTCGTCACCTGAAGCTGCTGCCTTTTGTAATGTACTATACTGATGAAATGAAATATGAGATTGTAAAAATGCCAATATTGGAATAGCTTTGTCAAAAAATAAACTTTTTGTTGTTGAGAGAACTCTTTGTAAAAGAAATTGATATGATGGAGAAGAAATTTGGAATTCAAAAATTTATATAAGGTGAAATGTTATAGATTAAATTCTTTATTTGTCTTAATATGTTAGTTTTATTGGAAGTTTTGGTAATAAGTCAAATTAAGTATGTGTATTTTTTTTGTCAATTAATACAGAATTTTAAAGGTCACGTTGTGGTGAAATTGAAACTGAGACATCTTTGGTAATAAGTCAAATTAAGTATGTGAATCTTTTTCTTTTGGAATTTATGGGAAATCTGTAGTCGTTATTTTCGGTATGCATTGGATAAATCCCACGTTCATGTGCAATAGCTTGCAAACCATACAAGATGGGTAAACCTCACTTTAAAAATTAGGTATGCATTTTTGTTCTTATTGCAAATGGTTTTAAAATTATAAAAGGTCTTTTTAATAGCTAGTTATTCATTCGGGCGATGCATAGGGGTAAGTTGTATTTGTTCTTCAATTTTTTAATATAAATTACTAGTAATAATCTTATAATTTATGAATTTAAAATAATATATATATTTTATATTTATTTAGATGTATGATTTTTTTTTCTAAGAATTGGTATATAAAGATTTTTTTATTGTATCATATTTTGTTAGCAAAATGTGACAATTATACTTCTAAATAAGTTTTATTTTAATTTATCACAACTTTTGATTTATTGAAAATAATAAATAAATAATACGAACTAAGCAATAATAACAAATCAAATTATTAATCCAAATAAAATTAGAAGTCGAATACAAATTCACAAAAGTATAATTTTTTATATACTTCATTATAAACCGTTGGTAGTACATATACTATTGTTATCATCTTTGTCACATATCAAAATTTTGATACCACTACAGTTTCATACTCTTGAAATAATAACATATGATAGTGATTCTCCTTGACTTTTGTTAATCGTCATTAGGGATGTTAATGGGTGGGTTTTACCCGGATCGATCCGGAACCGTTCAAAATCCATTAAATTTTAAAGCAGAGGTTCTGGTTCTGGTTCTGGTTCCGGTTCCAGACTCGTTTTAGACCCGGACCGTTTAGATCCATAGTTTGATGGTCCGATCCGATCCGGATCTGGTTCTAGTTCCAGAACCATAACCAATACTTATTTATTGGTTCTGGTCCGAGTAAAACCCGTCTATTGACAAACTTAAGTTTAAATAGGCTTGTTAATGAGCTAGTTTTATCCATATCGATTCAAAATCACCCATAACTCATTAAATTATAAAGCAACGATTTCGATTCTAGTTCTGGTTCTTCTCTGGTTCTAGATCCACTAAGATCCGGACCGCTTAAGATCCATAGTTGATGATCCGGGTCCGGTCCGGATCCAATGTCTAATGCGTCGGTTCCAGAACTAGAACCATTACTTATTTATTGGTTCTGGTCCGAGTAAAACCCACCCATTGGCATCCTTAATCATCATTGCAGACGAAATAATAAGATGGAATTGTATTTGTTCGAACTTGTAACATCCCGACTTACTTAATCAAGTAATTAGGCTGTTACGTGGGTTAACAAAGAACTTCTGATTATCTATAACAACAATTTCGATCGAATATCCATATCAAACAATATTTGACCTCAACTTTCATCATGAAAGAATCAAATGTTTGGTCAAAAGAGGTAGAATGGAATCTGACAATGATGGTTTTTAGGTCCTCAAACCACAAGATCAATCGAACAAAGAAAAACAACGGCTGAGGATGAATAATCAAAATAAGATAATCCAGATCCAACATTTTATACAATATTGGATCCAACAAAACAAGCAAAGGCCAAAGTTCGACAACAAGAAGTGTGGCTGAGAATCATGTATGATGACATAAGACTCTGGGCAAACGAGACATGACAACAACAAATTAACAATACCATCATGAGACATAACATCTAGAGAAGCTCTTCTGCACAACATTCGATTCCAGCATCCTCTCGAGCTCATCCTGCACATTTAGAAATATATGCAGGGCGTGAGTACTAGATGCACTCAGTGGGTATATGCCAAAAACATTTGAAACATTGCTCTTAGAGCTATAAGATTGACTTGTCATAACATTTGCAACACACAGGAGTTTTCAGTTAAATAGCATGTGCATGCTTCTGAAATAAACTTACTTGCTTTCCTGCTCATATATTCAAGATGCAACATTTAACATGCGTCTGCAGACATTATCTCATTCATTAACCATATCTACGCACTCTTGTGTTGAGAAGTAGCCCTCCTTCTCAAACACCGTGATCGACCATTTAGCTCACAATCACTCTATGTACACAAACCCTTACTGGCAGCTCGTCTAGCATAAGGCCGATATCGTCCATCTCTCGTAGATAGGCAACATGCATCATGCTCAAAAACTTGGCAAGTCAGTCAACTTTACATAAAAATGCATATCATATCATTTTGTATGCAAAAGCATATCATTTCACTTTTAGAAAGATTTTACCCACCGCAATAATCACTCGTGGATCAGACGTTCGTCCTTCACTTCTTTCTTCTCTCGAACTTGGCCTTCATCAACATAGAGTAGCGAGATAAGCATACCAGAACCAAACAAGAAGATAAACTCTTTATCTTATCTAAGTCGTCAACACGACTATAACTTCTTGATATTCAAGACTCTATAGTCTATGAACACTTGGGTCATTGCATCCTCTAACATCTAAACATATATCAAGACTTAACTAAGCCTCATATGACTAAACAAGCATAGAGGACAAACTTAAGCCATCTAATCTTAATCAAAAACCAACAACTCTTTACAAACATAGCTTATGACCAACTTGAATAATCACGTGAGACGTCATCTAACATAAACGAACTTCTATACATGCTCAACTATCATCAAAGATCATCAATCAATCATCAAAATCCAAAGATCAAAGCTCTAGCATTGAAAACCCAATTTGACGTCAAACTAAAAATTTTCATCTTTAAAATACGTCGGTCGAAAAATCCGAATAAATCATTTTAAGCTTTATTCATATCATATAATCCAAATATGAAGTCAAAATGATCAAATAAAATAAAAAATGCCACCTTATGTGAGACATAAGTTTCGGCCATTTGGGGGGTTTTGCATAGGTTCGATTTCAATCGTTTTTCTTGCTCAAAACATGTTTATATTTACCTAACAACACATATATGAAGGTATATCAAGCATATAAACAACATAAGTTCAAGATCTAGGCCTCCATGTTTTCGAAAATTTCAAGAATTTCCAAAGGATGAACTCATGCTCGAAAATTCAACACTAAACAACTCAAAGGCGATAGATCTAACATAATATCAAGAAATAATGGAACAAAACATGTTCCTTCAAACAAACTCAAAAGGACCGAAAACTTGGAGCCTCAAAAGTTCATGATTTTCAAATTTTTAAACCATAAATATGTTCTAGAGGTGAAGATCTACCTTTATGCGAAGATGGATCGTGAATCCAACGGTTAGATCTTCGTAGAAATGAGCTTGAATGGAGGTGTGTGTGTGTGTGTGTGTTTTCGAAATTGAGAGAGAGAAATGGGATGGAAATGATGGAAAATGAAGTTCCTTGGAAGCTAAGTACATATATATATATAGAAAGTCTTTTGGTACTATTTAAATCTTCCATGGTAAGCCACTTGATTTTCTAGAAAATTCTAGCTTATTCTATAAGCTTTTTAATAGCTTATCTTAGAAGCTTGCCCTTAGCTTATCTTATAAGCTTGTCTTAGCTTATCTCATAAGCTTTGATTGTCATTTGGGCTTATTACAACGTATTAGTGCTAGGCCCAATTTATGAGGGACGTTATGTCATCTTTCGAAAATATATATATACTTTTGAAATTAACAACTCAAAATAAATCAATAGAAATATAGAAATTGCTAGTGAGTTGAAATTTTCATAAATCACTCTTTCTAAAATAAACGTCATTTTCAAAATATTTTGGTCTCAAAAACCATTTTGAGCAATTTGCTCTTGATCCGGGTTTATTCAATAAACAAGATATCAAAAGGTAAAGACTCTGAAATTTTATGACTCTTGGATCAAGACTTCTATGAACACATATCTTATCATATCAAGACTCTTGAAATCTAGATCTTCTCATACTAATAAAGACTTAAGAATCTTATCTCGATTCTATCTCGAATCTAAATCTATCTCAGATTCTATCTGCTCGACTCAAAGCTTAACATAAAAGCTTTTAACTTAAACAACTCTTTCTTAAGGATGCAATGCCCTTCTTATAAAGCTCTTAATCAGGAGCTAATCTTTGCTACATGAATGCGTGGTATTACATTCTCACCCCCTTACAAAAATTTCGTCCTCGAAATTTAGTACCTTTACAAAAAGCTCAGGGTACTTATTTCTCATCTAATCTTCTTGTTCTCATGTCGTTTCTTCCAAACCCTGATGCTTCCATTGAATTCTAACTAAATGAATTGATTTATTCCTTAGTTTTTGTTCTTTTCGATCTAAGATGCGCTATGGCTTCTCTTCGTAGCTTAGATCTTGTTCAGGAACAATATATCTTGGTATATGATGTGTTTTGGATCAAACACATATCTTCGTAACTGCGACACATGGAACACATTGTGGGTATTGCCGAAACTTGGAGGCAATGCTAATCAGAGGCGATTGACCAAATCTTCTCTAGAATCTAAATGCAGTCCAATGAATATTGGTTCGAGCTTTCCTTTGATTCCAAAGCGATGTATTCCTTTGGAAGGAGATACTTTCAAGAATACTTTGTCTCCGATCTTGAAGCTTAGCTCCTTACGTCTTTTATCTGCGTAGGACTTTTGACGATCTTGAACTTCTTGGAATCTTTTCTTTATTTGTCGTACGATTACGACCATTTCTTCAATCGCATCTGGTCCAAGCACTTTTCTTTTGTTGGATTTGTATACTGAAAGCAGTTTGGTTGAGCTTGTATACAATGTTTCCTGTTACCACTATTACAATCTCCTATCCGAATTGAATACTTGATTGCATATATCGTGTCCCTTATCTCATATATAAGTTAGATCATACGATTGTGTAGAAGATCACGTAAGTCCGTATGATTGGTCAAGTTTAATGAGATATAAAAGTTTCTGGTGAGACAACTTGAGGACGAGTTGTCGGTATAAGCTGCGCAGATAGATAAGAAGTGACTTGACTTAGTTGCTTGTTTATGCTTTGGTGCGTCTCGACGTATTGAAGGATCACGATGAGATGTGTTCTTCTATCGACCGTCGTGAAGAACCAAGATCTCGGTGACTTACGATGATCTAAACCTCGATAAGGTATTAGGTGAGTATGAGTTGCTGACCATCACTTTGACTTGTTATGGGTGAGGTTATATGTTCTAACCCAAGATTCTCCGCATCTTGGGTGGTGGCAGTGCTTATATGTCACGCTAGTTATCTGTATCGAGTCACCGTATCCGTTTAGGATGATGACGTCCCCTTAAGGAGCTCAAAAGGTTTATTGTACTAAACCCTGTAGGTTGAGTTAGCTCAAGTACAATAATGAGGTTGAGTGGTACTACTTAAGGAATTAAAGATATTAATTATTTTAAGCAGTCAGATTGCTATAAATAATAAATGGACGTACGATATCTTAAATACGGGGATTCGTAATGTCTAAGTGCAAGCCCGACTCAACTTCGGCGATAAAGGGGTAAGTCAGCATTTATTCTCTAGTGGCATGAATAAATGTTTATAAATTAATTTATGTTCTGGGCTGAACATAAGATAATGAATTTATTTGAGGCCCATCTTTATTCCTTGCATTTGATCCCTGGGCTGGCCCATCCAGGCCCTTTAGCACAAGAAAATCGGCGCCCCATAAGCTCACATGGAAAGGATTTGATTCTCTTTATCCCACAAGGATATAATTATATTTATGGTATATGCATAGATCTTTTCCTTATGGGATTAAGGTAGTCCATTATAAATATAAGGTAAGAGATAGATTCAAGGTTAATCCGCATTAATTGTAGCAAGAATTTTCGTGCATCTCATCATCATTGAGAGGATTCTCGAAAATTTGTGAGTGAGAGCATTGGGTGATTTTCCGAAGCATTCTCCATAGATCGTCCTCACTCGACGTTGGAGATTGGGCAACCGGGATACAGTCCAGAAGATCAAAGCACGAGTCTCGATCCGTTCATTCCGTTCGACCGATGCAGATCCAAAGGTAAACACGAGAAAACCCCTACGTGTTGCAATTAATTAAATAGACGCATGCTAGGAATATAATCAATGTATGGTGAATTAAATATCCAAGATAGATCCTCGGGGCGAGGGCTAAACCTAGTTTTCCCTACAATTGGTATCAGAGCCTGGGATCAGTATCTTGGCTCTGTTAGATTAATTCACGTTTGATTATTACGTGCGTTTAATTAATTGTGGATCTGTCGTTCATCGTGGCTCGTTTTTGTTTTTGTTGGGTTTTGTTTTTCACCACGAGAAAATCCGTGGTTAGATTAGATTTATTTTCTGTAAATCTTATCTGTAAAAGAAGAACGAAGACGAAAGCACGAAAGACGAGACGATGGGGAAAAACAGGTCTCGCGGGTGTCCCGGGCGGTTTCGCGGCGAGCCTCGCGGTCTCGAGGGCGATCACGAGGCGCGGGCGGCGGGCGCGTTCACAGGCGAGATGCTTGGCGCCTTGCGAAATCTCGCGGTCGCGAGGACGACCGCAAGGCAACGCAGCAGTGCGAGCTAGCGGGCGACGGGGTGCACGTTCGCGCGACACCCGGCGCGCCAGAAGCGATTCGCGGTCGCGAAGTTCGGCGCCGGGCGACGACGTCTCGGCGGGACGTTCGGCGCCGAGGGGAGGCCACGCACGCGCGTGCTCGTCGGGTCGCGATCGCCTTTAGCGACCGTGAGGAAGCCCGCGAGAGCACGCGGCGGCGGCGGCGGTGGGCGCACGGCGGGCTTTGCCCTGCGCGGCCCGGCCGCAGATTGGGCCGACCCGGCCCAGACCCGTTTTTCCAGCCCAACCCAAATTTTCCGGTCCGTGCCCATGCACGCGAGGCCCATTTGTTGAATCCGGTCCGTGCCCGTGCACGCGAGGCCCGTTTTCGAAGTTTAATTTCATGCTTTGCAAATCTATGTAATAGATTAGACAGGAAAGTGCAGGTTTCACGAATGGGCCGCGATGAACGTTTTATTTTATTTTTATCGTTCATATGCATGTCATGGATGTTTAAATTATGCAGTAGCATGCTATGTATGTTTAAATTACGTTGACAAACCTTTAAGTGTTTTACGTAATTGGATGCGCATAGTAAGCATGCTAGGTTTATCGCGTTTATCAAGCATATTTTAGAATTCTGCGAGCATGTTTTACATGTTGAGTTCTATAGAAAATCCTGCTAGGATTACGTGATCTGCATGGACAAACCTTTTGAATAAAAAGACTAAGCAAGTAACCCGACATATTAATTTTTTGAATTAAAATGTCAAGACCTCCACTTTTGATCTCTAAACAAAGTGAGACGACTGTGAGTAAACGCCCACACGCGGCTTGCTTGCACTTGTTTATCATAAGTTTGTTAGATGAGATTTCTAAATAATTTTTTAAAATCTATTGAGAAGTGGGAGTTTCATGTGTGGCGCCCACGCGCGTGGCTTGTATGTGCGATTTTCATAAGTTCTCTAGAGATAGATATAAAATGAGATAACAAAAGAATTTGAATTGGAAGCGGTATGGTCTAGTGAGTATGCTAATTCTAAGAATTCGTTTCATTTGTTAAAAATGTGGTCATTGCTTAGACATCACCTCAAGTACAACTTCCCATGAAGTCCCTTTGCGATAGTGATGTGGTCTAGTAAGGTCCAATCATTAATTTCATTTGTCATAAGGATAAGTTGACATGGATTGAAATTAAGCGACTAAAGGTATATTTTAGTGCGGTCGAGGGGTTCATGTGTGGCGCCCACACGCGTGGCTTGCATGTGGGATTCCTTGGGCGATTGGAGGTTTCAATTAATATTGTTTTATCAAAAGTTACAATATTATTGTTACGAATTATATGCGATCGTATGCTTATGTGTTTACATTATCGTTTCGAGATATGTCTCTTACGCCGATAATCAATATGCTCGCACAAAATCCGTTATCGGTCCAAATTTTATCAAGTGGAAGCGAAACATGGAATATGTTCTTATCATTTGAAGAACACATGTTTGTTCTCACTACTCCTAAACCCGATGCCCTTCATCGACGATCGACTAATGAGCAACGAGAGTCAAGCGGACTTTGGAATAAGTCAAACAATATGGCTAAATGCTATATGATGACTACTATGTCCAAAGGCTTGCAGTGCTGACATCGATCGATGGTAGACGCGACGATATTTGGTCAAGTCTCGAGAGTAAGTTTGGGCAATCGGATCGGACGATCCGCCCACACAATGAGAGAAATCTTGGCGTGTAAGATGGAAGAAGGAAGTTCGGTCCATGAACATGTCTCCACATGACTCATCTTATGGATAGTCTTGATCGGTTGGGAGGAGGTATTGACGGCGAAGCCAAGGTCGATATCATCCTCAATACACCGCCCAAGTCTTTTGAGAACTTACAGAATGCGATCATGAGCAAGACCGAGTTTACACTTAGTCAGTTGCTTAATGATCTCGTGGCTGCGGAAGGAGTTATGGGAAAAGGAGCACATGCTCTTGCTAGCACATCTAAGGGCCCAAATTTTCCGTTGCAAAATGGGAAAAGAAAAAGGGGCACCAAAGGTGGTAGAGGCAAGGGAAATAGTGGGAGTAATGAGAGCAAGAACATGGCTGCCACCGGAGGCTTGAAGAAGCCAAAGGAGAAGGGCAAGTGCTTCAAGTGCGGTAAGACTGGGCATTGGAAGGCTAAGTGCCCTATGCTCAAGGCTCAAGGTACGCCGTTTGCTTTAGTAACGGAAACATGTTTAGCAACTTGTTCTACCCATTCTTGGGTAGTAGACACGGGTGCGACTGATCATGTTTGTTACACCTTGCAGGGGTTCCTGCGGACAAGGGAGCTGGCTAATGACGAGATAACGATCTCCATGGGCAACGCGGCGAAAGTCGAGGCTGTTGTAGTTGGAGATGTTTCTTTATGTTTTGGGACAACAGTTTTAGTTTTGAAAGACGTTTTATATGTGCCGGATTTTGGTGGAACCTTGTTTCTGCTTTCTAAATTATTTACTCATGGATATTACATTATTTTTGATAGTGGTGTTTCTATCATAAGAAATGACGAAGTTATCCGTGTTGCACGTTATATAATTCGCTTTATACTATTTTCGCAAAACATACTACCTATAACTATGTTGCATCTTCATCAAACCCTAAAAGAGAAAGTTTTCTTAGAAATGACACTACTTTTCTCTCGGCATCTTAGATTAGGTCACATCAATCTAAATAGGATCCAAAGGCTGGCTAAGAATGGAGCGTTGGGTAATCTCACGGTTACTCCGTTCCCAGTCTGCGAATCCTGTATAGAAGGTAAGATGTCGACCAGACCCTTCAAAGTGAAGGGTTATAGAGCCAAAGAAATATTAGAGCTAGTCCATTCTGACCTGTGTGGACCCATGTTCACACAAGCTCGTGGAGGGTACGAGTATTTTGTCACTTTCATTGACGATTACTCAAGGTACGGATACATATACCTGCTTCACCGCAAGTCTGAATGTTTTGAGAAATTCAAAGAGTTCAAGGCGGAAGTGGAGACGAAGCTTGGTAAGAGTATCAAGTCACTGCGTTCTGATCGCGGTGGCGAATACCTCAGCAACGAGTTCATGGACTATCTAGTGAAGTGTGGGATTACCTCCCAGCGCACTTCACCGGGCACACCACAACAAAATGGTGTGTCAGAGCGAAGAAATAGAACTCTTTTGGAAATGGTTAGATCGATGATGAGTTATGCAACATTGCCTATTTCGTTCTGGGGGTATGCCTTAGAAACGGTGGCATACTTGCTAAATCTAGCACCGTCCAAGTCAGTCGAAAAGACCCCTTTCGAGTTGTGGTTTGGGCGCAAGCCCAGTTTAAGCCACATAAGGATATGGGCGATCCGGCACATGTCTTTGAACAAGAAGGCGATAAGTTGGAGGCTAGATCCGACGCAAAGTCATTTATGGCTATCCTAGAGGAACGAAGGTGGTTTATTCTATAGTCCTAAGGATCGAAGGTCATTATTAGACTAATGCCCGATTCTTGAAGAGAATATATGAAAATCATAAGTCCAAAGTTGAAATCATTCTTCAAGAATTAGAAGATGATTGTATTCCACCACCGATTAGACCAAATGTGCGAGATGTCGAGTCTAGTGGGAGGATCGACACGGATACTTCAAGAAATTGAAGTGGGTCGAGTTCCACTAGAGATACCGACCGCAAGTGGTACCTACCCGACAAGTTGTGCAAAATAGAGAACCACAAGTTTCGCACCCACCGTTGCCATTGTGCTGTAGAACCTCGTCGTAGTGGGAGGTTGTTCGTCAACTCGAGCGATTTATGTTCGTGGGTGAATCTTGATTTAGTCGTGAAAGCGAAGCAGCAATAATCGACCCATGGACATCTGAGGAGGCGATCAAGATATTGATGCAAGATCATGGCACACCGCTATGGACTTAGAAATGGAGTCCATAACGGCTATGGATGTATATGAAAAGACACCTCTACCGGATGGCAAGGAAGCCATAGGTAGTAAGTGGATATACAAGAGGAAGAGAGATTCCGATGGAGAGGTTTCGGCTTTTAAAGCCAGGCTTGTGGCGAAAGGGTACACTCAGATTGAGGGCATCGATTTCGATGAGACCTTTTCGCCTGTAGCAATGCTCAAGTCCATCAGAATTCTTCTGGCCATAGCAGCCCACTTGAACCTAGAGGTTTGGCAAATGGATGTTAAAACCGCTTTTTAAGCGGTTACCTTGAGGAAGGTAGAGACATCTATATGCAAACAACACGAAGGTTATGTGGTAAAGGGTGAAGAGCATCTAGTATGGAAGCTTAAGAAGTCCATTTATGGACTTAGCGTGCCTCCCGATCATGGAACTTACGCTGACGAGGTAGTAAAGTCCTATGGATTTACCGGTTGCCTAGCGAGAGTTGTGTGTATCGGTTAGATGTCAACAGTGATGTGGTATTTCTTGCACTTTATGTAGATGACATCCTTCTAGTTGGCAACAACGTGAAGTCGTTATCGAGGCGTAAAGAGTTGGCTATCCGATCGGTTTCAAATGAAAGAGTTAGGAGATGCAGCGTACATTCTTGGGATCAAGGTTTACCGAGATCGCAAGAAGAAAATGTTGAGCTTATCTCAGGCGTCTTACATTGATCTTGTGATTACTCGCTTTAGTATGCAGACCGCCAAGAAAGGATTGCTACCTTTCGGACATGACGTTCCTTTATCTCAGACAAGATCACCTATGATTGCGAAGGAGATAGAGGAAATGAGACAAGTTCCATACGCTTCGCCGTAGGAAGTCTCATGTACGCAATGCTATGCACGAGGCCGATATACGCTATGCGGTAGCATAGTAGCTAGATATCGATCTAACCTCGGACAAGCTCATTGGATTGCGAAGAAGCATATACTCAAGTACACGAAAAGGACTCGAGATTATAGGCTGGTTTACCATGCGAGATAGTCTAATGCCTTTGGGTTATCTGACTCGATTTCCAAGTCGACCGTGATGAGAAAAAGTCAACCTCGGGCTATGTGTTTACCTTGGGAGGTGGAGCCGTATCCTGGCGGAGTGCAAAACAGCGATGCATTGCGGACTCTACCATGGAAGCCGAATATGTATCCGCTTCGGAGGCTTCTAAGGAGGTGTATGGTTCAAGAACTACCTCGTGGATCTAGGTGTGGTACTGGTTTGCCTAAGAGTATCATAGTTTCATTGTGATAACTCGGTGCGATGGCAAACTCGAAGGAACCACGGACCCACAAGGCGACCAAACACATAGAGAGAAAGTACCATGTCATACGAGAAATCGTTAGGCGAGGTGACGTGCTGATTGAAAAGATTGATCGACGGAAAATCTAGCGGATCCATTCACAAAGAGCTTGCCGCAAAAAGTCTACGGCGCACGTTCGAGGACTTGGATTGCGCTGATGGCACCCACTTAGAAAGGAAACTTTTGTATAAGTGGGAGAAGCAAAGTGATGGTTGTTTGTAATAGCTAGTAGAGACACATTGGATACTAAAAGTTTGCTTTAGTATAAGTGGGAGATTGTTGGATTTGTATCTTGAAAGCGGTTTGGTTGAGCTTGTATACAATGTTTCTGTTACCACTATTACAATCTCCTATCCGAATTGAATACTTGATTGCATATATCGTGTCCCTTATCTCATATATAAGTTAGATCATACGGTGTGTAGAAGATCACGTAAGTGCGTATGATTGGTCAAGCTTAATGAGATATAAAAGTTTCACTGGTGAGACAACTTGAGGACGAGTTGTCGGTATAGCTGCGATATAGATAAGAAGTGACTTGACTTAGTTGCTTGTTTATCTTTGATGCGTCTCTCGACGTATTGAAGGATCACGGTGAGATGTGTTCTTCTATCGACCGTCGTGAAGAACCAAGATCTCGGTGACTTACGATGATCTAAACCTCGATAAGGTATTAGGTGAGTATGAGTTCTTGACCATCACTTTGACTTGTTATGGGTGAGGTTATATGTTCTAACCCAAGATTCTCCGCATCTTGGGTGGTGGCGATCTTATATGTCACGCTAGTTATCTCATGTCGAGTCACCGTATCCGTTTAGGATGATGGCGTCCCTTAAGGAGCTCAAAGGTTTATTGTACTAAACCACGTAGGTTGAGTTAGCTCAAGTACAATAATGAGGTTGAGTGGTACTACATAAGGAATTAAAGATATTAATTATTTTAAGCAATGATTGCTATAAATAATTAATGGACGTCTGATATCTTAAATACGGGATTCGTAATGTCTAAGTGCAAGCCCGACTCAACTTCGCGATAAAGGGTAAGTCAAGCATTTATTCTCTAGTGGCATGAATAAATGTTTATAAATTAATTTATGTTCAAAATGAACATAAGATAATTAATTTATTTGAGGCCCATCTTTATTCCTTGCATTTGATCCCTAGTCTGGCCCATCCAGGCCCTTTAGCACAAGAAAATCGGCGCCCCATAAGCTCACATGGAAAGGATTTGATTCTCTTTATCCCACAAGGATATAATTATATTTATGGTATATGCATAGATCTTTTCCTTATGGGATTAAGGTAGTCCATTATAAATATAAGGTAAGAGATAGATTCAAGGTTAATCCGCATTAATTTTAGCAAGAATTTTCGTGCATCTCATCATCATTGAGAGGATTCTCGAAAATTTGTGAGTGAGAGCATTGGGTGATTTTCCGAAGCATTCTCCATAGATCGTCCTCACTCGACGTTGGAGATTGGGCAACCGGGATACAGTCCAGAAGATCAAAGCACGAGTCTCGATCCGTTCATTCCGTTCGACCCCGACAGATCTAAAGGTAAACACGAGAAAACCCCTACGTGTTGCAATTAATTAAATAGACGCATGCTAGGAATATACTCAATGTATGGTGAATTAAATATCCAAGATAGATCCTCGGGGCGAGGGCTAAACCTAGTTTTCCCTACATCTTTCTCCAACTTCGTCCTAATAAAGCGGCGATTTACACTTTTTACTATAAAGGGCTTCATAGAGCGCTATATCAATTGTTGCTTGGTAACTGTTGTTGTATGTGAATTCAATCAATGGTAGAATTCGCTCCCATTGATCTCCTTGATCTAATCATATCTTCTAGCGTCTAAATGGTCCTTTCGCATTGACCATATGTTTACAGATGAAACACTATACTAAAATTCAATCTTGTACCCATCTCTTGTTGAAAACTCGTCCAAAATGAGATGTAAACTTGGAGTCTCTGTCTGAGGTTATTTGGACGGGTACTCTACGCAAACGTACTATCTCTCGAACGTATATCTGAGCTAACTTGTTGGCTCCATTCGTAATAGAGATCGGGATAAAATGAGCACACTTCGTGAGTCAATCGATTATCATCAAAATAGCTGTATTACCACGCTTTGATTTGGGTAAACCAATCACGAAATCTTTGGCTATGTGATCCCATTTCCACTGAGGAATCTCCAGTGGTTGCAACTTACCATACGTTGTTGGTGCAAAGCTTTAATTTGTTGACATGTTAAGCATCGTTCAACAAACGAGGCTATATCTCGCTTTATTCCTACCCACACAAGCCTTTGCTTTAGATCTTGATACATCTTTGTGCTTACTGGGTGTGCGGTGTAGGGCGTGTTATGAGCTTCATTCATAATCTCGTTCTTCAAATATTCATCATTGGGTACGCAATTCCTGGTTCTGAACATGATTGCGTTATCCCCAGCTTCATGATATTCTTCTGGCCTTTCCATTTTGATCTTAACTCATAGATTTTCTGTCTGTTGATTTTGTCTTTGAGCTTTCACAATTCTTGTTCTCAAATCGGGGTAACGACAAGAGCGGCTATAATCTCATTTTCGATTAACTCTTAATTAAGATTAAGAAGGCATCGCATCCTTAAGAAAGTGTTGTTTAAGCGAAGGAGACCTAGATTTCAAGAGTCTTGAAATAATAGATACATGCTCAACGAAGTTTTGATTTTATAAAATGAAGAAATTCAAATCCTTGTTTTTGTGATATCGATTTGCCGATTAAACCCTAATCGTCGGCCGAATGTCTAAAATGGTTTTGGAAGCCAAAATGTTTTTACAATCAAAGTTTGATGATTACAATATGTTATTTGAGTTTTAAAGAGGATTTCAAGTAGAGAGCATTTTATTAGAAATTGAGTTTGAAATTGAAACAATATGGATTAATAGCATGCGTTTATAACGTTGGTATTATTTGTAGACAAATGTACATTTTTGTAAATTTATAAAACATGATTATTCATCATGTATTAAAGAAAAGGGAAAATGGTGGAATTTTGGAGAATTCTTGAGAATTCTCTAGAATTTGATGAATAATCACTTTTATTAAAGAAAATGGAAAATAAAATAGAAATTTGTTACTTACATACCAAGACTTTGGAAAACTACTATTCACCATCATTTTTCTTTCCTAATTTTCGAAACACACACTCACACACACTCCAAGGTGAAAATTTTCAAGCTCAATTTTAGAAGATCCAGCCGTTGGATTTTCAATCCGTCTTCAAATTAAGGTATATCTCAATCTTTAGAACGCATCTACGGTTTGAAATTTTGAAAAATATGAACTTATGAGCATGTTATAATTTGGGTCCTTTAGATGAAATATGAAGGGAGATGTTGTTGTTCGATTATTTCTTGATATTACGTTAGATTCGTCGCCGATAAGTTGTTTAACGTTGAAATTTTAAGCATATGCTCATTGTTGATATATTGATGATTTTCGAAAATCATGGAGACCATGATCTTGAATATATGATGTTGATATGCCTAATATTCTTTCATATATGTGTTGAGGAATTGATATAAACATGTTTTGAACGAGAAAAACGTTTGAAATCGAAACCGTTGGAAAACTCCTAAAGTGACCGAAAACCCTAGCTTCCATATTGATGAAATTTTGATTTTATTTGATCATTTTGAGCTCATATTTGGATTCTATGATATGAATAAAGCTTAAAATAATTTATTCGGATTTTTCTACCGACGATTTAAAACCGAAAAATTTAGTTTGACATCGAAAATTGTTTTCAAAGCCAAAGCTTTGATCTTTATGTTTCATTGATAAATTAATGATCTTTAATGATAGTTGAGCATGTATATAGATTCGTTGGTGTTAGATAACGTCTTACGTGAATTTTCGACGTTAGGCCTAAAAGTGACGTCTTAAGGGGTCGTTGGATTATGGGCTAAGATTGGATGATTGAAGCTTGGTATTGAGTTTAATATGTTCATTGAAACATATGGTGATGAATTGGTGGAGTTTGAGCTATGTTTGGATTGTTTGGTTTTAATATGGCGATGCGTTTATAAACGTTACGCTGCCAAAATTTAGATAGAATTTGTTTGCTAATAAGATGTTAAAGGATGCAATGACCCAAGTTTTGATAGACCATAGTGTCTTAGATTTGATATCAAGAAGATATGGTCGTGTCGACGACTAAGATGATTAATGATCGTGTTTGTTTCTTGTTAGCATTTATGCCGCTTAATATGGATAAAGAAAGAAATGGAATTGGGAATTAGTTCCTTAGCTCTAAGGAACATCCAGTGGGTATAAATATTTTCTAATACGATATGCTTATGTTTTATGTTTTCAAATGAAATGAATTTCATTATGAGCAAGGTTTCAAAGTTAAATGACTTGCTGTTTTGAGCATGAACATGAGCATGATGCATTACCTATCCACGTAATGAAAGAAAGAAAGAAAGAAATGATAAAGAGTATGGCGTGGCATGGTACCCCGGGTCCATCAACACGGGTACGTTATGATGTGAGATTTACCGACGTCGGATAGCGACCCTTGGTCATAGCGTGTTTGAGAAGGAGCCTACTTCTCAAACACATATGTAATCCGTGGATATGGAAGAGAAAGATATCGGCCGACATGAGAACATGCATATGCATATTTTATGATGATGCTATGAAATGAAAGCAAGTAAGTAAATATTTATGTTTATTATGATGCATGCACAGGTTATTTCACTAAAATCCCTGTGTATTGCAATGTTATGGCAAGTCATTGATATAGCTCTAAAGAGCAATGTTTTTATGTTTTCGGCGTATACCCACTGAGTGCATTTTTGTACTCACGCCCTGCATGTATTTCTAAACGTGCAGGTTGAGCTCGAGAGGATGTTGGAATCGAATGCTGTACAAAGGAGCTTCTCTAAATATTCGACTCATAATGATAATATTCAATTGTTGATATTGTTCGTTGATGATTAACATGTTTTGTTGCCCAGAGAGTTATGTCATCACACAAAATTCTCAACCACACTTTTCGTTGCCGAACTTTGGCCTTCATTTGCTATTATGTTTTGCTATGCCAAATCAACCGACCTAATCTTGATAACGGTCATTAGTTTGTTGTTATGATCTCGGCATCGTTGTTACGTTGCAGACTTGCTTATGAAAATGTGGATTCATTGAAATGCCTTATGAATAAGGATTTACTTGAAAGTTCAGAATAGTTTTGTTAGACCCAATAAGATGTATATCATGTCTTGGGCATGTTGTCGAACCATACTTTGAAACATCAAAAGATTTTTATTGTTGTGAAAATATTTCTTAAATACATATATTCTTAGTATGGTTATCCTTTTGTAATTATTGCCCTCAGCCGTTGTTAGTTTTCATTCAATTCTTCATTTTGGTTTGAAAACCTAAACTTAAACTTTTGTTAAACTTCCTGTCATTTCTTTGATCATAAAATGTTTGTTTCTTAATGACGGAAGTTGATGTCATATGTCGATTTGAGATGTATTATTGGTCAATTGTTCTTATTGATTATCGAAGATCTTTCTTAACCCACGCCACGGTCCAATTACTTGACCAATTACGTGGTTAAGTAGTCGGCCGTGATGAATGGTATCGAGCGGTTTGAATTACGAACTGTGAGCCTTTGTTGACTTGTGCAGTTTGTGTACAATCTTGAATTCTGAACATGTAAATCCTTGTGAATTCTTGTGCAGCTTGTGTCTTTGTTCAATTCTAAATTCATGAATCTTTGTAAGTCTTGTGCAGTTTGTGCACTTTGAACATATGAAATCTTTTGAGCTGACTCTGTTTGAGAATTTAAGTTTATGGAGTTATTTGTTTGACTCTATCTTGAGAGTTTACGGAATTAGTTGTTTTATTCTGATTTGAGAAATAAGATAAAGAGTCAGTTGTTCTTAAAGAGAAGCTCAGCATTCGATTTCATCATCTCTAGCTCACCAGGTATGAAATTATTCTTATGATTATGATTATTACAGATGATGATTGAGTATATGCTTTATTGAATAAATTGTTATATGAGAATGTATGCTTGAAATGAGCTATTGCTCTATGAGCTGAAGATGAAAAGAAAGTTCTGAGAAGAGATGGCAGAACAAAATGAATATGTTTTCTGCAAGAGTTTGAGTATTGTTTTTAGTTACGATAACGAGGATCGTCTAGAAAATTTGGAAGAGTATGACTTGTTTGTCGTCGTCTTGTTGTTGTTATCTCGTTGTCGCCATTACATTTGTCGTCGTTTCGCTTATCTTCATCGACTAAGATCAAGAGCATCTACCTTGAGTTAATTTCTCGCTCAATTCCATCGCTCGTGAGAAAGGCATATAAATACGATGCAACGGGACTCGATGGGATACTTCAGTTTATATTATTGCTTAAGGAGTAACGAGATTGGCTTTCCCGGTGATGATCGATATACAAGCAAAGAAGTAATCAAAGATAAAGAAGGAATAAGAGATCGGCGATCACCCCCGTGATCGCTAGCCAGCTAGCGAGTGCATTCAAGAAGTTTATGCCTTATAACTAGCGATCAACCTCGCGATCATTAGTCCGACCGCTAGGTAACACAACCTGATGAGAATTAGGGTTTCTACCCATCAACTATAAACACCTCGGACCATCCATTAGCACGTAACTCTCGTTTTTAGCTAATTTTTCTACATTCCTAACTATCATCAGTTCTTATTATTATGAACACTTGAATTTCCTTTTGGCTCTTTTTCCTCTATGGCCGGCTTTATCTCAGCTATTCATCAATTCCAGTTGGCTGGTAACTTTTCAGTTACACCTAATGACAAAGAAAATGTTGAAACCATTAATGATGATCTTACCACCCCTGAGTATGATGTATATTCTATACAGTTTGATCATTTTATCTCAATACTGAGATGTTTTCTATTGACCTAAATTGGTATGGTCAATTCTTCATGTCTTTTGAGATTTCTATACCGATTCAATCTGTTCTATTTTTATGTTTCTGAAACTTTTCCTTTGGAGATTCAAGAAAAGACTCAAGCTAATTTATCGAGACTCCAGATGTCTCAAGATCTTTTATGTCTAAACCCGAGTTTCACCAGTTGTTGGCACAACATAGCTATGATCCTAGATATCACCAAATATTTTGTGACTGATTCTGGAATCCTTTACCCTGGAGTCATTCTTTTGTATTCAATTTCCAATTGTGCTATTGATATGCTATCTCCTGAGATTGAGAAAGATTGTAGAGATGCCAGACTCCTATAAAGCCGTTGGAGGCAGTGGGGACAGAAATGCAAAGACGTAAGAAAAGAATGATGACGATGACAGCCTATCGTATATATATATATATATAGACTAGTGACGCCTATAGATGTTTATGATGCGATAGCGTGCCTGAGAAGCCATACCAGATGTGTTTTGCCCGAGATGTTAAAGCACCAATATGCTTGTGCAAAGTTTTCCTCGCTTTTGTAAAAGCCCTCAAAGAAGCAGTTTTCTTTCCTTTGAGATCTATATGATCATTTTGCTATCGAGCTATGTTATTTCATATCATAACCTTGTGATAAACAATTAAGAAGATCCTCGAGATATAAGCTTGTTTATTGATGAAGAACTTTTTCTCGTTTTTGATAAATAAAACATACTGCATTTTGGTAATTGTTTGCAATGCAAGATACCACCGTAAAAAGAAAACCTCTTTTAAAACAAACGAAAAATTTGAAAGTGACAATTCTTCTCATGATTCACCTATATCTTATTTGCTTTAAATCGATCGATAATTTCGAGCTTTTTCTCGCGCCGTAATCCTCCATCTTCCAATAGAAATAGTAGCCCACCGATCTTTGAAAAATGAGTTCGCTCGTAAGCGAGTTTTCAAGTTTTGGAAGTGCTCTAATCGAGTGTCTCCTATGTATATCGTATCAGTTAAGATGGTCTGCAAATTTCTGATGGGAATTTCTTCAGAAAGTCATTTCTCTTGAAATCTCTATCATGTATGAAGCTGATAAGTTAGCTCGAATATATGTACATCTCGTTTTAGACGAGTTTTTATCAAGAGACGAGTAAAAGATTGAAATTGCGTACAACGACAACTACCATGCGACGATTGATATGACGACCTATGAAGCCTCTACAGCAGAAAACGTAGATCGCCGTTTTTTTTAAGACGCGCGATTGGAGAAAGAAAAGTGCTTGGACCAGAAGCGATTGAAGAAATGGTCGTAATCGTACGATAATTCAAGAAAAGAATCCAAGAAGCTCAAATTCGTTAGAAGTTCTATGAAGATACAAGACGAACGGAGCTAAGCTTCGAGATTAGAGACAAAGTATTCGTGAAAGTATATTCTTCCAAAGGAATACATCGCTTTGGAATCAAAGAAAAGTTCAAACCAAGATTTATCAGTTGTACGAGATTCAAGAGAAGATTGGAATAATCGCCTACAGAATTACGATGTCTCCAAGTTTTGGAAATATTTACGATGTATTCCATGTGTCGCAGTAACGAAGATATGTGTTTGATCTAAAACACATCATACATCAAAAGAACGTTATTCATGAAACAGATCTAAGTTATGAAGAGAAGTTTTAACGCGTGCGAAATCGACACGGAAGTTAAAGATCGATGAGAAAGAAGTGCTCGAGATTCTCACGACATGCTAAATTTCGAGGACGAAATTTTTGTAAGGGGTGAGAATGTAATACCCGATTCATGTAGCGTAGATTAACTCTTAATTAAGAGTTATAAGAAGGGCATTGCATCCTTAAGAAAGTGTTGTTTAAGTTAAGCTTTGTTTTAAAGCTTCGAGACAAGAAAAAGAATTTTAGATTTATTTGAGATAACCTAAGACAAGATTCTTAGGTCTTGTTTAGAATAAGAAGACCTAGATTTCAAGAGTCTTGAAATAATAGATACATGCTCAACTAAGTTTTGATTTTATAAAATGAAGAAATTCAAATCCTTGTTTTTGTGATATCGGCATTTGCCGATTAAACCCTAATCGTCTACCGAATGTCTAAAATGGTTTTGGAAGCCAAAATGTTTTTACAATCAAAGTTTGATGATTACAATATGTTATTTGAGTTTTAAAAGAGGATTTCAAGTAGAGCATTTTATTAGAAATTGAGTTTGAAATTGAAACAATATGGATTAATAGCACGCGTTTATAACGTTGGTATTATTTGTAGACAAATGTACATTTTGTAATTTATAAAACATGATTATTCATCATGTATTAAAGAAAAGGAAAATGGTGGAATTTTGGAGAATTCTTGAGAATTCTCTAGAATTTGATGAATAATCACTTTTATTAAAGAAAATGGAAAATAAAATAGAAATTTGTTACTTACATACCAAGACTTTGGAAAACTACTATTCACCATCATTTTCTTTCCTAATTTTCAAACACACACTCACACACACCCAAGGTGAAAATTTTCAAGCTCAATTTTAGAATATCCGGTAGTTGGATTTTCAATCCGTCTTCAAATTAAGGTATATCTCAATCTTTAGAACGCATCTACGGTTTGAAATTTTGAAAATATGAACTTATGAGCATGTTATAATTTGGGTCCTTTAGATGAAATATGAAGGGAGATGTTGTTGTTCGATTATTTCTTGATATTACGTTAGATTCGTCACGATAAGTTGTTTAACGTTGAAATTTTAAGCATATGCTCATTGTTGATATATTGATGATTTTCAAAATCATGGAGACCATGATCTTGAATATATGATGTTGATATGCCTAATATTCTTTCATATATGTGTTGAGGAATTGATATAAACATGTTTTGAACGAGAAAACGCTTGAAATCGAAACCGTTGGAAAACTCCTAAAGTGACCGAAACCCTAGCTTCCATATTGATGAAATTTTGATTTTATTTGATCATTTTGAGCTCATATTTGGATTCTATGATATGAATAAAGCTTAAAATAATTTATTCGGATTTTTCGCCGACGATTTGAAAACCGAAAAATTTAGTTTGACATCGAAAATTGTTTTCAAAGCCAAAGCTTTGATCTTTATGTTTCATTGATAAATTAATGATCTTTAATGATAGTTGAGCATGTATATAGATTCGTTGGTGTTAGATAACGTCACGTGAATTTTCGACGTTAGGCCTAAAAGTGACGCCTTAAGGGTCGTTGGATTATGGGCTAAGATTGGATGATCAAGCTTGGTATTGAGTTTAATATGTTCATTGAAACATATGGTGATGAATTGGTGGAGTTTGAGCTATGTTTGGATTGTTTGGTTTTAATATGGCGATGCGTTTATAAACGTTACGCTGCCAAAATTTAGATAGAATTTGTTTGCTAATAAGATGTTAAAGGATGCAATGACCCAAGTTTTGATAGACCATAGTGTCTTAGATTTGATATCAAGAAGATATGGTCGTGTCGACGACTAAGATGATTAATGATCGTGTTTGTTTCTTGTTAGGCATTTATGCCGTTTAATATGGATAAAGAAAGAAATGGAATTGGGAATTAGTTCCTTAGCTCTAAGGAACATCCAGGTGGGTATAAATATTTTCTAATACGATATGCTTATGTTTTATGTTTTCAAAATGAAATGAATTTCATTATGAGCAAGGTTTCAAAGTTAAATGACTTGCCTGTTTTGAGCATGAACATGAGCATGATGCATTACCTATCCACGGAATGAAAGAAAGAAAAGAAAGAAATGATAAAAGAGTATGGCCGTGGCATGGTACCCTTCGGGTCCATCAACACGGGTACGTTATGATGTGAGATTTACCGACGTCGGATAGCGACCCTTCGGGTCATAGCGTGTTTGAGAAGGAGGCCTACTTCTCAACACATAGACAGAATCCGTGGATATGGAAGAGAAAGATATCGGCCGACATGAGAACATGCATATGCATATTTTATGATGATGCTATGAAATGAAAGCAAGTAAGTAAATATTTATGTTTATTATGATGCATGCACAAGTTATTTCACTAAAATCCTCATGTATTGCAATGTTATGGCAAGTCATTGATATAGCTCTAAAGAGCAATGTTTTATGTTTTGGCAGATACCCACCGAGTGCATTTTGTACTCACACCGCATGTATTTCTAAACGCAGGTTGAGCTCGAGAGGATGTTGGAATCGAATCTTTGATAAAGGAGCTTCTAAATATTCGACTCATAATGATAATATTCAATTGTTGATATTGTTCGTTGATGATTAACATGTTTTGTTGCCCGTAGAGTTATGTCATCACACAAAATTCTCAACCACACTTTTCGTTGCGAACTTTGGCCTTCATTTGCTATTATGTTTTGCTATGCCAAATCAACCGACCTAATCTTGATAACGGTCATTAGTTTGTTGTTATGATCTCGCATCGTTGTTACGCTATGCACTTGCTTATGAAAATGTGGATTCATTGAAATGCCTTATGAATAAGGATTTACTGAAAGTTCGTAATAGTTTTGTTAGACCCAATAAGATGTATATCATGTCTTGGGCATGTTGTCGAACCATACTTTGAAACATCAAAAGATTTTTATTGTTGTGAAAATATTTCTTAAATACATATATTCTTAGTATGGTTATCCTTTGTAATTATTGCCCTCACCGTTGTTAGTTTTCATTCAATTCTTCATTTTGGTTTGAAAACCTAAACTTAAACTTTGTTAAACTTCCGTCATTTCTTTGATCATAAAATGTTTGTTTCCTTAATGACGGAAGTTGATGTCATATGTCGATTTGAGATGTATTATTGGTCAATTGTTCTTATTGATTATCGAAGATCTGGTAACATCAACTTGACCAAACTTATCTCTTCGGTGGTAACAACTCTTATCTCTTCAAACTCTTTATTCCTCTCTCGAGTAAGGACGAATCCTAGCTGGATTTGGCTTTTCTACTCAAAGCATTAGCGACAACATTCGCTTTTCCAAGGAGATACTTGATATCATAATCTTAATCTTTTACCAACTTAAGCCATTTTTTTCTTTGGCGCATGTTCAAATCTTTTTGCTCAAAGGAATACTTCAGGCTCTTGTGATCAGTAAAGATCTCACACTTGGATCCATACAAAAGATGTCTCCAAATCTTCAGAGCATGAACAACAGCTGCCAACTCTAGATCGTGTGTAGGATATATGAGCTCGTGAGGTTTCAACTGTCGTGAAACATAGGCTATCACTCTTGCTTCTTGCATCAGGACAAATCCTAGTCCACTCTTTGATGCATCGGTATACAGAGTATACCATTTGTCTCGACTCGTATCGCCATGGCCGCGCCGTAGTCAATCTGTTCTTTTAACTCTTGAAAACTTTCTTCACATTCTTGGGTTCATTTTGACTTAATTCCTTTTTGAAGGTATTGAGTCATAGGTCTCGCAATCTTGGAGAATCCTTCTATGAACCTCCGGTAATGTCCTGCTAAACCCAAGAAACTTCGAATCTCTGTCTATGTCGTCGGTGATTTCCAATCGCGTACCGCTTGAACTCTAGCGGTGTCGACTCTGATTCCGTCTGTTGTAATGATATGTCTAAGGAAATTCACTTCCCTTAGCCAAAACTCACATTTGCTAATCTTAGCAAACAATCGTTCTATTCTCGACGTCTGGAGAACGGTTCTTAACTATTCTTCGTGTTCTTGCTCGCTTATCGAGTACACGAGAATATCATCGATAAATACCAAAACAAATTTATTAAGATAATTGTGGAAAACACAATTCATCATATCCATAAACACAGCTGGTGCATTCGTCAAGCCACATGGCATTACTACGAACTCGTAGTGGCCATACTGCGTTCGAAAAGCAGTCTTGACTATGTCCTTCTGACGAATCTTTGATTGATGATATCCTGACTTCAGGTGAATCTTTGAGAAAACACTGGCACTTTTCAGCTGATTGAACAAGTCATCGATCCTGGGTAAAGGATACCTATTCTTCAAGGTTAACTTGTTCAACTCTCTGTAATCAATACACATCCTCAGAGTTTCATCCTTCTTTTTGATAAATAGAATTGGCGCTCCCCAAGGAGATACACTAGGTCGAGTACAACCTAGGTCCAAAAGCTTTTGCAATTAGATTCTTAACTCCTATAATTCTTTTGGGGCCATTCTATAAGGTGCTTTTGAAACAGGTGCTGATCCTGGTTCTAACTCAATGGAAAACTCTAATTGTCTGTCCGGAGGTAGCCCTGGTAATGTTTCAAGAAAAACATCCTGAAATTCTCTAACCACGGGTACATCTCCTACCTTATTCTCGGACTTGACATCGACATTCAGATATACAAGGTAAGCACAATCTTCCTCGTTCTTTATCAGCTTCTCGGCTTGTAAGGCTGAGATCATAGGAACATGGCTTCTTCTCTTCTCAATACCATAAAAACAGGTAGGTTCTCTTTCTGGTGGCTGAAACACTATTTCTCTTTGCTCGCATCATATCGTTGCATAATGCGTTGTCAACCAATCCATTCCTAATATAAGATCCACGTCATTCATGTGCAACAGCTGCAGCGATCTCGCTCTAAGCTTAAGGGATCCTAGTTCGAAATCTAGGTGAGAACACACATGCATGATAACGGTAGCTCCACCCACGGGTAAGCACATTAAATTCTTGTGCGGCACATTCGCTGTTGAGCTTAAGAACATCTACACATGATGCCGAAATAAAAGAATGCGAAGCTCCTGTATCGAAAAGGATTTTGATAGGTACACCTTTCAATGTACCCATACCTGCTAAGTTGCTTTTAAGAGAGGGCGTATGCGCTTTGACGTAGAGGTTAGTGCGGTTGAGGCGGCGGTGGTTGCGACTGCGGCGACGGCGACGGTTGCGATTGCGGCGATGGTTGCGGTTGTGGTTGCTGTAGCGGCATCTCGATCTGACGAAATGGCGACTTTGGATATCCACTTACGACTTTCATTGATTACGTCTTTCTCAGATGATTCTTCTTTCCTCCGTCAATAGTTGTTCTCAGACGGTTCGGACATTGACTTGCATAGTGGCCCACTTGTCCACATGCATAACAACTGCTATTTCCCCATCTGCAAACTCCAGAATGTACTCTGTTACATCTGGGGCACGTCTGCATTCTTGACTGACTTGGGAAAGATTTTCTCTTCATATCCTGACTTGGCTTCTGCTATCATCTCTTGTTTGGGAAGGTCTTATTCTCCCAATTCTTTACTTCTGATCTGTAAGAAGAAATCTTGACGAGGCTTGAATCTAAAAAGGTACTAGATTTGGATCAGGCGTCACTCTGTCTGGTAGCATTTCCATCTCCATGTCCAATGCAGATTTAACATTTCTGCATATGACGTTGGAGGTTGGCTTGCCAAAATGATTCTGATCTCTTGGCGTAATCTAGCACGAAACAATTCCACCATTTTCTCATCTGTCTCCACTTTAAAAGGAGCATAACAGTTAGACTACATAATTCACTATCATATTCTGCCACAGTCTTCCTGCCTTGCTTCAGGTTCGCAAATTTAATCTCTTTCTGTTTGCGGTAACTTCAAGGTATATTCTTTTCATACAATTCTCCCTTGAATTGTTCCCACGTAAAATTCTCCAATTACTCAGGAGAAAGAACTATCTAATGTGATTCCCACCAGGAATCTGCAGACCCTTTTTATCTGGAAGGATACGCATAGGAGACACTCTCGATCAGAGCACTCCAAAACTTAAAATTTCGCCACAAGGCGAACCCATTCTTCAGCATCAACTGGACTATCAACTCCATTGAAAGATGGAGGATTCTGACGCAGAAAAAGATCTGCAATTCTACACTCTGTTTGAGGATGAGAAGGTACATGTGAATCTTGAGGAGAATTTGCACTTTTTTGTTTTTCCTCTTCGGGATATTCACAAAAGCTGGGAAAACTTTGCAAATTGAAGGCTTTCAGACATATAAATGCTTTGGTATCTCGGGCAAAAACATATCTGGTACGGTTTCTCAAGCACGCTACCACATCATAAGATATCTATAGGCACCACTAGTCTATATACACATCTATATAATATGTACGCATATATACATATATATGCATCCATACTATCTACAAACTACTAACTTCCACTCTTGCTGCTACTAGCTTCACTCTGCCTACGAAAGGCTGTCATCGTTGTCATCATCATCGTTTCCTTCTTCCATCTCTACTACTCCATTCTCACTGTCATCAACGGCTTCATTGGAGTCTAGCATCTCTACATCTTTCTCAATCTCAGGAGATAGTGGATCAATAGCACGCTCGGGAAATGAGTACAAGGGAACTACTCCAGGATAAAGGATATCAGGATCAGTCACAAAAGGCATTTGACTGATATCTAGGGTCAGAGTTGTCTTTGTACAACAACTGGTAAAAACTCAGGTTCATACATGAAAGATCTTGAGACACCTGAAGGTCTCGATGAACTAGCTTGAGTCTCTTCTGGGACCTCAAAACAAAAGTCTCAGGAACATGAAAGAAAGGAATAGACTCAATCGGTGTAGGGATCTCAGGAGATGAAAAAGGATGACCATACTAGTCTAGGTCAATAGGAAACATCTCAGTACCGAGATAAGAATAATCAAACTGTGTAGGGTCTAAATTAGACTCGGGTATAGACAACTGAGTATCTGGTAAGGATGACTTTATCTCTAGAGTAGAGGCACTAGCTCCATACTCAAGAATAGAAGAATCAACATCAATGGGTTCAAGATCCTCATCATAATCATCATCATTATAGGAAAAGAAGGACACCAGCCAACTGGAGCTGATGAACAGTTGAAATAAAATCAGCAATAGGAAATGAACGGGAGGAAAACTCAGTACACAAAATCTCGGCGATGGTAGCTAGGAGTCTGGGAAGATTAGCTTGTTCAGAAGCTACAAAACCAGGCTCAATGTAATCAATGGCAACAAAGAATACCCAATCTTGCCATTCCTTAGGCGATAAACAAATCAATTGGAGTATTCCATCTAGTCCCGATATGCTGTGCTCAGATGCCTCATCTCTCCACAAGCGATGGAATTGAGCGAGAAATTCGCCCAAAAGTAAGATGCTCATCTGGCATAAACAGATAGAAGCGCTCTCTGATCCTTGCTGATGGTGACAAATGAGTCGTATTTTTCCGAGCTGTTCGGACGGTCCTTACCATCTTAGATAAAAGAATACTCAAATACTTGCAGAAAAACATACCCATGTTGTTCTGCCGTCTTTTCTGAGGATCTCTTCTCAACTTTAGCTCAATAAGCAATAACTCATTTCAAGCATACATTCACATGTAGCAATTCTTTTAATAAGGCATATACTCAACATCAACTCAATTCATTCAATGAAGCACATGCTCAATTATATGATAATCATAATCATAGGCTCTTACCTGGTGAGCTAGAGATGATGGAATCAAAATGTTGAGCTTCTCTTAAGAACAACTGACTCTATAACTCAGATTCTCAAAACAGAGTCAAACAACTGACTCCATAAATTCATATTCTCAAAATAGAGTCAAACAACTGACTCTATAAACTTAGATTCTCAAAACATAATCAACTCAAAAGAATTTACAGGCTCAATGTGCACAAGCTGCACAAGACTCACAAGGATTTACAAGGATTCACAGGTTCAAAATACAAAACTGCTCTGATACCATTCTGTAACATCCCGACTTACTTAATCAAGTAATTAGGCTGTTACGTGGGTTAAGAAAGAACTTCTGATTATCTATAACAACAATTTCGATCAAATATCCATATCAAACAATATTTGACCTCAACTTTCATCATGAAAGAATCAAATGTTTGGTCAAAAGAGGTAGAATGGAATCTGACAAGGATGGTTTTTAGGTCCTCAAACCACAAGATCAATCGAACAAAGAAAAATAACAGATGAGGATGAATAATCAAAATAAGATAATCCAGATCCAATACGATATTGATCTGATATCACAGGTTAGACTAATTTTACAATGAATGTAAGAACTCAAACATGCTTTAACCAAAATAAAATCTTTGGTTAGCTAGGGTCGAAAGCATAACTCATCGATAACTTCGAAACATTTTATACAATATTGGATCCAACAAAACAAGCAAAGGCCAAAGTTCGGCAACAAGAATTGTGGCTGAGAATCATGTATGATGACATAAGACTCTGGGCAAACGAGACATGACAACAACAAATTAACAATACCATCATGAGACATAACATCTAGAGAAGCTCCTCTGCACAACATTCGATTCCAGCATCCTCTCGAGCTCATCCTGCACATTTAGAAATATATGCAGGGCGTGAGTACTAGATGCACTCAGTGGGTATATGCCGAAAACATTTGAAACATTGCTCTTAGAGCTATAAGATTGACTTGTCATAACATTTGCAACACACAGGAGTTTTCAGTTAAATAGCATGTGCATGCTTCTGAAATAAACTTTCTTGCTTTTATGCTCATATATTCAAGATGCAACATTTAACATGCGTCTGCAGACATTATCTCATTCATTAACCATATCTACGCACTCTTGTGTTGAGAAGTAGGCCTCCTTCTCAAACACCGTGATCGGCCATGCATTTAGCTCACGATCACTCTATGTACACAAACCCTTACTGGTAGCTCGTCCAGCATAGGGCCGATATCGTCCATCTCTCGTAGATAGGCAACATGCATCATGCATCATGCTCAAAAACTTGGCAAGTCAGTCAACTTTATATAAAAATGCATATCATATCATTTTGTATGCAAAAGCATATCATTTCACTTTTGTAGAAAAGATTTTACCCACCTGGCAATAATCACTCCGGTGGACTGTACGTTCTGTCCTTCACTTATTTCTTCTCTGAACTTGGCCCTTCATCAACATAGAGTAGCATATAAGCATACCAGGAACCAAACAAGAAGATAAACTCTTTATCTTATCTAAGTCGTCAACACGACTATAACTTCTTGATATTCAAGACTCTATAGTCTATGAACACTTGGGCATTGCATCCTCTAACATCTAAACATATATCAAGACTTAACCAAGCCTCATATGACTAAACAAGCATAGAGGACAAACTTAAGCCATCTAATCTTAATCAAAAACCAACAACTCTTTACAAACATAGCTTATGACCAACGTGAATAATCACGTGAGACGTCATCTAACATAAACGAACCTCTATACATGCTCAACTATTATCAAAGATCATCAATCAATCATCAAAATCCAAAGATCAAAGCTCTAGCATTGAAAACCCAATTTGACGTCAAACTAAAAATTTTCATCTTTAAAATACGTCGGCCGAAAAATCTGAATAAATCATTTTAAGCTTTATTCATATCATAGAATCCAAATATGAAGTCAAAATGATCAAATAAAATAAAAAATCCCACCTTATGTGAGACATAAGTTTCGGCCATTTGGGGGTTTTTGCATAGGTTCGATTTCAATCATTTTTCTTGCTCAAAACATGTTTATATTTACCCAACAACACATATATGAAGGTATATCAAGCATATAAACAACATAAGTTCAACATCTAGGCCTCCATGTTTTCGAAAATTTCAAGAATTTCCAAAGGATAAACTCATGCTCGAAAATTCAACACTAAACAACTCATAGGCGATAGATCTAATATAATATCAAGAAATAATGGAACAAAACATGTTCCTTCAAACAAACTCAAAAGGACCGAAAACTTGGAGCCTCAAAAGTTCATGATTTTCGAATTTTTAAACCATAAATATGTTCTAGAGGTGAAGATCTACCTTTATGCGAAGACGGATCGTGAATCCAACGATTAGATCTTTGTAGAAATGAGCTTGAATGGTGGTGTGTGTGTGTGTGTTTGTGTTTTCGAAATTGAGAGAGAGAAATGGGATGGAAATGGTGGAAAATGAAGTTCCTTGGAAGCTAAGTACATATATATATTGAAAGTCTTTTGGTACTATTTAAATCTTCCATGGTAAGCCACTTGATTTTCTAGAAAATTCTAGCTTATTCTATAAGCTTTTTAATAGCTTATCTTAGAAGCTTGCCCTTAGCTTATCTTATAAGCTTGTCTTAGCTTATCTCATAAGCTTTGATTGTCATTTGGGCTTATTACAACGTATTAGTGCTAGGCCCAATTTATGAGGGACGCTATGTCATCTTTCGAAAATATATATATACTTTTGAAATTAACAACTCAAAATAAATCAATAGAAATATAGAAATTGCTAGTGAGTTGAAATTTTCATAAATCACTCTTTCTAAAATAAACGTCATTTTCAAAATATTTTGGTCTCAAAAACCATTTTGAGCAATTTGCTCTTGATCCGGGTTTATTCAATAAACAAGATATCAAAAGGTAAAGACTCTGAAATTCTATGACTCTTGGATCAAGACTTCTATGAACACATATCTTATCATATCAAGACTCTTGAAATCTAGATCTTCTCATACTAATAAAGACTTAAGAATCTTATCTCAATTCTATCTCAGATTCTATCTGCTCGACTCAAAGCTTAACATAAAAGCTTTTAACTTAAACAACTCTTTCTTAAGGATGCAATGCTCTTCTTATAAAACTCTTAATCGGGAGCTAATCTTTGCTACAGGAATGCGGGGTGTTACAGAACTTGAAAGGAATGTGCGCATCGGATAGAGCAATTACATTCTCGTAATCAACATTTTTAGGCCAAAATTATTTCTAGTCAAAATCTTAGCCACCAAAATATGATTTTCAAGCCTCGTGACCACCAAGCGTGTGCTATATAGGCTATAGCACAACCCAAGAGAATGATCAATATTTCTTAGAAGCATAATGGGGTAACGACCTTTAGATTCAAGTTATGATTCGACAATCCAGAACATTTAAAACCATTTAAAAATTCAAGTGTATGAACATTGTTCTAAACATCGAGCATTGCATCTGAATTGCTTGTTTTGTTTGAGCTTAAGTATTATTTGCCTTGAGATGTATTCATGAAAATCATGTATTAATTAATCGAATCGATTACATTTAGCGTCGGGGCTAATATTGCTTCTTGAAGATAAGATAAATCACCTAAAGCAGTCATTGTCGACGGATATGCTCCATAACTATTCATGCAATTGGATCCCAGTTGAATTTCAAATGAATGACGCCCAGTACCTCAACATTTACATGTCTTTTATTAGAACCACAACGAAGACCGTGTCCAACTGCCGCCATCCAATAAGAAGATTTTTGTAATTCAATTGCTTCAAATTCATAATTATGCTATGCAGCCTCATGTTTTTAATCAATCTTAGAACTTGCACATCCCTTCAAATATAAGAAGAATTGATACTTACATTCAACACTTCTGGTCTACTTTCTCTAGGTATGACGGACAATATCTGTCTGAAATCGCATTTGAAAATATTTTTTTACCTCCAAATGGTAATTTAGAACCTGAAATATTTTTGAACTGCATTATTTATCTCAATGCTATTCTCAAAGCTTTAAAACAATAATTCTGCATTATTGGTGGCTCATCACATATTATAAGCTTGTATAGGATAAGTAGTTCAGCCAATGAAGTTCTTTGAAACAATTGAACTATTTCTTTTTCGTAGATTATATTATGTTATTTTTTTTAACATGTTGCAATATTCAACAACCAACTCACTACATATACTATGAGATTTTTTTTTTTTTACATTTTTTGGTGCAGATGATACCAAAATGGTTTGTGCATAAATATAACACTTCTATGTCTAGATCAATGAAAATGAGAATAAGAATAGATGTGGGCCGTTGAGATTAAGGTTGCCGACGGCACATGAAATTGATCTTTTACAAATAGTTTGAGTGAATTTGCAAAAGAAATTAAGCTATTAAACATGCATATGGTGGTATTCTATCCCAACTGTAGCGAATACATCTTTGATGTTAAGGGAGAGATTTCGTAATGGGTCAAAAATGATTCTCACTGCAATATAGTTATTTATTAATATAAGATATCTAAGATTTTTTTTGTATTATGATATATTATTCATTTAGTATCTAATTTTGTTAGTATGTTTATTTATTACACTATATTTTAGCAGTCAACTTGGTTGGATCTTGTGATACTTACATAATTGGATGTATACATTGAAGATCTTTGACCTTGTACTATCTAACTTGAAAGCTTCTGCTAGTCTTTTCTAGGCATTATAAGCTGTTTTTGGGGAACTTATAAGCTCAGCCAAACACCCTCTTAGTCTTTAGGTGCACTTTATATGTAGTGAAGTGAACCCAATCAGACCAAGGTTCAGTCTTACAGGTTCAGCTGCCGTGCATTTAATCTTGATTTAATAATAATGCAACAAGAAAATCACAATCCGATTGCATCAATTTGATACAAATCATCTCTGAAAAAATATGGTTGGAAGTTAAAGAATTAGAAATTGCTATTGTAAATTTAAAAGTTCATAATAATAACACACTTGGACCAAATTTATTATTCTAAGGTAATCGATCCATTTTGAAATAGATTAACATTAATTCTGAAGTAGATAGGCCATATTGATGAAATCAACGTGTGTTTATGAATCATGAATAATTCATATTGTAACTTTTATTATTACAAGACGTATTAAATGTCCCATTAGTACACTGCCATCTGAATTTATTATTAATTGTATAGATGAGGCGAAAAAGATGATGTTATATAGTACTAATAATTTTATATTTTCTTCAGTTTTAATACATTATGGTTTAGTTTAATTTTACAACTATTAACTAATGCGTATTCATCCAATTAAGATTTATAATAATGTTTTTATATTTAATTTTGTACTTTTAGTTAAAAATAGTTATTGGGTTTGATTACTCCAAAATTAGTATATATAATATTATCAAAATTTCTATTTTTGTTATAGTAGTATTCATTATATAATAAAATATTATCAAAATTAATATTGAGACCTAAATAATAGTAGGATATAGAGTTGAGACATAGTATCCCATCCGCATCCAATAAACTAGATGTTTTTTTTTCTTTTTTTTTTTGTCAATTTAATGCAAAATTTTTTAAAGGCTTCATCATAGTGGACTTGAACCCGAGTTCTTTGGCCTCGAACATTAACCACTCTACCACTAGGACAATACACAAAAGATTTTTTTTTTTTCTTGAGGTCCTATATGTCACACAAGAAAATTTTGTAGTGAGTTGTTTTGTTTTGAAAGCACAAATTCGGTTGCTCATACTTGAGTGACGAATTTTCGGGCATAACTTATGGTAGTTGTTCATGGTGCTAATATATGTAAATAGCAAAAAAAAAAATAGGAATAGGAGTTTTATGGCCTAGTCCATAAAAACATGAGTTTTATAGCCATTTTGGCTTAAAAAGACCAAAATATCCCTGGAAAAAATTTAAAAAAAAAGGTTCTCTCTCTCTCTCTCTCTCTCTCAGCCGTCCTACCCTATCTCTCAAACGGATACAACTCTCTCTCACGGACTCACTCACTCTTTCTCTCTCTCATGGACTCACTCACTGTAAAAAAAAAACTGAACTCACCGTAAAAATCAAGAACTCACCGTGCATTCTCTCGACTGACCGTGCACTCTCGACTCACTGTCTCTGACTCACTCTCTCTCACGACTCACGCAAAACCCACAACATGAGTGATACGGATACAGATCCACGGTACTCCCCGGATGCGGTCGAGCAAGCGACGACCGAAGGAGAGAGCTCCTCCACGGCGGAAGAAGCTTCTACGCCGGAGCAGTCGCCGCTGCGCACGCAAGCACGCCGTCGACCTTCTGCTTCGGGTCGACGAGCTTCAGCTTCAGGCACCGATTTAGGAGCCCCACAGCCTCCGGTGAGTAATATGGCATTTAAAATTGAATTTTAATATGATACACGATAGTTTTCATGTATGACACGATAGTTTTCATGTTGTTTGTGTGTTTAGAAACTTAGAAATTGAATTCAGATTGATATGTTGTTGAAATTCTGTGAAAATTAGAGTGGATTGTAAAGACACGGTGCTACCGTGTACTGATCTTCAATACACGGTGCTAACTGCATCGAAGATCGATTACACACGTAGCACCCGTCTCGACCAACCGTGCACGATTCTTCAGTACATGGTGGTAATCGTGTACTGAAGAATCGTGCACGGTTCGTCAAAACACGATGCTAACCGAGTACTGATCTTCAGTACACGGTTAGCACCGTGTACACGGTTTTGAATCGTGTACAACTTCAGTACGCGGTTAGAACTTCATTTAGTGTATACTGATTAATCTTGTGCATTTACAGCCTCGTTATAGGTGGTTACGACCGCATATGCAAGGTTATGCCGGACGCATCAATCAATGCATCCGAATTGATGTGTTAGCCGCGGTGAGGACATGTCTACAGCAGCGCGGATGTATTGACGTATTCAGAGAGAGCTGCTTTGGGCATCTGCTTCGTCTAAGGAGAGGGGAAAGTGTAAATAATGCGCTGCACAATCTGATGGCCCGACAGGTTGTGGATCCTAGTTTTCGTGAGTTCGAGATTTGGTTTCACGTTTGTGGAACCGATATACGATTTGGGATGCTGGAGTTTACCCTAGTCTCCGAATTGCACTTTGGATCGTCTTCTCTTGATCCGAACTTGAGGCACGATATTCCCCAGACCAGCATGTTCCATAGGTTGTTTCGGGGTCGGAGGACTACTATTTTAGAGCTCCGCAGCCGATTCATCAAACAACGGCTGGGTGATGATGCCGCAGACTACTTAAATGCGACTTTTATATTAGTAGCATACCTCATCGTCATTTGCCGCGATAGGGAAGCCATCGAGCCTTGGGTTTGGGCGTTGGCTGAGGATTTGGATACATGACAGAGTTTTCCTTGGGGCTCCTATTCATTCCAGGTCCTTTGTCACGGGATTGATGTGCTCAAGAGGCACGCGAGCGAGGTGGCAGCTTCGAGGAAGACGTACCATTTCTATGGTCCTGTTTGGGCCTTACAGATTTGGTCGTATGAGGTCATCCCCGACTTAGGACGTATGTGTGGGTGCCGAGACAGCGAGATAGTGTTGCCGAGATGCTTGATGTGGACTATATGGAAGTCCCCGACCCAGTATATTGGATTTTTTGACGAGCAGGTAATTTTAATCTCTTGTTTAGTATTTGTTATATATTTATTAAATACATTATAATCAATAATGTGTATTTTTTTTGTAGCGTCTATGTCATCCTGTGCTGGAGCCGCTCGAGGCCGAGTTGACAGAGGCATACTACTTGAGCCTATTCGAGGACGATCCTTTGGCTATTCGATTTGTGCCTGCGGGATGGCATGCCAGAGGCGCACATGACGAGCTGCGCTGATCCGGCGCAGTGCATGCGTGAGAGAGTGTCCGTGGAGAGGATGACGAGCATGTCCACATCATGCGGCGGTGGCGGCGGCGGGAAAGTGAAATGCAGAGATACATCTCGGGTTGCTGAGCCCAGTCGACCTGGCGTGTCTCGATCGCAGTCGAAGCGTCGCAGACACTCATCGCAGCATGAGGAGGCGCCAGAGCCAGACCACGTGTGCTGCGAACACGCCATGAGTGTTCGACTAGACGAGGCCTCCATTGCTGCTGCGACTGAGACTGTCCGTCGTGCCATTGTGGACGATGATTCGGAGAGGAACCTCGTAGCTCGAGTGACTCGACGTATGTTCGAGCAGTTGGTGGATTTCTTCGGACGTAGATCTTCGAGACGTAGATCTCGTACCCCTATATCTGCACGTGGGAGCTACGCCGACTATTCAGAGCATGTCGGTCAGAGGCGCTCAGTGTCCCAACATGAGGAGGTACCTCGCAGTAGCCACCGACGATCTGCTACACAGCAGGTCGATCCAGAAGAGGTGCCCCACATTAGCCACCGACGATCTGCTTCACGGCAGGTCGATCCAGATCAGAGGCCCCACACTAGCCACCGACGATCTGCTTCACGGCAGGTTGATCCAGATGAGGGACCCAACACTAGCCACCGACGATCGGGTCATCGAGAGTCTAGTCACGCTAGCCAACGGAGATCGGCAGCTCGAGAGCCAGTCGTGCCTGAGGGTGATGTATCGTCTGGTAGTGGGGATGCTGCATCGGAGACCCCTGCATTGGAGACCCCACATCTAGCTCCCGTAGATATGAGCACCCCTGAGGCGCGACCAAGGGAGTTCGAGATCTTTAGGCAGTCAGGCCCAGATGCTTATGTCGTGGCTAATTTGAATCAGCATATTATGACTCAAGCACTGTTCGGTCATATCACCGACCCACTAGTTGAGTTCACGGGCGAGGTACTTTATTACAACATTTATTCAAATTTTGTTTATATATTTATAATTCAATTAATGGTGTTCTTTTTTTATGTGTGTGTTAGGTTAAGAAGTTGTACACCTTGTATATACATTGAAAAATAATCAACCCACAACATCCTGTCAATGTATTATTGTCCACGATCAATGACGCTCGATGCGTTATAGCACCAATTAGATTTTATATAAGTTTGAAATGTCCTCAAATTTATTTTAACTCATCCAGTACACGGTATAAATTATTCCCGACTAAATTTATTCATTTATGCAGCAAACGCTTGTGCGTGAGTTCGCCCGGCTTCATCCAAATGATCATATGGGCTATAATGTGGTATCAAAGACCACCTATCCACGATGGCAAGTACCCGATGACTTGATAGCGATGGTACAAGGGAGCGATCTTCGCAGAGCATAGCGCAGCCGTGGTTGTCTTGTTGATATGGTAAATTTATTTCCTCATTTCTATTATTTTTCTATCTAATTGAATGTAAACTTTAAAATTATCAATGTTGCAGATACTAGCCATCTGTAACGTCGGGGGAAATCACTGGGTCACAGTTCGCATATCTACTGTTGCGTGGACTCTTGAGGTGTACGACTCGCTGGCGTACAACCCTGACTCTCAGGCGTTGAGACGTTACCAGATGTTGCCCATTATTCGGCTTTTCCCTCGACTGATGAGGGTAGCTGGATTTTGGAGCAACAATCCATTGAGGACGCCACATTCTGAGTATCTGACATTGGCGGAGGTGCCCGATGATGAGCAGTACAGGCAGACTGACTCAGTGAGTTGCGGTGTCTTTGCATGCCTCTATATGTATCGCTTCATCACAGGTATGCCTCGAATGTTACATAACAGTCAGCGGTACATACTAGCTCAGCGTACATCGATAGCTCGTAGGATATGGTTACTGTCTCGTTTTGTTTAGTTTCCTCATTTTTTTGTATTTATGACGGATATTGTAGTATTTTTATCAGTATTAGTGATATTTTTGTTTGTGTTTGTTGGATATGATTACTGTGGTCTTGTTGTTGGTTTTTGTTGGATTGTTGTTGGTTTTGTTGGATTGTTTGTTGGATTGTTGTTGGATTGTGTTGGATTATGTTGGATTTTGTTGGATTTTGTTGAATTATGTTGAATTGTTGTTAGTTTTGTTGGATTGTTTGTTGGATTTTGTTGGATTATGTTTGATTTTATTGGATTTTGTTGAATTATGTTGAATTGTTGTTGGTTTTGTTGTTGATTTTTTGTTGGAATTAATTTAATTTAATTAATTATGTTGGTTTTTTGTTGGAATTAATTAATCATAATTAATTAAATCTAATTTAATTTAACTAATTTGTTGAATTAATCCTAATTAATTTAATTTAATTAAATTAATTCTAATTAAAATTAATTAGTTTAATTTTAATCCAACAACAATCCAACTGAATCCCCATAATCCAACAAAAACCAACATAATCCAACATAATCCAACAATCCAATATAATTCAACAAAAACCAACATAATCCAACAATCCAAATATAATTCAACAAAATCCAATATAATTCAACAAAATCTAACAACAATCCAACAATCCAATATAATTCAACAAAATCCAACAACAATCCAAAATAATTTAACAAAATCCAACATAATTCAACAAAATCCAACAACAATCAATCCAAAATAATCAATCCAAAACAACGAATATCACTTCATATAACAAATATCCTTACTCACGAGGCCGTTATGACGTAAATTGTATGCTCTTCACTCGATAAATACTACATTTTTCCTACGTCGTGTCATTTCCACACATGTTTCATCATTAATGGCAATAAATGTTGTGCATGAGCGCTTGTTGTGGCCTCGACCGCAACGTGTGCATATTCGACGACGCGATCTTGACGAACCCTCAACAACCGATTGCATCCTACTCAATCTAGGACGCCCAACCTGACGTGTGATGATTGGAGGTCGAATAATGTAAGCCGATACAGAGTCTGGTACAATCCATGCACCGGGATGTGATACGGATGCAATTCGATAAGAATAAGCCGCCGTAAAAAAAGACTGTCTATAATACTGAGCCACAAAGTCAGTGACTTGTAAACCAGCACGCCTAAAAAAAAAGAAATTAATCACAAAATAAATTAATCATAAAAGAAATTAACCACAACGTATGAGTTGGACTTTACGTTTAGATAAATACCTTACCTAATAGCAGCACAAGCGTGATAACAAGGGATCTCGTCCAAATCGAACTCACGACATTCACATGTCTCATTCTGCAAATCAATCACGTATGATGTGTTTTCACCTTCGACATTAAACATGTGTGTGGTCGTTGAACGAACAACCAAGCGACGCTCCTTTTCGACAGAGGCATGTAGCTTCGACGCGGCTACTTCAGTCAACTCATCGGACTTTGCTGCTGCACTAGCTCGTCGTACGTCAAATCATTTCTCCGTAATAGATCGAAAAGTCTCAAGCAACGAGCAAACAGGTAGACGTCGAGCCCACAACAACCGACTATTGAATCAGTGTCAGTTTTCAACGATACTTTTATTCTTCTTCCATCACTATCGCTCGTCGGATAGAAAATCATATAATCCGATCCACCATTGTTGCCTACTTGCTCATGAATCTCTTAGCAAATTAGCACGTGAAATGCATTCTCTGACTATGTATACGAGAACCTCGTCGCCGCCTATATACTCGCTTTGTCCCAACTACCACCATGACGTATAATAAGACGTTTACAAGACATACATTGCAAAATAAGATATAAAATATAACAGTCATATACATAGGATGCATGGGATGCACGGCCATGCACGGTCGCAGCACGTGCACGGTGCACGACTGCACGGCTTATAAACCCCTTGCACTGATGAATTTTATGCACGGTTTGAAATTCATCACAGACGATATAGCCGATAATCTTGTACGGCTCGTTGTTAACAACTCATATTTTTAAATTTAGTTTATTAAATGATCCTAAATATTAAATTAATCACTTTATTAACATAAAATCAACACAAATAACATATGTGACGATAAAACTTCTACCGTACAACCGTACTCAAGAACGATTTTTTTTCTTCAAAACATGAAATTTATCATTCCAGTAACATAAAATTATTAAAAAAACATATTTAGGCAGTAAATCATCAACCGTGTACAACCGTGTACTCAAGAACGTGTAAAAAAAATTCTATACGGATTTAATTTACCTTAATTCAGCTAGCAATGCTCGATTTCCAGTGTTCGATTGAAAAAAACGCAGATAACAACTTGTTGTATTAATTATTTTTTCGCCTCTCTTCCTCACTTTGAAACTGTAATGTTACAAATGAATTATTTGTGATTTGAATTCAATGTCTACCGATTTTTCAAAAATAAATGTTTGCTGATAAACGCGCATTTTACACGTTTATAGTTGATATTTGAAGATGAGTTTAGCTCGTTTAATGTGCGTTTATGTATCGATTCTTAATGTTTTATCTATTTCTAGAAGATACTGCTCTTGGGTGTTTCCTTTGACGTTTTGTAGGTTTATATGTTGATAATCGAAGCAAGGAACGACGCACGAGAAAGTAGTACAAACTGACCTATTTCTAGCGACCAGCCTAGCGGTCGCTAGGCTGGCCGCTAGGAAACACGCGCGAGAACCCAGCGAGCCGCGACCGCAACCTCGTGCCCGCGAGCGAAGCCTAGCGCCGAGAACTCACTGGACGATTTCTCGCGACCAGTTTATAATTGCTAGCGACCGCTAGCCGGGTCGCGAGGTACCATGCGAGCGCAAGGAGGCGAGCGCGAGCGAGAAGAACGCGCGCGAGACATACCTAGCGATCGCACTAGCGATCGCGAGGACCGGTCGCGAGGCGGCGCGGCAGAGGCGCAAATTAGGGTTTCCACCCTTTTCTATAAATAGGGCAAGAGCCCTTGCGCCCCATCGGACCCGCACGCCCTGACACGCTTTTAGAGAGTTTTCCTCGTTTATCTTTGTTTTAGCTCCGCTTAGTTCTAGCTTTAATTTTGCGTTGTTCTAGTTTAGTTTATCGTTGCTATCGATCGGAACGTTTTGTCCGATCGTTTTCCGTTATTTTCCGCTCGCTCGCTTGGGATCGATTCAAGATCAACCATTGTTCATCCGACGCTTCCTACGGGTTTTATATATTTAATTTCCGTTTTATGGTTAAATCGTATTTCATTCCGCTTATTATGTCCGCTAGTTTTCTGCTCTAATCCTGGGTTTGCATGATTCGATCCTATATGTTGTGATTTCGCTATTGTTATTTACCTTCCGCATCGATTCATGATTCATGGTGCTTATTTATATGTGTTGATTTTGATCAATCTTGATGCATATCTAGTTGCCGCTAACGACGAATCGTATTAATTGTCAATCGATCTTGAGTGCATGATACGAATAAGCCTCGAGTCGTGAATCGAGATAGACGCTCAGAGGAAGCATATTCTTAGTGATCCGTTTGGAGTTGCTTATTTTCCTCTAGACGAATCGTGATAGGAAAATTAGTAATCAATCGCCGCAATTGTCGTGAATCAAGTTGTTGGTTATATATGTGATCTTCTCGCTCTGTCTCGGATTAAAACGGTTAATAATAAGGTGATAAACATCGTTGTGGATAGGATTGGTGCATCCCAGGGTTAGTCTTTCTTCATAGTTATCTTTCGTGATTTTATTGCTTTATTTTATATTTCTGCTTGGTTCCCTTTGCTTTGGATTAATTTCCGAAGCCTTAAACCTTTCACCCAAATTCTGTGCTTGGATAATGATGAATTATCGTTGAGCTAGCTTCTATGTTTTCGTGATACAATCTCTGTGGATACGATACTTCGCTTACCCTATACTTACACCTTTTCGTGTGGAAAAAGGAGCGATCAAATTTTGGCGCCGTTGCCGGGGATTGTTAAGATTGCATAGGAATAATTTGACGATTTGGATTTATTAATTCAAGTTATATATATTATATTATATTTATTTATTTTAGTCGGTGCTAAATTCTCTCTTTTCTCAGGTGGTTTATGCGTACAAGATCTCAGGGACCTCCTGAAATATTATTAGATCCCGAGATCGAAAGCTCTCAAAGGAGAAGAGGACGAGATAAGAGACGGGTGCAATGGCACCGATCCGCAAAACGGGACATTCCTCCCGAGCAAGTCAGACGATGCTAGCCGACTTTGCGTAGATGCAGTCACGATGGCGAATATGAGAATCATTGTCCTGCTCCGGAGGAAAGACCTCGAATCACATGTACCGACATCCCACCGATCAGTTTCAAGGAGGCGGTTGGGGCCCGCACGTAGATGCAAACAATTTCGAGCTCAAACCGCCCCGATCAAGATGGTCCAAGGAGAAAGCGGTTTGGGAGGAGTCGAGGAAGACCGAATGCGCATCTCGAGACTTTTCTCGATATTTGTGACACCATCAAATGAATGGGGTGCCACAAGACACGATCCGGATGCGCATGTTCGGTTTCTCGCTGCGCAGCCAGGCGAAAGATTGGTTCAAGAGTTTGGACCGAGCTGGCATCGACACTTGGGGGAAACTTTGTGAGAAGTTTCTTTCAAAATACTTTCCACCGGCGAAAGCGCAGAAGATCATCGCCGAAATCTCTCATTTTTGCCAAAACCACGACGAATCATTATTCGAGGCATGGGAGAGATTTAGAGGTCTATTGAGACGATGTCCACAACATGGGTTCTCCAAGGAGCAACAAATCACACAGTTCTACGGTGGACTGATATGGCAGACGAGGAGCATGGTAGATGCGTCGGCGGGGGGCTGTTTATTGAACCGACAAGTAGACGAGGTGAGCCGTATTTTAGAAGAGATGGCTGTCAACAGCTATCAATGGCCAACGGAGAGAACGCCATCGTTCAAAGCAGCTGCTGTTGAGAGTGATTCAAAATATGACGATCTCATGAAGAAGTTCACTCTTTTGAAGAGTTAGATTGAGAAAGAGAACGTCAGCCACATCAATCAGAGGAATCATCTGAATTTCCAACAACCTCCAGCAGGCTTCAATGTTCAGAATTCGTTTCAAGAGCCGAAGAAGCCAAGTTTCGAAGACATGATGCAGCAGTTGGTTGTAAGCAACCAACAATTGGCAACGAATCAGAATTCGTTCATAAGCAACACCGGGCAGAAGATAAATCACTTGGAGTCCACTGTGACGGCTATGAGGAAGCATATGAAGATGTTGGAGAATCAAATCGGTCAAATAGCCGTACAAGTGAATGCACTACAAAAGACGGGCCAATTTTCGAGTAATACGGAGGTGAACCCGAAGAGTCAATGCTTCGCCATCCAGACGAGGAGTGGACAAGCTTACCCGAGCCCTACCGAGAAAGAAGAGCATGAAAGCACACTGGAGCAGAAACTCGCGATCGAGCTCGCGACCGTGAGACCGATCGCGAGGAGTCTAGAAATTTTGCCACAGAAGCCCGCGACCGAGCACGCGTCCGCGCACCCGACCGCGAGCCATCAGAGTGTGCGTGCGCCAGATTTGTTCGCGAGCGACCCAGCGCTCGCAAACCCGACCGCGAGCAATCAGGCAGAGGAGGCGGCCGAGAAATCAGCGCGCGAGCTCGCGCCCGCAAGCTCGCACGCGAAGACGGAGTACAGCGCGCAACAGATACCTCGCGACCTTCCCAGCGGTCGCGAGGTCGACCGCGAGGCGCCCCCAGAAGCTAATCGTCGCACGTACACTCCTCCGGTCCCGTTTCCGAGTCGACTTGTCAAGTCGAAATATGACGAGGAGTTTGCTCGTTTCAAAGAGGTTTTCAAAAGTTGAGATAAATGTGCCCTCTTTTACCGCGAAACATGCCGGATACATGAAATTTTAAAGACGCGCTTGCAAGCAAGAAGAAACTGGGAAATTTGAGAAAATTACCCTATCAGAAGAATGCAGTGCCGTCTTGCAAGGAAGCTCCTCCGCGAAGGATCCCGTAGTTTTACGTTAGAGTGCGAGATCTCCGAGCAGACCTTTCCAAATGTTTTGTGCGACTTAGGGGCGAGCATCAATCTGATGCCTTTGAACGATTCAACCGCTACACCTAGGAAAGATGAAGCCGACGAAGATTTCGCTGATGATGGTCGACCGGTCGGTCACATATCCAAAAGGTATCGTCAAGACGTGTTGGTAAGAATTCGGGATTTTGTTTTTCCTGCCGACTTTGTTATTTTAGATATTCCCGAATTCAAACAACAACCGCTAATCCTAGGTAGACCTTTTCTAGCAACTGGTCGTTCGTTGATTGATGTGCAGGAAGGCAATCTCACGTTTCGTGTTAACGATGAGGAGCTCAAGATTTTCATATACGACGCCATCAAGCAACACGACGGTGGAAAGCGGAAGATTGTCGCCGATCATGGCTACTGCCGCCGCACACATCTCGCGTTTAGAGGGTACTCGACCGATCGAGGAAGCTGCGAGAAGGAAGAAGTGGACTCGGCATGGAACTCCGAGTGTATCGTTCAAGTTTGGGGGGGGCCACTTCCATAGTCAGTGGTGGTCATCCGTGAATACCAAGTTTAGGAGGGTCCACAAGTTGAGAAAGATGTCTGTTGCCACAAAAACGCCGGATTGAAAAAGGTTAGTAATGGTCTAGCTAAAGACGTTAAATAAGCACTTGTTGGGAGGTAACCCAACGTTTTCTTTGTTTTTGTTTTCGTGTTTTGTTTTGTCTTTCGTTTGTGTCGCTTTTTGTCGTGTTTCTGTTTTTCTTTTCGTTGTTGTGTCGGTCGATCAACGAGTTGAAGTGAAGTGTGTTAATCCATGTGGCCAATGACGATAGAAAATTTTGTGAAATTTAATGATAGTGCGCATGATATGTTAGAAAATGACGCATGAATGACGTGAGATGGCTTAGGCTTGTTGTTTTTCACCATTTGCTTATCCTGTGAGACTTGAGCTTCGCTGTATAAACATCTTGATACAGTTTCTTTTAATTGTGTGATATCATGCATGTGATTATCTTCTAGAACTTGCCGTGTTTCTGTGTCGAGACTACAATATGTGTTTCGAATTTGGAAAGGATAAAAGGCCATCTTTGTTAACCACATATTCACCCAAACACTAACTCGATGATATATACCATTTGTCGCCTTCTTTGAGCCTTTATAAGATTTTTTTTCTTTCGATTAACCGGATGATAGGAGGGGAGGATGGATATGGGAATCAAAAGGGGTGAAATTTTGATGTAGTTATGATGAGAAAAGTTTCTTTTAGAAAAATACATCTGTGGTAAAGAATAGTACATTTGTTGTGAAAGTTAAACCCTATAAGCTCTAGAAAAGAAAAGAAAAAGAAAAATGTTAAGTTCACTATGAGCGTTGAGCATAAAGGGTCTTTAATCAAAGTATAGGTACCTTATGAGGCATAAAACGTCAATTTAGCACGTTGGGAAAGAAGAGGAAAATGGACAAAGTCCATATGTGTCCAAATATATAAATGGTGGTGCTTGGAGTTTACTTGAGTCACTTAGCCATATATTATCCTACCTTAACCAATGTGCCTACATTACAACCTATCAAAAGACCTTTTTGATCCTTAGTTGAACACATTTGACGCAGTGGAGATGTTAGAGAAACGGCAAGCCTATGGTAAGATGTTGCACTGCATTGATCGTTGAGTGTATACACATCCTTAATTTCGTTATGAGTTTGAGTGTATCCTCTATATTCTACACACATGCCTTTGTGAGGGTTGAATTAAATGAGTTTTTGCCGTAAATTGTTGTTTGTGTTGAGTGGACTAACGTCGTCATGTGCACTAATGTTTTTGAGCGTTGATATGTTTCGGATGCCTAGAATGGTTATCATCTTTGCTACGCTCGTTGATCTTTCGTTGTGTCTTTCTATTCTGTTTTTGTTTGAGGACAAACAATGCTTTAAGTTTGGGGGGTTTGATAAACGCGCATTTTACACGTTTATAGTTGATATTTGAAGATGAGTTTAGCTCGTTTAATGTGCGTTTATGTATCGATTCTTAATGTTTTATCTATTTCTAGAAGATGCTGCTCTTGGGTGTTTCCTTTGACGTTTTGTAGGTTTATATGTTGATAATCGAAGCAAGGAACGACGCACGAGAAAGTAGTACAAACTGACCTATTTCTAGCGACCAGCCTAGCGGTCGCTAGGCTGGCCGCTAGGAAACACGCGCGAGAACCCAGTGAATCGCGACCGCAACCTCGTGCTCGCGAAGCGAAGCTCAGCGCCGAGAACTCACTGGACGATTTCGCGACCAATTTATAATTGCTAGCGACCGCTAGCCGGGTCGCGAGGTACCATGCGAGCGCAGGAGGAGGCGAAGCGGCGAAGAACGCGAGACATACCTAGCGATCGCACTAGCGATCGCGAGGACCGGTCATGAGGCGCGCGCAGAGGCGCAATTGTGGTTTCCACCATTTTCTATAAATAGGCGAGAGCCCTTGCGCCCATCGGACCCCGCACGCCCTGCACACGCTTTTAGAGAGTTTTTCATCAGTTTTATCTTTGTTTTAGCTTCCGTTTAGTTCTAGCTTTAATTCTTGCGTTGTTCTAGTTTAGTTTATCGTTTCGTTATCGATCGGAACGTTTTTGTCCGATCGTTTTCCGTTATTTTCCGTTCGTTCGCTTGGGATTGGATTCAAGATCAACCATTGTTCATCCGACGCTTCCCTACGGGTTTTATATATTTAATTTCCGTTTTTATGGTTAAATCGTATTTCATTCCGCTTATTATGTGCGCTAGTTTACTCGCTCTAATCCTAGGGTTTGCATGATTCGATCCTATATGTTGTGATTTCTGCTATTGTTATTTACCTTCCAAGCATCGATTCATGATTCATGGTGCTTATTTATATGTGTTGATTTTTGATCAATCTTGATGCATATCTAGTTGCCAGTTAATGACGTAACTGTATTAATTGTCAATCGATCTTGAGTGCATGATACGAATAAGTCTTGAGTCGTAACTGAGATAGGACGTTCGTAGGAAGCATATTCTTAGTGATCCGTTTGGAGTTGCTTATTTTCCTCTAGAGACGTAACTGTGATAGGGAAAATTAGTAATCAACTGCCGCAATTGTCGTAACTGAAGTTGTTGGTTATATATGTGATCTTCTATCTTGTCTGGATTAAAACGGTTAATAATAAGCAGGATAAACATCGTTGTGGATAGGATTGGTGCATCCCTAGGGTTAGTCTTTCTTCATAGTTATCTTTCGTGATTTTATTGCTTTATTTTATATTTCTGCTTGGTTCTCTTTGCTTTGGATTAATTTCCGAAGCATTAAACCTTTCACCCAAATTCTGTGCTTGGATAATGATGAATTATCGTTGAGCTAGCTTCTATGTTTTCGTGATACAATCTCTGTGGATACGATACTTCGCTTACCCTATACTTACACCTTTTCGTGTGGAAAAAGGAGCGATCATTTACCAACCTCTTTTTACAATTAATGTTTACCAACTTTAATTTAATTCCATTCAATTTTTGGCAGAAGAACATTCACTTCATTTATTTTCGGCAGAGAGAGAGAGAAGAGAAGAGAAAAGCATTCATTTATGTTCTGTTTTTAGGCAGAGAGAGAGAGATGAGAGAGAAAGAAGACAGTTATTATTTTAAATGGTGGACCCAAGAATATTTATATCTTTTTAAATCAAAATAGTTATAAAACTCATGTTTTTATGAGTGTGGATATAAAATTTATCCCACTATATCTTTTGGTTATATATAAAGTTATCCCTTGTTCATGCAGCTTTTGAGGATTCATACTCTTTTCAGAAAATAGAGTAATAGATAATTTTGTAATACATTAAAAAATTGTAAAAGAAGTTTATATAATTGTAAACGTTATTAAAATATAATATAATCAGAATATCGACATTTATGGTTTTAATAAATTACCAATTTATCTAGTAGATTAGATGCACAAACTTATCTAATTATTTGAGAAGTCTGCCTACAATATATGTCATATAAAATCCGAACAAAAAATAGATAATTATACATAAAATGGTTAACTTATTAAACATTCACTGGATCATCTTTTATTACACATGTGTGCATTTTTTTTGCCTAAATACTTGAAAATCAAACCCACACTTATTGCATGAAAAATACAGTACGACAATATAGATTGGCTGTCGCATATCACAAACCTCTCGGTTAGGGGTGTCTAAACGGTTTTCGGCTAGAATCGGAACCGAATCGAAACCGACAAATTCGATTAATCGAAAACCGATAAATTCGGTTATCGGTTCGGTTCGGTTCCAGAGTTGAAAAAAATTTCGTTTATTGGTTAACCGATAACCGAACGATTCGGAACCGAAAAATCGTTTTTTATTTTTAATTATTAATTAATTAAAAATTCTGAAAATCAATTTTTAATTATTACTTTATTAATTATTTGTTAAATAGTTTATTTATTTATAATAAGTTTCAGTTTTTTAATTATTATTTTATTTATTTTTATTATTAATTAATTTTAATTCGATTTTTCGATTAATCGAAAATCGAACCGTCAGAATCGATCGATTTTCGGTTAATCGAAAATTTAAAACAGTCTGGTTTCGGTTTCACTTTTTTTAGAGAAATTCGGTTCGGTTAACCGAAAAATTCGATTCGATTAACTGAAATCGAACCGTTTAACAACCCTAATCTCGACTACAAATATTACCAAACAGCGCAAAAATAATAATTCTAATTTCCAAATTATAACAATTTATGAGTTAAAAAAAGAAAAAAAGAAATAAAGAAATTATTGTTCAGACCAAAAATACGAAATGCCCATACCGAAGAGGGCTCCACCCATCTCCTCTGTTACTGGTCCCACGTCTTGTCACCGTGCAATACGTGTGAACGGCACGTCCGAAGAGAAGTTCCTTAACGCGTGCCAACTCCTCCTACACGCTTCCCTCGTGCGAAACCCTCCCCTCTCTCCGCCGCATCGCCGCCGTCAGCCCGCCGAGATTAATACAAGCCCCTTGAATTCCGGCGTTCCGGACGCTGTCTTTGTCTCCGGACGGTTGGCTTGCCGGAACTTGGAGTGGATAGTTTTTCGACAACGCTTGTCTGGATCCGCGTGCGGCGGCCTGAGATCTTTCCGAAGAGCTTGGAACGTAGTCGGAAGTGAGTGTAATAGTTTGCTAAACTGTTTTGTGAGCTGAATTGTGTTCAATTCTGATGGATTTATAAGGTTTTGGAAATGTTGAGATTTCTGTTTTGGATTGATTAGTAGTATTACTCATTTGTATTTAGCTGATTTTTGGTTTTAGAAAGTAAAAATGAGCTAGAGGTGTTTGACCAATATTTTAAATAGTTTATAATTTGTAATAGTTTATTAGATATTCTAAGAGTTTAAAAGATATAATATTTGAAGAATTTATAAATTATTAAAATGTTTGAATAATTGAATTTATAAGTTAGAAAAATAATCGTTAATTAGGGAGAGAAAATCATAATTAAAGAGAAAAAATTGACGAGAGGTAAAATCGATATTGTACATGTAAAAAATAATGAATCATATTAATTTTATTTTGATAAATTTATTATTACTTATAACCTTATAAAAAATAAGTTGGGATTAACCTATTTATTTTTGGAGAAACTTATAAGATGTTTGAGCGATAATTTATAAATTGTTTTAAATAGTTCATAAACTTAGTCAAATAGCATTAGTACAGTGATACACATATTTCTCCCGGGATTCTTGCTACTTGAAGAGTAATGCTGCAGCAGCGCATTCATTGAAGCAAATGCTTCATTAGTTGGATTTATCGTGGAACAACAGGAACGGAAATGTTAAATATGTCAAATGCCAGTAGACCTATGTACGGAAGTTTGAAGGTTTAGGTTTAGAATTTATTTTCGAGATAAGCAGTTCTAAGGATCTCTGTTCTAAGTGCCAGGATTTTAGGCATTTTTATTATATATTTAGTGGCTATATCCTTCTTTGTGTTTCTCTTGACTTTGTTACTTATGTTTCTATTGTATAAATGAGCCGATCAGTCGGAGATCCTGAGTACGAATGCAAACACCTGCGTTCCATGGGAATTATGGCACAGCTAAACTATATTTAAGGTGTGAAACGTGGAGGTACCTTCGTTATCATGTCTAATTACTGTGAAACCTGTGCTTCTTTGAGGAGAAGATAAAAAAGACATACAGAGAAACTGAACAGGCTAATGGCAGCAGAGATGCATAGATTTGGCACAAGTGAAGATGAAGATGATGAAATGGGGATGGATGTAAAGGAGGAAGATGATGATGACGACGAAGATGAAGAGAAGAGCATGGTAACCCCTACTATGGTGGGTGTGGATGTCGGTGTTTTGTCAACAGGTGGTAGTAATAGGTATATGCTTCATCAGCAATATCAAGATCCGCCAACTCTGCAGGTAGGAGGGGCTCGAAGGTGTAGGCCTCAGGAAGAGAAAGAGAGAACGAAGCTGCGGGAGCGACAGCGTAGAGCAATCACTGCAAAGATATTGGCTGGGCTTCGTAGGCACGGCAACTACAATCTTAGAGTCAGAGCTGATATTAATGATGTCATTGCTGCTTTGGCTAGGGAAGCAGGTTGGGTTGTTCTTCCAGATGGGACCACCTTCCCTTCCAGAGCACAGGTACCATTATTCTTGCTGCTTTTTGTTTTCGTTTTCTTTTTTGTAAATGAATTATGGTTTTACACTTGAAGGAATATAACATTCTTGCTTGATTGGTTCATACTGTTAGTACTGGTTTGCCTTATTCTTATTTAAAATTCTTGTATGTGACTGTCTTTTATAGCCTGCAATAGCCTGAAATTAGTTGTATGAATAACAATGCTTGTGAATCTGGTTTTGCACTAATTTCATTTAAATATCAGCAGACCACCAGACTTACCGGTGGGGCACATAACACAGCTGTGACGTCATCTTCTTCACAAATGCAAGCACAACATACTTCTCCTACTTCCTTGATAGGCATCTCCTCAGGCTATAAAAGCACTGTTGATTATAGCTCAGGTCACTTGAAAGGTGTTTTTGTGCCCACTTCATCTCCTTATGATGTACCCTCCAGCACTAGAAGTCAATCATCAGCTATGATTGGGGATGGAGGAGAGCTACCAACTGATCCTCTTCTTGGAGGTTCAATTGATTCGGCTGATACCAGGCAGGCGAGAATCCTGGCTTCTCTAGATTGAAATTCTTTCACTAGCCTCTGGATTTACTTCTTAGGTGCATTATATAGTTGCCTCACTTGGGATATCACATGATGATTTTTCCTGAACTTCGATTGTATTTTTAATTTGTGTGCTGTGCAGCTTTTCATTTTCATTTTGTTTGGTTTTCTTCCCTAGGTTGTCGACATGCCATCAAAACCTCCGGAGCGGGATTTTTCTGGTACCTCTTATGTTCCAGTATATGTTATGTTGCCAGTGAGTAAGCTAATTTTACTGACCCACCACCACCTTACTTTTTACATATACGAGTCTAGTTTATGTGGTCCTATAAAGTCAATAAATTATTGTTTACATATTTACTGTTTTGATAAAATGTCATGTATTCTTGGAAATGTTTTCGGCTTGTTTCTTTGCACAAAGTGACACTTAGAAGTTAGAGCACCAATTCATTTTAGGCGCGGTAGGTTGTCATTTCGATGAACTTCAGCTTAGAAGAAAGACAATTGCTAACGCCCTAAACATTTTGGTGCCAGTTGGGTGTCATTAACATGAAATGCGAGCTTATCGATCCACATGGTCTAGTGAAGCAATTGAAAATCCTGAAATCAATTCATGTTGATGGTATTATGGTTGACTGCTGGTGGGGTATAGTTGAAGCGCATGCACCTCAGGAGTACAACTGGAATGGTTACAAGAGGTTATTTCAAATGGTAAAGGAGCTGAAAATGAAGCTGCAGGTGACTTTGCATGTCCTTGACTGCTTGACATTTAGTTATAACATCTCTTTCACATTCCTACTTCTACATGCTTCTATGTAGTGGTCGTTTTGTTTGGCACAATCTACAAAAGAAGTCTTAATGTTCAATATTTTGAACTGTTCAAAGATGCCAAGAGTTTCTTATATTTGGTTCATGTCGAGGAATGGGTTTATTGAATCTGAAATCTCATGGATGAATGTTGCATCTCTTGGACCAAATAACTTTGATAAAATATATCCAAAGAACCCTTTTCTGAATAATAATTTATTAACGAGAGAGATGGAATATTGAGCCTGTCACGTTGGTTAAGAGTCTAAGGTACTCTAAATAAGTACACTACTGTTTGCAAGGTAGTACATAAGACATGCTGCTTTGACCTATTTGTTGTTTCCTATGCTTATTCATTTTGAACTTCTTCCACCACTGGTTAAGATTTAATATGAAAACAGGTTGTTATGTCCTTTCATGAATGCGGAGGTAATGTTGGGGATGATGTGTGTATTCCCCTGCCTTACTGGGTCGCTGAAATTGGACGAAACAATCCAGATATATTTTTCACTGATAGAGCTGGAAGGCGGGACCCAGAGTGCCTGTCTTGGGGAGTTGATAAGGAACGAGTTTTAAAAGGTCGAACTGCTATAGAGGTGATGACTTGATATGAACTAGTGTAGTTTATGTTGTTTTTGCCTTCAACTTTTTGCAATCAGAATGTTTCTCGAGCATTTCAGTTTCCTGTCCATGCTTTATTGGCATTTTTTAATTAGCAGAAGAAAGGAGAACTGAAGCTGCTGCAAGAATGCAAACTTTTTTGCTTGTATTTTTTTCTAGTGACATCTCTTTGGTCTGATGGTGATTTGGAGCCTGATTTTAGAAGCTGTGCTTTGTTAAAGTTATACCTTGTGTTCACCCACCAGCTACAAACTTGATCTGTCAGAAGGAAAAAACTTGTCCTAAAAAATTAGTTTCAGACCACCCATGCTTGCTACATCAATAAAACCATTTAGATGGTTGTGATGTTATTCGTTAATCAATGCTCTAATTAACTAGGTTGTGCAGTTCCATTATATTTATGATTTGCTTAACTGTTGTAGGTCTACTTTGATTGCATGAGAAGCTTCCGAGTTGAATTTGATGAGTTTTTTGAAGATGGTGTCATATCTATGATTGTAGTTGGACTTGGTCCATGTGGAGAGTTGAGGTACCCTTGTAACCCTGTGAAGCTTGGTTGGGGATACCCTGGCATCGGTGAATTTCAGGTAATCAGCATCTTATGAATTTGTTCCTAATACTGCATTTATGAATTATGATGAGTCATGCACCATTCCCAACTCCCCTCCCCCTGTGTGAGAGGATATTTGTTTTTTGTTTTGAGGGGGGGCAGGAGAGGGGGTGGGGTTGTGTTGGTGTTCTGAAAATGTGTATAGAAAAGAGAAACATTTAGTAAGATGTTGAACATAAGTGGTATAATAAATCCTGTACTCATCACGGTTTCTGAAGGTGTCGAGGTACACCCTAATTCAGATTTTTTGAATGAATGTTATCTATAATGTATCTGACGACCTAATCTATATTGCTCTATTCCCAGTGCTATGATCAATATATGCTGAAAAGCCTGCGGAAGGCTGCTGAAATTAGAGGGCACTGTTCCTGGGCTCGAGGGCCAGAAAATACTGATTCTTATAATGCACAGCCCCATGAGACTAGATTTTTCTGCGACGGGGGTGACTATGATGGTTATTATGGCAGGTTCTTCTTAAGTTGGTATTCTCAGGTTTTAGTTGACCATGGTGATAGAGTGCTGTCCCTTGCCAAATTAGCTTTTGAAGGAACACCAATTGCTGCAAAGGTGAGCTCCTTCAATATGACTATTGACTCATTTTTGCTGACCTTGCGAGCAAGTATTATAAGTCTCCTTAAAAGAATATGGCTCAACCTGATCATCTCTGTATCCAACTTTTGCCACCTTTGCTATAAATTGATTTTTATTGCCTTAATATGTACCCATAAATACTTCATATGCAGGTTATGTGTTAATGTGAGCATCTTTGCCAGTATCAATAAATCGATGGAAATTCGGTTCTTTTGTTGAAGCATGATTCTTTATCTAAAACTTTGTTGTATTTTTATTCTTGAGCAGCTGTCCAGCATGCACTGGTGGTACAAGACGGCTAGTCATGCTGCTGAATTAACTGCTGGATACTATAATTCCAGCAATCGTGATGGCTATGCAGCTATCACGGCAATGTTGAAGAGGCACAGTGCTACTCTATGCTTTACATGTTCTGAAATGAGTATGACGAATCAGAATACCAACCCCTCTGAGTCCTTGGCTGATCCCGAGGGATTGCTTTGGCAAGTAAGCGAGCGCTAGCAACTTGTGCTACTGCCAATTTCTTCAGCAAAACTACTTTTTCACACGAAAGGCAGAGTTTGTAGCATTTCATTTTAGAAATACACATTGTTGTCCAAATTCACTATTAACTACTTATCGCAATTTAGGTTCTGAATGCTGCCTGGGATGCCAATATATCAGTTGCCAGTGAAAATTCTTTTGCATGCAATGTTAGAGAAAGGTTTAGTTATCTATTGGAAAAGGCAAAGCCGATCAGTGATCCTGATAGGAGGCATTTTTCTTCTTTTACCCATTTAAGGCTCAGCCCACTTCTCATGGAAAGACAAACCTTATTGAATTTGAACGGTTTGTCAAGAGAATGCATGGTGAGTTACTGTTACATCCTTACATATGTAGAGATTGCATGCTATACTAGTATATCTTTACACATTTCCTTATAGATCTTACCAAATATAATGGTGTCGTATTATCTCTCATCGCTAAATTGCAGGGGAAGCTGTTCTCGAGTATCAGACGTAGTTTCAAGTTTGAGGGTAAGAACACTGACTTAGCTTTCTAATATAGCACCTAGGTACGTACACATCTGTAAAGGAACGAACTGAACGATTTTTAGAGGACTGATCGATGCTATCCAGAGTGTGCTAATTAAACCATAGAAATCAGTCCATGGAATTGATTCGAATGTAATCTTTATGTATCGAAGATAACTGTGCAAATTAACTTGTACAGAATGGTGAATATATTTATGCTTCAAGTCTGGCCATCTTAATACTGTTGTATGCCCTTGTCAAAACGAGTATATTTTAGTGATTAAATTCAGAATGCAGTGTTGATTCTCTTTCATGTATCATTTTTCAATCTTAAAGCTGTGATTTACAGCAGTTAAATAAAATGTACAATAGAGCATGCTTAAAGGACATAATGTGGCTTCAATTTATTTGGGCTGGATATGTGTTCCAATTTTCTAGGTTTTTTACTAGAATGAGATGAATACCGTAGCTCAGTTTGTAGTTTACTCCTTGCATTGTTTGATCAATGGAACTAATTGTTCCTTTAATTTTATTCATGAGTTTGATAACTCAGTTTCTATCAAATATTGCATCATTTTATCGATGACAATTTTCCATATAAATGTTATGAAGTTTATGTAAGAGCAAGTGTCTGGTGATTCATGGTGGAAAGATAAATTGTTGGTGGTATGCCTGAATCTAGATTCTGATTTTTTATTTTGGAAAATTGAGATACCTTAGTGATCGCTCGTCTAATAAAGTATAAAAATGCCACCAACTTACATGGCTTGTGTGACTTTTGCTTTCGAACAAATATGTTGGATGTGTGTGTTGGTCTAGTAGTAGAGTGGTTAATACCTATAAGGTTAAAGGTTTCGGGCTGGAGTTCATCGTGATGTGGTATTTAATCTTTTGTATAAAATTGACAAAAAAAACAAACAAACAAACAAATGAGTATGTTAGGCACAAATTGTTGGAAATTATGATCCAACATGCACCGAAACAATTTGAACTATAGTGAAAATATGTGTATATATATATACTGAAATAATTGTTATTTATAAGTTATTAAATTAATTGATAGACTGTATCCCCTATAATTTATAATTCGAGAGCAAATACGATAGAGCATGAATCGGTCCTTACTAGTTACTATTATTGAAAAATAATACAAACATTAAGCTCAAAGTCAATGTGTTGTTCCATCAGTAGACTTTGCTCCGAGTGAATTAGATTAATGAAGTTATCATTCCTTCCTCTATTCATAGAATTCGAAGCCTTGATGATCAAATATCTGAAGTATATCGAGATCCCCTTTATCGACGTCAGATGTTGCAGTTTCTTGCGACTAAAAATTAGTTTCCCAATTGATTTTCACTTGGTTGACACTGTCAACAACTTTATCCTCAATTCAGCTTTAACTTTGTCTACACATCTCAAACAACTTCCCTATTAATCCTTAAGCTATTAAACAATACAAAACATAATTAATAGAGTTAGATGAAGAAGGCAAAATTAAATATATATTTAGAGTCATTTTAAATTTAACAATCTCCACCTTTTTGCCTTTCTTCATCAAAACAACCAATTTTTGTAACATATCTCCTCTTAAATATGATCTCTCACAATAATATTTTTGATCCTATTTAATCATGCATTCTAATATAAAATATATTGGACACAATTAAACACAAATAATCACACACTATTAAAAAAAATTATACAGCCAGAATAATATCGAATACGCAAAAATCACTGCATAAAAACAAATTAAAAAACCATCATACAAATCCAAGATTCAATCCAACATAAGCAAAAAAAAATTAATTTTTTTTAAAACAAAACACCCAACAATTACTTTTAAACTCAACCACTACCACAAAATAAATATAAGATTAAATAGAAGTTAGTCTTGGTCTTCATCCATCTCAGTATCTTCACCATCATCACCTTCGTCGTCCCACCTTCTCCTTTTACAACATCATCCTCAGGCAGGACTAGTATCCTCCTCCTCACCTGCCGTGCTCGAATCTCCCCCTCTTTGACAGTAAAGAATCTGCAAAATCTTTGAAAGGTAGCAAGATGGAGTTGCTCGATGGAAAACTTGATCTGATCTTCACAGCGGGATAAATCCGGCAAGAGGAAGTCGAGTGGAACAGTATATATTCCAGCATTAGTTTCAACAATTTCTGAACGTTGATCTCCGATAAGATTGAGAGCATGAACCCATGGTAGATCAACCACTCTATCTCCTACATGCAGTATGCTTGAATAGAGGCGCTGGTTTTGTGAGGACATCATCCTTATCTTAAGAGGGTGTTTGGCTGAGCTTATAAGCTCCCAAAAACAGCTTTAAGCTTGAAAAACGACTTATAAGCTGTTTTGGGGAGCTTATAAGCTCAGCCAAACACCCTCTAAGTATGATGCTTATATGATAAATGAGGTGACATTTCACACGAAGGTACGTGATAACATACGAGTTGTTCAAAACTCAGGAGTAAGTTTAGGTGCAAGAACAATGCAAGTGGAAAGTGCAAAGGATAATAATCCTATTGTGTCAGACATGACTTTTTATGGAGTTATAGATGAAATATGGGAGCTTGATTATAATAGTTTTCGAGAAGTAATATTCAAATGTATATGGGTGGAGAACAATAGTGGCATTAGAGTTGATGACCTTGGGTTTACATTAGTAAATCTTAATAGAATTGGATTCAAATCGGATTCTTTTATCTTGGGAAGTCAAGCAAAGCAAGTTTTTTATGTAGAAGACCCTCAAGACTCTTCATGGTCCGTTGTGCTTGTTGTTCCGACTGTAGCATACACTGAAGAAATCGAGGATGATGATATTAGTGATTTAGCCATTCACCATCAATATTTTAGTAATGGAATACCACCGTTGGATGTTAGCAATGAAGTTGATCTACCATACACTCGTGTAGATTGTGATGGAATTTGGCTAGATAATGAATCATAAATTGGTAATAGCATCTCAATTACTATTGTCTTGTTTTAGTTACTTTTAATTTATATTTAACTTACATTTATATTTTTATATTTTTGTAGGTTACCTAAATGATGACATCATCTGAAGTTGATGGTTCCAGTTCACTGAACCAAAATTCTGGATCATCTAAATCATCACGAGCCCCCAAAGGAAAAGTGTATCTTGATAAATTCGCGGTACAAAGGGCCAAAGGAATTATAAAAGATGTTGAATTCAATGAGTTTGGTCAGCCGATTGGAGTTGCGGGTTCTGAGTTACAGACCTATATAGGTGTGCTTGCGAGGCGGCATGTTAAAGTTAGCTATCGGGAATGGAAAGATGTGCCTGAAGAAGTGCTAAACACGATTTGGGACTCGGTTAAGGTAAATATTCTTGATAATATAATGAATTATTTTTTTCACTATTACATATGATTAGGGCTGGCAATTTTCGACACGACACGAACACGCACAAAATTAACAGGTTAGTGTTCAGCCTTATCGTGTTCGTATCCTTATCGTGTCGACACGATAAGGACACGATAATTTCGTGTCGTGTTCGTGTCGGATTCGTGTTGTGTTCGTGTAACCCGATAATTTTCGTGTTGCATTCGTGTTCGTGTCGTGTCCGTGTCAGTACATTTCGTGTCGTGTTCATGTCGGACAGATCCTTAACGGGTCGTGTTCGTGTTTGGCCTTATCAGGTCGTGTCGTTATCGTGTCGACACGATAACGATCCGACACGCACGAATTGTCAGCCCTACATATGATAAGTAACTCGGGAGTTTATGGTTGTTTTTGTAGTTGGTGTATAATGTGGACGAAAGTTGGAAAAAGAAGTGCTTGGCTTCGGCAAATGCAAAGTGGCACCAATGGAAGTCAAGGCTCAATACCACGTACATTGTTCCACATGAGGACATGCCTAATATGCTTTGTGATCCTCCCTCACTTTCTGGTATTCTCAAAGAAGATTGGAAGTCTTTTGTCATTCATTGTATGTATCAGCACTTCAAGGTAAGATAGTTAGTCTTTACTATTTATGCAATAATAATAAATATGTATCTAAATATGTAATATCCCGAAGTTTTAAAACTAAATTAGGATAATAAAAATCGTAAATTAGGGTTTAGTTTCGATGATTGAAATAGTAAATTATCGAAGCTCAATTTTTGACTATCCATAATGCGAGGATTTTCATATGATATTCATAAACGATTAGTGAATTAAGAAATATATTTATATAATTCCTCCGAGAGCATTATTCTAACGTCGATTAAATTTAGATAGTTAGTCTTACGTTATTTTCTAAGCGACGAAGTTTAGAATTTAATTCCTTATTATCAAAGGAATGAATAAGAGGATTACGACTTTATGTTTGACGTTTTAGAAATGATTCGATTATAAACAATTTGAGATGTACCGAATGCCGATGTTTTGAGACGATTCGAAAACTTAGTCTATCGATTAAGGAATTACAATATTTAAGTCCTATGATTATTTTTATGTCATAAGAGCATTATTTTTATATAATTCTTCATTAAAATAATGCTAGAGAATTAAGGAATAAAAGTTGAATAATTTGTTCATATTTTCGAATTAGGGTTTGAAAATTTGAGTTTGTGACATAGAATTGTTCTAATTATTTTTCCTATGATTTAATTTATCATCTAGGACTTATATTATGTCACATGGCTATTAATTGGAAAAATAAAATATGTAGCATATTATATATATATATATATATATATATATATATATATATATGGACGAAAGTTTGAAGGTTTAAGTGTGAAATGAAGAAAATTTCTATCCTTTTGATAATGATGTGTAATAATTATGATAGTGAGATATTATTAATGCATAAGATAAGGTGTATCATTAATTAAACAAGTGGGAGGTATGTTGATCTTATGTGGACCGAAAATTAGTGTGAACAAATGTGAAAAGAAGAAAAAAATTCAAGGTGTAAAATATTGACTTTTCAAATTAGATATTTTCCTAAAATAATATTAATATAAATGATATCATAAGAAAATAAAAATCACTTCCCCATGAATAGAGGTAGCCAGTCACTATAAGAAAGAAATAAAGAAGAATTTTCTTCATTCTTTGAAAGTGATAGGAATTAAAAATGATATGTATTAAATGTGGGATAAGATGATATATTAAGGTATGAAAATATCAATTTTGTCTTGCTCTTTCCCCTAGTGGCCGAAACTTGCTAAGAAAATAAGAAGAAATTTCTTAAGTGTTTGAATATGATATATAAAGTGATGTGTATTAATTAGGTGACAAGATGACATATTAAAGTGTGATACGATGAAATAAAAGCTTTGTCTCTAGCATACCAAGTGGACCGAAAATTTAAGGGTAGGATACAAGTGTTATGATTTTAATTTTGTGAGATATTTACACACAAGTGGGATACTATCCTATATAATGTATTAAATCATAAATTCTATCATTTTCTCACTCTTGGAACCGAAAATATAGAGAGAGTTCATCAATTTTCTTTCCAAATTTTAAGTTAGAAAAACGTTGTCGCCGATAATCGACTCCGATTAAAAGGTTAGAAATCGTACGAGCTTCTTATACATGCTAGAATTTTTTATTTTCATCCATAAAATCTTATGTTATATGCTTATGTTATTTATGGTGAAAAATTTGAGAAATGTTGTTTAAATGTTAAGATGTTTATTAAATATGTTTATATGATGTATGTGAGTATATATTATGAATTTAGTACAAAGTTGAGCATGTTATAAAATATCATGTTGGGACCGAAAATATGTGATCATCATATGTTGATTGAAATGAATTTTAATTGTTGTTTTGAGCATGGATTAATGATACTTGGTAATGTTTAAACTTATATGAATTTTTGTAGAATTTTTGAAAAACATTAATGTATAGTTCATGAAATTTTCGAAAATTATAAGATGTGATATGTTGATGTGTGATTCATGTAGGAATGATATTATAGCATATTATATATGTATATTCATAATTAAGTGTTATATGAATTAATTAGAATTTTTAGAAATAATATTGTTCATATGTTAGATTTTCAAAAATCACAAGTCTAGGGTATATTAATGTATGATTTGTATATGTTGGAAATAATGACATATTGTTGATATGTGATGATGATTATATGTTGTGTGAATTAATTGAAATTTTTGAAAAATGTTTAAGTATTATAGTAAAATTTTCGAAAACCATAAGGGTAGACTTATGATGTACAATTTTTCTATGACTAATATTATTACATATTATTGATCCTATGTTAATATAGTATGTTATGTGAATTTATGCATAAGTTTTGGTAAATAAAACAAAAGGGCCGAAATCATGTGTTATAGAATTAAAGGTTTTAAAATTTATTTTATCAAGTATAATCACATATTATGTTCCAAAATATGTTTTAGACATACTATGAATTTATGTGATTTTTAAAACAAGGTATACTATGTTATCGAAACGTTTTATTAAGTGACATAAGGTGTGAAAAGTGAAGTGTTATGTACAAGTTAGGTCATACTTAGGTGTAATTTCAAGCATGATTGTTGGTTAATGTGAAAAATCGAGACTTATGAGAATATGATTAGAAATCGATTAAAAATCGAGTATATATGTGTAGTAATAGTTATATGTATGAACGTTGCGAAATATATGATTTTGAAAGTCAAATGACTTGACTAGAGTGTAAACATATGAAATATGTAAATACGTGAACAACACTATGTTGTACGTCTAGTCGAAATATGGTTTTCGTTGAATAAATACACTAAGACGTGTAAGACGTATTAGGAATATAAGAATATCTCTTTTATAAGAGACGATTTCATAATTGAAATCATTTTATCAAAAGATGTTAGTATGAGTTCAACGTTTGACCTAAATGATTGATATGAGGTCTTAAACCATGTTTCGTCTCTATCGAAAAACGAGAAGTTATAAGTTAGGATATTCGATGAAAAGACGTACTAAATTAGTTTCTTACGTAAAGGTGGAGCACGAAAGTAAATGAACGAAAGTCGTTTTAAGAAGAAACATACGTACCAGATGGGCTTTTCTTTCTCCTCAAAGATAAAATGCTTATCAAATGTTTTATTTACGATGCTTTCTTTTGAGAAATGATGATGAAATGTTCTTATTTAATTACCTGCCCAAAATGTTTATGTTTTATGTATGGATTCTATCGAAGTTGTTGGTTTGCCAACTATGATGATAATGAAAGTTGTTGGTTCGCTACCAACTATGAATGAAAATCGAATTCAGATCCTATGTTAGAAGGAGAATTCCTAGCAAGGATTACGTGTACACTTAAGGGTGACTGTGTGCTGAAAGAACAATTCTCGGCCGGTCACAGCGCCGTGGAAGAAGGCCTCCTTCTACGGCGCATGATGATGTTATATGAGAAAGGATACGGATCATACATACAAAGAAAATATGTCTGGCCAGACAAAGTTTATGGAAAATGACAGAAAATGTTTAGTAAGCACCAGCATTTCAAATAAAACCTTGTGTGTTACTGATGGGGCAGTGTAATTCAATGAAAAATGTTTTTGGCATAAGTCCACTGAGTGCATTCTTGTACTCAGCCCTGCGTGTTTGTTTTTAAATGTGCAGGTTGAGCTGGTGATGCGATGGAGCAGTGTTGAGCAGTAGAAATCTTATGTCGCTGAAAGTTAGAACCTTGAGTACACATCGTCATATGTGTGATTCACATGTTTTCCGCTGCAAGAATACTAAGTCATATGTTGAACCCTTTTGTTAAAGGTCTGATGATCTAGTCTCGTATGTAAATTATGTTCGCTTAATCTCCAATGCTTTGAAGTTCTAGAAGTATTCCTGATATATGTCTCACAATTCAATGTTCCATGTCATTGTTACGCTTCTTAATTCCCATTCCGAGTGATAGTCTCTGCTAATCCGTCATTGGATTAGTGGGCTGTTACAAAATATTATTTTCTTTCATATATTTCTTAGTCCAAAAGTAAAGGCCTGAAGGAGTTGAGAGGAAAGAATATATACCCCCATCATGTTTCTCGCAAAGGATATGCTGGTTTACGTGAGGAAATGGTGGGATGTTAGCATGTTATTATATATTTCTGATTTCAACATCATATTATATGATAAATGAAATTTTAATATGTTATTAATAATTTATCATTTGTAGAAGGAAGAATTGACTGGAGATGCAGAAGTGGATATAGCACTTTTGTGGAAGAAAGCGCGGGAAAACAAAAAAGGGGAGTTTGATGGTGTACAATTGTCACAAACAGCCAACAAAATTGTAAGATTATATGATTATGATTATCAACATATTATTTTTCTCATACTTGATTATTATGCATTATAAAAATATATAATGATTATATTTTTTTGACGTACTTGTAGGATGAGTTTTTATAGCAAAAGAAAGAAGACGTGTTTTGCAAAAGTGGTCCAAATGACGATATCCTCACTCAAGCACTTGAGAAGCCCGACCATTTTGGTCGTGCAAGAGGGGTTGGTTTTCTTGTTACTCCAACAACTTACTTCAATAAAGGTAAAGATAAGATAATGAGAATCGCTGTGCAAGAAATGAAATTGGAGTTTGAGAAACAATTGGTTGAGATGAATGTAAAGATCGTGGCTGAGATGAATGCAAAGATGATAGCAGAGATGGATGCAAAAATGTAAGAGTTTAAGGATCTGATATTGAAGAAAGATAACGGAGAAAATGAGCATATGATGAAGAATGATGTTGAAGGGAAGGACAGTTGCTCAATCAAGAAACCAAATGTCAAGTACTCTTATGATTCAGATAATATGGAAGAAGTTCATTGTGATAATGCCTTACATGTTGTGAAACAACAAAAAAAAAGGTATATATGATAGCTAGTTATTACAAATATCAACTTCTAATTTTTAACTATTAACTAACACAATCTTTCAGTCAAAAAAGGGTACATTGCAGCCAATGAAGTGCAACACAACAGAATTTCCTAGACCACCGAGGATGTTGTATATGAGTACTAGACACGATCTTGAAGATGAAGTCAGTATTCAAATGCAAACGGATGATAATGTTTTTGGTGATGAACACATCAACTACATTTTCCTCGACGACATCCAAAACATGTGTGAGTTGAAGCATATCTCAGCATCTTGTGTGTGTACCTACATATGATAAGTATTTTAAAGATTATCCTAATTATAATCTTTTGAGGAGTTGATATTAATTCTTATTATTGTGTTGTGAAAATTTATAGGCACTTATATAAGGAATGTAAGAATGCAGACATTCTTGATAGATTTTGGTTTGTTAATCCATATGAAATATCACACAATCCAAAGGTTGATCAGATGATGAAGTCAAGTATCATAGGTAAAAGGTTGATTGGTACACGGAATAAGCAACTTGTTTTGATGCCATGCAATGTCGGGTATGTGAAAAAGATTGATATGTAGTTAATATGCTAATATGCATTGTACTTTGTGATAATTGATTACATATGTATTCTTTTTAGTTGGCATTTGATTCTTATATTTATCGATCCTCATATTGAAACTGTATATGTGATGGATCCATTGAGTATATGAGAATCATGTTCAGGAGTGGAAGTGTATCATGGAAATATAAGTTTGTTTATATTGAAGTTTTACTTATTGTATGTGTTATTTATCTTAATCCACAATATGTATTTGCAGGGCCCTAAAAATATTAAATATGAGCATAGGAAAAAGGGAGAGACATAATCTCTTGTGGAAAATGATCAAGGTATGAAATTCTTGCCATAATTATGAAAATTATTGTCCTTCAAAATATTAATAACTCAAATTATGCATTTCATGTAGTGTCAACAACAACCTGGTGAAAGTCAATGTGGATTCTATGTCATGCGGTACATGAAAGATGTTATTGATAATTATGGTTCGGATAACACTATTGTACTTCCTTTTCTGGTAATTATAACTTGACAATTTAAATCAAAATTTTCTAAATACTTATTCTTTAATATTTTTTAGTAATGAAATGTGTCTATTTTGTTTATTTAATAGTTTTCCGAAGGCTTTTACTCGAAAAACGAAATCGATGAAGTCCGTATAGAGTGGGCCAAGTTAGTCGCTGATTCTATGGTTGTTGATGATTGTAAGTTTGATACTTTTATTGAATTGAATATTTGAGGTATTAAATTTTATTTCTGCACATATTGCATCTTATTTTGATCATGTAGATGGAGAGGCGAATTAGATGATTGATGTTGGAGTAGAGATGATGAAATGAAAGGTTCAAGATGGTGAAATTGATGTTTTGTGGATGAATTTAATTCGGTAGGTAGACAATATTTGTTGTGCTACAATTGTTGATTGAGGATTTCCCGGTATATAACGTTTATGTATTGTACCTTAATTTCTCTATTTATGAGACAATATATATTTTTGTATTATTGTTTTTAATGGCAGAAATAGGTATTTTGAATTATATAATAAATAAATAAATAAATTTATTTATTTCGTTGACTGATTAATAGACAACCGGCTTCTCCCTGTTGTCTATTAATATATAGACAATGAGGATGTCCGCGTGGTCTAAAACACGATAGACAACGGGGTTTAACCATTGTATAAAGCTAGAACACCGTTGTCTATAACAACATAGACAACGGGTAAACCCACGTTGTCTATGATGCTATAGACAACGGGGAATATCCATTGTATATTACAAGGCCCCCGTCGTCTATAACATGATAGACCACGGGGATTTTCCCGTTGTCTATATTGTGATAGACGACGGGGATTTTTTCGTGGTCTATAGCCGGCCCTAATAGACTATGCTTTGATAGACAACGGGGTTTTCTGTAATAGACAATGGGGATTCCCCGTGGTCTATAACCGAAATTCTTGTAGTGAACCCTTGAGTTTGAAGAATCCTTGGATGAGAGAAGGAAAATGGTAGAATCCCTTTGTTGGACTTTAACTCCACATGATAACTTGTAAGGAGTGCAGCTTGATCCCTTGTGACGTTCATGGTGTTTGTTACAGGCAACCAATTGAAGGTGGACAACTTGTGCAACCTAGTGTGCAAAGCCATGAGATGTGAATTTTTCATATCACTTGGCCACTCAAGAATTAAGATCAGCTTTAACTTGGTCTCTACATCTCAAACAGCTTCCCCATTAATCGTAAAGATATTAAACATTACAAAACATAAATTTTAATACAAATAATCGAAGAATACAAAATAAAATAAATATATAGAGTTACCCCAACTCTAACAGCTCATATAATTTTTTCGTAAAAATGATAACTTGGAATAGTCTAGTCCATGTCTATAATATTATTAAAGCGATTCATTCTATTGATTTTGTTTGTTTTTTGATATATACATATACACTGTAAGTAAAGATTTTTTATTGTATTTTGTCCGACTTAAAAACAAGAGTAGGATGTGACAATTTTTCTTTTTCTTGTAGTTGTAATTTTTTTTAGAGTTCCAACTTATATATTCCAGATAACTCGAACCCATAATCTATTAATTGGAGTGAAGCATTTTACCAATTGAATTGCAATTTGTTGTCCTTTTAATTGTTACTTAAAGGTAATTTTGGAATAAAGCAATAGTGTAAGCACAAGATGCTAGCTCAATCCTTAATGTACTTTTAAATTTGGATTAATTGCCAAAATAACAAAATATTTGTCTAATTTTTACTAATGTTATGTTATAGCTATAATGCCACATTTTAACCTTTTGTCATTGGACTATTCTCGAGCTTTTTTAAAAATGAGTCGTTATTTGATACTTCCTCGTCTATTATATTCGTTCATTTAATTCTATTTTAGTACGTCTATAAAATTCGTTTACTTTCCTTTTATAGACACGGACTCATCCAAAAGTTAATATTTTTACGCACGCTCAATCCACTTATTTACAAAAAACCACTCATGACCTATAGTTTCCACTCACATAACATATTTTATTATGTGGTTCACATTCTACATTCACTTTACATTAATTGCATTTATTAAAACCTTGCCATCAAATGATAAGACCATATATCAAGGACAAATGGAGTATATAAAACAATGTTATAGACTAGTGATCGTATCAGTTGACTTTGATGAAAAAAGTTAGGAATATTGTAATGCCTTAATACTCAAATATATTCCTCTGTTGATATGCCTTGAAACTATCTCCCGCTTCGAATAGTTAGACGGGGTCTCGCTGTCTTCTCTTAGTATTATATATATGGTCTTTGAGAGCTATAATCCCTAATTTGAAAGCCCTAGCCGCCTAATAAAATTCGTTATCCTTTTCTGCCCGTGGATGTAACCAACTCATTGTTGGTGAACCACATAAATCTGTGTTTGTTTTACGTTTTCTGTTTTATATTGCTCAATAATCATAATCCGCCACAACATCCTCACTAGTTACTATCACATAATTTTTAATTCTATTATAAATTTTTAATTTTGACCAATCAATACCCAAAGTCACATAAAAACTAAGCAAAATCTATCACCGAACAAATTTTTCGGATATTTGAAAACTTAGTTGATCGTCTCGAATATGACGTGGAAATGTATACGTCGAAATAAATATTAATGTTGCGTGAGCTCAAGTTTTAATTTTTCTTTTAAATTTCAGTCTCAAAGTGACGTTGTTTTGAACTTACGTGACCTTAAAATAGATTATTTTTGTACATGTATTTTCACATCGAGCCATGTCAATTTCGTGATGTGATAAATCTAGTGTATGTTAGTATGCGAGATTTATGTAAAGCAGTAAAGAACACCAAGGATTTTACGTGGTTCGATCGAGGATAAGATCTACGTCCACGGAGGAGTGATTCCTCAATACTTTCACTATGATTTGATTACAGTGAGTGTAGCTAAAAGCTCTTAGTATTCAATAAGTTGCTAACCCCTCTACCTTCGATCTAACTCCTATTTATACATATCTAAGGATCCCTAAGGCGGGATCTGATCCCCTCCCATGTAGGGACTCTTCCTCTCGCCTGTAGGGACTCTTAGCCTTCAGCCTGTAGGGACTCTTAGCCTTCCGTGTAGGGTAGAGGCTGATTAGGGTTTGGAGGCTGGTTAGGGTTTGGAGGCTGGGCCTTTGGCTTAACCGCGTGGTCGTTATTAATGTCGCCCGGCTCGTGCTGACCTGTCGGTGGGCTGGCGGTTGGGCCATATCCCATCATAGCCCCCCCCCGAATAGTCGAGTAACAAGCGTGCCGAGGTGAAGTGAAGAATGCGCTTTGCCGAGGTGGGATGTTGCTCGGCTGATGTTGTTGTCGGAGGTTTTTCGGTCTCTTTGATGTCGGGGTTTGACTTGGCGATCTTGGTTTGAACTGAGTTGGGCAGGCTGCCGCTCGGCACGCATGACTTCGTCAAGACCGGCCGAGTCACCGTCGTTGGACAAAGATGTCGCGAAGGATGTCAAGTCCGACCTGGATAGCGATACCCGCATAGGTAATGTCGAGGTCCGATCTGAGCGGCGCCGCCCTTCTGGAGGATGCCGAGGTCCGAGGTGGATCGCGATATCTGGCTGGGCAGCGAAGTGGCTTGGGAGGGCGAAGCCGAGGTCCGGAGTCAGAGTGATGATTGCGCGATTAGACCGGTTGTGTCAGCGCGTCCTTGATCACGTCATACGCGCCAGGCGGTTGGTAGGCGCTCGAAACACGTGCGCGCGTCTACTCCGCATCAAATCACAATTAGCCACGTGGGAAGTTGAAACGGCAGGTTTGGGCGCCTCCCTGTACTATAAATAAGCCCGTATAAGGAAACTGTTAATTTCCTTCTTCATTTGCCTCGTAGAAAATCTTGGTGTTACTAATTCTTCCATAACTCGTTGATGGAGCAATTTCTCACATACGAAAAAGTAAGTATGGCTTCAACTTCTCCCTCACGCCCGGTTCTTCCCATTCTTCTTTTTACCCTGATAGCGAGATAGAGATAAAGGATTATATGTGTCATAACCTTGTGGGTAGATCTTTAGGTATCAGCGCTAGGGTTCCGTTGATTTCTTCGGTCTGGGATAAGTATAAGGTTAGGGATGCCGTATCATCTCTGACCATTGACGACGTGATTAGAATAGGGTGGGAATATCATATTCCGGCGGATGCCTGGTGGTGTCTGCCGTGACCTAGTGACAGAGCGATGGCCCATCCAGAGGGGTTTATAATAGTATATGTAGATGCAATGAAGGCTGGGCTTAGGTTTCCCTTAGCCAACATCTTCTTGAACATTCAGGAGTATTTTCAAATCCCTATATGCCAGTTTTTCCCAAATTCCATTAGGTCGGTGGTAGGGATGGGGCTCGCCTGTTATGGCGTTGCCGATGAGTTCTCATTTGAGGTCTTGATGCGTTTTTTCAGCGTCAAGAACACACGAGGTGTATACTATTTTTCGCCTCGGCAGCCGTTTAGAGTGACTGCCCCCTCGAAGGTGTCGCGATGGCATAATAAATTCTTCTTTCTGAGGGCGGAGGGGGATCCGAGGTATGAGTGGGGGTTAGGACAAATGAAGGATTTGAAGTTGAAACCCCTGGGTTATATGGAGGACCTGCTCAATACACTCGGTGAATTTTCCGTCAACTTCACCGAGGATAATCTGAATGAGGCGGGACTGAGCATATATAGGTCAAATGCTTCAGGGTCGGGGGCCGAGCTGGGTGAGGGAACCTTCTTCTCCTTTATACCTTGTAAGTCCGACCTCGTGGTGTTAACGCAATTTTCTTCCGCCAGCAAGGAAGCCGATGCCGCAAGAGAAGCGGCTCATTCGCCGAGCAAGGCGCCCCGAAGAAGAAGGCGAGGCGGGTGGACCTACCAAGCCCCAAGAAGGTTGACAATATCGCCAACCGATGATGGGACCTCACCGAGGTTGAGCCCGACATCGGAGAATGCACTCGCACGCATCGAGTATGAGTCTTGGGGCGGCCCAGCTCGGACGTAGCCCTCACCAAGGTATAAATATCTTCCACGTTTGGCTTTATCTGCTCGGTGATGTATGCTAACCTGTATTGTTTTTAGGAGGCGAGCTCGGTGATCGGGGACCAGAACGTCTTCTGCCGGGGACCGCAACGTGCCACCGGGTATATCACCGAGAGCTCAGCTCGGTGTGAGGCGCTGTCGCGGGAGCTTGCGGCTGCACGAGCGGATGCTGATGCCGCCGTAGCCGCCGTGAGGACGGAAGCCGAGGCCGCGAAGGTTGCTGCTGAGGCCGCCCTGAAGAAGAGGGCTTGGGCGCTGGAGGTTGCTCGAGGGGAGCTCGAGGAGGCTCGCGAGGAGGCGGCCGGGGCCAAGAAGGAGCTAGCCGACGAGAGGAGTGCTCGGCTGGCAGATCAGGGGCCATTGTTGAGGGCCTTTGCCAGCAAGCTCGTCGAGTCGGAGAGCTTCTCGGGCTTCATCTCCGACCTGGCTGTCGTGCTCAAGACCAAGGTGGTGTCAGACCACCTGGAGAAGCTGGCGACCGCCATGCCTGACTTTGACAAGGTGAAGCATGGTTGGGTCGAGGTCTCCCCTCGAGAGTTGAATAAGGCGTACGCCCGGGTGATCTCCGAGGTCGGGTCCTTCCCCGTACTGGAGGCTTTGGCGTCCAGCTCTTCCCTTCTGACGGCTGAGGCCGTTGCCCAATGCAAGGAGGACGAAGATCCTGAGCTTCAGGAGCTTCTAGCCGAGGTGCGGGCCAAAGTCGAGGAGGAAGAGCCGAGCTTAGAGCTTCCTTCTGAAGAGGGTCAGCCGCAGCAGCAGTAGCAGCAGCAAGGGCAGCAGGAGGCCAGTGAATCCGGCAAAGAGCCTGAGGTCGATGGACCGATGTAATAAGCGATTTTGGGATCGATAGGATCCCGAGCCTCATAAAATTTCCACTTTTGAATAATAAAAGTTACAACCTTCTGAAACGTGTGTTGTCTCTTTATTTATAGCACTCCACATCTCAATACCTTGGACTCGATCACGAATTGCTGACCAAGCTAAAGGAAGTCCGAGGTGCCTTGCCGAGAGGACGAAGAGGTGTTGTTTTGGAGAGTCGGTCGCCGAACCGACCCAAAGCTTTGCCAAGATGGACGCCACTCGGCCATCCGCCGACCTGAAGAAGAAGTTGCAAGAGGCCGATCGAGAAGTGGCCCGCCTCCTGGCTGAGAACGAGGCTCTAAAGCTAAGGATCATACAGCTCGAAGTCCAGGGGGCGGACTTATCTGCCGATGTGATCCAAGGATGCCTGATACAATGTGAGGAGCAGCTCGAGCTGACAACGGAGAAGCTAGCTCGGATCTCGGAGGAGCACGCCAAATATGAAAGGGTGATCCACCGATCTGGTGGAGTTACCATATCAGAAGCCGATGATTGAGTCCAGAGCTTGCTCGCCGAGGGCATGGTGCTGAGGGACGAAGTGGGGCCCAATAGCAAAAGTTTTAAAGACTGCCTTGAGTCCATTGTGAAGTACATTCAGATGTACGAGCTCGTCCGCAAGCGACGCATGCCCCAGCCCGTCAGCGAATTCGCAGCCGGCCCCAGTGATGTGATAATCGAAGAACCCGAGGAGGGCGGCTATGCTGATCATGCCGAGGTACTCCGATTGCTGGGTCCGGCCGAAAGGGGAGCGCGTAGGGGGCTGTCGTCGGTAGGTCGGAGGCGCCCGAGGACTGCGGGTCGGCGTGGAAGGGCAGCAGGTCGGGGGCGAGGTCGTGATCCTGGCCCGGCGTCAAGTTCAAGGGGCCGAGGTGTGACCTCAGGTGCGGGAATGCCCCCTTTAGGTCGGAACCCACCTGAGCCGGCTCAGAGTGCGCCCGGAGCAGGCCGTGGTGGTGCCGACTTCATTGATTGGGTGGAGGGCACCGAGTTCGTTCCGGGTATTCATCGTCGACCCGAAGATTTCATTCAGAACTGGTGCAGCTTCAGTGAGTCCCGACGAGGTGGAGCTCGGAGGCCCGAATGAGTTGTATATAGCTTAGGACTTTGTATTTAGTCGTAAATGTATTTAGACGTGTAATCAAGTGTATATTTTCCCTCGAGAGGTACAAATATAGCTTAGACTTGGTTTTAGTCATAAATGTATTTAGACCGATACGTAAGTGTATATCTTCCCAAATAAAGGGCATAATTTGACGAGATCCGATGTGGACGTCGTTTGCATGTAGATGTTTCAACTTAACGAGTAATCAGATGCGTGCATGTAGACGCTCAATTTAATGAGTAGTCTGTATGCCTTGCACCGAGACGCTCAATTCAATGAGTAATCTACGAGCGCGCGCGCTAGTCGAGTACCCTACTTAGTGGGTTTGTCATCTTCGTAAGGCCCCCCTGTGAAGGTTAATTATGTGTTATCGGCTTGAGAGCGGATGTGCACATAAGCATAAGATGAGACAGTGAAATACTTATTCGTAAAAACAAATGTTTTATCGAGAGTAAATAACATCGCACTGCAAAGCAATAAGAGGAGTAACATGATCTCGATCCGAAATCAAAGCTATGTAAAGTACCTCCTCAAATGAGTGATATGCCAGGTTCGGGGGATAAGTGCACCGGATAGGTGAGCCAGCTTATAGGCCCCTTTGCCGAGGTCCTCGTGAACGCGGTATGGACCTTCCCATGTCGGGTCTAGCTTGTTAAGACGCTCGGCTCTACTGGCTTCATTATTTCGTAGGACGAGGTCGCCTACTTGGAGTGTGGAGGCTCTTACCCTTTTGTTGTAGTACCGTGCGACCGGCACTTGTATTTGGCTTCGTTTATGAAGGCGAGCTCGCATTTCTCCTCGAGTATCAAGGTCGACACGCAAGTCTTCCTGCTCCCGCTGGTCGAAGTGAAGAGCGCGCGCTCTCAAGGCGTCGATCTCGGCGCAGATGACATGCCTCGGTCCCGTGAGACCAAGTGAAGGGGTTTCTCCGCGAAGTCCGAGGTGTCGTCTGTGGGACAGAGGACTTGAGGAGATTTTCGACCCAATCGCCCTTAGCTCGGTCTAACCTCTTTTCAATCCTTATACGATCGTGCGGTTCGTCACTTTCGGTCGACCATTTGCTGCGGGTGTGCGACAAGGTGAAACGCTTTCGATCCGGAGCTCTTCACACCATTCCTTGAAAGTTTTGTCGATTTAACTGGGTGCCGTTGTCCGAGACCAAGATATGCGGTATTCAAGCGACAAACTATGCTCTTCCACACGAAGGTCCGAATCCTCCCGCCATGAGGCTCGAAAGTGGCTCGCTTGACCCATTTTGTGAAGTAGTCTACGACACGACTAAGCATCGTCGACACGGTGCTCGGTCAAACGGACCCACGATGTCGATCCCCACCGCATGAAAGGCCACGACTCTGTAGGTCGCTTAGATCGGTCCGGGTAGCTTCTTGACCGTGGAGTGAAGCGCGCACTGAAACTTTTGACGAGCTCGGCCGAATCTTGGATGAGGATGGGCCAGTAATATCCCGACCTCAACGTCTTCTTTGAGAGAGCTCGCGACCCGATGTGACGTCCACAAGACCCTTTGTGAATCTCATTGAGTACGTAGTCGGCTTCTTCTCGTCCGAGGCACCTCAGGAGGGGTTGAAGATAAGACTTCAGAGAACGCCTCATGTGTGAGGTACTTTGGGATTTCACCATCATCTTTTCGCTTCGAGCCGATCTTGAGGATAAAGGCACCATCTTCCGAGATAGCCTTTATGGGAGACATCCGTTCGGCTCTGTCTTGGTGATGATGCCGATGTGGGACTCGCGATGCTTCGAATGAACCTCCTCCACTGGTGGACTTGTTGACGACGCAGCCTAACTTGTCGAGGACGTCACCGGCTGTTTTCCCTCGAGGATTCGATGAATCTTGAAGCACCGAATGAGGTCAAGATCTCCTTCGCCTTCTCAAGGTATTGCTTCATTCGATCCTCCTCGCCTCGATTCCGCTTAGGACTGGTTTACCACGACTGGAATCTCCAAGATCCGGATCTATTCCACTTTCAATTCCTTTGCGGCGGAGTCCCGAGATCGGCTCGTACTCCACCTCGTTGTTTGTGGTTGGGAAGGTAAACCGATGGCGAGGTCACTTCTTGTTTGTGCGGGCCGAGGAGGAGGATGCTCGCTCACGCCTGTTTTGCACGAACTCGCCCACGCACATCCGCCAAAGAACCATCAAGTGGGTTAAGGACAGATTCCTCCGCAGTGGGGGCGGGAGTTGGAGTGACCTCGCTAGTAGAGCCGACCTCGGTGAATTTGGCCTCCACCAGGAAGTCAGCGAGAGCTTGCCCTTTTATGGCCGGCCTGGGGGAGTATGAAATGTCGTGCTCGCCGAGCTCCAGTGCCCACTTGGCTATACGTCCGGATGACTCTGGCTTCGACAAGACTTGTCTCAAGGGTAAGTCAGTTAGCACCTGGACGGAATGAGCTTGGAAGTAAGGTCGGAGGCGTCGCTTAGCGTTCACTAGAGCCAGTGCTACCTTTTCGAGGCTGGTGTACCTCGTCTCCGGTCCTTTGAGAGCCCGACTAATAAAGTAGATGGGGAGTTGTCGTCCCACCTCATCTCGTACCAATACCGCACTGATTGCCTCGTCCGAGGTGGCTAGATACAAAGAAAGGAGCTCGCCTTCTTTCGGGGCGGACAGGGTCGGCAGGTCGGCGAGGTACTCTTTCAGTTGTGCGAAGACGACCTGGTGTTCTTCCTGCCAGGCGAAGTCCGGAGCTCTCCTCAGGATCTTGAAGAAGGGAAGCTGCTTCTCGGCAGCCCGAGATAAGAATCTGCTGAGGGCGGCTAGGCACCCGGTGAGTTTGTGGATCTCACGGATGGTCTTTGGCACCTGCATGTCGAGCACTGTTTTCACCTTAGTGGGATTTGCCTTCAGGCCCTCTTGAGAAACCCAGCATCCCAGGAATTTACCCGTCTTCACCATGAATGTACACTTCTGGGGGTTGAGCTTGAGGTTGGCCGACCTGAGGAGCTGGAGGATAGTTCCGAGGTCGTTGGCGCAGCTCTCCGTTTTTTGACTTTTGACCACGATGTCATCGACGTAGACCTCGACAATCTCCCCTATGTGGTCTTTGAATATTGCGTCCACCATTCTCTGGTAGGTAGCTCCGGCATTCTTCAGGCCGAAGGGCATCTTCCGGTATGCAAAGACGCCGAAGTCGGTGATGAACGCTGTCTTTGGGGCGTCCTCCGGGCTCATCAGAATTTGGTGGTACCCTTTGTACAAATCTAGGAAACTGAAGACCTCGTGGCCTACCAGTGCCTCCACCTTCTTGTCAATGTCGGGAGGATAACAATCCTTGAGGCGTGCTTGTTGAGGTCGGTGTAGTCGACGCATTACGCGCCACCCCATCCTCGGCTTCGGACCACGATCGATTAGCCATCCGTGTCGGGTACTTAACCTCGAACAAGATCTTGCCTTCCGAGCCGAGTCACTTGCCTCTTACGACCGGTGCGCTCGTCGCAAACACTCTTTTCTTCTCGCCGAACCGGCTTAGTGGCCGGGTCAATGTTGAGGCGATGAGATATGAGCTCGGGTGACACTCCGGTCATGTCGAGTGGGGACCATGCAAACACGCCCTCAGATTCCTCGAGTCGCATGACATGCTGCCGAATATCAGCTGGGCCCTGGACGCCGACCTTGACAACTTTGGAGGGGTCGTCGTCGTATAGCTGGAGGTCTTTAGTCAGGTCGTCCCGAGGTGGCGGCTTCTGGGGATTCTGTAATTGCTATGCCTGAGGCAAGGCTACATCCTGGGTTGAGACTCGTAGGCATTCTTTCGCTGCCGTTTGGTCACCCCGATGCTTAGCACCCCACCGGACGGGTATCTTGATCGTGAGATGGTACACCGAGCGCACGGCCTTGGTGACGATAGCCAATCTCCGCCTGTGATGATGTTGTATGGGAGGGAGCTCGTGCAGTGAAAAATTGAATGGACTTTGTGACCGACACAGGAGCACGCCCTACAGAACCGGAAGGGTGATGACACCTTCGGGTTGAACCGCCTCTGAGTGAAGCTCATGGCTGGATGGTGCGGGCGTGTTCAATTCCTCCAACCTCAAGTTTATCGAGCAGCTACCGGAAGATAATGTTGACGGAGGCACCGATGTCGATGTAGACCGGTGGGACGTTCTTGTTGCCCACCACGGCTTGATCGTGATGGCGCTTGGTGGGGCATGATTTTGGGCACCGGGTCATCTTTGGAGAACACGATGTTCTCACCATCCCGAGTCGCTGTTTTTCGCTCCTCGGGCCGGCCCGAAGCCATTCTTTAACGACGACCTCGCTGTTCCTCTGACAGCCCGTAATGGCGATACCGCTCCATGGCGTTGGGACCTTCTTCCTCGCCGCCTTGAGGTTGGGTCGTCGTTGAGGTCGGCCCATGAGCTGTTGCCACCATTATTCTTCCCTCGGCGCTCCTCGCCCCCGGCCCACCGGCCGAGGTATTTCTTGAGGGCTCCTCCTTTGACGAGCTCGTCAATCTGCGAGCCCAGATTTCTGCAATCTTCGGTATCGTGACCATATCCTTGGTGATAGTCGCAATACTTCTCCGTGGACCTCTTCTTAGATCCTCCTTTCATAGGAGGGGGCTTTGGGAAGAGCTCGGAGTGGAGCTTGAATATCTCCGCTCTCGACTTGAGCAGATGAGGCGCTTTATGCTGTGGTTTGGTCGAGGTCCGAGCTCGACCCAATGGCCCTCTCGATTCTATCGAAGGCACTTCGCGATCGCCTACTCTACTTGGTCATCCGTTTCTTTCGCTCAACCATTTGCTCATCCCGCATCTCCTTTTCTTCCGATCCGACTCGTCCCTTTCAAATAATTGTCCACCGTGTTCCGAGTTTACTCGCCGTCTTTAGTTTCTCCCTCGGTGATTTCTTTATTCGATCGCCAGTCGGATCCCATTTTGAACGCATTGATGATGTACAGATCGTTACTATCATCAATCTTGAGAGATTCCTTGATGAACCGTGAGACGAAATTTGACATCGTCTCGTCTCGCCCTTGGCGGATGGTGAGCAGGTCGGACGAAGGCTGCTGAGGTGGCATCTTTTGATAGAAGCGCCACTTAAACTGCTCCATGAGGTCCTGGAAGTATCAGTATTACGCTCATGAGCGAGGTGAACCAACGTCGGGCGTTGGAGATCAGCACCTCGGGGAAGATTTTGCACATATGAAAATCTTCCATTCCTTGATTCGCCATGTTGGTAGTGTAGGCGAAAAGGAAGTCGGAGGGGTCTCCAAGGCCATCGTAGGCGGCGATGTTGGGTGCCCTGTATCACTGGGACAAGGGCGTGTCCAGAATCTCTCTGGAGAAAGGAGAGATGATTCTTCCGTTCCGGTCGAACCCCGGAGATCCTCGCCATCTCGGAGGGTGGGAGATCGATAACGGCGTCATCGTCTCCGAGGGGAGTTCGCCCGCCTCTCCTCTCTGCTTTTGCTCACCGGGCGTAATGCCGAGGTGGAGAGCGACTTGGCGGGCGGGGTGAATTGTGCTGCGACCATCTTGGCGAGGTGATTGACCTCGGGCGGCGGTCGGCGCACGCGTTCCCGCTATTGTGCGGTGGCGTTGACCATTTCGATGGGCGAACGACCCGGGCGCAGAATCACCGATTCGGGCACTCGAGAGGTGCCCGCCCATTCGTCCTCCGTGAAGGAAATTTTGGAATTGGCGAGATTGGCATTGAGGAACTCGGACACGGCTCGCCAAGGGCTTCGTGAGATCGGTGAACCGTCTGCTCACCGGCGCTGAGGTCGGCTTCTTCCTCGTTGTGGAGGCGATCCCGAGGTGTATGTGAATGTTTTCCATGTAGCCCTCAGGCGTGTGACCGCTTGCGGCGTCTGCAATATCCTTCCCGCGGTGCTGAGTGACCACCTGGTCGTCCTCAGCGCGGTTGTTGCCGGCATCGGCGGCGGTGCTAGCGTTTGCACGTGTTCTTGCCATTAAATTGTAGAAAACGAAGCTTTTTTGTTCAGTGTTCCCACAGACGGCGCCAATGATAAATCTAGTGTATGTTAGTATGCGGGATTTATGTAAAGCAGTAAAGAACACCAAGGATTTTACGTGGTTCGATCGAGGATAAGATCTACGTCCACGGAGGAGTGATTCCTCAATACTTTCACTATGATTTGATTACAGTGAGTGTAGCTAAAAGCTCTTAGTATTCAATAAGTTGCTAACCCCTCTACCTTCGATCTAACTCCTATTTATACATATCTAAGGATCCCTAAGGCGGGATCTGATCCCCTCCCATGTAGGGACTCTTCCTCTCGACTGTAGGGACTCTTAGCCTTTAGCCCAGGGACTCTTGGCCTGGTGCAGGGTAGAGGGCCGACAGGGTTTGGAGGTTACAGGGTTTGGAGGTGGGCCTTTCGCTTAACCGCGTGGGCCGTTATTAATGTCGGGCCCACTGTGCAGGCTGTCGATGGGCTGAGCGGTTGGGCCATATCCCATCATGATGATTCTACTTAACTTTCATGTATTGAAAAATTTGGCTCGATATAGTTTTGCATAGTTTCATGTAATTTGGATAATTAATGGTTAAAATAGATAGTTGAAGGTAGAATTGAAGATAGTTTTTGATATATTTGACTATTTAGCCTACTACAATTATAAAAAATATTCTAAAAAAATCTTATAATTATAATACTTTATGTTTTAAAAAGATGTTAACTTGGTCTTCAAATTATGGTCTCAACTTTAAAATTTTTCTAAAATGCATTGAACTTTAATAAATATACTAACTTATAGCCCAAAAATATTTTTCGACAATGGAATGCTGACTAGAAGGGCAACTAATTTGAAGTAGATTTTTTTATTTTCCACAAAACGACGTCGTTTTGACCTTCTTTATTTTATTTATAAAAATAGGGAAAACCTTACCCCCTCCCATGTCAACGTCTCTCTTTCGTCTCGCCGCCGCACGCCACCTCACCAAATCCACTATCGTGATCCAAGTCGAAGATGCTATATAGTCTCTCTCATCTCGCAGTCGTACGCAGGCAGCGCGAAGGCCAAGCTGGCGACGTAGAATTCCTCGAGGTCGATGCTATGTCGCTGTCGCAATCCACATCGTTCAACATCAGCTTCAGCTCTTCTTGGCTTGGCTACGTTTCAGCGCAATAGCCTCTCCAACTCTTCCTTCTCGATATTTTCGCCGTCGTCGCGATTAATCATCTCAAAGGCCTGGTTCAGCTCGAGGTAGACATCGGCGAAGATCTCCGACCACTCTCCATTTTATTTTATTTCATTTTATTCTTTTTTTAATGAGCTGGACCGAAACGACGTTGTTTATGTTGTCGTGCTAGTTAGCGTTTCGGTACCGAAAAATATTATCAAACTATAAATTAGTATATTTAAGTTTATGACATTTTAAAAAAACTTGAAAGTTAGAGAAAATAAATTGAAAAACCCTGAAGATTAAGTCCATAAACTGTAATTAACTCAATTAAAAATTCACGTAAACATTACACGGTTAAGATCTACATTTTACGGAAGTACAGTACAACACCTCTCTCTTCCGTTCACACAGAAAAATTCAAAAAAAAAAAGTAGGAAACCTACCTTAGAAAATTTTGACTGCCACAGGAAATCTCGGCAACTATAGAGTCTGTCGCTGGCCTCCGTTAACCACCGTTGCCTTCCTCCGTCTCAGTGAACTCGGCCACACATCCCTAATTTTTTATCTGAAGGTGAGCAAAATGCTGCTACTGATGATTTATTGCGAAATCTACGCTTCCGATGTATCATCTTTTTTTTTTCTTTTTTCTTTTAGGTCAATTGTTTAGAATTTCCGTTTGCAATTTTTGCTTATTACTTTCTTGACAGTTTTGTGTTGTTATTTTTTCCGAGTTAGCATTTTCTGCATCAGTTTTTACTTCGAAGTACAAGTTTCAGTATACGCATATGCGTGCGTGTGAGGCGAATTCTCAGCTTACCAAGTGTTAACGGCAGGGGTTTTATAACTAATGGCGACTGCTAATGGAGGTAATACCGACATACTGATGCTGGAGGCGCCGCCGCAGTTGGCTCCGGTATCGGCGGCTCCAATAATTGATGCTCTGCCCTACATTGATGACGACTATGGCGATCCAAAGGTTAAAGAAGAAGTTGACCGATTGGTGGAAGATGAGATGCGTTTCAGCTCCAAGAAACCTTCCGATTTCCTCAAAGACCTCCCCCCTCTCCCCACATTCAAATTTCAGGTGCATATCGTGGCTCCATTTTAGTGTTTGATTGGGATTTTGATCGATGGAGATAATAGTTATTCCGATTGTTCATGTTTCAGTTTTGCATTGATATCTGAATTGGATAGTTTATACAGGAAATCATGGAATTAGCTGTTTCAAGATTGACCTCCCCTCTTCTTCATTAAGTATAGTACTAGCTGGAAAGCTGTTATTTGTTCATAATTATCTGATTATTGAATATCCTAATAATGCTGATATTTGGGAAATATATGTTTAAAAATTTGACAAGTGTTGGTCTCCAGAAGTGAATTTTTGTGCATATTGATAGAATTCTGATAGAAGTGGTTTGTAATTCCACCCTTTCCCCCCAAGTAGATTCTAATGACATGCCCCCTTTTCGTCCGTTTCTTGTCTATGTTCGACTTAAACATTTGTTAGTAGACTTTGCCTTTAAAGCATAATCTGCTTTTGAGGACCTTCATTTACTTCTTTTCTGAAGATTATCGTGATTTAATGTGACTCATTGATAGACTACATCTCGCTGATTTGTGTATGTGTGTGTGTCCACATGTCAATATGTGAGAGAGAGGTGCTGGGATGCTTAGTGCCTCTTATTTTGTTTCAGGATCATCCTATGCTGGCTAAGGAATATGAGAGAGTTAGAGCTGGGAAACCCCCAGTGCAAATGGATACATCCAGATATGGACTTGAAGTGCCACCAGTGAACAAGCGAAATGATGAGACTGCATGGAGGCAAGCGCTCCAGAAATCCCAGCGCTTGTTGCAGCATCAAGTGATCAGGTAATAGTTTGTGATTGCAATGAAACTAATATTATCTTAGTATGGCTTGTTATTGCATTGAAAGTAATTTTTATAATGAACGAAGGCTTAGGGAGGTGGTGGTGATATGTGCAATATCATCATCAACCATCAGTTTGGACATATGTCTCTTGCCTTCTAACCTTCGATTTTTTTTTTCCTGTAGGCTTGAAAATCTGGATTTGATGCTGAAGCATGGTCCTGAAGTTTGGAAGCTGTATAATCAACAGTTGGAGGCATTTCTGTCGAGGTGCATATCTCTCTTGCTTAATGTCAAACAGGAAAAATCTTTAAAATGTCTGTTTATCTTTCATATATTAGTTTTCTTGGCCCCATTCTTCTGAGCGGTTCTTTTTTTGTTTTTTAAATAAAGAATGAAAAAGCAGAACATTAATGTTTGTGCTTGTTAAAACCAGAGTTGACTGCCTGACTGGGCATTTTACTGGTCCATTCGGCTTTGCATTCTTTACTCGTATCCTATCATTTCTGACCCTTGCAGTCCTTTTCCAGAGTTGGGAGTTGTTGATCTACCAATTTGGTTTACTAGTTCTATGATGTTTGGAAAATGCTAAGAAATTGCTAATGTGCGTGGAAATCCATCACATATAACTGTCATCTATGTTCTGTTTCTTTTAAGGCCTAGCAAAATTCTCTGCCTCAGGAGCCTGCAATTATTTCATAATCAGGGACTCTGATGTTACTTTATACGACTTTACATGCTTTGTCATTGCTTATCTTTTTTAATCGCTGCTTGTTGAAACTTATACTCTCACTGTACATGTTTCTTCAGTTCTACTTTTATGAGACTACTTTTTTGCTGCATTTAGAATGCAATCTCAAGTTCTGGAGCTCAATGGAAATATTGAATCTGTCAATCGAGAGAGGAAGTATCATCAGGTAGTGTTTTATTTCTCTACGCCTTTTCCCCTCTCAGCCTTTCCCATTTCAAAGAAAAATACCAGGACAAGGTTTGCCTAAAGTCATCGTTGTTCTGTAAATATTCAGCAAAACACTGCCTATGAGCTCACTGCTTTATCTGCACAATGGAGGGAGCTCTGTTTGAAAAACATTGAAATAGAAAGTGCATGTGCTGAAATTGAAGCCCATATTGAAGCACTAAAAAGTGAAGCTGGCGAGAGGTAATTAATCTCTGTAAGTCAGGGTTCCCTTTTGTTTTCCACACAAGTTTCTTACATTCATACTCAGGGGCTGGAATTTGGAAGCAAATGTTGAGAATGGAACTATTCCAGAAGCTGAAAAATGAGGTTCGGTTGAAGTTGTTCCATAGTTTACTGTTATCTAATGCATGAAAAAATAGGTATAAGTGATTCAATAGAATAGGGCAAGAGATGTGGTATTTCTTTACCAATCATTGCATGGTTTCTTTATGCATGCTACAATATCCTGATACTAACAGATATTTGTTTTCATGTCTATTTTATGTAGAAAAGACTTGCAGATGCAAAAGATCGCATGTTTAGGATTGAGATTCAAAGTTTCCATGCCATGCATTGCTGTTTCAACATACCGTACCTAGTTGCTTAGTAGCCCCAAGCTTTATATAGAGAGTTAAACTTTACATTTCTTTTGGTGGCTCCCAAAATTCTGTTTTTCCTCTTTCAGAATCTGTAGTCCATGCTTTGCGATAATTCAGCCATGTATGCATTCAAAGTAGCCTCCAACTGATGTTAGCTAAAATCCTTTATATTATGTATTGTAATATACTGTAACAGAACATAGATCAATTTCCTCATCATTAGGTACCTAAAGTACATCTCTTTTTGTCTTCTGTTACATGCTTCAGTTATATGTGGATCAAATGCATACGTGAAAGTTCCACCATATGGTATTCGTCGTTTATTCTGCATTTTCGTTTGTTCGTGGATTGTTAAATAAATTTAGTTAGCAAATGCTTCTTTGTCTGATCTAAGGGTATATCATTCTAATGCTGCAATGCCCTTCACATGCAATTCACAAGAATCTTGAACATGAACAACAAACTATTCGTGAATAATAGAATTGATGCTTTTATCGATATTAAACAAATCAAGCTTGAGCACGATGGTGTTTGGTTTGATTCGATTCGATTACATCCCTAGATGTCCCTAACTAGAACATGAATAATAGAATTGATGCTTCTATAAGTAGCATCATACCTAGCTAGCTAGATGAGCAGCACAATTGACATGTCTACACATAAGATATAAATTGTTGGACCAACCGAAAATAATTCTTTTTTTGACAGAAAAAATGTCTTTCCAACATATATTTTTGACATGTCAGTGCTAAACTGTAATTTACCAGTTTGTCCAAAATCTCTACCTCGATGTGCCATGAGTCCATACGCGAGTGCACCTGTAAAACCCTAGAATTCTTTTCGTGACCCATCTTTCGTTAAGGTTAGTCTTTGATCACCGTCGGAACCCTAATGCTTCCTCAATTCGTGTCGGATTTAAGCTTATTAGTCGTTTTCTGTCAGCAAGAGTTCAAATGTTGGCGGGTTCGTTTTAATATTTTCTTCGATGTCCCATTTTTATCTTCATTTCTCGTATTATACGGGATTTTCATGGATTTTTGTTGTATCGGTCTTGCGCGTGTATTTAAGATAGAAATTGGGGTTTGTTGCATGTGCTTGAGGATATATATATTTTGATTTCGTGAAATTATGATTCTGGTAATGATTTGAAAATTGTATTAGGTAATGAGTGCATATCATACTTATCTTCTTTATTAATAAAAACAAAGGAAAATGGGAAGTCATATGTCTTAATTTTCTTCTGAAAGATAGGATATAATTACAATTGATGCAAGATTTATTGTGTTTATAGGATTAGGCTCTTGTCGATTTTCATTTCGTTATACATGTTAATCTCTTTCATTATTTTCACTTGTCTGTTGAAGCCAAGAAAAAGCAGTAAATAATTTTTTTTTTTGTCAATTAATAAAGAAATTTTAAAGGCCGTGTCACGGTGCACTCGAACCCGAGACCTTTGGTCTCGGGCATTAACCACTCTACCATTAAGCGAACACACACACAAAGCAATAAATTTTTGTTCCTGCATGAGCTCCCTTATGATACAAATATCACGGTTCTTGGTTGCAGCCGTTTTCGAGAGTTAAGGATAGAATAGAGCGATTGAGAGACCGATGAGAATTTGGCAGAGTTGGACTATGATTTACCTACTTTTGACTTCCTTAGCTCAGGTGATTAGACCTAGCACTTCCCTTGCCTTCCTATTCTAAAACGGAGTATCTACATCTCCCGGTCCTCGCTAGCTGCTTTACTTTTTTAAGAAAGCATTGGCTTCTGAAAGAATTTGAAGTACTAATTGTGTTACTGATAAATCTGGTATGCGAGATTTATGAAAACAGTAAAGAACACGAGAGACTTTTACGTGGTTCGATCAAGAATAAGATCTACGTCCACGGAGGAGATGATCCTCAAGATGTTTACTATAATTTGATTACAGCAAGTATCTCCAAGAGCTCTAGTATTCAGTAATTTGTTAACCCCTTTACCTTCAATCTAACTCCTATTTATACATAAACGTAAACCTTATCATGAATCCCTTGATTGGGGGGACCATGATCTCCACCATAACTGCCCATGATTTCCACCGTTATTACCCATGATTTCTACCGTTACCTCATTATTGTGCCCTTGATTCCGCCTTTAATTAGGGTTTGGGGGCTGTCACTCGGGCGTAACCGAATAGGGCAACACTAGGTTAGGCCCAGCTCGCTTGGGCCTGCTAGTGGGCTTGAGAGGTTGGGCCATATCCTATCATAGCCCCCCCCGAAAAGTCAAGGAATAGCCTTGCCGAGGTGAAGCGGAGAATGTGCTTTGCCGAGGCGGGATGTTGCTTGGCTGAAGGTTTCGCTGAAAGTTCTTGTCTCTTGCTGTATGGCTTTGAAGGACGTCGAGGTCCGACCTGAAACACTTCTGCTGGTCCGAGGTGGACATGGGGCGTAACCCGATGTCCGAGCTCAAGATTATCACGTGATCAGACTGGCGGACGTCGAGGTCCGATGCCAGGGGGACGTCGAGGTCGGACCTGAAAAACTTCTGTTGGTATGAGGACATGGGCGTAGTCCGATGTCCGAGCTCGATGTAATCATTATGTATCAGACTGGCGGTCTGTTTTCCATAGAGTACGTCATACGCGCCAGGCGGTAGTTGGGCATTTCGAAAAGCGTGCGCGCGTCGGTCACACATCCAATCGTAGATAGGCACGTGTGATAAACGAAACGGCAGATTTTAGGCGCCATTTATCCTATAAATAGGTCCAAAAGAGGCAACTGTTCACTTTCTCCTTCGACGTTTGAATCCAGAGAGCATAACCTTAGAAATCCCCAATTCCTCTTTCACACTTTGTTGAAGAAATCGAAAATTCCGCTCCGAAAAAGTAAGTATGTATTCTTCACCTTCTCATTCCTCTTCTCGCCTCGATAACTCGGTTCGGCGGGTTACGCCGCCCGATTCCAACGTAGGGATTACATATGCCATAACCGCCAGGTAAATCTATAGGACTTAGTTCTGTGGTTTCACGGTGTCTTCGGTTTGGGATGGCATCGAGGATTGGTGCGGCGAGATCGACTTTGACGACGGAGGAGCTCTTGGTGGTTATGAGAAATACCACATCCGAGAGGATGCATGGTGGTGCCTTCCAAACCCAATGATAGGGCGATGGCCCCTCCGGAGGGGTTTATTACCATCTATGTAGATAGTTTAATAGCTGGGCTTAGATTTCCTTTTGCCCCTATTTTCCTTAGTTTACAAGAGTACTTTCGAATCCCCATATGCCAACTGACCTCCAATTCTATTAGGTCTGCGGTTGGGCTAGGGCTGGCCTGTTACGGCATAGGCGAGGAGTTTTCTTTCGAAGTCTTGATGCGTTTTTTTAGCATCAAGTCTATAGGAGGAGTGTATTATCTTTCACCTCGCCTAAAGTTTAAAATAGCTTCCCCATCGAAGGTATCCCACCGCGTAATAGATCTTCTTGGGGTATCCGAGGTATGAGTGGGGCCTCGGAGCAATAAAGGACGTGAAAATTAATCCCCTGGGCCCTATGGAGAAGCTGTTGAACGATATGGGTGAGATCCTATCGATCAATTATACCGAAGATGACCTGAACGATGCTGGGCTGAGTGTCTATAGGTCAGACGCTCCAGTACCAGGGTCTGATTTGGGTGAGGGCAACCTTCTTATTTTTATTTACTCCGTCTGATTTCGTTGTGCTAACGAGATTCTCATTCTGTTTGCAGTGAAGATTGACCCCACCAGAGAAGTCAATGTATCGAGCTCGCCGCGCCCCGCACCATCCGAGCGAAGGAGCTCTGCGAGGAAGCGAGGCGGCGGCGAGTCCACCCAAAGAGCCCATGGTGGTGGGCATACGAGGACTTAATGGCGGTCCTCGTGCAACCTCGGTCCGACGCCGAAAATCGAGGTCCATGGCCGCCTCGCCCGAGGTGCCGGCTTCCAACACTCCGTTATCCTTCCCAAAGGTATAAGTTGCTACTTTTCTCCTTGTGAGTTTGTTGTTACGTGTTGCTAATTGTTCCATATTCAGGATGCGGCCTCAATGGCGGGTGAGATGCACCGCATGGCCGGGCTTGTTGTTGAGGGCGCCTCGCGATACGAGGCCATGGAGAGAAGACCGGCGGCGCGACAAGCCGAGGGTCATTCTTGAATCCGCTACTGGATCTTGCCGGGCGGATGCCGAACTTGCAAAGGCGAAAGCAGAAGGAGCCGAAGTGGCAAAGATGGCCGCTGAGAGCGCCCTCAAGAAGAAGGACCGGGTCTTGCGAGTGGCCCGTGCCGAAGCGGAGAGCGCTCAAGAGGAGGCTGCCGAGGCTGAGAGGAAGCTGGCCGCGCAGACAAGCGCCCTGCTGGCGGGGCAAGGACCTATGCTGAGGGCCTTCGCCAGCAGGCTTATCGAGTCGGAGAGTTTTTCCTCCTTCATCTCCGACCTTGCAGCTGTGATGAGGCCGCAGGTGATATGTGCCCACCTCGAGAAGTTGGCGGCCGAGAGACCTGATTTTGACAAGGCCCAACACGGTTGGGTTGAGGTCGAACCCCGGGAGGTATGCATGAATTATGCTAGATAATCATTTGGGCGACCTCTTTTCCGTGGTGGATGCCTGGCATCTTCTCGCTCACTCCTAACGGCGGAGGCGTAACTCAGTCAAGGAAGATGAAGACGTGGAGCTTGAGCCTTCCTGCCGAGTTGAGGCCGAAAGGCGGCGGTCCGAGCTCGGACGTCCCTTCCGAGATCGGCAACCAGCGGAGGAAGAAGCAGCAGCAAGCAGCAGCAGAGGTCGGAGTGGCGGCAATGAGCCCGAGGTCAATGGACCCAATGTAATATGATGATTTGCCGGTCGATGGGACCACGTGTTTGTCTAAACTTCCATTTTGAATAATAGACATATCTTGTTAAAATGCCTCGTGTGTTGTCTTATTTCTAGCATTCCTCATCTCAATACTGGCTCGATCATGAGTTATTAACAAAGCTGAAAGAAGTCCGAGGTGCTCTAGCCGAGAAGGATGAGGAAGTGACACACTGGAGAAGTCGGTCTGCCGAGTTGACTCAAGTTCTGGCTAGCATGGATGTCAGCTCGGCATCTTCAAATTTAACCGAAACAAAAGTTGCATGAGGTCGATCATGAAGTGGTCCGCCTCCATCGAAATGAGGCTTTAAAGTTAAAGATTACACAACTCGAAGTCCAGGGGGCTGATCTATCTGCAGATGTGATCCAAGGACGACTGATGCAATGCGAGGAGCAGCTTGAGTTGACTACAGAGAAGCTGGCTCGGATCTCGGAAGAGCATGCAGAGTATGAGAAGGTAATCCGCCGGACTGGTGGGACTACTATATCTGAAGCCGACGATCGAGTTCAGAGCTTGTTGGCGGAGGGCATGGTATTGAGGGATGAGGAGGGTCCAAATAGCAAGAAGTTTAAAGACTGCCTCGACTCTGTCCTGAAATACATGCAGATGTATGAGATCGTTCACAAACGACGCATGCCCCAACCCCGCTGCGCGTCTTCAGCGGACGCCGCTGATCCCATAATTGAAGAGCCTGAAGAGGAGGGCGGCTATGCTGATCACGCCGAAGTGCTCCGTCTAATGGGTCCACCCGACAGAGGAGCTTTTAGAGGACAACGCTCGGCAGTTCGGAGGGGAGGGCGCGTGCGGGCAGCAGGTCGACGTGGAAGGGCAAGAGTTCGGGGACGAGGGCATTGTCTTGGTCCGACGTCAGGCTCGCGGGGTCGAGGTGTGGCCCCGGGTACAGGATCGCATTCCCCAGGCCGGAATCCGCCCGCGTCGGGTCAGACTGCTCCTGGAGCAGGCCGAGGTAGTGTTGTCCTCATAGATTGGGTGGAAGACACTGAGTTCATTCCGGGTATTCATCGCCGACCTGGAGATTTCGTTCAAAACTATCTCAGCTTCGGTGAATCTCGGCGAGGCGGAGCCCGGAAGTCCGAATGATTGTATATAGTGCAGGAGTTTGTATGTAGGTATAAATGTATTTAGACTCGTTGAAGTGTCGTTTTCCTCTCGAGAGGTATAAACATAGCTTAGGACTTCGTTTGGTCGTAAATGTATTTATACTGTCTGAGCATAATTTGGTGAGATCCAATCTGGATGTCTTTTACATATAGACTTTTCAATTTAATGAGTAATCTGCATGTGTGCATGTAGACTTTCAAATTAATGAGTTGTCTGTATGCGTTGGACTGAGACGTTCAATTTCATGAGTAATCTACGAGTGCGTAGCGCTTAGTGAGTACCCTACTTGGTGGGTTATTCATCTTCGTGAGGGCGTCCCCTCGTGAAGGTTTAAATGCGGTATATCCAGATAGATGTTCGCATATCAATAAAATGGAATGCTCATATACAAAAATAAACATTTTATTCAACAAGTATATAACATCGCACTTGACAAAACAAGTAAGAGTCTAACATAAGGCTGATCTGTAATCGAAGCTATGTAAAGTACCTCCTTAAATGAGAAATATGCCAGGTTCGGGGAATATGCGCACCGGATAGGTGAGATAGTTTGTAGGCCCCCTTGCCGAGGTCTTCGTGAACGCGGTATGGGCCTTCCCATGTCGGATCCAATTTGTTAAGACGTTCGGCTCTGCTGGCTTCATTATTTCGTAGGACGAGGTCGCCTACTTGCAGTGCGGAGGCTCTAACCCTTTTGTTGTAATACCGTGCGACCTGGCCCTTGTACTTAGCTTCATTTATGAAGGCGAGTTCGCGCTTCTCCTCGAGGGCATCAAGGTTGGCCCGCAGGTCTTCCTCGTTCCCGGCCTGGTCGAAGTGAAGAGTGCGCGGGCTTGGCGCACCGATCTCAGCCGGTATGACGGCCTCGGTACCGTAGACCAGGCTAAAAGGGGTTTCCCCGTGCGACGTCCGAGGTGTGGTCCTGTAGGACCAGAGGACTTGAGGGAGATTTTCAGCCCAGTCGCCTTTAGCTCGGTCAAGCCTCTTCTTCAATCCTTGTACGATCGTGCGATTCGTCACCTCGGTCTGACCATTCGCTTGCGGGTGTGCGACCGAGGTGAAGCGTTGATCGATCCAAGCTCTTCGCACCACCTTGAAGTTTTGTCAATGAATTGGGTGCGTTATGCGAGACCAGGATGTGTGGTATGCGAGCGGCGGACTATATTCTTCCACACGAAGGTGCGAATCCTTTTGCTCGTGAGGTTCGACGGTGGCTCGGCCGACCCATTTTGTGAAGTAGTCTATGGCAACGACTAAATATCGGTCGACACGGTGCTCGGTCGAGCGGACCAACGATGTCGATCCCCATTGCATGAAGGCCATGGGCTCTGCAGACCGCCGGATCGGTGCAGGGTAGCTTCTTGACCGTGGCGTGAAGGCGGCACCGGACACTTTTAACGAGTTGGTGAATCTCGAAAAGGGTGGGCGATAATATCCCGACCTCAGCGTCTTCTTTGAAAGAACCCGGGGCCGATGTGGCTTCCGCAAGATCTGTGAATCTCATTACACACGTGGTAAACCTTCCGGCCGAGGCACCTCGGGAGGGTTGAAGGTAAGACTTCCGGTGAGAGAGCCCTCGTACACAAGATACTTTGGGATTTCACCATCATCTTTTGGCCTCTAGCCGATCCCGAGGTAGTGTGCCAACTTCGTGTATGCTTTTAGGGGTGTCGTCGGTTTGGTTCACCCTGCGAGATAACGCTGATGTGGGCGCCTCAATGCTTACGGAATGAACTTCCTCATTGGCGGCTTTGTCGATGTGAAGCTAATTTACTAAGGATGTCGGCGGCTGTTTTCCTCCGTGGGATTTGATTAATACTGAAGTATTTGAATGAGGCCAGCATCTCTTTTGCCTTCTCAAGGTACTGCTTCATTCGATCCTCTTTAGCCTCGTATGTGCCTAAGACCTGGTTTACCACGACCTGGGAATCTCCAAATATCTGGACTTTGTTCACTTTCAATTCCTTTGCTAGGCGAAGTCCTGAGATCAGTGCTTCGTATTCCACTTCGTTGTTGGTGGTCGGGAAGGTAAATCGGAGGGCGTATGTCACTTCTTGCTTATCTGGGTGAGGAGGAGGATGCCGCTCCGCTACCCGTCTTGCATGAAGCTCAGTCCACATACATCCGCCAACATTCAGCAGGCGATGCAAGGATGATTCCTCCGCCGTGAGGTGGGAGTGACCTCGCCGGTAGAGGCGACCTCGGTGAATTTGACCTCCACCAGAAATCTGCAAGGGCTTGCCCTTTATGGCCGGACCAGGGAGTATGAGATATCGTGTTCGCCGAGCTCCAAGTGCCCACTTAGCTATCGTCCATATGACTCCGGTTTGATAAGACTTGTCTTAGAGGTAAGTCCGTTAGTACAGGTGAATGAGCTTGAAAGTAAGGCCGGGCGTCGTCATGCGTTCACCAAGGCGAGCTACCTTCTCGAGGTTGGTGTACCTCGTCTCAGGTCCTTTGAGAGCCCGGCTAATGAAGTAGATGGGGAGTTGCCGTCCCGTCTCATCTCGCACCAAGATCTGACACTAATTGCCTCGTCCGGGTGGCGGATATAACTATAGAATTTCACCTTGCTTTGGGGGCGGATAGTGTCGGCGGTCGGCGAGATATTCCTTGGTGTTGAGGCGACCGGTGTTCTTCCGCCGGTGAAATCTGGAGCTCTCCTCAGATTTTGAAGAAGGGAAGTCGCTGCTTCTCGGCTCGAGATAGGAATCGGTGAGGCGGCGGGCATCCGGTGAGTTTGTGTATTTCACGGATGGTTTTGGGATGCATGTCGAGCACCGTTTTCACCTTGGTAGGATTGGCTTTCGAGCCTTCTTGAAACCCAGCATCCCGAAATTTACCCGTCTTCACCACGAATGTGCACTTGGGATTGAGCTTGAGGTTGGCCGACACGAGGAGTGAAGAATAGTTTCGAGGTCGATGGCGCGGTTCTCGACTTTTGCTTTTGACTACTATATCGCCGACATAGACCTCAACAATTTCTCTATGTGATCCTTGAAGATCGCGTCCACCATTCTTTGGTAGGTAGCTCAGCGTTTTCGGATCGAAGGCATCTTCGGTAAGCAAAGACACCAAGTCGATAATGAACTGCTGTTTTGGGCGTCTTAGGGCTCATCAAGACTTGGTGGTATCCCTTGTATAAAGAAAGCGAAGATCTCATGCCCCACCAATGCTTCCACCTTCTTGTCGATGTCGGGAGGGTGCGATCCTTTAGGCGGTGTTTATTGAGGTCGGTATAGTCGACACACATGCGCCATCCCCTTACGGCTTTCGAACTACAACGGGATTAGCCATCAAGTTGGGTATTTAACCTCGTCTGAGGATTTTAGCCTCACGAGTTGGGTTACCTCGTCTCGTATGACGGCTTCGCTCGCGGCAAAACTTCTCTTCTTACGCGAAGCTGGTTTAGTAGCCGGATCGATGTTGAGACGATGAGTTATGAGCTCGGCGAGACCCGGTCATATCAATGGAGACCATGCAAATACATCTCTATATTCCTTAGAAGTCGCATGACTGTTGGCGAATATTGGTGAACCTTGGGTACCAACTTTGACAACTTTGGAAATTAGGTCGTCGTATAGTGAAGATTCTCGGTCGATCATCCCGAGGTGGCAACCGGAGGGTTACTCAGTAATTGCTAGGCCCGAGGTAAGGCCGCATCTTGGGTTGAGACTCGTAGGCATTCTTTTTAGCCGTTTGGTCACCTGAATGCTTAACACTCCCACGGGGTGGGTATCTTAATGGTGAGGTGGTACACGGAGCGAGGCGGCTCTGGTTGCATCTGACCAATCTCTTCCCAGGATAATGTTGTATGGAGAGGGAGCTCGGACCAGGAAAAATTGAATGGCCTTGGTAACCGACCTGGGAGCGCGCCCTACGGTAACCGGAAGGGTAATGACACCTTCGGGTTGGACCGCCTCTTGAGTAAAGCTCATGGCCCGGGAAGGTGCGGGTGCACCTTAATTCCTCCGACATCAAGTTTATCCAGGCAGCTCTGGAATATGATGCTAACGGAGGCTCCGATGTCAATGTAGACCCGGTGTACATTCTTGTTACCCACCACAGCTTGTATAGTGATGGCGTCCTGGTGAGGCATGATCTTGGGTACTGGGTCGTCTTTGGAGAACACGATGTTCTCTCCATCTCGGAGTCGCTTGTTTTTGGCTCCTGAGTCGGCCTTGACTTCATTTCTTAGTGACGACCTCGTCGTACCAACTGGCAGTCCGGTTATAGCGTAGACCTGCTCCATTGCATTGGGACCTTCGTCCTCGTCATCTTCAGGTCGGGTTGCCGTTGAGGTCGGTCCGCAATTGTTTCCACCTCCATTTTTCCCTCTGCGCTTTTTATTACCCGGCCCAGGTCGGCCGGTGTACTTCTTCAGCGCTCCTTCCTTGACGAGCTCGTCAATCTGTGAGCTCAAGGACTTGCAATCTTACGTATCGTGACCGTACCCACGGTGGTAGTCACAATACTTTCCGTTGACTTTTTGGATCCTCGCTTTCATAGGAGGAGGTTTTGAAAGAGCTCGATGTGAAGCTCAAATATTTCATACTGGATTTGAATAGAGGCGTTCGTTATTCAAGGTTTGGCGAGGTCCCACCTTGATTCTCTTGGCCCTTTTTATTCTTCGAGCGCACTGCGTTCGGCACCTCGCCCCGATCTTACGGCTTCGCCTCTCGGTCCACCGCTCATCCCGGATCTCTCTTCTTCCGGTCCGACTCGTCCCATTTGACAAAGTTGTCGACCAAGGTCCAAAGACGACTAGTTGTCTTGGTACTGTTCGCGGGTGATCTCTTTATTCGAGCTCGGTCGGATCCGTTCTTGAATCGTTGATGATGTAGAGATCGTTACTCTCATCTATTTTAAAGGATTCCATGATGAATCTGGAGCGAGTTCGACATTGTTTCGTCCGCCCTTGGCGGATTTAAGCAGATCGGACGAAGGTTGTTGGCGGCATCTTTTGGTAAAAGCGCCATTTGAACCGATCCATGAGGTCTTTGAAGCAATGGATCTTTGTTACGGCGGCGAGGTGAACCAGCGTCGGCGTTGGAGATCGGCACCTCGGGAAAGACCTTACACATGTGGAAATCTTCCATCCTTGATTCGCCATGTTGGTGGTATAGGCAAATAGGAAGTCGGAGGATCTCCAGGCCATCGTATGCGGCAATATTCGAGCCGGTATCGTTGTGGCGGTGTATCGAATCTCCCTTGAAAAGGAGATATAATTCGTCCGTGTCGGTCGAATCAGGAGCTCGTTACCGTCCTCTCCGGGAGTGGGAGATCGATAACGGCGTCGTCGTCTCTTCGAGGGAGTTCGACTTCGTCTTTCCTCCTTCTTTCCCGTCCACTCACATGGGTATCACGTCGAGGTGGAGAAGCGGCTCCGCGGAGGTGCGAGGCGAATGAACCACAGTATCGGGCGGTCATTATCTTTGCGGTGAGCGTTGATTGCCGGAGAGGTGGCGACCTCGATTACTGTAATCACCACTCGGGCACTCTTGAGGGCCCGCTCCGTTTGTCCTCGGTTGAGGAAACTCGGAATTGATTAAGGTTGGCGTTGAGGAATTCGGACCACCGCTCGACCGAGGACCTCGTGGGGGCGGTGAACCTCGCATTCACCGTGCGAGGTCGGTGTCTTCCTCTTCGTTGGGACGGCGATCACGAGGTGTATGGAAGCATTCTCCATGTAACCCTCGGTGTGTGACCGCTGGTGGCGTCCGCAATCTCCTTTCCCGGCGTTGTGTGACCACCGAGCGTTCTCTGCGGTTGTTACCGACATCGCCGACCGTACTAGCATTTGCACGTGTCCTCGCCATTAGATTGGAGAAAACCTGACTTTTGTTCAAGATGTATTTCCACGACGGCGCCAATGATAAATCGGTATGCGAGATTTATGAAAGCGAGAAAGAACACGAGAGACTTTTACGTGGTTCGATCGAGAATAAGATCTCGTCCCGGAGGAGATGATCCTCAAGATGTTTACTATAATTTGATTCTGACAAGTATCTCCAAGAGCTCTAGTATTGATGAATTTGCTAACCCCTTTACCTTCAATCTAACTCCTATTTATACATAAGCGTAAACCTTATCATGAATCCTTGATTGGCGGGACCATGATCTCCACCATAATCGCCCATGATTTCCCCGTTATTACCCATGATTTCTACCGCTACCTCATTATTGTGCCCTTGATTCCGCCTTTAATTAGGGTTTGGGGGCATCACTCGGGCGTAATAGAATAGGCAACATTAGGTTAGGCAAAGCGGCTTGGGCTGCTAGTGAACGAGAGGTTGGCCATATCCTATCGATTACACATATGGATAAAGCTATAAAGCTAAATCACATTCTTTTAAGAATATACCTATTTCTAATTTTTTTTCTTTAGTCAATTGTCCTTTTAAGGCTTCTATTGATTCTGGTTTTAGAGTAGATAGAATGATTTTTTCATATTGAGCAATTTTGTCAAATGGCATTATGTCGCAGAATCCATTGACCGCTGCATTAATGACTAGAATTTGTTTTTTCAATTGGCAATGGTGTATATTTTGGTTGTTTGAGTATTTATGTCAGGCATGCCCCTCTATTGAGTAAGGCTTGAGTGGAAACATCAAGGTCTGAGCCAGATTGAGCAAATGCGGACTTTTCTGAAAATCATTTAGAATCCATAGTTAGATTAGTTGATATATTATCTATTATCTGTTCTATATTATATTTTCAGGCAATGGCTCCAAAGCAACTGAACTCCGGTCTCTTCGTGGGTTTGAACAAAGGGCATATTGTTACCAAGAAAAGATAGCACCACGTCCTTCTGAAAGAAAAATGGTAATGATACCAGGTTCCCCGATGCACTCTATTGTAAGTTATATAACAATTTCTGTGTGCATTATAAGGAATGTCTAATTTTTATCAACTTATTCCTAGAGGATGCATATAGATAAGTCCTATGAAGCACCGGTACGTGAACCAGCCAACTGTCCCCGTCCCCGGGACGTACTGGGGATGAATACGTCCAAATATGCCAGAAATACGTATTTTTTATTTTTTTTAAATACGTCAAAATACGTCCAAAAAATATGCGTATTAGGTGGTCAAGTACGTTTTAGACCAAGTTAAGTACGTTCAAAAGATAATTAAAGATGAATTGTAACTTATCAGCCCAAAGCCCCAAACTTGAAGAACCCTAAATTCAAGAACGCCTAATCGAGCTCCAAGATTGAAGAACTACAATCTTTGTCGCCCCGCCCCACACGGTACCAACCAGCATCGCGCCGTTCCATCGGGCCTTACGATCCTGCCTCGTCGTGTCTTCTCATCACGTTGAGTGCCTCCTCGCCTGCCCCATCGCGTAGCAGCTTCCAATCGCGTCGCCATCTCTAGTCGTGTCGCCGATCCCGTGCGTCGTTCCACCCAGAGCCATCTCTATTCTCCCTGCCGTGCCCCATCGCGTCATGCTTCCATTGCAGATAAGTGTTTTAGTTCGATTTTTCTTTTATTAATCTGTCATGGAGTATTAATTGAGTTGTTTAATAGTTAATTTCTTATATATTATTAATTTATTACTTGAATTGATTATTTTCGTTATGTCTGCGTCTCTGTTTCAGTTTTGTTTAATTTTTTATATTCAGTTTTGTTTAATTTTTTATTGTTATGTCTACATCTCCAGTATGAATTGCTTGAATTGATTATTATTATTTCACTAATCACCATGCTGTCTGTTTTGTTTAATTTTTAATTTTTAATTTTCAGTTTTTTAGTTAATTTTCTGTTTTGTAAGTAATACATTGTTAATATATTGAACTCAGTTGCTTCTTCAAACTCATCAGGGATAATTTTCAAAATTGTGATGTCTGCGTGTGCCACTAGTTCATTGGGCTCTACTTCTATGACTTCACCTTCATCTACAAGTACAAATTTAGATTGTCATAAATCTTGGTGGAGATATGTGACAATATCAGGCGGCACAGAAGGCGGTGGTGGAGGTGTATCTTGGCAATGTATTTTTTGTCATATGCAAAAGAAGACTTCGTACACCTGAGTTGTGAATCATTTATTGAAGCTGGGTAGTGGGATTAAGGCATGCAACAAAGTAACTGAGAAAGATATTACAGATATGCGTAAATTGATAGAGGAAGATGAAAGAAAACAAACAGCTAACACTCCCAAAACCGTGCCATTGCCACCATCTTCTACAATATTTTCGAGTGAACTTTATAAGGGTTCTGAGTCAAAGAAAAGAAGGAGAATAGCAGTAGGTTGTCGCCTCTTGACAAAGCTTTCAACATTCAATGTTGCAATGTCTTAAATGCTTTGATTGCAAGGTTCTTCTATGCATCGGGCTTGCCATTTCATTTGGCAAGAAGTCCTTATTACATGAGTAGCTTCTCGTATACGGCTAACAACAATTTGGCAGGCTTCGTGCTGCCTGAGTACAATCAATTGAGGACACAATCAATTGAGGACATCGCTACTCCAGCAAGAAAAAACAAATGTTGAGCATTTGTTGCAGCCCATTAGAAGCACATGGCGTGAGAAATGAATAAGCATTGTGAGTAATGGATGGAGTGACTCACAAAGAAGACCTTTAATCAACTTCGTGGCAATCACAGAAAGTGGACCAATGTTTTTTAAAGTAGTTGATTGTTCTGGAGAGATTAAAGGTAAATTCTTTATCTTTAATTTGATTAAGGAAGTTATCCAAGAGGTTGGGCCGGAGAATGTGGTTCAAGTAATTACAGATAATACGAAGAACTGTTCGACTGCTGGACTGCTTGTGGAAGGATTGTATCCTAACATCGTGTGGACACCATGTGTTGTTCACACATTCAATTTGGCATTACAAAATATTTTTGCAGCAAAGAATATGGAAAATAATCAAGAAACATACGAGTTGTGTTCTTGAATCTCTGATGTTGCTGCGGATGCTACTATGATCAAGAACTTTATCATGAACCATGTGATGAGCTTAGCAATTTTCAATAAATTCATGCCTTTAAAGTTGCTTTCAATTGCCACGACTCGGTTTGCTTCCGTTATTGTAATGTTAAAGCGTTTTAAGCTTCTAAAGTGAAGCCTGCGTGCCATGGTGATTAGTGATCAATGGGAGTCTTTTAGAGAGGATGCCATTTAAAAGGCGAGCTTCGTGAAACTGAAAGTATTAGATGACATTTGGTGGGATAATGTTGATTACATACTTTCATTTACGGCTTCTTTATACGACATGCTTCGGGCTTTTGAGATAGGTTGTGTCTTCACTTGGTTTATGACATGTGGGATTCAGCGACTGAAAAAGTGAAGCACTCAATATACAAGCATGAAAGCTTCAGCTCGATTAGTCGTCTAACTTCTATAATGTGGTTCATGCAACCTTAGTAAGTCGTTGGAATAAAAACAACACTCCCGTTCATTGCTTGGTTCATTCACTGAATCCAAGGTCACAAATTAAACTTAAATATCCAGTTTATTTATATGTACTTTACTAATAATAAAATATATATCTTTTTCATTCTCGTTTAGATATTATAGTCTTCAGTGGCTTAATGAAGACTCCTCTCGAGTTGCTCCATACAGAGATAACGAAGTAGCCAAGGAAAAAAATCAAATGCTTGAAGAAGTATTTTCATGATGCTAGAGATAAGAAGATTGTAACAATGGAGTTTGCTAACTTTTCTAGCATGTCGGTAGATTTTGTCGATTCTGGCTCTATTGATCAATGTAATGATATGGATCCCAAGAGCTGGTGGATTAATATGGAAGAAGTGCGCCTACACTGCAAAGTTTGGCCTTGAAACTACTTGTTCAACCTTCATCTTCGTCATGCGTAGAGAATAATTGGAGCACATACTCTTTCATCCACTCTTTGTGAAGAAATAAGATTAACCCCCAAACTTGCTGAGGATTTTGTTTAAATTCATAGCAATCTTCGTTTATTATCTAGGAAAACACCTGAGTATTTCAAAGGAGATACAAAGTTGTGGGATATTGGAGGAGACAACTTTGGTACATTTGAAGATATTGGGGAGCTAGAGATTACACAATTATCACTTGATGAGCCAGAGTTAGATAATGTTGTCTTTACTGATGATGAAAATGAAGATTCAATTGATGAAGAGGAAGATATGGATAAGGAGTAGGAATCAGATTATGTTTGATTGAGGCAGTCTGTTTATTTTGGATTATGTAATATTTTGGATCTATGGTGCTAATTTAGTTTGTTTAGTGTGTTTGGAATTGGAAATAAGAACTTTTCTTGTACTAAGACAATCATTTGTGTATTTTAATTAAGTAGTTACTTAATATTTATATTATTTTCCTAATATTAGTAATATATAAAAATTATATAAAATAAATTAATAAAAATGTATTTTGGAGGTATTCGTATTTTGATTTTTGGAAAATTGACGTATTTAGTCCCCGTGTCATATCGTACTTCGTCCCCGTCTCCGTCCCCGTGCTTCTTAGTAGATAACATAATGAAATAAAGTACTAGTTATAGATTGTTTTTAATGTGAGATGTTCTTTCAGAAAACCAGCAAACGTGTACATTTTTTTAGAAGTCTCATTAGGAAGGTGGCTGGTTTTGCTCCTTATGAGAAGCGAATTACTGAGCTTCTCAAGGTTGGCAAAGGCAAGCGTGCGCTGAAAGTGGCTAAGAGAAAGTTGGGAACCCACAAGAGGGCAAAGAAGAAGCGTGAGGAGATGTCATCTGCTCTTCGAAAGATGAGGTGACTGTTCAAGCTTTAGGCTTCTGAATTCTGTTCATATTATTGTAGCTTCATGATGCAGTCACCATTTCTATCACAACAGTTCTGCTACAAATATCAAATAAGGCCCAATCTGCAAAATCTCCAAGTTCCTGTCGGTATTGCTTCTTCGCATCGGCGAAGATTAATCATTGATGAAGCGGCGAAGCACACATGGTTTAGAGTCCTTTGAAGACAGCTTAAACACTTGGATAAATATCAAATAACATTGTTGTACTAATGTAGTCTTTTGGTGATGTAAATATTTAATATTTACAAGGTTAAATAAGTGGAAGAGATATTGTCTGGCAGCAGGAATAATTCAACCTTTTAAATATTATTTTAGAGTTACGGTTAGTAGATAATTGAAAGAAACAGATGTTACCGATTACATCTGAAAGAATTAAATTGACTTAATCAATAACATTGTTTACTAATGTAGGGGTATGAATTATAAAAATCTGTATAAGATAGTCTTTGTAACACAAATTTTTGTATTTAAATTTTTATAAATACAAAATTGTATACAAAAATAATTTGTGTTTGGATTTGATGAATTTGAGATGGATTCGATCTCTATCTATCCTCTGATTCTTCTCTTCAATGTTGATTTTCTTGAACGATCTTCTGATTTTCTTTAAGTTGTTGGAGGAGATGTAATTCCTTGATCTCCTTGAACTTGAAAGTTGAACTTGATTATGTTGATCTGAAGGACTTCAGTCTTGTTTTCAGATTGAACGTTGGATTTGTTTAGAGTGCTGAAGAACGTCTTGAAGATCTTCAACTTTGCAATGGTTTGGAGGATGATCTTGGCGAAGAATGCGGCGATTTGCACGAAGAACACCTTGAATGTTGAAGAAGACTTCGAATGTCGGAGAATGCTTCGTAGAGGATTCTTCGAGTGTCTTGAGCTCTTCTTCACTTCACTTCACTTCAATCCACCTCTTCCCTTATGAAGCCCCAACACCTCTATTTATAGGTGTAGGCTAATGGCTTAGTGGGCTTATGGGCCTATGGGCCTTTTGGGCCATCAAGCCATGCTTGGGCTTATGGACCTTTGGGCCACCAAGGTCTAAACCATGGGCTTGAGCTTGGGCTTATGGGCCACCAAACCATGGGATTGAGCTTGGGCTTGGGCTTTATGGGCCACCAAACCATGAGTTTGAACTTGGGCTTGGGCTTATGGGCCTTTGTACCACTAAAATTAAATATTAATCACATATCTATTTAATTTTGGAATAAATTCCATTAATAAAATAGAAATATAATTCATTATTTAATTTATAATTTACACGTGGCACGATCTCATTTGCTAACAATTTTAATTGTCTACAAATTGCCCATCGAGACTTGTTCATGGACGAGTTGTCTTGAAATGGGCGAGTCTCGAAATTCACGAGATAGTTTAAACTCTTGTCGAGGAGTTCTTGAATTTGTATTTGATTTTGGGCTTGGACTTGAATTGACTTTGTATTTGGACGTGCGGCGCAAATCGACGCAAATTCACGTAAATGTCTGATTTCGGCGAGGGCATAGTATTTTAAGCAGAAACGGCCTTCTGAGCAATACTCATTGCTTTGCCATGATTGATGGTGGATTTCAGACAAATTCCATCGTCTGGAGGGTCAAATTTGTAATTTATCAGTTTTTTCGATTTTTTTTTCTTTTTTTTATTTTATTTTTATTTATTATTTTTTTGGATTCATGGCCCAATATTCCTTCTCTCTTTTTTTATTTGAGCCCAAGACTTCTCTTTTTATTTAGCTCATGCCCAACATCCTCCCTTTTAAAACAACTCATGGCCCAATTTCAATAGCTTTGGGCGCCTTTGTTTTCGATCCACTGGTAGTAAAAAAAAAATGATGACCTCAATCCTTACCGCTTGGGCCTTCCTTGGATTGAATTCAGCCCACCTCTCCGGCCTTTCCCTTTATCAACGAAAGTCGGAAGGTACCGATTTTCTTGTCTTGATGAGACAAATTGTATTAACTTCCATTTGTTTGAGAGCTGCGGTGGCCCATCGAGACTCCATTTGCCAAACAGCTGGTCGGTGTTTGAGTCGTCCTTATTTCCTTTAATGAGATTGTTTCATTTTGAGAGAGTATAGTAGTTTGCGAGACTCCACCTTGCACTGCAGAGTTGCCTTGGCGGCTAGGTTTAGGCTTTCAATGAGATATTTCCTCCTATAAATAGGGAAGCTTTGCAGCGAGTTTTTTGTAACTTATCTCATTTGCTTTGGGAGGTAAATCCACGACACAACTCCTCAAATTATGCTAGTCATCTTCCCTTCTTTCTTGTCATGCATGAACTCTAATCCCTTTTTCATCATTTCTACCTTGCTCTTTCGGTTCTCGTTTGCGAAGCATATTTTGTGATTGAGGGGTTGGCGTGAGCGTTGAAGAGGCTGGGCACGGTGCGATCATCGTCATCGATCGTGTTATTTTGGCTGTTGAACAACGTTGGTGTGTGGTGTGTGTGTTTTTTTTTCTTTAAGAAAAATAAACCTCATCTTCCTTCCTATTTTGAGATTATTAGCGATTGGAATTGCTTCTTTTAGATCGTCGCACGGAAGAAGCGGTTGTGTTTTCATAGCAGCGACATCGTGTTTTCATAGCTTGCGACATCATCATCTTGACCGCGGTAATGGCATCTTCAACTCGGTTTTTTTTTTTTACTTCCTTGTTCATTCTTCGTTGATGTGTGTTTTAAGCTGTCATTTGCAAATATTTGTTGCTATGGTGATTTATTGAGGCGAGAGGGTGAGTGTATTTTTTGGAATACTTGTTGTCGTTGGACTTGGCATTCATGACTTAAGCTATCCAATATACATATTTGCTTGCTAAGAGATGGTTATAGGAAGGGTAGCATGATGGCGGCAGGCTATCCAAAGTTCTGAGCTTTCGTGAGGCTCCAAGGAAGATGATGGTGTGAACTGGGCTAAGAATGAGCGTCTGCCCCACGCCTCCGCTGTCTTCTCGATCGAGAGCAGCCATGCCTTCACGCCATCACCGTCGTGTGCGGCTGCTTCGAGCTCGTGCCAGACATCTCTCTAGCTCGCCATGGCTCTATCACCATCGTCTTGTGGCTGCTTCTAGCTCGCGTCGACAACACCGCAGCTTCTACTTCGCCATTGTCATGGCTCCACAGCTTCTAGCTCGCGTTGTCGCCTCCACCGACCGCTTCTAAGCTCGCGCCGCACCTCTTCATCATAGCCTCTAGCTTGCCCGGACGCCATCGCCATCATTGTCGTGCTTGTCGTCTCTATTTGCAAACAAAGTCTTCACGCCCGCAGCACCTCCTTGTCTTCACGCCATCTCCATCTTTGTGCGGCTGCTTCGAGCTCACGTCGGCATCTCCCGTCTGCGGCAAAAGTCTTCACGCCATCGCCAAGCGTCGCCGTGCCTTCACGCCATCACCGTCGTGTGCGGTACGCGCTTCGAGCTCGTGCCGACATCTCTCTAGTGTAGGGAAAACATATGTTAACCCTCGCCCCGAGGATCCATCTTGGGTGTTTAATTCACCATACATTGATTATAAACCTAGCATGCGTCTATATAATTAAATCGCAACACGTAGGGGTTTTCACGTGTTTACCTTTGGATCGAAGAGGTCGATGGAATGAGATGAGCGGATCGAGCGGATCGGACTCGTGCTTTGACCTTCGGGTGTATCCGGTTGCCCAATCTCCAGCGTCGAGTGAGGGCGATCTATGGAGAATGCTTGGAAAATCACCCTCTTTTCTCTACCCAATTTTGAAAATCTCAAGAGCTTATGGAATTCTCGAAAATAATGATGTCTTGATTAATGATCATTAACTAGACTTTATCTCATACCTTATATTTATAATGCCTACCTTAATCCCATATGGAAATTACCATAATCCTATATGGAAATTACCATAATCTATATGGAATATTACCATAATCTTAGGATTATTTCCATACTTTCGGGATTATTTCCATACTCTCGGGATTATTACCATAATCTTATATGGAAAGGATCTGTCATATACCATAAATATAATAATATCCTTGTGGGATAAAGAGAATAAAATCTTACCATCGGGAGCATGAGGCGCCGATTTTCCTTGGCTATGGGCTGGATGGGCCGACCGAGGATCAAATCTGAGGAATAAAGATGGGCCTCAAATAAATTAATTATCTTATGTTCGGCCCGAACATAAATTAATTTATAAACATTCGATCATTCCACTAGAGAAAGAATGTTGACTTACCCTTTATTACGAAGTTGAGTCGGGCTTGCACTTAGACATTACGAATCCCGTATTTAAGATATCGAACGTCCATTAATCATTTCTAGCAATGATTGCTTAAAGCGATTAATAACTTCATTTCCTTAAGTAGTACCACTCAACCTTATTATTGTACTTGAGCTAACTCAACTGCGGGGTTTAGTACAATAAACCTTTTGAGCTCCTTAAGGGGCGTCATCATCCTAAGCGGATACGGTGACTCGTCTGAGATAACTAGCGTGACATCTGAAACTCGCCACCACCCAAGATGCGGAGAATCTTGGGTTAGAACATATAACCCTCACCCATAACAAGTCAGTGATGGACAACAACTCATACTCACCTAATACCTTATCGAGGTTTAGATCATCGTAAGTCACCGAGATCTTGGTTCTTCACGACGGTCGAAAGAAGAACACATCTCTTTGTGATCCTTCAATACGTCGAAGCGTGCCGGCATAGACAAGTAACTAAGTCAAGTCACTTCTTATCTATCTGCGGCTAAACCGACAACTCGTCCTTAAGTTGTCTCGGTGTGAAACTTTTATATCTCATTAAGCTTGACCAATCATACGAGACACGTGATCTTCTACACCTTGTATGATCTAACTTATATATGAGATAAGGGGACACGGATATATGCAATCAAGTATTCAAATCGGATAGGAGATTGTAATAGTGGTAACGAAACATTGTATACAAGTTCAACCAAGCGCTTTCGGTATACAAATCAACAATCTCCCACTTATACTAAAGCAAACTTTTAGTATACAATGTGTCTCTCTACTAGCTATTACAAACAACCATCACTTTGCTTCTCCCACTTATACAAAGTTTCCTTTCTAAGTGGGTGCCATCAGCGCAATCGAGTCCTCTAACGTGTCCATCGTAGACTTTTTTGCGGCGAGCTCTTCGTGAATGGATCCGCTAGATTTTCCGTCGTATCAATCTTTTCAATCGACGTCACCTCGTCTAACGATTTCTCGTATGACATGGTACTTTCTCTCTATGTGTTTGGTCGCCTTGTGGGTCCGTGGTTCCTTGAGTTTGCCACTGCACGAGTTATCACGATGAAACTATGATACTCTTGGGCAAACCGGTACCACATCTAGATCCGTGGTGGTTCTTGAACCATCTGACCTCCTTAGAAGCCTCGGCGGCTACATATTCGGCTTCCATGGTAGAGTCCGCAATGCATCGCTTTGCACTCACTTGCCAGATACGGCTCCACCTCCCAAGGTAAACACATAGCACGAGGTTGACTTTTTCTCATCACGGTCGGCTTGGAAATCCGAGTTTGTATAACCCAAAGGCATTAGACTATCGCATGGTAAACTAGCCTATAATCTCGAGTCCTTTTCGGTGCTTGAGTATATGCTTTCTCGCGATCGATGAGCTTGTCGAGGTTAGGCGATATCTAGCTACTATGCTACCGCATAGCGGATATCGGGCCTCGTGCATAGCATTGCGTACATGAGACTTCCTACGGCGAGCGTAAGGAACTTGTCTCATTCCTCTATCTCCTTTGCGGTCATGGGTATTGCGTTTTGAATAAAGGCGCCGTATGCGAAAGGTAGCAATCCTTTCTTGGCGGTGCGCATACTAAACGAGTAATCACGATATCGATGTAAGGCGCCGAGATAAGCTCAACATTTTCTTCTTGCGATCTCGGTAAACCTTGATCCCAGAATGCTGCTGCATCTCCTAAGTCTTTCATTTGAAAGCGATCGGATAGCCAACTCTTTCGTCGATAGCGACTTCACGTTGTTGCCGACTAGAAGGATGTCATCTACATAAAGTGCAAGAAATACCACATCACGTTGACATCTAACCGATACACACAACTCTCGCTGAGCGGCGGGTAAATCCATAGGACTTTACTACCTCGTCAAAGCGTAAGTTCCATGATCGGGAGGCTGCTAAGTCCATAAATGGACTTAAGCTTCCATACTAGATGCTCTTCACCCTTTACCACATAACCTTGAGGTTCTTTGCATATAGATGTCTCTACCTTCCTCAAGGTAACCGTTTAGAAAAGCGGTTTAACATCCATTGCCAAACCTCTGGGTTGAGTGGGCTGCTATGGCCGAAGAATTACGATGGACTTGAGCATTGCTACGGCGAAAAGGTCTCGTCGAAATCGATGCCCTCAATCTGAGTGTACCCTTCGCCACAAGCACGGCTTTAAAAGCGAAACCTCTCCATCGAATCTCTCTTCCTCTTGTATATCCACTTACTACCTATGGCTTCCTTGCCATCCGGTAGAGTGTCTTTTCATATCATCCATAGCCGTTATGGACTCCATTTCTAAGTCCATAGCGGTGTGCCATAATCTTGCATCAATATCTTGTATCGCCTCCTTGTATGTCCATGGGTCGATTATTGCATGTTAAATCTCTGGGACTAAATCCGAAGATTCACCCACGAACATAAATCGCTCGGGTTGACGAACAACCTCCCACTACTGACGAGGTTCTCTGAGCCTGATGGCAGCGGTGGGTGCAGATACTTGTGGTTCTCTAACTTGCATAACTTCTTTGGTAGGTACCAACATGCGGTCGGTATCTCGGTGGAACTCGACCCACTTCAATTTCTTGAAGTATCGGTGTCGATCCTCCCACTAGACTCGACATCTCGTACCTTTGGCCTGTCGGTGGTGGAATCGATCATCTTCTAATTCTTGAAGAATGATTTCAACTTTGGACTTATGATTTTCATATAATCCTCTTCTAAGAATCGGGCATTAGTCTAATAATGACCTTCCGATCCTTAGGACTATAGAATAAACCACCTTCGTTCCTCTAGGATAGCGATAAGCGACCTTGCGTCGGATCTAGCCTCCAACTTGTCGCCTTCTTGTTCGGCACATGTCTTTGGATTGCCCAATATCCTTATGTGGCTTAAAGCGGGCTTGCGCCCAAACCACAACTCGAAGGGGTCTTTTCGGTGACTTGGGCGGTACTAGATTTAGCAAGTATGCCGCCGTCTCTAAGGCATACCCCGAGCGAAATAAGCAATGTTGCATAGCTCATCATTGATCTCACCATTTCTAAAGAGTCCTATTTCTTCGCTCGACACACCATTTTCTTTGTGGTGTGCCGGTGAAATCTTGTTGGGATGTAATCCCACACTTCACTAGATAGTCCATAAACTCGTTCTTGAGGTATTCGCCACCGCGATCGGACCATGATGACTTGATACTCTTACCTAGCCGTCTCCACTTCCGCCTTAAACTCTTTGAATTTCTCAAAGCATTCGGACTTGCGGTGAAGCGGTATATGTATCCGTACCTTGAGTGTCGTCGATGAAAGTGACAAAATACCGTACCCTCCACGAGCTTGTGTGGACATTGGTCCACACAGTCGAGTGGACTAACTCAACATTTTTGGCTCTATAACCCCCGCATTGAAGGGTGCGGTCGATATCTTACCTTCTATACGAGATTCGCGGTGGGAGCGAGTATGTAGTGAGATCACCCAACGCTCCATTCTTAGCGGTCTTTGGATCCTATTTAGATTGATGTGACCTAATCTAAGATGCCGGAGAAAAATAGAGTCATCTTGAAGAAAACTTTCTCTTTTAGGGTTTGATGAAGATCTGACATAGTTATAGGTATTATGTTTTGGAGAAATAGTATAAAGCGAATTATATAAGGTGCCAACACGGATAACCGTCATTTCTTATGATAGAAACACCACTATCAAAAATAACGAGAATATCCATGAGTAAATAATTTGAAAGCAGAAACAAGGTTCATGAAAATCCGGCACATATAAAGCGTCTTTCAAAACTAAAGCTGTTGTCCCAAAACATAAAAACATCTCCATGCAGCTTGACTTTCGCGCGTTGCCCATGGAATCGTTATCTCGCCATCAAACGACTCCCTTGTCGCGGGAACCCCGCAGGTGTAACAAACATGATCGATTCGCCCGTATCTACTACCCAAGAATGGGTAGAACAAGTCGCTAAACATGTTTCCGTCACTAAAGCAAGCGGCGTACCTTGAGCATGATCATAGGGCACTTGGCCTTCCAATGCCCGATCTTACCGCACTTGAAGCACTTGCCGCTTCTCCTTTGGCTTCTTGAGCCTCCGGTGGCAACCATGTTCTTGCTCCCATTACTCCCACTATTTCTCTTGCCTCACCCCTGGTACCCCTTTTCTATTTCCATTTTGCGATGAAAATTTTGGGCCCTTAGATGTGCTAGCAAGAGCATGTGCTCCTTTTCCCATAACTCCTTCCATGACAACGAGATCATTAAGCAACCGACTAAGTGTAAACTCGGTCTTGCTCATGATCGCATTCACGCAGTTCTCAAAAGACTTGGCGGTGTATTGAGGATGATATCGACCTTGGCCGCCGTCAATACCTCCTCCCAACTGATCAAGACTATCCATGAGATGAGTCGTATGGGAGACATGTTCATGGACGAACTTCATTCTTCCATCTTACACGCCGAGATTTCTCTCATTGTGTGGAGCGGACTATCGATCCATTGCCCAAACTTACTCTCGAGACTTGACCAAATATCGGTCGCGTCTACCATCGATGATCTTTGCATTGCAAGCCTTTGGACATCGTGGTCATCATATAGCATTTAGCCGTATTGTTTGACTTATTCCAAAGTGCCTTGACTCTCATTGCTCATTAGTCGACGCCAGCGTCGATGAGGCATCGGGTTTAGGAGTAGTGAGAACAAACATGTGTTCTTTGATAAGAACATATTCCATGTTTCGTTTCCACTCGATAAAATTTGGACGGATAACGGTTTTGTGCGAGCATATTGATAATCGGCGTAAGAGACATATACGAAGCGATAATGTAAAACACATAAGCATACGATCGCAAATAATTCGTAACAATAATATTGTAACCTTTTGATAAAACAATATTAATTGAAACCTCCAATCGCCCAAGGAATCCCACACGAGCGCGTGTGGGCGTTTACACATGAACCCCCGACGGACTAAAATATACCTTTTAGTGGTTTAATTTCAATCCATGTCAACTTATCCTTATGACAAATGAAATTAATGATTGGACCTTACTAGACCACATCACTATCGCAAGAAGGACTTGGCGGGAAGTTGTACTTGAGGTGATGTCTAAGCAATGACCACAATTTTAACAGCAGAAGATGAATTCTTAGAATTGGTATACTCACTCGGACCATACCTTCCAATTCAAATTCTTTTGTTATCTCATTTTATATCTATCTCTAGAGAACTTATGAAAATCGCACATACAAAGCCCGCGTGTGGGCGTTTACATGAAACTCCCACTTCTCAATAGATTTAAAATGTTTTATTTAGAAATCTCATCTAACAAACTTATGATAAGCAGTGCAAGCAAGCCACGCGTGTGGGCGTTTACTCACACGATCGTCTCACTTTGTTTAGAGATTAAAAGTGGAGGTCTTGACATTTTAATTTGAAAAATTAATTTGTCGGGTTGCTTGCTTAGTCTTTTTATTCAAAAGGTTTGTCCATGCAGATCACGTAATCTAGCATGCTTTTCTATAGAACTCGACATGTAAAACATGCTCGCAGAATTCTAAAATATGCTTGATAAACGCGATAAACCTAGCATGCTTACTATGCGCGTCCAATTCGTAAAACACTTAAAGGTTTGTCGGCGTAATATAAACATACATAGCATACTCTTGCATAATTTAAACATCCACGACATGCATATGAGCGATAAAAATAAAATAAAAGCGTTCATCGCGCCCAATCGTGAAACACGCACATTTAAATCTAATCTATTACATAGATTTACAAAATGCAATTAAACTGAAACAGGCCTCGCGTGCGGGCGCGGACGGATTCAACAAATGGGCCTCGCGTGCGGGCGCGGACGGAAAATCTGGAAGCGGGTGCGGGCGGGTCATTGTCTGTCTTTGGGCAGCGCTAGAGCGCGAGCCCGGCCAGCGCCCACCTGCTGTTAGCAGCGTGCTCGCGTGTCCCGCGGGCTACCTCGCTGATCGCTAAAGCGGCGGCGACGAGCAACGAACACGCGGCCACCGCCCGGCGCCGAGCGTCTGCGAGAGGCGTCGTCGCCCGGCGGCGAAACTTCGCGACCGCGATGCGCTTCATGGCGCGGGTTTCGCCGCGCGACGCGCGCCCGTCGCCCGCTAGCTCGCCGCGGCGCGCAGCCTCGCGGGTAATCCTCGCGACCATGAGCTCGCTCGCTAAGCGCCAGGATCTCGCGAGCAGCGCGCCCGTCGCCCGCAGCCCTCGCGATCGCCCTCGCGACCGCGAGGCTCGCTTCATGAAACCACCGAGATGACGGTAGAGACTGTTTTTCCCGTTGTTTCGTTCTTCGTTCTTTCGTCTTCGTTCTTCTTTACGGATAAGATTTACATAATAAAATCTAATCTAACCACGGATTTTCTCGTGGTGTAAAACAAAACCAACAAAACAATAAGCGAGCCACGATGAGCAGCGAACCACAATTATTAAAAGCGCGTAATAATCAAGCGTGAATTAATCCAGCGAGCCAAGATTACGATCCGGGCTCGATACCAGTGTAGGAAAACATATGTTAACCCTCGCCCGAGGATCCATCTTGGGTGTTTAATTCACCATACATTGATTATAAACCTAGCATGCGTCTATATAATTAAATCGCAACACGTGGGGTTTTCACGTGTTTACCTTTGGATCGAAGAGGTCGATGGAGCGAGATGAGCGGATCGAGCGGATCGGACTCGTGCTTTGACCTTACGGGCGTATCCGGTTGCCCAATCTCCAGCGTCGGTGAGGGCGATCTATGGAGAATGCTTGGAAAATCACCCTCTTCTCTACCCAATTTTGAAAATCTCTCCAAGAGCTTATGGAATTCTCGAAAATAATGATGTCTTGATTAATGATCATTAACCTAGACTTTATCTCATACCTTATATTTATAATGCACTACCTTAATCCCATATGGAAATTACCATAATCCTATATGGAAATTACCATAATCTATATGGAATATTACCATAATCTTAGGATTATTTCCATACTTTCAGGATTATTTCCATACTCTCAGGATTATTACCATAATCTTATATGGAAAGGATCTATGCATATACCATAAATATAATAATATCCTTGTGGGATAAAGAGAATAAAATCTTACCATCGGGAGCATGAGGCGCCAATTTTCCTTGGCTATGGGCTGGATGGGCCGACCCAGGATCAAATCTGAGGAATAAAGATGGGCCTCAAATAAATTAATTATCTTATGTTCACCCGAACATAAATTAATTTATAAACATTCGATCATTCCACTAGAGAAAGAATGTTGACTTACCCTTTATTACCGAAGTTGAGTCGGGCTTGCACTTAGACATTCTGAATCCCGTATTTAAGATATCGAGCGTCCATTAATCATTTCTAGCAATCATTCGCTTAAAGCGATTAATAATTTCATTTCCTTAAGTAGTACCACTCAACCTTATTATTGTACTTGAGCTAACTCAACTGCGGGGTTTAGTACAATAAACCTTTGAGCTCCTTAAGGGGCGTCATCATCCTAGCGGACACGGTGACTCGTCTGAGATAACTAGCGTGACATCTGACCGCCACCACCCGAGATGCGGAGAATCTTGGGTTAGAACATATAACCTCACCCATAACAAGTCAAAGTGATGGACATCAACTCATACTCACCTAATACCTTATCGAGGTTTAGATCATCGTAAGTCACCGAGATCTTGGTTCTTCACGACGGTCGAAGAAGAACACATCTCACCGTGATCCTTCAATACGTCTCAAGCGTGCCGGCATAGACAAGTAACTAAGTCAAGTCACTTCTTATCTATCTGCGGCCTAAACCGACAACTCGTCCTTAAGTTGTCTCGGTGTGAAACTTTTATATCTCATTAAGCTTGACCAATCATACGGACTTACGTGATCTTCTACACATCGTATGATCTAACTTATATATGAGATAAGGGGACACGGATATATGCAATCAAGTATTCAAATCGGATAGGAGATTGTAATAGTGGTAACAGAAACATTGTATACAAGCTCAACCAAACTGCTTTCAGTATACAAATCCAACATCTAGCTCGCCATGGCTCTATCACCGTCGTCTTGTGGCTGCTTCTAGCTCCCATCGACAACACCGCAGACTTCTACCTCGCCATCGTCATGGCTCCGAGACTTCTAGCTCGTCAAGCCTCCATCACTGTCGTTGTGTGGCCTCTTCTAGCTCGTGCCATCTCCTTCATCTTCAGCCCGCTGTATCGGTCGTCTCCTAGCAAGCAAGCACATGTCCTTTTGGATTGCCTAGGCCAAGAAAACCAAACCTAACTATAGCCACCGTCTGCAGCAACGTCGCAAAGCCTTCACGCCATCAACGTCGCGTATGGCTGCTTCGAGCTCGCGTCGGCATCGCTTCGTCACGACTTCCTCCACGGGTTCTGGCCGGAAAAACACCGACATCGTCGCATGACCGCTTCTAGCTTGCGCCAACACCTTCACCCACCGCGGCTCGGACAAAACATCGTCATCGTCGCTCGACCGCTTCTAGCTCGTGTCTTTATCTTCATCATCAGCATCTAGCTCACATTGTCGTCTCCATCGACCCCTTCTAAGCTCGCGCAGCTTCGAGCTTAGAAGCGCGAACCTAAATCACGGCTTGAGCTCGCGAAACACCATCACCATTGCGTATGGTCGCCGTGGAAGAGGTTGCAGCTGCCGACGTGAGTCGCTTCGGCGTGGGCATCGGCGTTATCTTCGAGTAGCATCGCGTGATCAGCTCCCACGAAGAAGTCCTCATGGTGTCGTGCTTTGTGTCTGCATGTGTTTTAGTGTGAGTGTGTGTGCTTTGTGTCTGCGTGTGTCTATGCGTGTGTTTTAGAGGAAGAATGGTTTGGCTTTTTTTTGAATGGGCTGAGAGAGAGAGGTTGTTTACATCTTGGCGAGAGGCGAGTGAGTGTGGGATATGGGTTTGTGTTGTGAGAGAGGTGTGGAAACGTGAGGGGTGTGTGTGCATGTGTTTATGCATGTGTGCGTGTTTTAGAGAGAGAGATGTGAGTGAGCTTCCTTTTTTAAAAAACGTGGGCTGATGGGTTTTCTTTTTAGAATGTGGGATTCCTCTTTTTTTTCGTATGGGCCGATGGTTTTTTTCTAGAATGTGGGCTTTTTTTTTTTATTTGAGCAATATATGGGCTTGTGAAGGCTTTGGGTTTCTTGAGGATTTTTGAATAGGATGATGGGTTTGAGTGTGAACCCCTCCTTTTTAAAAGCAATACAGGCTTGCTTTATTTGTCGTCTATTTATCCCCTTTTTTGCAAAGCTAACCACCTATTTTATTTGTAGCTTTGATGAGATTTAAAACTTTATCCTTGTTTTCCTGCAGCAAGCTATGGTTCATTTCAGAGATATTTCTGTTTCTCAACAAGGTTACTTATTGATCTTGGATGACGAAGAACAAGAACAGGGCACTCGTCTCAGGATTTTTAAACCGATAATTGGTCGTTTTGCAAACCCTTGGCCTAAGTTGTCAAATCCTCTTCACAAGTCGTCGTGGACTAGTAGGATTAATGTGACCAAGTCATCCACAGCTTGGACTATTCAGTCGGCTCATCATTGGCCCGATAAAGAGGCTGATTTTTTGTTGACTTTGAGTCGACGTATTGCTGAGGGTCATGCCAAATGGGGAAGGACTGTGGAATTTCTTGGAGAATTTCACTACATCCGAGGCTATTGGGAATGGAGTGAAGATGTCATGAGCCGGTTTCGGGAGGAACTTCACAGTATCAGCATTTACGATCCGGTTTATGCTTCATTGTTTACATATGACCACAATACCGAAGTAGTCAAGGCATTTTGTGAGGCTTGGTGTTCGTCAACAAATACTTTGATCACTTCTTCAGGCGAACTCTCGATCTCATTATGGGATCTTCACTTCCTACGGGCTTCGGCGGATGGAGTATTCTATGAAGAGCGGTTCCTCATGCAAGAGAGCTTATCGGCACCGATCGGATGGGAGACTATTTCTTCCTACGAGTTGCAAGCACATTCCATGCTTATCATCTTCTCAAGAATGGTGGTAATGCAAACTCGAGCCGCTTCGTCACGATTTGAGGATTGGGTGGGGCTTTGGTCAAAGAAAAGTCCCCGATATCAAGACCTCCTCCACGTAAAGAGAAGAAGTCGGCGTTCGAGATGACCCATAACCCTATCGGTGTTTTGGGTTCATGAACCATGGAACTCAGGAGATAAGTCTTTTGCCCGACTTGGAGTAAAGAGGTGGATTGAAGTGAAGTGAAGAAGAGCTCGAGACACTCGAAGAATCTCTCTGAAGCATTCTCAGACATTCAAGTCTTCTTCAACATTGAGGTGTTCTTCGTGCAAATCGCGCATTCTTCGCCAAGATCATCCTCCAAATCATTGCAAAGTTGAAGATCTTCAAGGCGTTCTTCAGCACTCCAAACAAATCCAACGTTCAATCTGAAAACAAGGCGAAGTCCTTGGATCAACATAATCAAGTTCAACTTTCAAGTTCAAGGAGATCAAGGAATTACATCTCCTCCAACAACTTAAAGAAAATCAGAAGATCGTTCAAGAAAATCAACATTGAAGAGAAGAATCAGAGGATAGATAGAGATCGAATCCATCTCAAATTCATCAAATCCAAACACAAATTATTTTTGTATACAAATTCATCAAATCCAAACACAGAGGTGGATGATACGAGCTCACAGGATAGTCGTGCTCTGTCTGAGTCTGCTTATCCCCCCAGATTTCCTCTTCCTCGTGAGCAAGCGAAGGTTGGGTTCGTACCTCGATCAGGAGCTGTTTCCGAGTTCAATGTGAAGAGCATGATCGACGACGAGCTTAAAATATGTCTTCAGAAGATTTGGGGCAAGCTTCGAGATAAAATTTTGAGAACTCAAGTTAAATCCTTGTCGTCGCTTGAAGATGAGATACGAAATGGGGTTTTTCGCATGAAGACTCTTTTCGGTTCAGACATACCTCACCTTGAGGCTAGTGTTGATATGCTCTTTTCTAGAGCTAAAACATTTGATAGGGCACGATCGGTGTCTCACGAGATTGGTGAGAGCTCTGCTGTGATTGAGAAGATCGAGACTTCTTTCGTGATGCCCAATCCAAAAGAAGGAGGTGGTTAGCCGTGTTGCATCTTTTGAGGAGGAATTTGCTGCATTAGAAGCGGAAGGATGAGTTAACATTGTCATTGAAGGAGGATCGTGCATTTCTTCAAACTATTTGTGGAGAAATCGAGGATTTTGAGGAAATCGTCGGACTCGAGGATGCCCCATTGATGATGAAGCACTAGAGAACTTGAAGACTTGAGTCTCTTTTGAAGTGCCTTTCGTAAAGCTTTGGAGGATCAAGACCCTTTTGCTTAGGCATAGCCTAGTTTGTCATTTCTTTTTGTTGCATTCTCTATTTTCTGATGGTTTGTAACGAAACATTTATTACTTTTGTTTTGAATGCATATGAGTTGCTTTTCATTTTGACTTTTTTTTTTTTAAACACAAGTGAAATTTTGGTTTGCATAATAAACCAGAAACATTAACTTCAGACTTAAAAAGACAAATACTAAACATGACTGAACTTAGAAAATTTCTAAGCTGCCTACGTACCCTTTTGGAAGGGATCAAGTCAAAACGTAGTTCAAAAGGTTATGAATTTTTTGATGAGGGAAGTGCCGTGCACAGTTTATACTCATGCGGGCCAGGAGTAACGGGCAGTTTAGGCTCGTGCGTCATGGAGCTGTCTTGATTTTTTTTGTTGATTTTTCTTGCTTTCTCAATTTTTTTGACTTTTGGTTTTCTTCATTTTTTGTTTTTTGTTTGATCTATGTACATATATACATGTCTTCCTCGCTACATTTCAGGGATAGTAGCGCTTCCAAAACTTTCCATTGATAGGCCCGATCCTCACATTGTCTTCTGAAATCAGCTTATATGCCCCATTGGTGTAGACTTCCTTGACGACATATGGACCGTCCCATCTTGAAATGAACTTGTTACCGACACGATGTGTGGTAACAATTGGTCTTCTCACGGCAAGCACCAAATCTCCAACTTGAAAAGAACGGATGCGCACTTTTTTGTTGTAAGCCCTTGAGAGACGAGCTTGGTAGCATTCCAGTCTTTGTTGGGCTTCCAGTCTTTTCTCGTCTAGAGCTTCTAGTTCTTCGAGGCGCAAACGAGCATTCTCTTCATCAGTTAAGCCTTCTTGAATAGCGATTCTCAGTGATGGAATTTGTTGTTTAAGGGGAATAACAGCTTCTACACCATACACTAGAGAGTAAGGAGTCGCTTGTGTAGGGGTCCTGTGAGTGGTTCGGTATGCCCATAGCGCTTCTCCAATCCGCTCGTGCCAATCCCGTTTTGATTTGGACACTACCTTCTTTAGCAAGTTGCACAAGGTTTTGTTGAAAGCTTCAGCTAAACCATTGGCGGGTGCATTATACATTGATGATTTCCTTTGTTTGAATCCGAACTTTTCAGAAAGTTTGTTTATCAATGTATTGCTGAAAGGCGTTCCGTTATCAGTGATGATGTAGCGAGGGATCCCATGACGATAAATGATGTGGGCTTTGATGAAATCAGCAACAGTTTCTTTTTTTACTTCTCTTAAGGGTAGAGCTTCAGCCCATTTAGAGAAGTAATCCGTTGCGGCCAAGATATATAGATGCCCCCCTGATGATTTCGTCAAAGGTCCTACGACATCCATGCCCCAAGCATCAAATGGTCATGAAGCGATCGTGGGGTGAAGTGGTTCAGGAGGTTGATGAATGATGTTTGCATGGAATTGACAAGCTTGGCATCTCTGCGCATAATCCATACAATCTTTCACCATCGTTGGCCAGTAATAACCCATCCTTTTGATTCGAAAGTGTAGCCGGTCTGGTTGATGGGCGCACACACACCAGAATGTGCTTCTTCCATGGCCTTAGCAGCTTCTTCATTGTTCAAACATCTTAAGAAGACTCCTTCAAAAGATCTCCTATAAAGTACATCTTTGAAGAGTATGAAGCGAGTAGCACGCCGCCGGATGTCGATTCTTCGACGTGGGTCGTTTGGCAACTTATCGTGTTTCAGATAGTCAACCATCAGTTGGCGCCAATCTTCTTCTTCAATTTCGAAGACTTCAACGACATCGCTCTCATTTTCTCTGCCATCTTCATTTTCAAAAATCGGTGGCACTACCCAACTTTGGCATATCGGTATATGTATTTCTTCTTCAGACATGGCTATTGTAGATGCAAGTTTCGCCAGTGCATCTGCTTGCTTGTTTTCACTTCTTGGGACATGTTCAAGCTCGACGTTCCCCAGCCATCCGATGATCCTTTGGGCATACTTGACGTATGGAAGCAATTCAGGTTTCTTGACCTCATATGATCCAGTATTTGGTTTACGACCACTTGGAATCTCCGTAAACTTTTAGGTGTAGCCTTTTGTATCCATCGCCATCTCTAAACCGAGGATAAGCGCTTGATATTACGCTACATTGTTTGAGCAATTCTCGGTTAAGGTAAAAGAGTATGGCAACACTTCCTTCGGTGATACAAACACAACGCCAAGACCCGCTCTTTCTACGTGAGATGCCCATCAAAGAACATTGTCGAGGAGCGATATCTCTATTTGAAGTGCATCTTCATCCGGAAGATCATCACTCAATTCCCACTCAGCAGGGATCGGATGGTCTGCTAGAAAATCAGCCAGTGCCTGCCCTTTGACGGCTTTCTGAGGAACATAAGTAATCTCAAACTGTTGTAATTGAAGATACCAACGTGCAAGTCTATCCGACAGATGTGTCTTGACATCACAATTTCAGCGGGTTTGCTTTCGAGATTAGTCGATCTTGTATGAGCTTGAAAGTAGTGCTTCAACTTTTGGATGGAAAATATCAAAGCCAAGCACAACTTCTCAATTGGGGAATACTTCAATTCATTTGGCGTCATTGTTCTGCTCAAATAATATAACACATTCTCTTTCCCATTTTCATTTTCTTGCGCGAGTAATGCCCCCATGGAACGTTCTTGAGCAGCAATATACAAGATCAAGGGGCGTCCTGCCACGGGTGCTGCTAAGATGGGAGATCTCATCAAATAAGACTTGATGCTTTCGAAAGCATTGCTGCATGATTCATCCCATTCGAACGGTACACCTTTCTTCATGATTCTGCTGAACGGTTGGCATCTTCCAGCTAGGTTTGAAATGAACCTTCGCAGATAGGCTAACTTTCCTTGCAAACTCTTTAAGTCATGGATGTTTCGAGGCTCAGGCATTTTCAATATGGCGTCGATCTTTGCCTGTTCAATTTCTATTCCTTGATGGCGGACAATGAACCCAAGAAATTTTCCAGACTTGACTCCGAATGCGCATTTTAGTGGATTCATTTTTAATTGATGCTCTCTCAACCGTTCAAAGATCATCCTTAAATCTCGCAGATGATCCTTTCGCCTTTTGGTCTTCACTACCAGGTCGTCCACATAGCACTCAATGTTTCTGTGAAGCATGTCATCGAATATCTTCTGCATTGCTCTCTGGTAAGTAGCGCCGGCATTTTTCAATCCAAATGGCATCACCTTGTAGCAATATATACCTTTAGGCGTGCGGAATGCCGTTAGCTCTTCATCACTTGGTGACATGCGGTTTGGTTATAGCGATGACCCGTCCATGAAGGACAATGCTTCATGCCTGTTGTGGCATCAATCATCAGTTCGGCAATAGGGAGTGGGAAGTCATCCTTGGGGCATGCTTCATTCAGGTCTCTGAAGTCAATGCATACACAATTTGTCCGTTTTCTTTCTTACAGAACAATGCTTGAAATCCATGTTGGGTATGTGACTTTCGAATGAATCCAACGTTAATGAGCTTGTTCACTTCACCGATCAAAGGACCAACTCGGTCGAAATCGACGTTGAGCACGCTTGACGGTCGCGCTCTCTTTGTGACTAGGCGATGCACGACTATTTGTGGGCTCAATCACGGCATTTCCTTATCGACCACGCGAATATATCTTTGAACTCTTTGAGTAGTTCGATGTATAAGCGTTCTTCATTAACGGTCAACAATGCGCTGATATAAGTTGGTCGCGGATCATCAATAGAGCCTAAGTTGATTTCTTTCAGTTCATCAACAGTAGACTTGACTCCTTCCTCGAATTGTTGAGGAGCTATTTCAGCGTCTTCTTCTTCAATGGCCACTTCCTCGCATAAAGTGATGTGATTTGATATGACGACTTGCTCATTTCTGTGTTCATCATTAGCAGCATAGTGAGATGAACCTACACTTTCTCTGTCTTCTTCGTCTTCAGCTACATGTGTAAAGGCGGCGCCTTCTCTTAGCCTTGATTCTTTCCCACAGGTCACAAGCAATGTGGTGCACCTCTTCATGCGAGAAGGAATCAAACTTCTCAGTTTTTGGGTCATCAATGGTGTATTACCTCATTTTCCTATACCTTGCCTCAACCCATGGCGTCTACCAAGTCTTTTGAAGGCAGATACTCGTTGGACCTCATTTTTACCTATTCTCTCGAAGACGGATACCCTTTGGATCTTCTTTCCGACAGAGGATTCCTCAGTTCCCTCTTCACATGCATAATTGGTGGTAGCTCTCTTGATGGCAATGCGAATGGGGTTTTGAGTGGTGAATCCCAATCCTGCTTTAGGGTTTTGGACCGTGTGATCATTCTTTTTCAAAGGAAGCTTTGACATGGTCTTTTCATTAGGATTGTATCCAGCACTAACGATGAGCTTGTATGCCTTGGGCCCAAAGTGCTTAGTAATTTCATTACTTGAAAATTCTCCATGTTCAGTGGAACTGCTCTGCTTGGGTCGAACAAAGCCTCCGAGTGGTTGAGGAACTGGTCTTTTGGCATCAATCTTTGTTAAAGGCATAGTGAACCCTTCTATCTTCGGGGAAGATGTTTCTTTCTTTGCCTTTTGGCTGGACTCGGATTCTTCACGTCGCGTCTCATCTTCATTTTTATGGTGCTTGTTTTACCATGTAATACTTGGCGTCGACAAAATGCGACTAAACTACGTGAATGGTTTTGATCGCCGACTCACCGTCCTCACAACACCATCTTGATGGTACTTGAAGCATTGATGCAACGTAGGGGATGACGCCATTTTCATGCAACCATGGACGACCAAAGCATATTGTAAGATGTCTTGGCGTCGATTACATGAAATGTCTGAGATGATCTCATGTCGCCCATCAATAAATTGACCTTATGGTGCCAATGGCTCTTTGTCCTTCATGGTTGAATCCTTGAATCATCAAGCGGCTACTAGCTAGCTCATCTTCCGGATTCTAGTTGCTTCAACGTTCTTAGGGACAAGATGTTGATCTGCGATCCTCCATCGATGAGAACCCTATTGATTTTACTGTTCATGAGTGAAGCAACTTACGAACAATGGTGCATTATGACATGTAGATCCAAGCTGCAGGTCTTCATTGGAAAATGTGATTGTCCAGACATCTTCATCTTCAATAACGTTCGACTCGACTTGTGTCCTCGCATGATCATCCACGTCGTATAGAGCTGCAATACCTTCTATTATATCACTGATATCGCGGTGAGAACATTCTCTGACACTATATTCTTCGAGAGATATTTTCCTTCTCGAGCCAGCGCATGATTACGTCCTTGAATATGAAACAATCATGTATGGGGTGTCCAACCAGCCTATGGTACTTGCAGTACTTTGGATCGTCAGTTTGTCCTGCCTCGTTAGGCCGCTTCATCTCAGGCAATTCGATGAGCCTTTCTACGGCGGTCGTCGAAGATTCCGAGACATCGAATCCGAAAAGGGTATTGCTTTTGTTGCATTTCTTTGAGGTTGACCTTCTACGCCCATTTCACGAGATGTGCTTTGATTGTTATCTTTCTCAACATCCTTCTTTATGAACTTGATCGATGTTGCCTTTACCGCCATCGATTCTTTCTTTGGTGCTTTCTCGAATGGTTTTGTCCCCTTCCAATTCTTGTTTCTCTTTGAATCTGCGAGGTTCTTGGATAGGAGGTCCTCAATTCCACTTGCCGCCATGCTTAGCTCCATATCATGAGCTCTTGTTGCCAACTCTTGAACGTTCTAGGTGGATTCCTCGCGGGATATATTGCAAGCCCCAATGCATCCCTTGAATGCACATCTCGATGGAGGATGATTCGCACAATCGATCCTTGCAATTTAGGCACAAGTTTCTCCACCGTTGATATAGTCAATCATCGGTTCTTCTTTGAGCGGCGAGAACTCGTGAGTTCCACCATGCTCCTTGTTCTTCGGTCTTTGAAAGCGGTTGAGGAACTCATGCTCCACTATTCCCAAGCTGTCAGTGAGTTTGATTCCAAGTCCGTATACCAATCGAAGGCATTTCCTTTGAGCGAGCGAACAAACCGCTTGACCAAACGATCTCTAAATGTTCCGGCATTGTTGCACGTTTCGACAAAGTGAGCTACATGTTGTCTTGGATTACCTTTACCGTCAAATTGTTGGAATTTAGGTGGTTGATAACCATGTGGCATTCTCAAGTTGTCAATTCTTTGAGTATATGGCTTGGAGTAAACCAAGGATGATTTAGAATTTCCGTCAATTCTGTTCTTCATTGTTATTTCAATGAACTCCTTGAGCTGGTCTGCTTTGATGAAACCATCAGAAGAGATTTGAATGTGTTTTCCAGACGATTTTCTCTCATCATGAGTTTCTTGCTCGTCGTCTTCTTCTTCATCATCGTTGTGTTCATTTTCCTCGTCATGGATGCGGCTTGATTCCACTTTTTCCCCTCTGAGTTTTGCAATCTGAGCATCTTGCTCTTGGATGTGTTTGTTTAGAGATTCAACCAGCCTTGTAAGATTTGAAAGTTGTTCTTCCATGGTGGAGGTGTTAAATCATCATCACAGCGCCTCAAATGAGTAACTTGTGATGGATCTTGCAATAGGGGATGTGAAGCTCCCTTCGGAGCCAACACTTTCTTCATTCAGAGTGGCGATGTGTTGCTCCTTTCTTTTGGCAATGGCTGACTTCGAAGCTTCTTGAAGTTGTTTGGCTTTGCTTCGTGTGATAACGCCAATGCTTTCTGAAGAAGCTTTTGAAGTGACCTTGGTTGCATGTTTTTGGGTGAACATCGTTCAAGATTTTTTTGGTGAAGAGTAGAGATGAGAGGTAGAGAGGTCCCACCGGGCGTGCCAAAATTTGTAACACAAATTTTTGTATTTAAATTTTTATAAATACAAAATTGTATACAAAAATAATTTGTGTTTGGATTTGATGAATTTGAGATGGATTTGATCTCTATCTATCCTCTGATTCTTCTCTTCAATGTTGATTTTCTTGAACGATCTTCTGATTTTCTTTAAGTTGTTGGAGGAGATGTAATTCCTTGATCTCCTTGAACTTGAAAGTTGAACTTGATTATGTTGATCTGAAGGACTTCAGTCTTGTTTTCAGATTGAACGTTGGATTTGTTTGGAGTGCTGAAGAACGTCTTGAAAATCTTCAACTTTGCAATGATTTGGAGGATGATCTTGGCGAAGAATGTGGCGATTTGCACGAAGAACACCTTGAATGTTGAAGAAGACTTCGAATGTCGGAGAATGCTTCGTAGAGGATTCTTCGAGTGTCTTGAGCTCTTCTTCACTTCACTTCAATCCACCTCTTCCCTTATGAAGCCCCAACACCTCTATTTATAGGTGTAGGCTAGTGGCTTAGTGGACTTATGGGCCTATGGGCCTTTTGGGCCATCAAGCCATGCTTGGGCTTATGGACCTTTGGGCCACCAAGGTCTAAACCATGGGCTTGAGCTTGGGCTTATGGGCCACCAAACCATGGGATTGAGCTTGGGCTTGGGCTTTATGGGCCACCAAACCATGAGTTTGAACTTGGGCTTGGGCTTATGGGCCTTTGTACCACTAAAATTAAATATTAATCACATATCTATTTAATTTTGGAATAAATTCCATTAATAAAATAGAAATATAATTCATTATTTAATTTATAATTTACACGTGGCACGATCTCATTTGCTAACAATTTTAATTGTCTACAGTCTTTTAATCAATAACATTGTTGTACTAATGTCGGGGTATGAATTATAAAAATCTGTATAAGAAAGTCTTTTAAATTGAGCCAACTAGGCGGATGAGGTCTAGTTCAAATGATAAAGTTGAGGCACCAAAAGACTATCCTAAATGAAGAAATCTTTGGTTTAAGTCTTACCTAATTAGAAATTGTAATTTCATTTTATTTGGACATGTGATCTAGTTTTGTAATTGCCGAATTATTTAAGTTTTTTTTTTTTGTAAAATATTGATTTAAAATTCATGATATCATATATATAGAAAAAAGGAAAGAAAGCTGAGCGCGATGCAGGTAGCTTGAAAAAAAGGCACCCTTGTTGAGAAGTCTAATTAATTTAATTTTCATTAACTTTCAAATGTACTGTTACTATGATTTTACTCTTTTGGTTTTGAACGAGTCTCATTTTTTTTGTTTCAATTTTTTTTTGACTTTGTAGACTTCGAAATCATCATAATATTTTCAAATTTGTACGAACTAAATTAAAAAAAAAAGTTTTCTTAAACTTATGCACACGCGTCTTTTAAAAAACAAAGAACTAATGCACAGGACTGAAAGAACAAGATTTTTTAAATTGGGTATCCACAATAGAAAGAATTAACAATTACAGTTTGAATCTACATCCAATGAATTTTGACCGTGTGACAAATTAATTCATAAGATGATTTAATACAAACTTTATATTTGACTTACACTAGAATGAAAATTAATGAGCATACTTTTTAGAACCAAACGTTAGTAGAAATAGCTTTGTTTGACCACAAAACAATCATGATTCTTTTTTACATCTACGAGCCATTTTTCTTAGGTATGATAATAATAGCATTAGTGATTAGGTTCAGTTTATTTGTTACATTTAATATCATAATTTACCAAGTTATGAGATATATGTAATCCCAATTAATGCAATTGCGTTTAACTAACTAAATTCATACTTTATCTGTTCCCCAATTTTCTTCCTAGTTTTTCTTTTTGGGATGTCTTTCAATTTTTTTCCTATCTATTTATGGTAATTATCTTCCTATCTTATTACCCTCAATAACATCATTTATTTATACATTTTACCACCTACGATCCACCACTATTTCTCTTTTTTATTCTTAACAACTCATTAATTTAAACCTTTTACCATCTATGACGCACTACTAATTAATTTAATATTATACTATTGTAGGATATTTACTCTATTCATAATACATTCAATATTTTTTATTAAAATTTGAGCCGAAAATTTTCAAGAATAGATTTGGAGGATGGAGGGAGTATATGTTTTGTAATTTATTTGTAAACCAAATTACATAAAGGTCAAAGTGGTAAAATGCAACAATTTTATCACGTGCAATGCAGAGGTCAAGGAAATGCACGTGATTTGCAACTCCTGCAAAGTTCAGAACACAACCAACAAACAAAAACATTACGCAGCAAAGATTGAAAAACATCAAATTAGAAGTCGGAAAATGTATGGAATCGTACATTTCATCACGCAACCATTACACGTCACCCAACAAACTTATTCAGTATATTAAGTTTGATATTCCGTGTAATTTGATAGTTCAAAATGAATTTATTCAAAATGCATGTAACAAATTTATTCTTAATTATAAAACTAAAAATAGAAAAACAAATCCCGTTCCCTCTATTACAAAGTATTTATTTATGACTATGAATCTTTTAACATTAGATTTATTACTTTTCTTTATCTAAAAATATTAGTTTTGTTTGGTTTCATAAATTAAGGTGCACGAAAGAGTCTTATCATCTTTAAAATGATTCTTTGTGGATATTAGGTAAAATCTTTATAACTTCTTAATCGTTGAATCATCATTATTTACCTTTCATATTCCTATGAAACTGAGATATGAGGACTTTGGAGAGAGAACTTTTTCTTTTGGAAATGGAAGAAGGTGCATGTAGGAGTTTGTACCAACTTTGTTGATGATGTAATCATTTTGAGAAAGTCCAAAGCCCAAGGTGTCAAGAAAAAATAATAAATTAATTAACAATATGACGGCAGCTTATACGAATTAATAATGCTGAAACTATGAAGCAAGCAATACAAGGAGTAAAAGGAGACGTATAAGATTTTGATCACCAATTTATGAAAAATCAAAGCCACAAAGAGATATGAGACGGATAAATTTTAACAAGTAAAACAATGCATCGATCAGATTGTACGTACACATATAGATACACCTCCATTCGAATGTAATGTATCAGTCAATTCTATGGTAGAATCCCACTGGGTTTTGTAACGTGAATTTTCCGATCAAAACCAGGAAATCAGGGTTTCATAATTGGAGGAGACGAAGAAACATGGGGTTGATATCGGGAATGGTGATGGGGATGCTGTTTGGAATCGCGTTGATGGCGGGTTGGAAGCGCACGATGAACCGCCGCAGCAATAACCGAATCTCCAAGGTTGTTTTCCGTTTTCTTTCCTCGTATTTTTCGTGAAATTGTTCCTTTTCTGTTCATCAAAATTTCTCAATTGAAGTGTTCGCATGCAGAACTCTTAGACTACTTCATCTCCATGTGGTTTGTTTTCTCAATTGTTAGTTTTATAATAATTGTGTCTGTGTCTTTCCATTTTAATTTTTTTTGCATCGCTGTGACTCCATGTAGCAATCTAAACATGATGCTTCCATCGGCAGGCAGTTGATGTAAAACAAGTAAGCGTGCTGAACAGGGATGATCTGAAGAAAATCTGCGGCGACAACTTTCCGGAATGGATATCGTTTCCTGTTTTTGAGCAGGTTAGAATACTAGCTTTCTTCATTAGGTAGAAGTACTGGAATCGATCTTTTGGTGCAGATAACTGTATATTTATATTATGCTTTATGCTTTATTTTAGCAATCTGGAGTGGTAATTGTTTTTGTTATTTTAATGGTTATGTTAATAATAAATTGAACTTTTAGTATTAACTTTGGTCATAGTCCGGGATAAACTGGGATAGATAATTTCCTTATGAATGTATGTCTAAGTATCTTAGCTTAGCTTAAGATTTGCAAGGATAAAGACTTTGAGGAGCCAGATGAAACATTTATGATTTATATAAAATAGCTAGCAGCCAGAGTTATAAGAGGACTTTGGATATATATTTTACGGTGGCTGTAGTTCAATATCCTTTGAAGGGCACATTACTGAGAGCAAATCTTTTATTAACCAGTTGATATTAAGTGTTAATCAGTTATGATCTTCTTTTCCTTTGTGCACAAATGGAGACCATCTGTTGTTCATGTTATACTGCTCTACCTGTAATTTCAGGTGAAATGGCTAAACAAGCACTTGAGCAAACTCTGGCCATTTGTCGCAGACGTAGGTTTCCCTTGTTTTTTCTCCGAACTGGGAAAGAAATGCCTGCCATATCATATGTAACTAAATTTTACCAAAAATACCCTATTTATGTGGATGTCTTATCAATTTCCTCTACATTTTGACATTCTGTTATAATACATGATTAGATTGTAAGATGAAATGTATATGCTAAAGCACGTTGTAGATATATATGCCTTTGAGGACATGACCTATTGCACATGTAAAACTGTAAATTATAGAGCTCGTAACCTTTATGTGATAGCATTAAATAAAGATATGCTTGTGAGGACAGTTGATAATGTTGATTGAATGCAACAATTAGATTATTAATTTGCATACCTAATGATCGACTAATGCCGTGGGATTAATTCTTCCATATGATTAGTTCATGCTATGGAATTGATTCCAGTCTCTTATAGCCCCTGTATTCTAGGTTCCTCCTTGTGAATTTCTTCCTGTCTTACCTCTGTAACTAAATGTGGCATACCTTTACATGTTAAAATCCTAGTTAAGATTTTCATATTTGTGATTTTCAGATTCCCATTTATTTGACTTCAAATTGCTGAGTATGAATTTCTTCTTCTCAGGCAGCAGAGGTTGTCATACGAGATTCTGTTGAACCAACACTGGAAGAATATCGCCCTCCAGGGATTAGTTCATTGAAGTTCAGCAAATTGTCCCTAGGGACTGTGGCTCCTAAAATTGAAGGTCCAAACTATGTTGACAAGTTGTTAACTTACTCGATTAATCTTCTATTGTGCATTCGTCATATTTCGCTATAATTAAATTGAGTACAATGCAATTTCTTGTTCCTTCCTACCAGTTGTATATAGTGTTGATTAGCTGGCTCCAATTCATGAAGGAAATGGTAATATATGTATATGTATGTATGTAAAACTTAATTTTGGTTCAATCCTATTCATTCGGCATTTTGTGGGGAATGTTGTAAGGAACTTATTAGCGTTTAGGGTATCACTTGCAGTTTTTGGAGGCTTATTGCTTCTACTGAATTACAAAAGATAATATAAATAGTTTTCAAGATAGTATTACAGTGTTATGTTGTGAAGGTACTATGTTTGTGCTTGCCTTAATGTGAATACTATACGTTGTGGCTAATACAATACAGGTTATTTTTTATGTGAATGCAGAAGTTCGCCCTAGAAGAGAATTTATTAATGAATCAACGACATTCAGTATTCTGTTTGGATAAAATTTATGTGATAAAATAGTGTTGCTTAGACTGATTTTGCTGATATTTTTTTTCATTGTTTTGGCATTATCTTTTTTTGATATTTTCTAATTCTAGCTCTTGGCATGTGTAATTACTAAATCCATGCAGGAATTCGAGTTCAGAGTCTTAAGCAAGGTCAGATTACTATGGATATTGACCTCCGTTGGGGTGGTGATCCTGACATTATTCTTGCTGTTGAGGCAGCACGTGTTGCTTCTATACCCATTCAGGTTGGTGCATCAAATATTTCATGCTAGCAAACATCAGTGCCACCTTCTAAGTGCTATTGTTGTAGTTTCTGATGTAGTAAGTTACATCTTTTATGTAAATTACATATCTTTTATGCTTTGCTTATATTCTAGCATTATGGCCAAAATGTGATGTTTTCTATTCCTTTTTTCAGTTGAAGGATCTTCAGGTTTTTACTGTAGTCCGAGCTATATTCCAGCTTACAGATGAAATTCCTTGCATCTCTGCTGTTGTTGTTGCTCTACTGGCTGAGGTATATTTTGAGGTTCCTATTTTTCTTATGTATAGCTAGATTTAAGGAGACATTTATTTTTCTTTTTATTTTTAATCTTTAATTTTGGAGTAACAGATAAGAAGGTAATGAGTTCGAGTTAGTGAAATTTAGTCTGAGGAACATCATTTTTTCTATTAAGGTAATGAATCAGTGAAATTGATTTATGTCTATTTCCTAATTGTGGTGTGGAAGTCTGGTATCTACCATCCATGCTTTTTAAAGAGGGATTTCAGAAGCAACTGAAGTTAATGATTGCTTGTTCTCTTGACCATTTTATATAGTTTTTAGTATTTTACATGTTCTTCAGTTAGCTTGTACCGTATGTTAACGTCGGATTTAGTGGAATCACAGATTGTTAATTGGCGTTGCCAGTCTGCTGTTATTTTCTTTATGATTGTCTAATTGATGTGATTTGTTTATTCATATATTTCAGCCAAAACCACGAATCGATTATACTCTGAAGGCTGTTGGTGGAAGTTTAACAGCTCTTCCAGGGATTTCAGATATGATTGATGCAAGTTTCTATAGTATTTTTCTTGGTGGAAGTTACCTCTGTACTTTGACTAACTGTAATTTTATGGATTTCAGGATACTGTTAATTCAATTGTAACAGACACATTGCAGTGGCCGCACAGGATTGTTGTTCCTATTGGTGGGATGCCTGTAGATACAAGGTTACACCTTCCCGGTTTTTCAGCTTCTTATGTTTTTCGCTTTCATAAGCTATGTTGTATTTTACCTCATGCAATTCACCATTTGATGATTTACGAGAATCACAACTCATATGGAGCATTTTTCGTACTTCAACTCGTAAAACAGATATTTCTATGTAATTTTTAGTTGTCCAGCATCTATGCCAGCACGACCCTGGCTTGCTGTGTATTGTTTAATAAAGGCAGATTGAGGCCAGATTGCATTTTAATGTGTTTTAGAAGTTTGTAAAATCAAATTATTATCTATTATGAGTTCTATTTGTTTACAAGATTGATAGTGACGTGAATACATGGATTTACTTGATCAAGAGGCCTGACTCTCAACTTTTTATATGAACCTTTGCAGTGACTTGGAACTTAGGCCTGTGGGAAAAGCTACGGTAACTGTCGTTAAGGCAACTGAGCTGAAAAACATGGAGTTGCTTGGAAAATCTGACCCCTATGTTTCTGTGCACATACGTCCGCTGTTTAAAGTCAAAACAAAAGTTATAGACAATAACTTAAATCCTGTTTGGAACGAAACATTTGAATTAATTGCAGAAGACAAGGAAACACAGTCTATCATCTTTGAGGTTCCAGCTCTTAAAATTCTGTTTGGGAAAAACTAGACAGAATTCTTTACTTCTTCTTAGAATTCTGTTTCTGTCATGCATGTGTATGTAGAGCAGATGATGTAGTGTTTGACAAAGCAGGTATTTGATGAAGATATTGGGGATGACAAGCGTCTAGGGGTAGCAAAGCTGCCTCTGATTGAACTCGAAGCTAGAAGATCTAAACAAGTTCAGCTACGGCTGCTCCCCTCACTTGATATGCTCAAAATCAAAGATAAAAAAGACAGAGGATCTCTCATAGTTGAGGTGTTTTACTTGTATAAAACCATGTTTATTGTATGATACAAAGAGATGCATTGCTTCTGAGTGTTTTGGATTGAAACTTGTTAGGTGGTTTATCATGAATTCAACAAGGAAGAGCAGTTAAATGCCCTTGAAGAAGAGAAGAAAATGTTAGAAGAAAGACATAAACTGAAAGAAGAGGGAGTGCTGGAGAGCACGGTTGATGCAGTGGATGAGACGGTAGCAGGTGTTGGCGCAGCTGGAGCTGGCCATGTTGGGAGTGGCTTCGCAGCTGTTGGTAGCAGTCTGCACAAAGCCGGGAAATTCATGGGGAGAACCATCGCGGCCCACACTGGTGGGAACAAGAAGAGCGGAGCCACCACGCTTGTCAACTCCATCCAGGAAAATGGGGGTGCGAAATCACGACCAACTTGATTGATTCTTGCCTCATTTTCTTCAATCCATACAACACCGGATGAGTTTTGTATAAATCCAGCTTCTTGATCGTGTTGACTATCTCTACTTTGATTTTACGCCCATCACTTTAGGCATTGATTTCCTTATTCTTTTGTCGTCTATTTTCTAGGATGGTTTGTCCATGTAAACTTTCATTTAATCTATAGAAGTATAGCCTTATACAGGGAAACTCAATGTTGTTTGATAACAAGTTTTCCCTTCGCCATATAGTGATCACGTGTTAAAACGTAACCTTTTTTTTGAAGGGTGCAAATACAGAATCTTGATTTCTAATTTACTTGGAAATCCAATTCAAATTTCTGATTGTCGCTTAAGATTCGTACTAGTAAAAGGAAATTTGAAATTATTCTTGTATGAGTTTGCTGGTTACAATTTTTCCTCTTCTGAAAATAGTTTTTTGGTTACATTTGAGGTGAAAAGGTCTTGAAATTGTGAATCTTCTTTTTACCTTGAAAATTTCTAGACAGTTACATCATCTCGACCGTATATGGGACAAAATGACACCACAGCCTTCAAGCTTTGGCTTTGTAGTTCAAACCCATTATCCAATTTCGCCATGCGACCATGTTGAAACAATGTTGGATATTCAATTTACGCCACATATCCAAATTCTAGTTGAAAAAATTATTTCCTCGTGTGACACCAATTCACGAATGTGGGAATGTCCATGACGACGAAACAATGTTGAAATATCAATTTACACCACATATCCAAATTCTAGTTGCAAAAATTCGTTCCTCGTGTAACACCAATTCACAAATATGGGAATGTTTATGACGACGATTGTCCAACTTAATACAGATATAAATGAGATCTATATGGATATTAGATTATATTAGTATTCTGATATTCATGTTTTGAGTTTTAAATGAATGTTATATCTAGAAGATATATTTTATATTTCAATTTTAATCATTTTCACAATTGTACCATAACATTAAAAGATGGGTCAATTATGAAATCTATCCAAACATTTACCCATTTTGTCGAATCTATCTCGATTAGAGCTCTTCTCCGACAGTTGAATCGTAATTGATGTATTGAAGGATGACTTGTTATTTTACCACGAGTAAAGATTGGGATAAAATCAATGTAAAGAATTATTAATTAATCCTGTACTATCAACTTTATCCGAATACATCCTTTGATACAATTTTCGTTATTGGGTGCTAGTTTAGCATGCCATAAATCTAAATGGATAATGACATGACTATTTTTTTTTTTGTTAAAAGAGAAAATATTATTTTCATGCAATTCTTTCGTTGTTTTCACATAAATACCCCAATGCATAGATAGTTACTATACGACGCTCATATTATATCAATTTTTCAAATATACATCTGCATTAATTTAGTTTGACGATTGACAGCTAATTCACTTGAACATAAAAAATAATTTAGTTTGACGATTGAGAGCTAATTTAACTTGAATCATAAAAGCCCTACTTGAGAGCTAATATTATTTTCATGCAATTCTTTCGTTGTTCTTCATGCTCGAAATTTCAAAATACTTTGAAATATAAACCCTACTAGTTGGTGAAGGTAATATATTTGAAATATATTACTAGTTTTTTTCTTCTTGATCTTTTAAATAATAAATTAGGAATTATTTTATGATTCATGTTTTCGTATCCAAGTTTATCTTCCTATAATAGTTAATTCACCAAACTCATGTATTTCATCTAGGGGTGGCTATTAGGGTGTCGGGTAGTCGGGTACCCGATACCCGACCCGAAAATATCGGGTATCGGGTACCCGATTACCCGACAATCGGGTATCGGGTACGGGGTCGGGTATTGTTCAGATTATATGTTCGGGTATCGGGTATACCCGTCGGGTAATCGGGTATACCCGATACCCGATTTAATCCTAATTGAATCCTAATTAACACTAAAGTGCCTACACACACACGACTACACAAACACAATACAACACACCGACGCCCCTCCCTGAAGCTAACTTTTCTGTCTTCTCTCTCTCTCTCAAGTCTCAACACAACACAGTCGCCATCTCTCTCTCTATCTCTCGGACGTCTCTCCCCCTCTCGCCTCTCCTCCTCGTCGCGCCGCCTCGCCTAGCTCCGTCGCGTCGTCTCGCCTTGCTCCGCCTCTTCTAGCTCCGTCGCGCTGTGCGCGTCTGGCAGTCCCCGCGAGTCGCGACGCTCAACAGTCAGCACTCACCTTTCATCGGCTGTCGGTCCGTCTCTAGGAGGCAGTCTCGCAGACAGAAGCTTCAGCCTTCAGGTAAGAAATAAGATTCATCCCATTTTTTACTTTTATTTTTAGACGAATATTGGTGAAATGGGATGCTTTTGAAAAGATTGAATTATCCCCCTAATGGTAATTAAAATCCGGTGGACAGAGCAGTGGCGGCTCGAATTTGTTGATTGAAGTGGCATGGATACGGGAGTGGTGTGTTGATTAATTATTAGTTTGGGCTGTCAAATTTTGGGGGGAGTGGGAATGAAGAGTTCTTGTTCAGGTTTGTGGCAATCATGTTGTAATCTCACATTTGTATTAGTCAAGCTGGATAAAAAAGAAATTATGTATCTCTGTTTTTTTTTCCAGGTTATATTGTAGTTTGTCCCAATTTTCATATCCTAATTAATCTAGTAGACTTTGCTGATTGTTGATCAGCTTTTTTGACCAGTGCATCACTTCTTTATATTTATAATGTTTGTGTTCTTGGCTGGCACAAATCTTGTAGTAATCATTTACTATTTCAAGATTCAAGTTATATTTATAATTCATTGGACACAGACGGCAGCACGCAGCTTGAAAGCTGATAAACAAAAGTTAAAAAAATAAATAAAAATGAGCTGATAAACAAAAGTAAAAAAAAAATTTCAGAATTAACAGCCATGATTCGAACACAAGACCTGCGAGAATTTTAAAGATCCAGTCCAACATATAAACCAATAGGCTGCACAGTCACATTGAAATTGAAATGTGAATTTTATAAATTAATGGGTATTGGTGCCGAATACCGAGTCGGCACCAGTCGGTATTCGTGCACCACTAAAATCGGTCGTGGTCGGGTAAGTTATTCTCTTCAAATTCGGGTTGGTGCAGAAATTTTCGGGTAAGTGCAGACCCGACCCGATTAGTCAGCCCTAATTTCATCCGTACCATGCAAACGGACAACAATATCATTTATTGTGAAGAAAAATATCATTTTCATTAAAGAAAAGTATCATTTATTTTTTTACCCTGTAGTTAGAAAGTATCATTTATATTGAAGAAAAATATCATTTATCCTAAAAAAAAGTATCAAAGTATGCATATGCGGACATATATACAGGAGACCACCTCTGGTAAATTAATTAAGTCAATTATTGCTATAATGAAAGTTGAAGTTGAATGTATGTAAATTTTGGTGAGAAATAAAAATAAGCCATATTTCGTTATCATATTAAATTGATAATCCCAATTAGATATTTCTATGCTATAATTAATAACTAGAAATGTTACGTTTTTAATACACAGAAAAAAATAAAAGGCCATATTAGTAAATTTGTTTTTAGGTGTATCGATATTTTCCTTTTTTTTTGTGGGATTGCATGTCGTTAATTATGGTTATGTCTATCTTAGATAGATTTTTATTCTTTCAAATCCATTTTTCTGTTTATTCTATATTTCAAATATAGTTTTAACTTCATGCAATTGACACTTCGCACAGACGATAATGGAATTTGATGGTTAGTTTTTTTTTTTTTGCTCCTTCAACGTTTATTTTATTTCGAATTTATTGCACTGATAATGTAATTCTTTGCTTTGCCATTTGGTTTGCTTCCTTTTCGTCTTTTTTTGTATGTTTCTTAAATTATGGCTAAATGAATGTTACTTTGCGTAACAATAAACTGACCAAACAATATCTTATAAATGTGCACATATTTATAGGTGTGCAACAAATCAACATTCCACATAGAAAATAAAAAATTTGCAACGTTTAATTACACAAAATGTGCATTGTTTGTACTATTATGTGCAACAGAAAGTGTAGTTAATACAATAAATATGTGCATTAGAAGGGTTAATTAGTTTGTGAACATTATATTGAACAGAATATATATTATAAATGAGTTACAGATTCTCTTATGCGTGCAATAAAATCAAAATTCCATATACAATACAAAAATGAAAATCACACAATGTTTTATTGCACAAGTAATGCGTAATCTTTATTAAATATGTTTTATAGGAATTTTAACTAGTGCAAAAATACATTATTCTACATAATATTAAATGTATGCAAAATATTTGTTAGCCATGTGCTAAATAAAATTTAGTATGTTCAACAATAATTTGAACAAATTATACATTAGACAGAAAAATCCCTACTTTTTTGGTAAGTGGCGAGATTCTAGGAAGGTGGAGAGATTTACGTCTGAAGTGGCAGAGAAGATGAAGTTTTTTTTTAAATCATTTTTGCGCTTATTCAATTAACCACATTGATGGCTAACATCATCAATTTAATTTAAATTAATCTGGACTATAAATTTGGGCTAGATCCCTGATTATTATTCATTCTAATTTCTTACACATATAGACATTCTCATCATAATTATCTCATATATATATATATATATATGTGTGTGTGTGTGTGTGTGTGTGTGTGATTCAGGTATGAAATAATAATTTGATAGGAAATGAGAATGAATATGGGCTTTTGATTTGCTGGATCAATGGTTGAGATTTAATTTCGATTGTGCTACGGTTTTGTATTTTTGTGTGCTACGTGGATTACTGTGCAGACCATTCTTATGCTACACTTAAATGAAAGATGTGCTAAACTAATATATTTAGCATATGTGCTATGAATGAATGAAATATGTGCTAAACTAACATGCGCAACATAGTAATTCTGATTGTGCTACATAAATATGAAAGATGTACAACTATTCCTATTTCCTATACTAAGGAGCTTTCTCACCATAACTCAACCATATATATATATATATATATATATATATATATATATATATATGGGTGGGTTATGGTGAGAAAACTCATTAGTATAGGAAATATGAATAGATATGTATTCATATTTGTGTAGCATAATCAGAATTATTATGTTGCACATATTAGTTTACCACATCTTTCATTGCAGCATAACGCAAGAATGATTCTAGTGCTGCACAGTAATCCGTGTAGCACACAAAACATAAAACTTTAGCACAACCAAAATTAAATCTCAACCATTGATCCAGCAAACAAAGGTCCGGATTCATTCTCATTTCCTATCAAATTATCATTTCCTACCTAATTCATCTCCTATATATATATATATATATATATATATATATATATTTAACGTGAGAACTATTTTTATCGTGAGAACATGAGAACCAAAAAATGATGAATTCGGTGTGAAACTTAATGAATCCGCTGGGAAAGTTACTGAATCCAAAAAAATGAAATTTTCGCCTCTCATGGGATTCGAGCCATGGGCAAAAATTATGAACTTTTGGATTCAGTAACTTTCCCAGCAGATTCATCAATTTTCATAGCAAATTCATTTTGTTCGTAAAGAATTTTCGTGGTTCTTAGTTCTCACGTTAAAGTTGGTTCTTATTTGAACCTCACTCTATATATATATATATATATATATATATATATATATATATATATATAGGGTTGGATCCAGTGAGAACTCATCTTTTTTGAGAACTTGAGAACCATGCATAAGACGTAGAATATAATGCACAAAACAGTATAAAGTTGTGCATAACGAAAACTTTCTAAAATTGTTGCACAACAAAATAATTTTAGAAAGTTTTCGTTATGCACAACTTTATACCGTTTTGTGCATCATCTTCAACGTCTTATGCATGGTTCGCAGAGTTTGTTAAAAAGATATGGTTCTCATTTGATTCACTCCTATATATATATATATATATATATATGGTTGAGTTCCCGTAGTTCCTGGTCCCCAGATAGTATGTAGTACCCAATCTAGACCACGTATTTTGAACACGTGGCCACACCACAATCTGACACATGGCAGCTCATTTCATTTTTTATTTATTTATTTTTGTAAGGGTCAAAATGGGAAGAAATGAAATCAGCCTTTTTCTTCTACTCCTTGGCGGCAGCGGACGACGCTGGAGACGACGAAGGTGGCAACGACAGCGGACGGCGCCGGCGACAACGACGGCAACACCGACGAACAGCAGCAGCAAGATACACAAACAACAACAAACATCAGATTTTGAAAGAAAGAAAAAGAAGAAAAAAATTTAAGAACAAAATTGATGGATTTTGAGAAAAAATAGAAGATGAATTTGATAGATGATTGAAGAATCGAGAAAGATGTTGGCTATGATGGTGGTTCATGTCGAATTCACCGGGAATCATGGAAAGAGATGACGGAATTGGCAGATAAGGATGGATGCGAGATTTGTTGTCGAAAACCACAAAAATGCATTAAACAAAATATGAAACTGCATTGAACAAAATATAAAACTACATGTTGCCATGAAACATAAACATGCATTTCTTTTCGGGAGTCCATCTCATAAAAACTCCAAAGTTAACCGTGCTTGGCTTGGAGAAATTGAGGGATGGGTGACCCCCTGGGAAGTTTTATCAGGGAGTATGTGAGTGAGGACAAAACACAATGAAAAGACTTGTATTGGTATGTAGGGTCAGCCGTCAATCCGGAAGCCAGGTCGTTACAAGTTGGAGCTGTTAACTATCACGACCAACTCAATCCTAGTGGACGAGGACATGGTTCAAGACGTGCAATTGAAGGCCTCTCAATTCCTATATAAGAGAGGTAGATCGACAACAGTCAGACACAACTCTTGAAGAAATCACAGAAAATCTATTCCTATCTATAAGTTTGTTTTCATAACATTTCTGATAACACGAGTATTGTTTATTGAATACGCCAAATATCCATATCCTCAGCCAATGCCCAAACTCAAGGCTCGATAGTTTCCCTATCACGACACATGATAATCAAATACGCCACCAATATAAAGGCCACCTTCAAATAGTCTGCGGCATCATCATCCAACTGTTGTATATTGAATCGACTGCGAAGCTCTGAAATGGTAGTCCTCCGGCCTCGAAATAATCGATAAAACATGATTGGCTGAGAAATGTCATGCCTTGAATTCAAATCAAAGTCGCACGGGCTGAAGCACAATCTAGACACTAAATCAAACTCCACTATCCCAAATCTTATATCGGTTCCACAAATATGGAAACATATCTCGAACTCAGGTCCGATCAACGGCCTATCGCGCCAGAAGATGGTGTAGTGTATTATTTGCGCTTTCTCCTCTCCTAAGATAAAGAAGATGGCCAAAGCAACTATCTCTGAATAAGTCAATACTGTCGCGCTGCTCTAAACATGCATTAACCTCTCCCAATACTTTGGTTCGGATGTATTGATTGATGCGTCCTACATAGCCTTGCATATAGGGTCTTAACCACATATAACGAAGTTGTAAATACACAAGATTATGGTAAATTAATATTGTTTACACCAAAAAATAATCTATATACAGTATGAACGTCTGGAAATAACCAATGCACGTTGTTCTTAAGTACACGGTGTGAACCGTGTATTGAAGAACAACATGCACGGTACCGTGTTCATGCACATAAAATCAACAAATTCAACATAAATTCAATTTTTAAGTTACTAAACTCACAAATAAGTTAAACTTCCTCAGTACACGGTATTGTGCACTCCATGAAAATAATCGTGTACATCATGAAAAAAATGAAATTCAACATAAACTCAATTTTTAATGCCCACATTACTAACCAGAGGGGGTAGTGGTCGTAATTCAGTACCCGAAGTTAAAGGTTGTCGATCCGAAATGTCATCGATGTGCTTGCGTATGTAGTGACGAGTTGCACGCTCCAGCGAGGAGGCTTCTTCCGCCGACGAGGAGGCTTCTTCTGCCCATTGCTCGCTCTGTCGCGTCTGGTGAGTACCGAGGATCGGAATATGTAGTTGAATCAGTCATATGTCTGTGCGTCCTTGCGTGAATGAGAGTGAGAGTTCACGAGAGAGAGAAAGTTTGCGATGAAAGGAGACAGAGAGAGCGAATGTGTCTGCAACAATGAGAGAAGAGTGTGTGTGTGTGAGAGAGAGAGAGGCTGCGATGGGAGAGAGATAAATAATCTTCTAAACCTAAAAAGATGAAATTTTGAATTTTTTGAAGTGGTGGGTCAGGGATAATTTTGTCTTTTTAAGTTAAAATGACTATAAAAACTCATGTTTTTATGAATGTGGATATGAAACTCATCTCCCTATTTCTTTTGTCTACAAATATATATTAGCACAAAACTAAATCAATCCAAAACTGAAAAATGAGGAAAGAGAATCAATTTAAAATGACAATCGAACATAACTTTGTGAATCATGAACCATACCATTTTACGGGTCCCTCTAAACAAAGTCCCCTTAATATCTGGAGCATGTAGAAAGGATATATAGTACCAAAATGTAATCAAATACCATCCCAGTCCAACCAACAATATAAACAAACTAACTCATATGGAAAATAAATTATAGATTTTACATAAAATATATATGTCTGAGAAATAACATTATAAATGACACAAGGACCAAATTAAGTCCACCAGAAGTAGTAATATTGGAAAGAGCATTTTGGTTGAATTAAGAAACCATAACTTTCTAGCTATAAAATATAAATGTGTAGATAATACAATTATTTATTAAAAGTACGACAGGGTATATAGGCGAATAATTAATGGCTCTAGAATTGAAACGAACCAATATATACCAACAAAAGAAGAGTTATATCAACTTTCGATCCCCAATTAATTTCAAGCTCACAAGCAAGTACCTCAAAGAATAGTACTACCAATACAAACATCATCATCATCATCATCAGCACACAGAAAGTTTCTTCATTTTTTCAATTCTTCATCTAATCAAGTACGTTTTTTTTTAATTACTTTCATATGTTTATATTCCTCAAACATTTTAAGTAATTATTTTAGATCAAGATATTCAACTTCATCATGATGTTTTTATGACAAGTACTATTAACCATTTAAGGGGAGTTTGGTTGAAGGAAATTAAGAAGGAAAAAATGAATCACGAGATAAAAATCTATTAGTGTTTGGTTGGATTTTTCTTTTAGTAATTCTCTTTTTAACATTCCCCAATTTAAGGGTTTTGTCAATTCCCCATCCCCTCCGTACCTCCATTTGCCATAAAACAAATGTTCATCAAACAAAAATTGTATGACACTGACTAAAGATGCTTTCAAACGTAATAGAATATCTTAAAGGATATTGAAAAACTAAATTCATTCAATTTCGGTATTTTATAAACTTCACTTGAAATTGTTATAATTCATTTAAAAATGTGACAATTCCATTCCATTGCTAACTCCATTCTCATATGATTCCCTCCGCCAACCATAATAATTCTAATATTTATTTCGTCCATTTCTCATTATCTTTCCATTGCTACTCCATTCTCATATGATTCCCTCCGGCACACTACACTTATTGACATGTAAATATATTATGTTTTGTTTAAATAGTCTAGCAAATCTTCCCAAATGAAAATATATACAGTTTAAGACCCATTCTGTTCTTTTCCCCGAGCACATTCTCAAATTAAATGCATCAATTTTTTTGCTGGCTCACTTGCTCCTTATATCCCATATATTTAAATAGCTTTTACAAAATATTTTAAAAATAATATGTACAAAAAGAAAAATAAATATTGCCCTCTTGTATATGGCGCAGTTAATTACTAACAACCTCTAGAAATTCATCAAAACTAGGCAATCTCTGGCGATGAAGACACGTAGCGCGATCTAAGATCCTATGTCGAGATAGCATTGAACTTTCAACTAAACAAATCTTAAGAATTTGCAGATTAATGCAAACAACCCATAAGATTCCAATTCCATATATATGGTGTTTCTTCAACTTTTCCAATAGTGAAAAATTTCATGAAAGGACTCCTCAAAAGTGATAAAACTCCACCATGCATATAGATGACCTCATTCGCTCCATAGCTAATATATATAACTGCTACTTTGAGAAGATATGTGTTATCTCTAGAACCGACAAAATGAGTCCGACCCAAAAAGCCAGCCCGGGATACTCGGAATTCGGGCTGGTTTGGGTTTAAAAATTAAAGACCCGAAAAAACCCCTGGGCCTACCGGGCTTCGGGCCAAAAAAAACAGGGGTTTCGGGCTAAAAAAAGTCCGTCCGATATTCTATTAAATATACATATTTATAAAGTTATTTAATATACATATCTATATTATTTAATAATATTAATTGTATATATATATATATATATATATATATTTGCAATTAAAAATATTAATTTTATATATTAAAAAAAATTCGAAAAATGATCTAAAAAAAACCACCCGCCCGAAAACCCATCCGGGGCTGGTTTAGGTTTCATATTTTTAGGCCTGAAAATTTTTGTGCGTAACTTCTTCTTTTCTCCAATCATTTCTCGAGATTAAAATAGTATAATGTTTATATATACCCTCTTCTTTTTCCAGTCAATTTTTGAACAAAGCAACTTCTCTTCTATTCATTTCTTTCTACTCCCAGAGCTAGATTAATCAATCCTGGATTTATAATTTATATAACCGTGATGCCTCATTAAGTCAAATTATATGGTGTCTAACTGTTATTGGTTTTGAGGTGGAAGAATGCTTCAACCTGAAGAGACAACTACTTTATGAATTATTTGATTCTCAGAAACATGATCATGTCTCAAGAATTTGTAAAAGGATTTGTCTTCTCAATCTGAAAATTCAATTCTACTTTTATTAAGGAACTTTCTCGATCGAGAAGATATTCATCAATATTCGTGAAATCTGAATGTATAAAGGTTTGATTATATTTTATGGCCAACTTTAAGCCAAGTTGCAAAAATAGTTTGATTTTTAAAAAAAATGCAATTATATATAGTCCATGCCTAAATTTTACGGTTTGAAATTGTAACATAGAATACAGAAGTTTTACGTGGATTAATTTTTCCATCCAGCAAAACATCGACATTAAATTTGGGTCTTTAATATCAGAATTTTAAACCCAAAAAATTGTGTGTCGGACCATATTTAAACATGATGGTATTTCTTTCAAAAGTCGAACTATTTTTACAACTTAACCCTAAAATCGAGTCATAAAATATAAGTAACATATGTATATATAACGCTAACATAACTGCAGTACGTCGGAACCAAAGTATGAAATGAAATCGAGCATGTTTTGCGTGCACAGTGATTAGTGAGAAAGTCTAATGACTAATGCTAACGAGTAACAAATCATCATCATCATCATCATCATCATCATTTTGGCTTGTACTATTTCACTTGAAATTCTCTATTTAAGTTTTGGTGTCTACATGTGTTCCCCCATTAATTTTATTCTTTAAAAAAAAACAGTTTCAGTCTCTAATACTTTAGTTTAATTATACTATTGTTAATAAGGATTCACTTAATTCAACTAGCTAGGAGTTTCTATTATTTTTATAATTAATTTTGAAATTTTTATTTAATTGATTGTTACGATTGATTATCTCATATGTATAATCTTGTAAACTTCATTTTTAGTAATAAATATTAATTAGAATTCATTATATAATATTTTTCCGATGAAAAATATAAAAATAATAGTAAGACACATAAATATTATGGGACTAATGATCTGAACAGGTTGCATTTATTATGTAATTTGTTCGACATATTCAATCATGCAATAAAAACATTGTTTTAGTAGAATACCGCACATGCATATCTTGAGCATTTTGACAGTTCGATTCCAAAATGCATGAGCAAGGGAACCTAATCAAGTTGACTGAAATCTTGTCCATGAACAATAATTTCAGTCTTACACTAGAAACTCCTCAATCAATTTGCCTATTACACAAACACACGCATTAAGAATCGGCATCTGCTTCAGACAGTCACGCGGTGAAGCCAAGCGACGAAGGCTTCGAGCGTTTTCATGTCGGAACGGTAGTGTTTCTGCGTGAACTCGAGCAGCGCCGGCCACGTGAAGTCGGGATACAACCTGGGAAGATTGGCTTGAGCTAGCAGCTGTTGCGGTGGGGTGACGACCTTGTCCGTTTTGGGACAGAGGAAGAATGCAACAGATATTCGCGGCGTCGTGGTGTTCACTACTGCTCTGTGCAGGCACCCCTTGTAGATCCCATTAGACAGCGCCTGCATGCCAACCTCATTGGTTACGTCATCCTCAACAATCATGGAAGAAATAATTGAGTGTTTTACCATGAAGGTGTCGCCTATGTTGACGACAAAAGCGTGTGGGTTGGGAGTGATGGAATGCCATTTTTGATCAACATAGACCTCCAGCCCTCCCACTTCGTCCTGATGCAGTATCGTTAAGGATGTAGGGTCGCAGTGGGGCCCTGTTCCTAGCGCTGCATCTGCTCTCTGACATGGCGGGTAGTAGTTTAACCTCATTATCGAATCATTTGCTTCGAAGAATTCTCTGAAACAATCTGCTCCCACTCCCAGACTTATTCCCAAAACCGACATCACCTTCAAACACACACCGCTCATCGCCTCACAGTACTCCTGCAACACCCTTCTGCAAATACAATACACAAACATCAATATATATATATAGAGAGAGAGGCGATATGATATGCCGCCCACCTTCCAACCACCGCTCACGTTTAGTCCGCATTTTTTATAGATTTATTTTGATTTTAATATATCAGAAATTGTTACTGACATCATTAATTTTATGAACTACATAAAATTAAAAGTTCAATTTATTTATTTTCCCTTTTAACTCTAAGTAAATCAATAAAAACAAAAATTAATGATGTTAATAATAATTTTTAAAATATTATAATTAAAATAAATGTATAAAATAGAAAATATAATGTTAATATGGACTAAAGATGAGTAGTAGTCACGAAAGGTGGGCGCATATGCTTGTCTTCTATTATGAATATACCATCAATCTTGAGAAAATTACGCACCCAAAGGCGGCGTAGTCTTCCCCCATTGTCTGGGAGAAGTAGGTCTGGACAATGTCGGAGAGGTTTGGGTCGGCGCAGTACCGAAACGATAGCGTCTCCTTCCACGGAAGCTTAGAGGAGAATCTGTTAGTGAAGCTGCTAGCGTAGCCGCAATGCTCGCCCGGTTTCCGCAGGGCTTTCTCCTTCTCCGCGAGCGGCATGCCGAAGAAGGAGCTGGTCGCTCTGTGGACCCGGTCGATGAGGTCGGCATCGATGCCATGGTTGACGACGAGGAAGAAACCGTGGCTGCGGCACGCCTGGTCGATGAGGTGGGCCGCATTGGCGACGGCCTCGGTGTCCCCGGATAGGAACCCCCCCAGGTCTAGTGGAGGGACGTGGAGGGGCGGGGGAACCTCCGCACACGGCTTCTCGTCGTCGGGCCAGATAAATTGGGAAGGGATGTGGGCTTGGTGTTGGAGGATGGAGAAAGACATTGTGCCTTCTCCTTGATTATTATTAATCATATGGTGTGGTGTGGTAGGAGAGAGGTTTATATATAGGGAGAGGGAATTAGGACATGACAAGAGTTGTAATAACAATATTAATAATATATAGGACAAGTGGGGGAAGGGTCTAAATTGGGAATTAATGTCGGGCTCTTTTTCGCTAATCATGGAACTTTTACTAATTCTCCTCCTCAACTAAAAACGGGGTTTTTTCGTATATAAAACTATCAAACTATTCGAGCTGGACTGAAAAGATGTTCTAATTAACGAAGAAGGAATGGAGATGGTGGTGGAGAATTTGAGCTTTTAGCAACCGGGGAGCAGAAGTGGCAAAGAAAAGGTGGAAAAGAATAGTGGTGGAGTGAAAAGTAATATGCAGAAATTTCAAGATGAATGCAGAATCACATCACATCATCAATCAAAACAAGGGTATTACAGAAATTGAGTCATTTAAAACATGTTAATTGTATTGTAGAACTGAAAGAGGAATTAGAGGCTGTAAAGATTGTTGTGTTTATTAAGAATTACAAGAACCCTTTTTATAGGGTTGGAAAAAGATGTACAAGGAAAGAAGTAAAAAAAGGAAAACAATAAATTAAGGAATATAGATCCTTAAATCTTGCTAATTGATCCTTTCCTTTCAACGCTAATATTCTTTCCTTTCAACACTCCCCCTCAAGTTGAGTGACGGGATTTCCGATGCTCAACTTGTCGAGAACTTCTACAAAACTCTTGGAGTTCATAGCTTTGGTTAGGATATCAGCGAGTTGGTCTTCAGATCGTACAAAGGGTAATGCCACAATACCACTTTCGATCTTTTCTTTAATAAAGTGTCTATCAACTTCGACATTTTTCATTATGTCGTGTTGTACAAGGTTCTCTGATATACTGATGGCAGCTTTGTTGTCGCAGAACATCTGGCATGTCTTTGTTGGATGGAGGCCCAGTTCCATTAATAGTCTTCTTAACCAAAGGACTTCAGTTAGACTACTCTTAATTCCTCTAAACTCCGCTTCAGCACTTGAGAGAGCCACTATCTTTTGTTTTTTACTTCTCCATGAGACAAGATTACCTCCAATAAAAGCAAAGTATCCGGCTGTAGATTTCCTGTCAACTGGATTTCCAGCCCAATCAGCATCAGTGTAGGCTTGTATCTCTAGATGTCCAGCCCTTTTGAACAACAACCCATAGTCAAAAGTTTTCTTCAAATATCTCACAATTCTGAGCGCAGTTTCTAAGTGGTCAGCTTGAGGTTGGTGCATAAATTGACTCACAACACCAACGGCATAAGCAATATCAGGTCGAGTATGAGAAAGGTAGATAAGTTTCCCTACCAGACGCTGATACTGCCCTCGATCTGCTAACTCGGCCCCCTCTATAATTTGTAGTCCATGATTCACAACGATGGGTGTTTCTACTGGCTTGCAATCCAGCATTCTTGTCTCGGCAAGAAGATCTAGAGTATACTTCTTCTGGTTGATGAAAATTCCCTTCTTTGATATGAGTAATTCAATTCCGAGGAAGTACTTTAGTTTTCCCAAATCCTTCATTTCAAATTCTTTGAATAGGTTTTCTTTCAACTTCTGAATTTCTTCTGAGTCATCTCATGTTATGATCATGTCATCCACATAAATAACCAAATAGGAAATCATATCACCTCGTTTCTTTAGAAATAAGGTGTGATCTGAATTGCTTTGCTGGTATCCAAACTTCTTCATAGGCGTGGTAAATCTCCCAACCAAGCCCTAGGAGACTGTTTAAGTCCATATAGAGTTTTCTTCAACTTGCAAACCTCACCATCTTCAAACTCATCTGAGAATCCCTGAGGTGCTTCCATGTATACCTCTATTTCTTTCTCTAATTCCCCATGAAGAAAAGCATTAGTAACATCAAACTGATGAAGATCTCAATCCTTGTTGGCAGCAATAGAGAGAAGAGCTCTGACTGAGCTCATTTTTGCCATTGGTGAGAAGGTCTTTTCATAATTTATCCCGTATGTCTGTGTGTATCCTTTTGCAACAAGCCGAGCTTTGTACCGTTCAATAGACCCGTCCGGTTTCCATTTGATTGTGAAAACACATCTGCATCCTACATGCTTCTTCCCTTTTGGCAACTTGCACTTCTCCCATGTATGATTCCGATCTAATGCACTTATCTCTTTCTTCATGGCATTTCTCCAATGTTCAATCTTGAGAGCCTGTTCTACTGTTTGTGGGATCTCTTCTTCATATAAGACTGCTTCATAGGCTGTAGCACTTCTGGATAAATTTCCCTTAAGCAAAATTCCCAACAGAGTATCGAGTATTTCGCACAGTCTTCTCAGGGGCATATCGTTTAGGAGGAACACCCCGGTTACTCCTGGGTGGTAGCACATATCCCCCAATATCACCATCTATCGTGTTTTTTTCAATGACTTGAGAAATATGATCAGAAGATACAGAAGCAATAGTGGTAGGTTCAGAATCCCTTACCTCGGATATCGGTGGCGGAGAGATGAGCTCGAGCAATGGATTAGATTGTTCTGAGATGGGTGAGATTGGCTCGGTGGCAAGGCTAACTTTTTCTGTTGGATCCGCTTCCGGACCTGTCATGGGTAACCAACTAATTAGCAAGTCGATCTCACTCTCTTTCTCACTCCCCCCCTGACTGTTAAGGTGGTTATCATAAAAATTTTCCGTTTCAAGAAAATTGCAATTCATGGTGGTGAAGACTTGACGGGTTTTGGGATTGTAACACCTATATCCTTTTTGATTCATACCATAACCAACAAACACACACTTAATAGCACAAGGAGAGAGTTTAGTTCGTTCATGTTTGGGAATATGAACAAATACAGAGCAACCAAAAACCCGAGGTTGAAGAGTAAGGGCGATAGGTATAGCGGCAAGAGTGGATAATTTTTGTAAGGGAGTTCAAAGCTGGAGAGTTCTAGTAGGAATGCGATTTATAAGATAAACGGAGGTGGCAACAGCTTCAGGCCAAAAATGGGTGGGCACATGAGACTCAATCATCATAGCACGGGTCATTTCAAGGAGAATGCGATTCTTTTGTTCTGCAACACCATTTTGTTCGGGAGTGTGGGGACAAGTGGTTTGATGGATTATCCCTTTTTGTTGGCAAAGGTTTTTCATGGAATTATTGACAAATTCTCCCTCTCCCCCCCATTATCGGTTCTAAGGGTTTGGATGTTTTTCTGAAATTGAGTTTGGACCATGGTATAAAAATTAGTAAATTTTTCAAAAACCTGATACTTGTGTTTGAGAAAATATGCCCATGTCATCCTAGTGCAATCATCAATAAAAAGCAGAAAATATTTAAAACCATGACCCCCCAATAGGTGAAGGTCCCCAAACATCAGAGTGTACTAAAGAAAAAATAGAGTCAACTTGTGTATCATTTGTTTTAAATGATTATCTATGAATTTTAGCTAAAACATAAGTTTCACAAGATAACTTCTCATTTTGCACTAATTTAGGAAATAGAATCTTAAGATAACCCGTGGAAGGATGCCCTAATCGTCGATGCCAGAGCCAGGCTTCCCGGTCTGCAGTTCCGTGAGCCAGCATCACCTTGCCTTGTTGAGCCATCTCATCCACATAGTACAATCCGTTCCGCTCAGTGCCACGCCCAATAATCTTCCCTGTCCTGATATCTTGAAGGAAACAGAAGTGGTGGTGCATTAGCATGGTACAACTGAGTTCTTTTGTAACGTGGCTAATTGACATTAGCTTATGGGAAAGAGACGGAACGTATAGACAATTTGAAAGCCGTAAAGTAGGAGAAATTTCTATAGTTCCAGCTCCCTCAACCCGAGTCAAATCACCACTGGCAGTTTGAACATGTGTTCGAAAAGATTTGAATGACTCAATTATATCAGATTTATCAAAAGTCATTGTATCAGTGGCGCCATAATAAAAAATCCACCCCTTATCCCTATCCATTGTATCACAAAAGGCTTGACACGCAGCGGAAATATTTAAGGAATTTTTACATAATCCAGAGGTGCTTCTGGTATTGTGCAAAAGGTTGGGGTGTTTTTGCAAGAGATGGGGTGACTTTTGCAATTTCTTAGAACTTAGAGGACTAGACTGCAATATGTGGGGTTTATCTTGTAAATAACAAGAAGAATGAGGGTTTAGTGGCAAACCACTAAATCCTATACCTGATGCGTCTCCTCGTCCCCCTCTTTAGCCGCCCTCCCCCTTTCATCTCCTTTACCTCTCGCAGTCGCTCGTCCGTCGCCCACAGCCATCGATCATCCGGTCACCTCCTGGCTATCAATGTCAATCGTCGTCTTTCCTTTCGCCAGTTGAGTCTTGTGGTTATTCTCCCACCAATCTGGGTAACCGACAAGTTGGAAGCACATCTCCTTGGTGTGTTTGTTCATACCACAATGGGTGCAATAGAGCTTCGATTTATCCTCCCTTTTCCGCGATGACGGGTTTCCGGAGCGGTTGGAAGGTCCTCTGGAGGCGATGTGCTGTGGGTGTGCGTTCGGCCGAGGTATAGACTGTCTGGCGGCGCCGCCAGCTCCTATTCCCGATGAGTTTATGTTGGTAATTTGGGTTTCGTCTGACATTCTGTTTTGGTTTTGTTTCAGGAGGCTACTGCCTTGATCGAAAAAAAAGGTTTAGGAAAGGTATGGAACGATGATGATTTAGTTCTGAGTTTCTAGGATCATCTCTGCTCTGATACCATGTTAAAACATGTTAATCGTATTGTAGAACTGAAAGAGTGATTAGAGGCTGTAAAGATTGTTGTGTTTATTATGAATTACAAGAACATTTTTTATAGGGTTGGAAAAAGATGTACAAGGAAAGAAGTAAAAAAGGAAAACAATAAATTAAATAATATAGATCCTTAAATCTTGCTAATTGATCATTTCCTTTCAACACTAATATTCTTTCCTTTCAACCGAGTCGATTATCTCGTTGCTCAAAATTATTTGTTTACGCGCCCTTATCACTATTTTATTCCGTTATTCAAGGTAAGTGCTCTGCATCACAAGGAAAACCGATATTTGTTGATGCCAATTAATAGACATTCATGCATCATCAACCTTTAACCCTTCGTTTTCCTACAAATCATCACATGCACAACATCATAATAAAAACATGATGCAGCCTCAAAATCTGCTCCTAAATACTTTAATAGGAAACATCCAAATGTTGGTGAGTTATTTATGGATGGAGAACGAACTTGCCTGGTCTAGTTTCCAGCCAAACAAGAAGAATTTCAATCGAATCTTACCTATGGAGAAAGTCATCATCATTTGACTCAACACTACCAGACTCCCTGCGGAAACTATTCGTGTACTCCGTTTGGATTACTAATTCATTATATTCAATTGATCAAGGTCCATTTATTAATTAGAGTGCCTAAGAGTCAAGTTTATGTTTCTATATTTTTGGAGGGATGATGTCACACAACTACTATATAAGTATCCAGCAAGTTTTATCATTATTCAATCAAAGAATTCTTTTTCTTTTTCTTTTTTCTTTTAATACATCACATCCGCTATTTTTAGTGTCTACTGGATAAACCTCATGATCTCGTGCAAACCATACCCACACAGGACAGGTAAACCACATACTCACGTTCCCGTGCAATAGCATGCAAGCTACATAGAACGGGTAAATCACACTTAGAAAATGAGATGTGACTAGCTCAGATCCATAAAAGCGTTAGTAGGGTTCGAACATGTGGCATTTTGGCCACGAGATTCCACTTTACCACTAATCATCCCAAAAGGACCCATCAAAGAATTCTATATTTTAACAAGTTCTCGTATTTGGAGTGAGTGATTCATTGATTCCTCCTAAGTCAATCGACTAGCTTGGTCACAAGTGATTCCGTGATTAATAGGGTTGAGTGTGTCCGTTATCATCGGTTGACCTATCTTTTACGTAATTTCTTCCGTTGTGGGTTTCAGCCTGCATCAACGCTTGCACACACCATAGATAGATGCAGCTTTTGTTCAAAAGTGTGGCTGGATGCCTCCTCCACACTCTCAAATCAGAGTATATAGAGACATAAGCAAAATCTATGATATCAAAACTATATATAAATATATACATATTATTAGTTGCAGATTGGGAGAAACAGGGGACAGATCCAGCTGGCAATATCAATACTAATACCAATGGTAGAGGCTAAGTTAGGCATATAAAGATGTTCACGGAATATCTCTTAAAGATTTGTCTCAGAATTAGTTTCGATTCAAAAGACTTTTCAAGATGAGAATTGAATTGTCAAATCAGAGTCGCGCACATAATATTTGCTATGAGAATATTGGATTCACCGATATTAGCATATAAACTTGCATGCGCTATGCTTATGCTTCTTAGAAAACAAGTACACTTAACTTATATGTATCTTACAAATTTATAATTGGAAACTTGGATTTTTATAAGAATTTCAAAGTTACAATAGTCAATGATTAGTCCTTGGACTTGAGGTACCCTATATAGTAAGAGTGTTGATATTCGACCATAATATGGTCAGCCATAATCGACTTTATTGAATGAAAAAACCGTTTATTTAATATTAATCGGTTAAAAATTGGTTTTACATTAAAATCATCTGATGGAATTATATTTTTGCCCTTATCGAATGAAAAAATAAAATTTAAAATTAAAATTAATATGGGAAAAATATATTTATGTAAAAATAATTAACACATTAACTTAATATTATTATTCTGTTAATTAATTATGTTGATTATTACTAAAGTATCTCCGTGTGGCTGACCATAATGTAGCCGCTTAGCTTTATTGACCCTCTGTTGGTCTCGCTACATTTGATATATCTCGTTGTTACTTAACAATCAAAAAGAATTATATGGGATATTACATTAATAAACATGTAGATTAATGAGTGATCATAAAAAATGTATTACTTTCCTACAATGATCAGTGATTCAATTGGAAGATGTAGCTTAGATGATGCATGAGTGGACAAGACATGTATTTAAACTCGTATTGGAAGTTAATTAGTAAATTAATCTACTATTTTACCAAGTTCTAAGTAGATGTGCTACTTATTAGCTTTTCCGTTGTTTTCTGAAGTTCATTGAACCTACGAATCGATTCCACGTATGTTAGTCCCATTATATATACAAGTTAATCAAATAAACATTTTGTTTTAAATTCGTGAGTGTTACGTTTCCAATACTTGCTACTGTACTAGGTCCTACATTAATCTATTTGGAGAGCATATGTAATTCAAAGGCTATATTTAATTTAATTGTTAAATTAGTATTTCATTACAAATTAGACTGTTTAGTTCAAAATTGATACTAAATAGGTTAGGAAGTTCAAGTAATTCGGAATGGGCAGAATAAATAATTTTCATTGATTAAATTAATTAAAGCTAATGACTAATTTCAAACAGAATTTTATGCATATTGTATTTATAATCTGTGGGCATAACAATTAATGAAGTTCAAATAAATCTCCATTTATTCCTAGAAGAAAAAAAGAAAAAGAAAAAAGAAACTGAACAAGATAAGTCATTTACTTGGTTGTGACCCATCCTATATCAGAGGTGGGATATGGTTATCAAGCGACCATTTCAGATATCTGAATATTTTTTATTCACTGATTATAGAATTAGATGTTATGATTCTCTATGCACTGAGAAAATATACTCATCGTTTTTGAAGAAGATAATTTAGTTTATGTCTTTATTTGGGCTAGTTGATTAAGCTTATTTTACATAGTCTATAAATTCTTATTGCTTATAAGTTGTTTGAAGAGCTTATAAAATATAATGTAATAAGAGCTTATAAATTATAAAAATGTTTGGATAACCCACTATAAGAAAACAGCCGAATAGAGACGATCTTACGACGAAAATTATTCCGTTGCAAATTTACGACGGACTAGCTATGGAACTACGACGGACTATAGTAATCGTGTTTAACTACGATATCTAAAACAGAACAACGATTTGAATCTCCCGGGAATTTTTTTTAACTACGACATCTACAACGAATTTAACGATGGATACTGTTTTTTTCCAATAAAATTAACGACGGAATCTATCCTTTGTTAGGATTTATTAATATTTATTTATTTATAAAAATAGAAAAATATGTGCCCATTTCAAAAAGAGCCATACGCTGATTTCTTTTCCAGTTGAAATATGAGCCCTAATCCTCTCCCTCTCTCTCGCATCCTAGCCATCATTGTGACCTCGTCGTTCCTCGCCGTCACTGTGCCCTCGCTGTCGTCGTACCTCGCCGAAGGTATCAATGTTCAGATTCAGTTTTCGTTTCACACATAGAGGGTGTTTGGCTGTAAGCTCCCCAAAAACAGCTTATAAGCTGTTTTTTAAGTTTGAAAAACAGCTTATAAGTTGTTTTTGGGAACTTATAAGCTCAGCCAAACACCCTCATAATTGTATGAATGTTAGGATGAGTTTTGGCTTTAAATGATTGTATCAGACATATTTCTTTAATCAAGAGTTTTTTGGGTGGTGATTTATGAGCTCAAATCTGACACCAAATTGAGCCTATTCAATCATTTATATATTTGATTCGAACCACCATAAATCACATTTGTGGTAGGTAATAAACTGAAATTTAGGGGCATCCTATAAAACCCAAATATCTGGCTATTTCCTGCTCAAGAATTGGAGATGTGTTTGTAATGCCTACTTTTCCCCTAATTTTATATATATAATTGAATTCCCGCTTGTTTTATGTGGAAATGGCCGAGAATAGGCAACTTTTGAAAACTATGTTCACTAATTATCCAATTCCACGAAACAAGTGCTGCGTATACCCAAACTATTATTTAAATATATTTTGGGTCAATTTTCACAATTCTCAACACAAGCAGTCAAATGTCGGTCCACTTCTAAAAAAAGACTGTGAAATCAGTCTTATTTACTTAATTTTTGACAGAGAAGTAGTTGGCAATTGAATGTGTTGGCCGCGGATAATCAAAACACATGGTTGACCGCCGGGAATGGGTTAGCCGCCGAAAATTAATGCTAAAAAGGTTGTTGGCCGTCGGGTTTAGGGGGTTGGCCGTCGGGTTTAGGGGGTGGGTTGGCCGCCGGGTTTAGGGGTTGGCCGCCGGGTTTAGGGGTTGGCCGCCGGAAATTGGCGTGCATTTGAGGTTGGCCGTCGAGTAACAAGTTGGCCGCCGGAAATTGCATTCAATGCGTGTAGTTGTGCGTGTAGTTGAGGTTGGCCGCGTGTAATAAATATCTTTTTATTTATTTATATATTTTGAATTTAAATCGAGACACAGATATAAACACAACCAATTGACACACACAGACACAAACTCAACATAAAATAGAGAGAATCATTTTGAGAGAGGCGGGGGAGAAATTTTTTCGATTATTTGAGGAACACTTAAGCAATTTTTTCTCAAAGAACCAGAAAAAGGTAAATAAATTATTGATTTAATGTGTTTATTATTAGCTTTTTTCATTATGTTTTAATTATTGAATTATCATTATGTTTTATCGTATGATTTATTATTAGCTTTTCTCAAAGCAACTTATGTTTTATCATTATGTTTTATCGTATGTTTTAGCTTTTCTCATTATGTTTTATCGTATGTTTTAATTATTAAATTATGTTTTAATTATTTAATTTGTGATTGAATTATGTAAATAATATTAATAATTTATTTTAACATGTTTAAAAAAATAAAAAACTACAAACACGCATAAAATGACGGCGGCTTTCAGAAAAATAGGTTGGCCGCCGACGAAGTGCCGCCGGAGCGGTTAGCCGCCGTTGTCAACGGCGGCTAACCGCTCGGCGGCACTTCGTCGGCGACCAACCTATTTTTCCGATAAGCCGCCATTTTATGCTTGATTATGGTTTTTGATCTTCTGTTTTGTGAATATACGATTTATTATTAATTAATTATAAATTGCAATCCTATAATTGCTTGATTTTGTAATTTTTTCGTGAGTTACCTTGTAATTAAAATTCAACAAAGTACGAAGACCACTGAAATAAAATTATCGTTCTGGTGAATTTGAATACTTCGTTAGTTTAGTTTAGTTTAGTTTAGTTTAGTTTTGCAGTTGAATTAAATTATAGTTTTGCAGTTTAATTTAGTTTAGTTTAGTTTAATTATTATAACTACATCCCAATGCAGTTGAATTTAGTTTAGGTGAATTATGGTTTAAATCCGTCCCCGATGAATTATAATATTTAATTATTATTTAGTTTAGAGATTTGTTTTATACTTAATGTTAGATGATTTATACACGTTCATTATTGTGCATTTGTATTCTTTATTTAGTTTAAGTGAATTATTATTTGATTTAGTTTAGGTGAATCATGATTTATACATGTTCATTATTGAATTTTTCATTTAGTTTAGTTTAGTTTATAATATTTTTTGTCGATTCCTTCAAAGTTTAGGTGAATTGAGGCAATGAATTATAGTTTATTGTTCTTATTATTAATGTTCACTACAAGAATTTAGCTTATAGACAACATGTAATAGACCACGTACATTAATATTAAAGTTGTCTATGTTGTGATAGACCACGTGCAGGGTGAAACGTGTAGTCTATAACCATTTTTTCATACGGTTATAGACGACGGGGTTCATTCCGCGTGGTCTATTAATGTGGTTTTCATATTATAGACCACGGGGTTCATTCCGCGTGGTCTATTAGCGCAAAAATTTCATAGACAACGGGCTTTAGCCCACGTTGTCTTCCTCTCGTGTTGTTTAAATACCACGGGTCATTAACCGCGTGGTCTATCGCCCTCACTTCATTACCGAAATTAAATTTCAATTTTAGGGCTTAAGTTTTCCACCTTCCTTCCTTCCCTCACTTCATCACACGGTGACAGTGGCGCCTCTCCTCGCTTGAGTTCACTCCTCCCTCTCCCTCCCTCGGCCCCGACCGACTCCATCTCCCATCCCCGCCTCCCAGTCGCCAGACGGCCAGACGCCGGAGTCCAGAGACTCCAGACCAGCCTCCCAGTTCTACTCTGGAATATATCCCCTCCTATTTTACTCCCATTTCCACTTCCATAATTCCCTCTCTCTCTCCTTCTCGGCCAGATTTTCAGCTGCTCCTCCGCCACCAGCGCATTCCTCTCTCCACAATCCCACAGGTTATTGCTGCTGCTACGGTTTTTCACCTTAATGCATCTGGCAGTGAGTCTAGATCGAGGAATGGTGCTTTGGTGCTTGCTTATGTTCAATCGTAGATTTGGATTCGGTTATCCGGTTGATTCTGTGTGTTTGTCTGTTTCTCGAGATTTTGAGGTTGTGAGATTATGATTTTAGCGAATCTGATTGGTGGATTGGTTTTTATTAGGTTTTGGCTGAAGGAGCTCAAGGATTTGCAGAGAGATCCTCCGACGTCGTGTAGTGCTGGTATGGTGCACCACTGTCTGTTATGGTGCTAATTTTACTAGATTAATTTAGCTGCTCTGTGTTGGCGAAATTTTTGCGAAGTAGATTTTGTTGTCATCTAATGTATGCATATTCAAATGGCACTACTGGTATGTAAAATTTTAGATTGGTTCCTAACTATGAGCTTCAGTGACATTTACATGTCTGGAGACTTACAGCTGCACATGACATCTATCACAATGTTTAATGTTGCATCTATAAGCAGTATTTTCTCTGTTGGTGCTAATGATACATTGGTACTATATGTGCAGTTTAGCTTTCTATTATTTTGTTCCTTGATCTCTTATATATTTGTTTTTGCATACTATTAGTCAGACAATTGTTTCTGCTCTTGGGTGTATATTTCCAACTTAGAATGATTCCTCACTGTGATCTGTTGAGTTATTACCCATCCACAAGCAATATTTCCCACAAAAAAAAATATAAAAAAAAAAAATCATCTTAATTAACAATTTAATTGATTTGCAATTTAACTGTCATTTGCATAATGTGTTAGGTCCTGTAGGAGAAGATATGTTCCATTGGTGCCACAATCATGGGGCCTTCGAGAGTCCTTATTTGGAGGTGTATTTTTAGTTTCAATTCATTTCCCACCTGATTATCCATTTAAACCTCCAAAGGTATGCTTGCTACTTCTATTTGTACTTTTCATTTTGCAATGTAATGATGTGGAACTTCATTAACTACATTAAAGCAGTTTAAAGTCTAGATTCTCGTTATAACTGACTTCTATCAGAGTAGCCTTTTTTGAATTGCTAAAAGCAATAACAAATTCATTTCATTTGGTAATTACTATGATAATAAAAATGCAATTGGTAATTACTAATAATACTTTTTTAGAACTTCGTTGTTTTGTAAAACCCTTGTGTTTGTTATGTTTCCCTGCACTGCCACTATGTTGTTGGTATAGTTTACTTGCTAGGTGTCACCAATTGACATGTCTTGTTTATGGACCAGAGAGTGTGCACCAAAGGTTTCTGATAAACAAACTAAACTGGAATAAAACTATGACTAACTTTAATTTACGCATTCCTTTATTTTTGGGCACAGTTTCAGAAGTTCATTTTCTTGCTTATAATTGCCTCTGATTCCTTCGTAAAATTCTCAAGTTTAGCTCATTTTCAGTTTTGCAGTACATACATGTTTATATTATTGTAGATGATTACTGCTTGGAAAAATTTTAGATTATCTTTTTGTACTTTCAAAATCTTAATTAGTTGTTTGGAGTGGTAAATACTTTAGTTGTCTCGTTTGCTTATATATATCAGCAGAGTTCATTTGTTTGAAAACACTTTAGGTGCACTTTGCATCATTTAAGTATTTATTGCTGATATAAATATTCCGTCACTTAGTGATATCAAAGGTGTTTTGATCATTGCGGGTTGCCTTTAGGACAAAAGTATTCCACCCTAACATCAATAGCAATGGAAGCATTTGCCTTGATCTTTTGAAAGAGCGTGGAGTCCCGCATTGACTATATCCAAGGTATCAGTGAAAAGACCCTATTTTATCCGAACTCGGATCTATGAAGTTAGATGCAAAATTAAGAAATTAGTAAGAAAAACTAATAAGTATCACACGGTAGAATAACATTTCTTTGTCGGTTGCTAGGCATTTTAGAGAAGAAACCCTTTATGAGGAAAAGGCACCTCGTTATTTACTATTGAGAAGCAATCTCATAAAAGATGAGCTCGCCACTTGTAACTATATTGTTGTAAGTTATGATTGGAGTGTATCGAAACTCCCATCTGTGCATGCAAAATGCAAACAAGTCACTCTTATGTTTTTATGTCCCGATGTCGTTCAACTTTTGTCGACTCCATCTCTGGCACTATAGAAATTGCTCATTGTTGGCTTGACCATCTTCCTTTTGGTTGTGTAAGCCGAGGAAAATGGGGTTGCCGCAACCTTTTTATCAGACTCAAACAACGAAATTATTCAAATGCAGATCTTGGATCATTTGCAGTCTTATTTGTTATAAATGAACTGTAGGTTTCTTTTTATTATTTATTCATAAATATTTTTTCATGGGTATTGAGTGTGTGTTTTATCCTTTTACATGAACACCACTTAACTTTCAACAAATGGGGTTTTATTTGACGTAAGAGTTGGGATTTTGGCATTATCTAGTCTTGTAAGGTTATGACTGTGAAACTGATGCCAGGTCCTGCTGTCTATTTGCTCGTTGTTGACGGATCCCAACCCCGATGATCCTCTTGTTCCGGAAATTGCTCACATGTACAAGATAGACCGGACAAAATACGAGTCCACTACTCGCAGTTGGACCCAGAAATATACCATGGGATGATGCCATAGCAAATGTAATGTCTCAGAGACCTGGCTTGTTTGTTGTTTTTCAATTTATGCATGGATGAAAATCCAAGCATCGGTGAGGTGTTTTTTGTATTTGTCCTGTTGGATTCATGCTGGGAATGTAATGAATTATATCTATTTTGTATTATTGTTTTTTAATGACAGAAACAGGTATTTTGAATTATATAATAAATAAATAAATAATTTTTTTTCGTTGACTGGTCAATAGACAACGGGCTTTTCCCCGTTGTCTATAGCATCATAGACAACGGGGATGTCCGCGTGGTCTAAAACACAATAGACAACGGGGTTTAACCATTGTATAAAGCTAGAACACCGTTGTCTATAACAACATAGACAACGGGTAAACCCACGTTGTCTATGATGCTATAGACAACGGGGAATATCCATTATATATTACAAGACCCCCGTTGTTTATGTTGTTATAGACAACGGGGATTTCCTCGTTGTCTATAGCCGGCCCTAATAGACCATACCTCGATAGACAACGGGGTTTTCTGTAATAGACAATGGGGATTCCCCGTGGTCTATAACCAAAATTCTTGTAGTGGTTACTGTTTTTATATTTAATTTGTATTATTTAGTTTAGATATTTGTTTTATAATTAATGCTAGATGAATTTTTAATTAATTATTGTGCATTTATACGATTTAATTAGATGACGGAGTGGAAGAATATTATCATTAGATATGGAGGATGTTGAGATGATTGTTTGAACTACTGCGGCGGTGCATCATCATATACCTATGTTCGGACTGATAATGTACTTATTTGGGAGTTAAGAGAAAGCATTAATTACCTTATGGGAGCAAATTTTGACTACCAAATATATTATATATCGAGATCTCGAAGTGATAGACTTATCAAATCACTTTTGACTACCGATGATCAGCTAGCTCGATTGTGCGAGGTTTATGCCCAACCAGAGGTATATGTGACATATGGCGTCGACCCCAACCGGAACACAAGCATATATGCCACAATTCGAGCAACCACGTGATCCAGCGTATGAATACACTTCACAATACTCATTGCTGGATGAGTCATTCACACAAAAATTTGGAGCATATGATTGGTTTGCGCAAGATACACCTCAAGAAGTGCCGCAACATGTGCGCTAAGTGGCTGACGCGATTGTTGACGACAGTGATGATGACGAATACGTCGTCGACAGTGAAGAACAAACAGAGTCTGATGAAGAAGAGGAGGAGGAGGAGGAGCGTGCGGCTGCAAATGTGATCTCTGGCACGTTTGTAGAATTTGATGCATGGATACGTTGAGAGGGTGGAATAGAAAAGTTGCTTGGGATGATTATGCAGAGTAACACGTAAGGGGTAACCGAGGGACTCGAGGTAGAACAAATGGAAGAGATGAGCAATTGGCTAGTTCCTGTTATTCCTCATGAGGCTTCGAACAATCTTTTTGCTAGTCCTCTTGACTCTATTCCGAACCCCGATGAGCTGAGCTAAGGTTCCATCTTCGACAACAAGGTGGACCTTAAGATATCAGTCGGGTTGTGGCACTTGGAATAAAGAGCAGAATTTGTTATTCCGCGATCGGACCAGACCCGGATTACATTCAAATACAGATATCGTGATCAGTGTCCGTTTCTATTGCGCGCATTGCAACAGGGTGATTTTTGGTTTGTGCGCAAGTTTGATGCCGTACACACCTGTGTAGATGATCTCGTGAATACCGGAACGCGCAAGGTCAATGCTCGTGTGATTGCAACATATATAGCGCGAAAAATACGCGAGGACGGTGAAGTTATTAAGCCGATATCTATTATGGCCGAGTTACAACGAGAGTATGGCGTGTAGGCGTTAAATACTGTCGCGGTGAGAGCTCGTAATAGGGCAATCGAGATGATATATGGTGGGCATGAACAATCCTATCAGATGCTAACGGGTTATCTTCACATGTTGCGGACAACTAATCCTGGTTCGTTGATTGACTTGGATATTGGACCAGATGGTCGTTTTCGCCACCTTTTTGTAGCGCTCGGTTCCAGCCGACTCGGTTACACGTTGTGCATGAGGCCTGTTATTGTTGTGGATGACACGCACTTGAAGGGCCGCAATAAGGGTATATTGTTTGTGGTTGTTACGAAGGACGACAACGAGCAAGTTTTTCCATTGGCTTATGGAATTGGTCCGATCGAGAATGATTTATCATGGACTTGGTTTCTGCAACGCGTGAAGACTGCATAGCAGTCGAATTCCGAGACATTGATTGTGTCTGATGCGTACGTCAGTATATCCAATGCTATGAAAAATGTCTTCCGGAGAACGCCCACGGCTTATGCTACTACCATATTTGAAAAAATCACGTCTTTGGGAAACCGTCGTGGCATTGTGCGAACGCGGCTTATGCATATCGGAGCGGAGTTTGACAAAGCAATGAACATGTTAAAGTCCTCGTGCCTAAAGATAGACCCACCGGTGGTGCATATGGCAAGTTGACAGAGGTCGGAGTTGAGAAGTGGGCCAGATCAAAGTGCCCTGTGAGGCGCTATACCTTTTTGACTTCCAACATTGCCAAGTCCTTTAATGCTCGGTTGTTGTGGGCAAGACGATTGCCCATTTTCTCTACATATCATAGAAAAATGGTTCGATCAAAGACTTGAAGCTGTAAGAACATAACCTACTGACCTAACCCCTGAAGTTGTTCGCAAGATACGGGCTGGAAAGATCACGTCGATATACTATAGTGCCCAAAAGTAACGACATATTCAAAGTCAAGGACATAAACCAAACCTTCAATGTCAATCTCGGGACGGAATCGTGCTCGTGCTTAGAGTGGGACATGGATCTGATCCCGTGTTCTCATGCAGTTGCAGCTATACAGTATGGAGCTACATACTAAATATAATTTTTTTAGTATGGTTTGCCAATTTATAACTAACAACTTTATCATTGTTTTTGATACTGAATTTTAATTTGTACATGCATAAAGATGACCAAATTTCCAGCTATGTGGGAGAATACTACCACGCCGAGAAGCTAGTACAGACCTACTCATACAGAGTAAATCATGTTCCGCCCCAATCCAGTTGGATGCTTCCTATAGATGTCGCAGGCGTTGAAGTACTGCCACCTGCTGTGGTCCGACAGGTGGGTTGTCCAAAAGTTGGGTGCCATCGTCATCCAACCGAACGTCCCCATCGAAGATCTGGTGGAGGAGAAATGGGATCAAGCAGTACAAGTCGTGCACGTAGGAGGTGTGGCTTGTGTGGTTCCGCAGATCACACGCGACAATCATGTCCTTATTTACCATCTCATTAATTGAATGTGATAGTGTCTTGTTCAAGCGTTGTAACGCCCTCATTCTTGCATCAGGGATATTACCTAAGACGTTGATTTATACAACAACAAACCTTTAATTTTTTATGATTTAAGCATCGAAGATTATAATAAAAATGGGTGTCGGTCGCCTGTGGGGTCAAAAATAGAAACAACTATATATGTTCAATCATTAATTCAAATATTACAATATTCAAGAAAATACACTCAAATACAAATAAGGTTATTACATAATAATTAGTAACATGTTTTGATCACTTTCTATGACTCTAGTTCACATAATTCAAAGATAGAAGCAACTATTTTCTTTCGGTAGCCATATACCGACTCATTACCCCACTTAATGCTCGGGGAACCTGAAATGATGCGTTCGGCATACATGCACATAAACGTTCCGACCGGTTACATCTTCCGATCGAATCGGTCATCAGGAGTAGCCATTCTAAATATCACCTCATGCGGAAAGGCACGAACACCGAGTGAGTTTTCTTCAAACCAACGAGATCTGAGTAAGAACTGTGGCCATAACATCTTCAAGCCATACCAATGCATCATCCGCTGTTCTTGTTGCCGGGGGTCTAATGAATAATATACCGAATCGAAATCGAAAATTTCACACCCCCCGTTCCTCATGTGCATTCGAGCCAAAATGATGCGACCTCTGCTAAAACAAGGGATGATGATCTGTAAAAAGAGATTCAATTTTGTAAAGGCACAAACAAAAATCTATTTTATAATTAGTCACTGTATAAATAAGTTACATATTCAGCAAGAAGCCATGGTCTATGACTTTAGCCCATCTTTCTACCACGGGTTGCCCGATACCAATTATTAGATGGAGCCCACGTAGATATAGCATGGTCTAGTGACTGCTGTGATTGATTATTCTCAAAAATATGAAGTCATGATCGACTAATGTACAACTTTTCAGCAATAAATTGAAATTCAATATATATATATATATAGAATATATACATATATATTCACATCTATAAGAAATACAAAATATATACTTACAAGGAAATCGGTGTCCAAAATAATTATGTTCGCACTATTGACCTCATCCAACAAGTCATGCCTGTTTATTAATTTGATCCTCAGATGCATTATGTACAAATCAAGATCCCGCAATAAATAAATTTTTTTTTAAATAACGATTTCATATATGAAAATAGAAATAGAAGTGATACTTACCCCCACATCAAGATCGACAGAAGGGTCTTCGATGCGAACAAAATCACTGTAGGTCAGCGTGCATCCACTGTCTCTAATAATCACTGAACCCGTCCTTGCCTCAAGAAAATTTTCATAAGAAGCAAATACACTATCGGGGATAGGATGAGGCATAGGACTATTCATGTACGGTGACCTCAATGCAGGCGCAACGAACCTTACTCGTTCGCTTCTACGAGTTGGCTAATTTTTGGTTTAAGCAACAGAGTTAGAAAAAGTAAACATATCAAATATGATGCAATAAGATAATTTACCAATTGTCTCTGCTGTTCCATATGCATCTCTGGCATGGAATGACGAGCTCGATCCTCACCGTGTGATGGGCTAATGAATCCAGAGCTAGATCCATGCTCCTGTAGAGACTGACGATGAGGTGTATAATCTGTCTGGGGTATAGGAGACGTCGGATCTACTAGAAGAGTCTGTTGGGGTACATCTGAACCCGACGTAGGAGTACGAGTAGAAGGCTGTCGTCCTTGATCGTCACTCCGTATCGGCGGTGACAGGGTAGTTCCACGACGGGACGACGTATATGCCTCAGTGCTATACGAGCATCTACATCGAGTCTTCTCTAGCATAGACTCAAACAATGTCTTGAGTCCTTGAATATTCTCTCTAACCACATCATGGATCGTGTCTGTCATCCAACGACGATCCCCCCGACTCAGACGTCTGTGGTGCTCATCGCCACTGCTAGATGAAGAGGAACGTGGCTGTCTCGTACGCTTCCCCGTATCCTGTCTGCGTCCTCCTATATCAGATCGTCGTCCCTCGTCCGACGCGCGCTCTATCTCCACTGCATCGACGCCATGGCTCCTCGTGCTCGCATCAATCTCTTCAACAATGTAAGATCGTGCCCTCGTCTGCGCATCGATCGCCGACCAACCCCACGCCAAGATCAATAGAAGGCTCGCTCTAGAACGACGGTGGGGTGTGCTCTAGTGCGGGCGGGGTTGTTCCCAGGCATGAGATGGGAATGGGTCTCCGTAGTTCACGCCTAGTGCACCGGATATAGAGATGACGATAGTACGACATGCTCCTCTCATAGTTGTCCGGGACTAACCCCCAAAACGTGCTCCTACAATAAACCAAAACGTATTACTGTATATTTGAATAGAAAACATATAATCTAATGAATAAATAAAAGTTATTGAACAATAATAATACCTCACGATCGAACAGGGGCTGCGTATCCTCGTCAATCATCTTCGTGAACTTCCACCTCATGCATCTAGGATACGCATTCCCCCGGACATACTTCGCAACCGTGGCGCCAAGATCCGGAATGATCTCTAGTGACCAAATATATAATGCCCACGACGGTCCGTAGAAGTGATATTTGGCCTTGGTTTTCATATTCCACATGTAGTATTGGAGAATTTTATATGCATACGCAGCCCATGGAAATCTGGCAAATACGTCCAGATCGTCAACTAAGACCCAAATCCACGGATCCACAGGTCGTGGCAAGTCGATTCCAAGAACGAATGCGTAAAGAACTAAGATGTGAGCCACACGAAGATATAGATGACTGTCATCATCATCAATCGAACGGTCCGTATCAAAGAATCTCACACCTAGATTCTCTATACTAGTCCTCCCGCCACCAACAAACCTTCGATAAACCTCAACAGATCGTGAATCGTACTCAGCTGTAGGATCGAAAGATGACGTCCCAAAACTCAAACCCGTCACGAGCGCAAAATCCGAGAAGGAAAAACAAATTATCCTCCCATTGATATAAAAAAAACCATATCTCATGATCTTCACACTTGGGGGCTTAATCTGTCGGGATACCATATGGTGCAAACTCATGTTTGACTTGGATCCAGGTTCCAAACCAACTAAGTGACCGAAACACCCTTGCCTAAACCTATCCACCAGCTCTTCACTGCCTATATCTCCCAATCTCATAATGACCCTTCTGAAATAATTGGGCTTGAAGTACGTGTTGATTGTGGATGGACGATTGATGGTCTCGGGCCTTAAGAACTCGATGATTTCCTATTTATTAAAAAAAATTAAACTATGCTTAATTAAGAAATATGTCAATTAGTGTGTTCAAGAGTTGCAAACATATTGTGAAATTAATTCCAAAATATCAATCAAATATAAATTTATCCTATATTTCTAGTGAAGGAAAATGACAATTTTCTCTGCCAGACTAGGAGTTATAAATTTTTTATTTCACTAGGGTAGTCTGAATTTGTATCATTATTGGTGGTGAACTTTTTTGTGTCTTAATGTAACATAGAATTGGAAATTTTTGTCCCCTCTGAGAAATTTTAAATTAGAATGTAGTTTTTATTTTTTATTTTTTTGTGTCTAAGAAAAGGGTCTTATATCTTTTGCCTAAACTAGATGGGCAAAGAATCTGGCTGTTTCATTGAAGAAACATTGAGAGAAACGTATTACGACTTGAATTTTGTTTGTTTTCTTTTTGATTTTATTCTCATTGAATTTGGGATCAATGATTTGTGTGTAAAGCATGCTTTTGAAATTTCATAGAAATACAGTTGAATTTTACTATATGTGATTGACCATTTTCAGGTTAGGAAGTTGAATTATGGCATTTTTATGTCTCTTGACAAGAATATTTCATCTTTGATGTGTTTGAAAGCGATTTCATCTAAAAAAAGCTTTTGTAATATAGTAAAATAATAAAATTCAAAAAAAAATTATGGTCATTGATTTTGTTTTAATTCGTCCAGATGCATGTTGTGTAATCTTATATTGCTTTTGTGCATTTGTGCTTATGAAGTCCAAATTAAATAAGAAAAAAAATCTTATGAAGTACAAGATTTCATAGCAACCATTCATCCAACAATTCGAACCATAAACATAACGAACATAATGAACAATAATTAAATATAATCAGAAACATAATGAACAATAATTCGAACAATAATTTAAATACATCAACAAAAATATACAAACAATAAACAATTCAAAAAATTCGAAACAATAATTCAAACAATTCGAAATGCAAACATAATGAACAAACATAATGAACATAATTAAATATAACCATAATTAACATAATTCGAAATACAAACATAATTCAAACAAATTCGAAACAAAAATATAACCATAAATATAATTCGAAATGTAATGAACATAATGAACATAATATTTTATAACCATAAACATAATGAACAATAAACATAATTCAAAGATAAACATAATTCAAACAATTCAAAATATACATCAACAATAATTCAAACATAAACATATTCAAACATAAACATAATGAACAATAATTCAAACAATTCGAAACAAAAATATCACCAAACAATAAAACAAAAAAATGTACATGTTGTTGTGAAGAAGAAGCCATAACCGCGGGGAGAGAGGGTTGGCCGCCGGGGAAGAGAGGGAGCGTTGGCCGCCGGGATCACGGGTGAGGGAGGGGTTGGCCGTCGGGTTCACGGGTGAGGGAGGGGGTTGGCCGCCGGGTTCACGGGTGAGGAGAGGTGGGCTGGGGGAGGGTTGTGGTTGGCTGTGGGGAGAGGTTGGCTGTTGGGGAGAGGTTGGCCGCTGGGAAGTAAGGGGAGGGGAGGGTTGGCCGGTGATAGAGAGAGAGAGAGAGAGAGAGAGAGAAAGCTTAGCCGTTGAGAGAGAGAGATAGTTGAGAGAGAGAGAGAGAGCTTAGCCGAGAGAGAGCTTAGCCCTTGTATGTGTGTATTCTTTTATAACAAAATTTGAATTGACAAAAGCCTGTAAAAGATTCTTACGTAAATTCATGCACAACTGATATTTGTCATGCAAATATATTAAAATATTATATTGGGTATAGACTGCACTTATTATTTCAATTGGGTATATATGACACCAATTTTTACAAAAATAGGTATTTAAGCCACGGCCCCTTGTTTTATTCTCTGAGGTGGTGTTTACTTTGCATGATTAGGTTGGATAGATAAAATTAATCCAACCTAATCAAGTGTTTACTTTTAATAATTAATATTTGAAGATATCCCAAAGCACGTGATTATTTTAATCCTTTGAATTGTTCTTCATTATTTTAATCCAACCAATATAGGTATGATTGAAATAATCCTCCAAATAAAGGGAGAATTATTTATCCCAATTTTAATCATTCACTAATCCTTTGTAGTAAACAAATGATTGATAGATAAAAATTATCTTATCACATATTTAATCCATCAAATAGTCAATCCTTCAAAATGCTAATCATAAAAAGTAAACACTCCCTGATACAAATTTCTTCAATTATCGAGATGTGTTAGAACCACATGCTTTAATCTGAGATGATTCGAATGTTGTTTGCAATATTCAAGCTAAAAGAAGAAGGCATAATGTTTGTGCGTGACTGCATGTTGTGCGTGTTTTCTTCGATATAGAAGACTAGGAGAAAGAAAACAAAGTTTTTGAAGAAAAAGATGCCTCCAAATCATGCTAAGAAGCCTGAGTTGTATCGCTTTTATTGGATCCATGATAATACATTACTTTTATTTTCTGATTGAGTGAATCACGTGAGTTGTTTCCCATTGTGTTTAATGAAAAAATATTCCTCATGTTGCAGTGGAGTATGTGTCGTACTAATATGGGAAAGTGGAATGGATTTGCGGTAAATAATGGAAATTATAATGCCCATGTGGATCAATGGTAATACATGACTTTAAAGTGGCAATGATTTTTCTAAAGTGTGGACATGCGTGCATGTTCATATTTTGCAAGTGTATATTCTTACCTAAAAATTAGCTACATTAATTAGCATACTGGGCCCACCGCAGGCTAGTTCTAGATATCCAATTTTGATTTTTCAGATATCCATCATGACTCCTCGACTAATTTATCTCAATAATATCTTTTTCAAAGAAGTGTTTGTTGACTCCTCAACTAACAAAGAAGTTGTGCATAAAGGTTGGAAATTTCGTATTTTATGATTTTTAATATCTTTATGGATTGCCAGATCTATGAATGGGTGATAAATTCACCAAAGTTATGTGTTAGACATAAATGGAGCATGATATTTGTGTTGAACAATAAGATTTATGCTTAATTCAAAAGTTTGGTGATTTTCATGTGATTAATTAGTTGTATTCTATATACGATTTGGGTTGATTAATTAGTTGTATTCTATATGCTATTTGGGATGATAAATTCATCAATATATTGGATTCTATAACATATTAGCGACATTGTGTGCAACATATAAATAGAAAAGTTATTACTTTTTCACTGTAACACCTTAAATATATCTTATTTAAGATGCTACTCATCCTATGCATAATTGCGCCATTAAAAATTTTCCGAAAACATGTAAGAAATCTTTGGCTTTTCTTTGTTTAGTGTTTCTCTGTATACCAGACATTCTGTGATTCCCATTAATTTTCAAAGGAAAGGTAATGCACTCTTTTACCTGAAGGCCCTTTGATTCAAACAATACCTTTCCAACACATTTTAAATTGCATACACACTCTAAATATAAACGTGTCTGAGTTTAATCATCATTAAGATAACGTACTGTAACAAAGCTCAAATGTACTCTGGGTCCAGTTCCTACTGTTTCTTTTGTTAAATTGAAATCACGTGTATGCATAATCAATAGCAATTTCTTTTTTTCTTTTTTTTTTTCTTTTTTTGGTATTATGGGGAACCCGCAGCCGCTACCTTAAGTGCGCACTGGGTAAACCCCACGGTCCTGTGCAATAGCCTGCAAACCACACAGGACAGGTAAACCACACTTGGAAAACCAGGTGTGACAGGCTCAAACCCACATAGGCATTTGGAAATTCTTATCTTCTAATCATTTAGATTCAAGAAATATAACAAAATAATCAGAGAGCATCATCATCATTCGTGAATCGTGAGTCATGATATAGGTCAACTTAATCATACATATATATATATATATATATATATATAGAGTTTGGTTCAAATAAGAACCATTCTTATCCTAAAAACTAAGAACCAAATGAATTTGTTATGAAAGTTGATGAATCCGTTGAGAAAGTTAATGAATTTAAAAATTCAGAATTTTTCACCCGGGTTCGAATCCCATGAGGGGCGAAAATTCTATTTTTTTGGATTCAGTAATTTTCCCAGCGGATTCATCAACTTTCACTGTGAATTCATCAGTTTTTGGTTCTCACGTTCTCACAATAAAAATGGTTCTCACGTTAACCCTCCCTATATATATATATATATATATATATATATATATATATATATATATATATACCTACTTCATATACCGATCGTGATCATCAATATGTCCATTTATTTCCCTTTTATCATCGATTTTTTTATATACTTTAATCTATTTACTAAATATACATTGCAATTTACATTTTAATCTCCAAATATTTTTTTCTGTAGAAATTTTATTATTGGGATAAGGATTTGAAGGATGACATTGTATACGAGCTCTGGTGAACGAATGAAGGGAATAGATACCGGGATCTTCTTCACAAGATCGAAAAGAAAATCAATGACAAGATATCATCTCCTTCATTCCCATTCAGGAGTGGGCAGCTTGGAAGCAATATTGGACTCGTGATGATGTACAAACGAAGGCGATAAAAACACGGAATAATAGGATGACTGAGCCCGATGACGAGGGAAAAACGATTGTTAAGCATAGAGGTGGCTCAAGAAGTGCTTTAGAATATGCAATTGAGATGGTAAGTATCTCATACTTTAATAAATTTCATTTTTTTAATTTAATTTTTACTTAAAAAATTGTTATTTGTTTGATTGAATGCACAAGCAAAAGCACGAGGTGTAGAAATACCTAAAGTGCAGTGAGATATATTCAAGAGGTATCATGTCATCGTAGATGGTGAATATACCGATCTGAAGTCTCGTAGTATTGGGGTAGGTATCTTCAAATCAAAAGACTTAGCTAGAATTATTAACTACATAATCTTATGTGAATTTATTTTATAGATGCAAGTTGAAGATAATTTTCAGACATTGAGCCAGGCTGTTCCCAGCACAGATGAAGTGTCGAAGGTAGATAGGACTGAGATCCTTAAACAAGTCCTAGGAAGGCCCTCGAAGAAGAAGAAATTGTTGGTGCGGGTTCTCTTGCACAAAGCTTTATGAGTAATCCTAGTGGATCGAGTGTCAATTTTGCAGCGACATCCCAGATCGATCCAATGGTGATACATGAGTACAATCAGAAGTTGATAGAGGTGGGGGAGATGCTACAGCGGGAGAGACAACAAAGCAGGGAATATGATGAAAAAAGGGAAGCTCAGCGTCGGGAATATGAGGAGAAAATGGAGGCTCAGATGATGGCACAAGACGAGGCACATAAGAGGCACTTCAAGTCCAGTTACGCACTCAACATGAGGCTTTCCAACGGTTCATGTTGGGCTCGGGTTCCTCTAGCGGTACACGACATCCACCATCTTTATCTGGTTGATTATCATTGATTTGTAGTATCATCAGATAATAGATATATTAGAATTTGATTATGAGGATTATGTTATGTTTATTTTTTTATTATGTTATGGATTGTATTTGTTGTAGGGAAATCTGATTTTAACCCTCTCCCGAGGATCTATCTTGGATGTTTAATTCACCATACATTGATTATATTCCTAGCATGCACCTATATAATTAATTACAACACGTAGGAGTTTTCTCGTGTTCACCTGCGAATCTGTCGGGGATGAATAGATCAAGACTCGTGCTTTGATCTTCTGGACTGTATCCCGATTGCCTAAACTCCAATGTCGAGTGAGGACAATCTATGGAGAATGCTATAGAAAAAATGTCTCTACTTTTCTCTCAATTTTCGAAAATTCTCACTATGTAGAAATAGTAATTCTCGAAAATATCACTTGAGAAAAAGCCTTGATTATCTCTCTCACCTTATATTTATAATGCAACCCTAAATCCTATCTAGATAGGATTTATGCATATCTAATAAATATAATCATATCACTTAAAATATAGAGGATCAAACTGAGTCCCAGTAGGACTCTAGAGAGAGAGGGACGATTTTCATCATAGCTACAGGCCTGGATGGGCCAGCCCAGGGATCAAATGCAAGGAATAAAGATGAGCCTCAAATAAATTAATTATCTTATGTTCAGCCTAGAACATAAATTAATTCATAAACATTTATTCATGCCACTAGAGAATAAATGCTGACTTACCCCTTTATTACCGAAGTTGAGCCGGGCTTGCACTTAGACATTGCGAATCCCCGTATTTAAGATATCGTACGTCCATTAATTATTTACAGTGTTCTAACTACTTAAAATAATTAATATCTTTAATTCTTTAAGTAGTACCACTCCACCTTATTATTGTACTTGAGATAACTCAACCTGCAGGGTTTAGTACAATAAACCTTTTGAGCTCCTTAAGGGGACGTCATCATCCTAAACGGATACGGTGACTCGACACAGGTAACTAGCATGACATACAAGCACTGCCACCACCCAAGATGCAGAGAATCTTGGGTTATCTCATGTAACCCTCACCCATAGCAAGTCAAAGTGATGGTCAACAACTCATACTCACCTAATACCTTATCGAGGTTTAGATCAACATAAGTCTCCGAGATCTAGGTTCTTCACGACGGTCAGATAGAAGAACCCATCTCATCCGTGATCCATCAATACGTCGAGACGCACCGGCAGATAGACAAGCAACCAAGTCAAGTCACTTCTCTACTACCGCAGCCTATACCGACAACTCGTCCTTAAGTTGTCTCGGTGTGATACTTTTAATATCTCATTAAGCTTGACCAATCATACAGACTTCTGTGATCTACAACACACTGTATGATCTAACTTATATATGATATAAATGGACAAACATATGCAATCAAGTAAACAATTCAGATTGGAGATTGTAATAGTGGTAACAGGAAACATTGTATACAAGCTCAACCAAAACTGCTTCCAGTATACAAATCCAACAATCTCCCACTTATACTAAAGCAAAACTTTTAGTATACAATGTGTCTCTCTACTAGGTATTACAAACAACCATCAATTTGCTTCTCCCACTTATACAAAAGTTTCCTTTCTAAGTGGGTGCCATCTTGCGCAATCCAGGTCCTCGAATATGCTCTTCGTAGACTTTTTACGACAGGCTCTTCGTGAATGGATCAGCTAGGTTATCCGCAGTACCAATCTTCTCAATAAGCACATCCCATCATCTAACGATTTCTCGTATGACATGGTACTTTCTCTCTATGTGTTTTGTTGCCTTGTGGGTCCGTGGTTCCTTCGAGTTTGCCACTGCACCTGAGTTATCACAGTAAACTATGATACTCTTGGGCAAACCAGGTACCACATCTAGATCCATGAGGTAGTTCTTGAACCATCTGACCTCTTTAGCGACCTCAAGGCGGCTACATATTCGACTTCCATGGTGGAGTCCGCAATGCATCGCCGCTTTGCACTCCGCCAGGATACGGCTTCTCCTCCCAAGGTAAACACATAGCCTGAGGTAGATTTCTTCTCATCACGGTTAGCTTAGAAATCCGAGTATGAATAACCCAAAGGCATTAGACTATCTGCATGGTAAACTAGCCTATAATCTCGAGTCCTTTTTGAGTATATGCTTTACCGCAGTCCAATGAGCTTGTCCAGGGTTAGACTGATATCTAGCTACTATGCCTACCGCATAGCAGATATCGGGTTTCGTACATAGCATTGCGTACATTAGATTTCCTACGGCGGAAGCGTAAGGAACTTGTCTCATTTCCTCTATCTCCGTTGCAATCATAGGTGACTGCTCCTAATATAAAGGAACGCCATGTCTGAAAGGTAGCAATCCTTTCTTGGCGGTCTGCATACTAAAACGAGTAATCACAGTATCAATGTAAGACGCCTGAGATAAGCTCAACATTTTCCTTTTACGATCTCGGTAAACCTTGATCCCAAGAATGTACGCTGCATCTCCTAAGTCTTTCATTTGAAACTGATCGGATAACCAACTCTTTACGTCTGATAACAACTTCACATTGTTGCTAAGTAGAAGGATGTCATCTACGTAAAGTGCAAGAAATACCACATCACCATTGACATCTAAACGATACACACAACTTTCGCTAGACAACTGGGTAAATCCATAGGACTTTACTTCCTCGTCAAAGCGTAAGTTGTTGGATTTGTATACTGAAAGCAGTTTGGTTGAACTTGTATACAATGTTTCCTGTTACCACTATTACAATCTTCTATCTGAATTGTTTACTTGATTGCATATGTATGTCCCTTTATCTCATATATAAGTTAGATCATACAGTGTTTTGTAGATGACATAAGTTTGTATGATTGGTCAAGCTTAATGAGATATAAAAAGTATCACAGCTGAGACAACTTGAGGACGAGTTGTCGGTATAAGCTGCGGTGTAGATAAGAAGTGACTTGACTTGGTTGCTTGTCTATGCTGGTACGTCTCTGACGTATTGATGGATCACAGAGAGATGAGTTCTTCTATCTGACCGTCGTGAAGAACCTAGATCTCGGAGACTTACGTTGATCTAAACCTCGATAAGGTATTAGGTGAGCATGAGTTGCTGACCATCACTTTGACTTGCTATGGGTGAGGGTTACATGAAATAACCCAAGATTCTCTGCATCTTGGGTGGTGGCAGTGCTTGTATGTCATGCTAGTTACCCGTGTCGAGTCACCGATCTGTTTAGGATGATGACGCCCCTTAAGGAGCTCAAAGGTTTATTGTACTAAACCCCGCAGTTGAGTTATCTCAAGTACAATAATAAGGTTGAGTGGTACTACTTAAGGAATTAAAGATATTAATTATTTTAAGCAATGTAAGTCAGTAAATAATTAATGGACGTACGATATCTTAAATACGGGGATTCCTAAAGTCTAAGTGCAAGCCGGACTCAACTTCGGTAATAAAGGGGTAAGTCAGCATTTATTATCTAGTGGCATGAATAAATGTTTATGAATTAATTTATGTTCTGGGCTGAACATAAGATAATTAATTTATTTGAAGCCCATCTTTATTCCTTGCATTTGATCCCTGGACTGGCCCATCCAGGCCTAGAAGCTAAGTGAAAATCGTCCCCCCTATCTCAGAGTCCTACTGGGACTCAGCTGGATCCTCTCTATCTTAAGTGATATGATTATATTTATTAGATATGCATAAATCCTATCTTGATAGGGTTTAGGGTTGCATTATAAATATAAGGTGAGAGAGAAAATCAAGGCTAATGCTCAAGCAATATTTTCGAGAATTATACTTCCCAAAAGTGTGATAATTTTCAAAAATTGTGAGAGAAGGAAGACGACGTTTTTCTATAGCATTCTCCATAGATTGTCCTCACTCGACATTGGAGTTTAGGCAAACGGGATACAGTCCAGAAGATCAAAGCACGAGTCTTGATCCATTCTACCTCGACAGATTCGCAGGTAAACACGAGAAAACCCCTACGTGTTGTAATTAATTATATAGGTGCTTGCTAGGCATATAATCAATGTATGGTGAATTAAACATCCAAGATAGATCCTCGGGATAGGGTTAAAATCAGATTTCCCTACAATTGGTATCAGAGCCCGGGATCAGTATCTTGGCTCTGTTGGATTAATTCACGTTTGATTATAACGTGCGCAATTAATTAATTATGAATCTGTCGTTCATCGTGGCTCGTTTTATTTTTGTCGGATTATGTTTTTCACCACGAGAAAATCCGTGGTTAGATTAGAATTTTTCTTGTAAATCTTATTTGTAAAAGAAGAACGAAGACGAAAGCACGAAGAACGAGACAACAGAAGTACGTCGGAAAAACCGGACGCACGGCCGACGGCGTGCGGGCGACGGCACACTGAGCGTGCGCGGCGCTCGCAGACACGCCGCCCAGCATGCGCGTGTTTTTCTCGGCAGGCTTCGGCGGACAGGAGTCGATGGCATCAGGGCAAGGGTCGTCGGCAACCCTCGCCAGATCTGGGCGCACAGGGGCGACGCAGGTGAGACCGAGCGGCATGGCTCGGCAGTCGGGCGTGCGGGGCACGCGCATCGTGCACGGATACCTCGGTACCGCTCGGCGGATCTCGGCAAAATGCACCGGGAAACCTCAACGAGGTCTCGGCAGCACCGGGCGACGCGGTTCGGCACGCCTGGACGAGTCAGGCTTGGCAGCGCTCGGCGGCCTCGCGTGCGAAAACCTCGATGTCCATCGGCGACGACGCGAGGCGCGCAGCACTGGCGAGCTCGGCGGCCGGGCGATGAGGCGCGCACGATTCTCGCGGAAAACCCTACGCCGGATTTTCGGCGCTGGGCGGCAAAGACGCGTGGCGTCGCGGCGCTTCAGCGAGCATGTCTCGACGACGGCGTGCGGTGGCTTGGCACCACCAGCGACGTCGGCGCGGTAGCCCGGCGGTGGGGCGGCGTCGTGCGGCGCAGGTAGGCGGCGGATGGCTGCTGGGCGCGCGCATGGGCTGTGCCTTAGCGCGGGGCCCAGCCCATCTTGGGCCGACCCGACCCAAATTCGACCCTGACCCAGATTTTCAGCCCAGATCCGAAATTTTGACCCGGTTCCAGAATTTTGACCCAGTTCGGCCCGTTCCAATGATCCGGTCCGTTTTCGATTTTTCGGCCGAAATCCAGTTTTGACGAATCCGGTCCGTGCCCGAGCACGCGAGGCTCGTTTTCGAGTTTGAAGATCTGTACTTTGCAAATTTATGTAATAAATTGGCAGGGAAGTACAGGATCCACGTGTGGGCCACGATGAACGTTTTTATTTTATTTTTATCGTTCAAAGCATGTCGTGGATGTTTAAATTATGCAGTAGCATGCTATGTATGTTTAAATTACGTAGACAAACATTTCATATGTTTTCGTGATTGGATGCGCATAGTAAGCATGCTAGGTTTATCGCGTTTTTCAAGCATATTTTAGAATTCTGCGAGCATGTTTCACATGTTGAGTTCTATAGAAAAGCATGTTAGGATTACGTGATCTGCATGGATAAATATTTTGAAACAAAAGACTAAGCAAGTAACCCGACATATTAATTTTAAATTAAAATGTCAAGACCTCCACTTTTGATCTCTAAACAAAGTGATACGCCTTTGTGAGTGGCGTCCACACGCGTGGCTTGCTTGCAATTGTTTGTCATAAGTTTGTTAGATGGGATTTCTAAATAAAACATTTTAATCTATTTAGAAGTGGGAGTTTCATGTGGCGCCCACACGCGTGGCTTGCATATGCGATTTTCATAAGTTCTCTAGAGATAGATTTAAAATGAGATAACAAAAGAATTTGGATTGGGCGGTATGGTCTAGTGGTATGCCAATTCTAAGAATTTATTTTCATTTGTTAAAATTGTGGTCATTGCTTAGACATCACCTCAAGTACAACTTCCCATGAAGTCCCTTCTTGCGATAGTGATGTGGTCTAGTAAGGTTCAATCATTAATTTCATTTGTCATAAGGATAAGTTGACATGGATTGAAATTAAGCGACTAAAGGTATATTTTAGTGCAGTCGGGGTTCATGTGGCGCCCACACGCGTGGCTTGCATGTGGGATTCCTTGGGCGATTGGAGGTTTCAATTAATAATGTTTTATCAAAGGTTACAATATTCATTACAATTATGTGCGATCGTATGCTTATGTGTTTACATTACTTTTCGGATATGTCTCTTACATCGATTATCAATATGCTCGCACAAAATCCTCTATCCGGTCCAAATTTTATCGAGTGGAAGCGAAACATGGAATATGTTTTATCATTTGAAGAACACATGTTTTTCTCACTACTTCCAAACTCGATGCCACTATCGACGATCGACTAATGAGCGCGAGTCGAGTCGAGACTTTGGCATAAGTCAAACAATATGGCCAAGTGCTATATGATGACTACGATGTCCAAAGGCTTCTGCTGCAAAACATCGATCGATGGTAGACGCGATGAAATATGGTCAAGTCTCGAGTAAGTTTGGGCGATCGGATCGGACGATCCGCTTCCACACAATGAGAGAAATCTTGGCGTGTAAGATGGAAGAAGGAAGTTCGGTCCATGAACATGTCTCCAACATGACTCATCTCATGGATAGTCTTGATCAGTTGGGAGGAGGTATTGACGGTGAAGCCACGGTCGATATCATCCACAACACACTGCCCAAGTCTTTTGAGAATTTTCGCGTGAATGCGATCATGAGCAAGACCGAGTATACAATTAGTCAGTTGCTTAATGATGTCGTGGCTGCAGAATGAGTCATGGGTAAAGGAGCACATGCCCTTGCTAGCACATCTAGGGGCCCAAATTTTCCGTTGAAAAATGGAAGAAGAAAAAGGGGCACCAAATGTGGTAAAGACAAAGGAAACAGTGGGAGCAGTGGGAGCAAGAACATGTCTGCCACCGGAGGCTTGAAAAAGCCAAAGGTGAGGGGCAAGTGCTTCAAGTGCGGCAAGACTGGGCATTGGAAGGCCAAGTGCCCTATGCTCAAGGCTCAAGGTACGCCATTTGCTTTAGTAACGGAAACATGTTTAGCGACTTGTTCTACTCATTCATGGGTAGTAGATACAGGTGCGACTGATCATGTTTGTTACACCTTGCAGGGGTTCCTGCAGACAAGGGAGCTGTGTGATGGTGAGATAAAGATCTCCATGGGCAACACGACGAAAATCGAGGCTGTTGCAGTCGGAGATGTTACTTTATGTTTTGATGGAACTTTTTTAGTAGTGAAAGACGTTTTATTTGTGCTGAAGTTTCGGCGAAACCTAATTTCAGTTTCGAAACTATGTATTCATGGATATTCAGTTGTTTTTTATAGTGGTGTTTCTATCATAAGAAATGACGAAGTTATCTGTGGTGGCACTTTATATAATTCTCTTTATACTATTTCTGCCGAACATAATACCTTTAATTATGTTGCATCTACATCAAACCTTAAAAAGAGAAAGTTTTCTTCGCAAGATGACACCATATTTCTCTGGCATCTTAGATTAGGTCACATCAATCTAAATAGGATCCAAAGAATGGCTAAGAATGGAGCGTTGGGTGATCTCACAGTTACTCCATTCTCAGTCTGTGAATCCTGTATAGAAGGAAAGATGTCGACCAGACCCTTCAAAGCGAAGGGTTATAGAGCCAAAGAATTATTGGAGCTAGTCCATTTTGACCTGTGTGGACCTATGTCAACACAAGGTCGTGGAGGGTACGAATATTTTGTCACTTTCGTTGACGATTACTCAAGGTACGGATACATATATCTGCTTCACCGCAAGTCTGAATGCTTTGAGAAATTCAAAGAATTTAAGGCGGAAGTGGAGCGAAGCTTGGTAAAGTATCAAGTCATCATGGTCCGATCGCGATGGCGAATACCTCGAGAACGAGTTTATGGACTATTTGGTGCGGTGTGGGATTACCTCATTTCACTACACCGGCACACCACAACAAAATGGTGTGTCGGGCGAAGAAATATGACTCTTTTAGGCTGGTTAGATCAATGATGAGTTATGTAACATTGCCTATATCGTTACGGGGTATGCCTGGAAGCAGTGACATACTTGCTAAATCTAGTACCATCCAAGTCGGTCGAAAAGACCCTTCGAGTTGTGGTTTGGGGTATGAGCCTCAGTTTAAGCCACATAAGGATATGGGCGATCCGACATGTCTTTGAACAAGAAGGGCGACAAGTTGGAGTCTAGATCTGAAGCAAGGCTGTTTATTGGCTATCCTAGAGGAATGAAAGATGGTTATTTCTATAGTCCTAAGGATCAGAAGGTCATTATTAGCACTAATGCCCGATTCTTAGAAGATGACTATATGAAAAACCATAAATCCAAAGTTTAAATCATTCTTCAAGAATTAGAAGACGATCGTATTCCACCATCGATTAAGCCAAAGGTACGAGATGTCGTGTCTAGTGGGAGGGATTGACACCAGATACTTCAAGAAATTGAAGTGGGTCGAGTTCCTTTGGAGATCGGGCGATCAAGTGGCTCACTATCCGACAAGTTGTGCAAGATGAGAACCACAAGTTACTGCACCCACCGTTGCCATTGTACCAGTAACGCCTCGTTGTAGTGGAAGGGTTGTTCGTCAACCCGAGCGATTTATGTTCGTTGGTGAATCTTCGAATTTAGTCCCAGGAAACGAGCAAGCAATAATCGACCCATGGACATACAGTGAGGCGATACAAGACAACGATGCAAGATCATGGCACACCGCTATGGACTTAGAAATCGAGTCCATAAATGACTATGGATGTATACGAAAGACACCTCTACCGGATGGCAAGGAAGCCATAGGTAGTAAGTGGGTATCTGAGAGGAAGAGATTCGATGGATGGAGGTTTCGGCTTTTAAAGCCGTGCTTGTGGCGAAGGGTACACTCAGTTGAGGGCATCGATTTCGAGGAGACCTTTTCTCCCGTAGCAATGCTCAAGTCCATCAAAATTCTTACGGCCATAGCGACCAACATAAACCTTGAGGTTTGGCAAATGGATGTGAAAACCGCTTTTACGAGCGGTTACCTTGAAGAAGGTAGAGACATCTATATGCAAAGAACCGAAGGTTATGTGGTGAAGGGTGAAGAGCATCTAGTATGGAAGCTTAAGAAGTCCATTTATGGACTTAAGCAAGCTTCACGATCACGGAACTTACGCTTTGACGATGTGGTAAAGTCTATGGATTTACCCACTTGCCTAGCGAAAGTTGTGTGTATCGTTTAGATGTCGGCGGTGTTGTGGTATTTCTTGCTTTACGTAGATGACATCCTTCTACTTGGCAACAATGTGAAGTTGTTATCGAGGCGTAAAGAGTTGGTTATCCGATCGGTTTCAAATGAAAGACTTAGGAGATGCGCAGATATTCTTGAGATCAAGGTTTACCGAGATCGCAAGAGGAAAATGTTGAGCTTAACTCAGGCGTCTTACATTGATCTGTGATTACTCGTTTTAGTATGCGATCGCCAAGAAAGGTTGCTACCTTTCAGACATGGCGTTCCTTTATCTAAGGAGCAGTCACCTATGACTGCAAATGAGATAGAGGAAATAAAGAAGTTCCTTACTCTTCCGCCGTAGGAAGTCTCATATATGCAATGCTATGCACGAGGCCCGATATACGCTATGCGGTAGGCATAGTAGCTGAATATCGATCAAACCACGGACAAGCTCATTGAATTGCGGAAGCATATACTCAAGCACACGAAAAGGACTCGAGATTATAGGCTGGTTTACCATGCGATAGTCTAATGCCTTTGGGTTATTCGACTCGGATTTTCAAGCCGACCGTGATGAGAAGAAGTCACCTCGGCTATGTGTTTACCTTGGGAGGAGGTTGTATCTGGCGGAGTGCAAGCGGCGATGCATTGCGGACTCCACCATGGAAGCCGAATATGTAGCCGCCGGAGGTCGCTAAAGAGGTGTATGGTTCGAAACGACCTCATGGATCTAGATGTGGTACTGGTTTGCCCAAGAGTATCATAGTTTATTGTGATAACACGGTGCGTTGGCAAACTCGAAGGAAACACGGACCCACAAGGCAACAAAACACATAGAGAGAAAGTACCATGTCATCGAGAAATCGTTAGGCGAGGGATGTCTTGATTGAGGCGATTGGTGCTGCGGATAACCTAGCTGATCCATTCGGGAAGAGCTCGCGCAAAAATTCTCTGAAGAGCATATTCGAGGACTTGGATTGCAAGATGGCACCCACTTAGAAATGAACTTTTGTATAAATGGGAGAAGCAAAGTGATGGTGTTGTTTGTAATAGCTAGTAGAGACACATTGTATACTAAAAGTTTGCTTTAGTATAAGTGGGAGATTGTTGGATTTGTATACTGAAAGCAGTTTGGTTGAGCTTGTATACAATGTTTCCTGTTACCACTATTACAATCTCCTATCTGAATTGTTTACTTGATTGCATATGTATGTCCCTTTATCTCATATATAAGTTATATCATATAGTGTGTTGTAGATCACAGAAGTCTGTATGATTGGTCAAGCTTAATGAGATATAAAAAGTATCACAGCTGAGACAACTTGAGGACAAGTTGTCGGTATAGGCTGCGGTGTAGATAAGAAGTGACTTGACTTGGTTGCTTGTCTATGCTGGTATGTCTCTGACTTATTGATGGATCACATAGAGATGAGTTATTCTATCTGACCGTCGTGAAGAACCTAGATCTCGGAGACTTACGTTGATCTAAACCTCGATAAGGTATTAGGTGAGTATGAGTTCTTGACCATCACTTTGACTTGCTATGGGTGAGGTTACATGAGATAACCAATTCTCTACATCTTGGGTGGTGGCGATCTTGTATGTCATGCTAGTTACCCGTGTCGAGTCACCGTATCCGTTTAGGATGATGGCGTCCCTTAAGGAGCTCAAAAGGTTTATTGTACTAAACCCTGCAGGTTGAGTTATCTCAAGTACAATAATAAGGTTAAGTGGTACTACTTAAGGAATTAAAGATATTAATTATTTTAAGTCGCATCGAGCAGCGTAAATAATTAATGGACGTACGATATCTTAAATACGGGGATTCATAAAGTCTAAGTGCAAGCCCGACTCAACTTCGATAATAAAGGTGTAAGTCAGCATTTATTCTCTAGTGGCATGAATAAATGTTTATGAATTAATTTATGTTCTGGGCTGAACATAAGATAATTAATTTATTTGAGGCCCATCTTTATTCCTTGCATTTGATCCACAAATTTGGACCATCCAGTCACGGAAGCTAAGTGAAAATCGTCCCCTATCTCGAGTCCCACTTGGGACTCGACGATCCTCTCTATCTTAAGTGATATGATTATATTTATTAGATATGCATAAATCCTATCTTGATAGGGTTTATGGTTGCATTATAAATATAAGGTGAGAGAAAATCAAGGCTAATGCTCAAGCAATATTTTCGAGAATTATACTTCCCAAAGTGTGAGAATTTTGAAAATTGTGAGAGAAGGAAGAAGGCGTTTTCTATAGCATTCTCCATAGATTGTCCTCACTCGACATTGGAGTTTAGGCAAGCGGGATACAGTCCAGAAGATCAAAGCACGAGTCATGATCCATTCTACCTCGACAGATTCGCAGGTAAACACGAGAAAACCCCTACGTGTTGCAATTAATTATATAGGTACATGCTAGGCATATAATCAATGTATGGTGAATTAAACATCCAAGATAGATCCTCGGAAGAGGGTTAAAATCAGATTTCCCTACATAAGTTCCAGGATCGTGAAGCTTGCTTGAGTCCATAAATGAACTTCTTAAGCTTCCATACTAGATGCTCTTCACCCTTCACCACATAACCTTCGGGTTGCTGCATATAGATGTCTCTACCTTCTTCAAGGTAACCGTTTAGAAAAGCGGTGTTCACATCCATTTGCCAAACCTCAAGGTTTAAGTGGGCTGCTATGGCAGAAGAATTCTGATGGACTTGAGCATTGCTACAGGTGAAAAGGTCTCATCGAAATCGATGCCCTCAATCTGAGTGTACCCTTTCGCCACAAGCCTGGCTTTAAAAGCCGAAACCTCTCCATTTGAATCTCTCTTCCTCTTGTATACCCACTTACTACCTATGGCTTCCTTGCCATCTGGTATAGGTGTCTTTTCGTTTACATCCATAGCTGTTATGGACTCAATTTCTAAGTCCATAGCGGTGTGCCATGATCTTGCATCGATGTCTTGTATCGCCTCCTTTGTATGTCCATGGGTCGATTATTGCTGCGCTCGTTTCACAGGACTAAATCCGAAGATTCACCCACGAACATAAATCGCTAGGGTTGACGAACAACCCTCCCACTACGACAGGCGCCATCGCACAATGGCAACGATGGGTGCGATAACTTGTGGTTCTCTATCTTGCACAACTTCTTTGGATATGAGCCACTTATGCGGCCGGTGTCTCGGTTGAACTCGACCCACTTCAATTTTTGAAGTATCTGGTGTCGATCCCTCCCACTAAACACTACATCTCGTACCTTTGGCTTAATCGGTGGTGGAATACGATCATCTTCTAATTCTTGAAGAATGATTTCAACTTTGGATTTATGGTTTTTCATATAATCCTCTTCTAAGAATCGGGCATTAGTGCTAATAATGACCTTCTGATCCTTAGGACTATAAAAATAACCACCTTTCGTTCCTCTAGGATAGCCAATAAACAGCCTTGCTTCAGATCTAGACTCCAACTTGTCAGCCTTCTTGTTCAGCACATGTGCTGGACTGCCCCATATCCTTATGTGGCTTAAACTAGGCTTGCACCCAAACCACAACTTGAAAGGGGTCTTTTCGACTGACTTGGATGGTACTAGATTTAGCAAGTTTGCCACTGTTTCCAAGGCATACCCCCAGAACGATATAGACAATGTTGCATAACTCATCATTGATCTAACCATTTCTAAAATAGTCATATTTCTTCGCTCTGACACACCATTTTGTTGTGGTGTGCCCGGTGTAGTGAGCTGGGAGGTAATCCCACACTGCACCAAATAGTCCATAAACTCGTTACTGAGGTATTCGCCACCGTGATCAGACCGCAGTGAATTGATACTTTTACCAAGCTTCGTCTCCACTTCCGCCTTAAATTCTTTGAATTTCTCAAAGCATTCAGACTTGCGGTGAAGCAGGTATATGTATCCGTACCTTGAGTAATCGTCAATGAAAGTGACAAAATACTCGTACCCTCCACGAGCTTGTGTTGACATAAGTCCACACAGGTCAGAATGGACTAGCTCCAATAATTCTTTGGCTCTATAACCCTTCGCTTTGAAGGGTCTGGTCGACATCTTTCCTTCTATACAGGATTCGCAGACTGGAAACGGAGTAACTAAGAGATCACCCAACGCTCCATTCTTAGCCAGTCTTTGGATCTTATTTAGATTGATATGACCTAATCTAAGATGCCAGAGAAATGTGGTGTCATCTTGCGAAGAAAACTTTCTCTTTTTAAGGTTTGATGTAGATGCAACATAATTAAAGGTATTATGTTTGACAGAAATAGTATAAAGCGAATTATATAAAGTGTCACCATAGATAACTTCGACATTTCTTATGATAGAAACACCACTATAAAAAATAACTGAATATCCATGAATAAATAGTTTCGAAACTGAAATAAGGTTTCGCCGAAACTCCGGCACATATAAAACGTCTTTCAATACTAAAACTGTTCCATCAAAACATAAAGTACCATCTCCGACTGCAACAGCCTCGACTTTCGATGCGTTGCCCATGGAGATCGTTATCTCGCCATCACACAGCTCCCTTGTCCGTAGGAACCCCTGCAAGGTGTAACAAACATGGTCAATCGCACCCGTATCTACTACCCATGAATGAGTAGAACAAGTCGCTAAACATGTTTCCGTTACTAAAGCAAATGGCGTACCTTGAGCCTTGAGCATAGGGCACTTGGCCTTCCAATGCCCATTCTTGCCGCACTTGAAGCACTTGCCCCTCTCCTTTGGCTTTTTCAAGCTTCCGGTGACAGACATGTTCTTGCTCCCACTGTTTCCTTTGCCTTTACCACCTTTGGTGCCCCTTTTTCTTCTTCCATTTTTCAACGAAAAATTTGGGCCCCTAGATGTGCTAGCAAGGGCATGTGCTCCCTTACCCATGACTCCTTCCGCAGCCACGAGATCATTAAGCAACTGACTAAGTGTATACTCGGTCTTGCTCATGATCGCATTCACGCGAAAATTCTCAAAAGACTTGGGCAGTGTGTTGAGGATGATATCGACCTTGGCTTCACCGTCAATACCTCATCCCAACTGATCAAGACTATCCATGAGATGAGTCATGTGGGAGACATGTTCATGGACCGAACTTCCTTCTTCCATCTTACACGCCAAGATTTTTCTCATTGTGTGGGCGGATCGTCGATCCGATCGCCGAACTTACTCGAGACTTGACCATATTTCAGTCGCGTCTACCATCGACTGATGCTGCAGCTGCAAGCTTTTGGACATCGTAGTCATCATATAACACTTGGCCATATTGTTTGACTTATGCCAAAGTCTGCTTGACTCTCGCTACTCATTAGTCGATGCGTCAGTAAGGGCATCGGGTTTGGGAGTAGTGAGAACAAACATGTGTTCTTCAGTGATAAGAACATATTCCATGTTTCGTTTCCACTCGATGAAATTTGGACCTGATAGAGGATTTTGTGCGAGCATATTGATAATCGGTGTAAGAGACATATCTGAAAAGTAATGTAAACACATAAGCATACGATCGCACATAATTCGTAACAATAATATTGTAACCTTTTGATAAAACAATATTAATTGAAACCTCCAATTGCCCAAGGAATCCCACATGCAAGCCACGCGTGTGGGCGTTTACATGAACCCCCACTGGACTAAAATATACCTTTTAGTCGTTTAATTTCAATCCATGTCAACTTATCCTTATGACAAATGAAATTAATTATTGGACCTTACTATACAACATCACTATCGCAAGAAGGGACTTCGCGGGAAGTTGTACTTGAGGTGATGTCTAAGCAATGAACACAATTTTAACAGCAGAAAATGAATTCTTAGAATTGGCATACTCACTAGGACCATACCGCTTCCAATTAATCCAAATTCTTTTGTTATCGCATTTTAAACTATCTCTAGAGAACTTATGAAAATCTCATATGCAAGCCACGCGTGTGGACGTTTACACATGAAACTCCCACTTCTCAATAGATTAAAATGTCTTATTTAGAAATCTCATCTAACAAACTTATGACAAACAAAGAAGCAAGCCACGCGCGTGTGGGCGTTTACTTAATGCGTATCACTTTGTTTAGAGATAAAAAAGTGGAGGTCTTAACATTTTAATTTTAAAAAATTAATATGTCGGGTTACTTGCTTAGTCTTTTGTTTCAAAAGTTTGTCCATGCAGATCACGTAATCCTAGCATTCTTTTCTATAGAACTCAACATGTAAAACATGCTCGAAAAATTCTAAAATATGCTTGAAAAATGCGATAAACCTAGCATGCTTACTATGCGCATCCAATCACGAAAACATATGAAATGTTTGTCTACATAATTTAAACATACATAGCATGCTACTACATAATTTAAACATCCACGACATGCTTTGAACTAGGGATGTCAACGGACGGTTTTTACCCGGACCGATCCGGAACCGTTCAAAGCCCATTAAATTTTAAAGGTACGGTTCCGGTTCTGGTTCTAGAACCGCTTGGACCCGGACCAGTTCAGACCCGATCCATTTTGTCCGGTTCCGGTCCGACCCGATTTTTTTTTTTTTTTTTAATTTGAGCATTATATATCCACGTTTCTTTCTCTTTTTTTTTAAATTTGAGCATTACATATCCGAAGATTTCTTCTTTATTTGTTAATTTATTTGTCTAACAAGCTACAATACATTTGTGAAAGTGGTAATATTGGAAAAAATCGATTTACAAAGGGAGTAGAAAAAACCTGATCGTTATTTTAACTGAACCGATCAAGATTTAAACTGTCTCAAAATTAATTGATAACTAATAATTATGTTCTTAGCAACAATGTCTTATTAAAAAAATACATAAATTTATCGTAAAAAGTATACTCATGTGTAAGAACTAATATTAGATTGTTTAAATTTATTAATCGCGTTATTTAAAAAATTGAGGAGACTTTTACCAAAAACAAATTATAAATAACATCATTGATTAATTGGAATAATTATTAAGATATAATTAAATTATACCATTGTTATGTAAAGATATTTTAACAAATTTTAGTATCGAATCAAACTTAATATTACAAAAAGTTATAACTGGAAGTACAAAAAAAAAAAAAAGCAAAATAATACATTTATCATTTATTATACTAGGGCTCATGAAATATTTTCTCGTTCAAACTCAACCGGTTCCATATTTGTTCAAGAAGGGCATTTATGATTTTAAATTAGAAAATAGCTATAAAAACATTTTGTTACGGAAATGACTAAAAAACATTTTTTTATCTTAAAATGATTAATTTAACATTTTATTTAAAGTGAAAAGCAATTTGGATTATCTATATTGTCTTTTAATATGTTATTTTTTATTGTATTAGTAAATGATCAATATATTATGATATTAAAATTTATATAAAAAAATTTACGTCATGACATTCGACAATTGTAAATACTTAGAATTATCAGATTTGAAAGTAGAATATATCACGTTAAAAGAAAATTAGAGTATCTAAACTGTATAAAAATACTTATGGGAAATATACTAAAACGAAAAAAGAGTTGGTCAAATACATAATTAAATCATTCGTAATCAAAATTTTGGGGATTTGGGTGTAGCGGCCCAACGGGTAACCAGTTAGCAATGGGTAATACCCGATCCGGAACCATAACTTGATGGTCCGGATCCGTCCGATCCGATATTATTGGGCGGTTCGAACCAATACTAATTTATCGTTCGGTCGGGTAAAGCCCGCCGATTAACATCCCTACTAACGATAAAATAAAATAAAATCGCTCATCGCGCCCACTCGTGGATCACATGTCTTTCTGTCTAATTTATTACATAAATTTGTGAAGCATGATCTTCAAACTTCAACAGGCCTCGCGTGCGGGCACGGACCGGATTCGTCAAGCTGGATTTGGACGGAAAAATCAAAACGGGCGGATCATTGGAACAGGCCAAATCAGTCGAGTGCAGGAACCGGTCAAAATTTGGATCCGGGCTGAAAATCCGTGTCGAGTCGAATTTAGGCGGGTCGGGCAAGATAATGGGGGCGCGTTAGGGCACGCCCGTGCGCGCCCGCCAGCCCATCCGCCGCCTACCCTGCGCCGCACGACGCCGCCCCACCGGTCGGGCGCGCCGCACGACATCGCTGGTGCCGTCGAGCCACCTCGCACGTCGTCGCCGAGACTTGCGCTGGCTGTCGCCAGGCGCCGACGAAATTCAGCGTTGAGGTTTCCGCCGCGAGAATCGTGGCGTGCCTCATCGCCCGATGCTACCGAGCCGTCTTCACGCGGGCTGCCGTGGAGCCTACGCGATCTCGATGTGCTGCCGAAGCGCTGCGCCACACGCCGAGGCGCGCGCGCGGCGGACTGTCGAGGCACCGCGCGCGCGCCGCGGCGTTGCCGATAGACTACGAGGTTTACGTACGACGAGGCCGCCGAAGGCCGCCGAGCCCGACCGCCGAGGCGTGCCGAGCAAGTCGCCGGTCCGCCGAGACCTCGTTGAGGTTTCCCGGCATATTTTGCCGAGATCCACCGAAGCGCACGCCGCTCGGTGCGGCGATGCCGAGGCATCCACGCGGCGCGTGCCGCACGCCGATCGCCGAGCCATGTCGCCCGGTCTCGCTGCGTCGCCTGCTGTCGCCCGGATCTACCGAGGTTGCCGACGACCCTCGCCCGATGCCGCCGACTCGCATCCGCAAGCTCGCTTAGAAAACACACGCACGCCGGGCGGCGTGTTCAGTGAGCGCCGCGACGCCGCGTGCGTGATGCCGCCGCACGCCGCCGTCGTTGGCCGTGCGTCCGATTTTTCTGACGTACTCCCGTCGTCTCGTTCTTCGTGCTTTTATCTTCGTTCTTCTGTGAATCTATCGGGGATGAATAGATCAAGACTCTTGCTTTGATCTTCTGGACTGTATCCCGATTGCCTAAACTCCAATGCCGAGTGAGGACAATCTATGGAGAATGCTATAGAAAAAACGTCTCTACTTTTCTCTCAATTTTCGAAAATTCTCACTATGTAGAAATAGTAATTCTCGAAAATATCACTTGACAAAAAGCCTTGATTATCTCTCTCACCTTATATTTATAATGCAACCCTAAATCCTATCTAGATAAGATTTATGCATATCTAATAAATATAATCATATCACTTAAAATATAGAGGATCAAGCTGAGTCCCAGTAGGACTCTAGAGAGAGAGGGACGATTTTCATCATAGCTACAGGCCTGGATGGGCCAGCCCAGGGATCAAATGCAAGGAATAAAGATGAGCCTCAAATAAATTAATTATCTTATGTTCAAACCGAACATAAATTAATTCATAGACATTTATTCATGCCACTAGAGAATAAATCTCGACTTACCCTTTATTACCGAAGTTGAGCAGGGCTTGCACTTAGACATTGCGAATCCCGTATTTAAGATATCGTCGTCCATTAATTATTTCTGATTACGATCGCTTAAAATAATTAATATCTTTAATTCTTTAAGTAGTACCACTCAACCTTATTATTGTACTTGAGATAACTCAACTGCGGGGTTTAGTACAATAAACCTTTGAGCTCCTTAAGGGGCGTCATCATCCTAAGCGGATACGGTGACTCGACACGGGTAACTAGCATGACATACAAACATCGCCACCACCCAAGATGCGAGAGAATCTTGGGTTATCTCATGTAACCTCACCCATAGCAAGTCAAAGTGATGGTCAAGAACTCATACTCACCTAATACCTTATCGAGGTTTAGATCAACGTAAGTCTCCGAGATCTAGGTTGTTCACGACGGTCGATAGAAGAACTCATCTCATTGTGATCCATCAATACGTCGAGACGTGTCGGCATAGACAAGCAACCAAGTCAAGTCACTTATCTACACAAGAACCTATACCCGACAACTCGTCCTCAAGTTGTCTCAGCTGTGATACTTTTAATATCTCATTAAGCTTGACCAATCATACAGACTTATGTGATCTACAACACACTGTATGATCTAACTTATATATGAGATAAATGGACATACATATGCAATCAAATAAACAATTCAGATAGGAGATTGTAATAGTGGTAACAGGAAACATTGTATACAAGCTCAACCAAAACCGCTTCCAGTATACAAATCCAACATTTGTGGATTATGATAGGTTATGGATTACGTTCGTATATTATCTTATGTTATGTTTGTGTTTCGAAATTTGAGCGTATTTTGTTGAATTTTTTATTTAGCATTTTAAGGTGATTTTGCAGTTTAAACATGTTATATAATTATTTTGGTTTAGAATGATCATTTTTTCAAAAAAATAAATTAATTAAAAAACAACGACGGACTAGCGATGGAACGCTCACAATCGAGAACCGTGAAATCAACGACAGAATTGTAACCCTCGTTGATTAGCGATGAAAAAATCCGTAGCAATTCCGTCGCTAATCAGTGACGGAAGACAATCCATTTGTTGCGACGGTTTTCCTGTCTCTGATCCGTCGCTAGTTTATATCGACATATCTTAGTATGTTGCTAATCTTGTTTAACGATCATGATTCTTGATTTGGAATGTTCCCGTAGTAATTTCATCGTTAGAAGGTTTTAGCAACAGATTTTTAAGGTTTAGCGACGGAATTTTACATCGCTATTTAGCTTTTTTCTTATAGTGACCTAGCTTATAAACTCTTTTAAAATTTAGAAGATGGTGGAATGTTTGGTATTATAAACTCTTTTACATCGCTATTGAGTGGCATACCATTTTTGTCTAATGTACAGTATTAATTGTCCTTGTGGTAATCAAGCTTTTACATGTTTACCATCAATTGCTCGAATAAAATCCTGAAAATCATAAAATAGTTTACAGTTAATTATAAGTTTACTACATTTATGTATATATGCACATTAAAAAAAACTCACTTTAAATAATGGCATGTCGTTGGTGTTGAGGCTTATGATACTATTTTCCTTTATTATACTCAAGATACAGTGCAATAATATGATCCACTAACATAGCAATACCCTTTAGGACCATGTGGAAGTGTTTTGAGATAGTCTCACTCTCACTTGAACTGTTGGAAAATTCCTAAACTGTTGGGATTGATTTTATCTTTACTGTATATTTTGATTAGATCTCAATAACTCAGATGATTGTTTATGGAAGTAACTAATGTTGCTCACTTGTTCTGGAGTTAGACATTTTTGTTATAGATTTCAGAAGAAGAACTACTAGTTTGGATAGGCACAAGACTGAAGGAGTTCAAGCAGTACAGAAGCCAGCCATATTGATAGGAGTATAAGTACCAGCACAACTAAGAGAAGCTCAACTGAAGGATCGCGTATGGAAGACTGAAGTCAGAACTACTGATATATGGAGAATGAAGTATAGTGATGCTGATGAACAGAGCTACTGGAGTGAAGTCGGACTGACATCGGAAGACTGGAGACTGAAGACTCGGCGCTGCTTGAAGCAAATGAGTCAAGATATGGCTAAGTTTCATACCAGCAGCTGACTGCCCATGCGAGAAGTCAAAGCTGGCTATTAGATGTCAAAGATGGCGACTGAAAGTCAAAGCTGCTGATCAATAATTAAAGTTGGTGACAAGTAGTCAAAGCTAGCAATATCAAATCAAAGCTGGCTGACGAAAAGTCAAAGTTGACTATTTCTACGTCAAGTCGAAAGCATCAAACTGACTCAAGTTTTCAAACTTTAAAAAGACGGAAATCCATCCTGCTGATAAAAGTCATATTTCGGGCTCACAACGCCACATCATAATTGATGTAGATACCAAAATCATGTTTCAGCTTCGTCATAATTGATTTAGGCTTCATGATTTCACCTATTGTGCATATATTTCGAGCATAATATGCTGCAACAATCTTTGAATGAACCTTCAGTGGACCAATGCAACCCCTCTGTCACATCCCAATTTCTAATATAATGGAAGCTCGTAAATCGAGGTGCGACAAAATAAAAAAATACGAAAAATATAAGGTAAGTAAGTTGACTCGAATGATCAATGCAATAAACCCTTAGAATTTAGAATAGCTTCCGGAATGAAAATGGAAGACATCGAATGATGTGATCCAATCAAAACAATATTTATCATCAGGATTACAAGTTTAGTTTTGTGCTTCTGATAGCCAATATAAATCAAAATACAAACATCAAGGATTCATAGTCTAAGCTCATCAAAAGGTACAATTCAAGTCATATACAAGAAGGAAAAATGTAATTAGAGCTACCTCATCAGCGGAAGTCAAAAATACGGAAATAATCCGTCAAAATACGGAATGAACCCTAATCTCATCTCTGCCCGTCGGTAGCCATTGATCAACCCGAAAACATTTGAAAATATTTGGGTGAGTACTAATGTACTCAGTGGACATGCATTTGCTAAAAATATTTCAGAATTGTAAAAAGCAGTTTATCCAATCATGATAACACGACTTAGAAGGTTTTAAAAAAGAAACCACTTCTAAGCATGCAAAAATATTTCATTTATTGGGCCCATTGTCACGACTCTTCTGTTACTCGTTTTGATCCCAGACCTCTAGCCACCGTCGGATCACATGCCCACATTATTGTCATCGAGGACGTAACCCGGACAAATTTATAATTTCATGACTTACTTCGGAACGCATCCAGACAAGCACCCTTATAACGCCTCATGATTTTTTTAGTGCCCGATGGAGATCAGCCCACCAAAACAACTAACTAGTGTACACAATTCTCAATTAACATATCAAGCTTAAAAGAGAATCTCGATCGATACATTTACGAGCCTTAAACAGAGTAGAGCGCACAAAAACATTTTATTAGATAAACAGTTTGCATTTCATGAAATATCAGAGCATATAACTCAAATATACTTTTGTAAATAAAGCTCACCTTGATAGGACAAAGCCTGAAGAAATCACTATAGTACGCGTCTCGGGAAAGCAACGCTAATCCCCTTGATCGACAAAACCTACAAGAAGCACTAATCTTAATAGATCTCGAAAAGCTAGCCTTAAGTTCAAGTAAAATAGGATACTAACTTATGATTCGTTAAACCCGGGTTTTCAAAATATAATTAAATTTGAAAACTAATATATATCGGCTAAGGGCACCAACAATACCCTTGCTAGACTTTTCGTTTAAAAACGCATTTAATTTCGTAATCTTCTTATGATAAATACTTTTTAAAAAAAGTATAATGCAATTGAAATACATACTAAATTCATATATATTAAGGAATCTCGCTTAATATAACACATAACAAAATTCTCAAATTATGCACTTGTCTAACATAATTTAATTTATTAAATATCCTCACTTAATTAATTTCATTAAAAGAATATAATTCAATTAATTAAATAGGCCATAATCATGAATAAAGTAACTTAAACTTGGACTTAACATTGACTTAGTCAATTAATTAATTAAACTTAATAGCAATTAATTAATTAATTAACTTACCATAATTAAATAATTTAAACATATATTTAAGTTTACGTTAATTATTTATTTAACTAGACTTAATATAATTTAATTAATTAAGTCTCAAAGTTAAACCTTATTTATTTAATTAATTTAAGTCCAAATATTTAATTAATTAAAGCAAATCAAGTCACTAATTAAACTAAAGCCCAACCATTAATTAAATCTAAACCCAACTATTATTTAATTCACTGGAGCCCAACCCATTTATTTTCGGCCCACTTCTTTTAATTCTCGGCCCAGATAAAATACTACAGTAAAGGCCCATGCTTATTAAATTTTCTGGCCCATTCCTTCATTTTAATTTGGCCCAAAATTTAAAACAAATTCAGAGCCCATTAGCATTTACAATAAATAATAAAAAGGCCCAGCCCAATACATTAATTAAAATCAGCCCAACACTTTGAAACCCTATACCTATATCCTTCCTCTACTTTTTCGGCGTCGCTTTCCGGCAGGCGGCGGCAGCCAAAATCCGGCAATCTCACATTTTTTTATTTATTTTTCTCTTCATCCCTCTCTTCTCTCTCGGCACTCACTCATAACACACACACACACACGCGGAGATCGCCGCCGCCGCCGCCTCCACGTTTGGCCGGCCACGTCGCCGGTCACGGCCTCCTCTCTTCTCTCTTCTCTCTTCTCGGTTCTTCTCTTTAAACCCACGCACACACACACACTGACGGCAACACATACACACACACACACACACACGACATCAACAAACCTCATTCTCTCTTTTCCTCCACCTATGCTACCGCCACCACCACCACCACCGCCGGTGATAGCGCCGGTGACAGCCACGGCTTCATCGGCCAGAACCCTCCCTTCTCTCTCCCCCTTCCACATCTCACTCAACACCCACACACATACATACACATAAACGCATATAAACACTAAAATGAAAAGGGGATTAAAAGTATAAACCTTTGTGTTTCTCTTGTTGATGCTTGGAGGAAGAGTGAGTGAATTGTGAGGCTAGGGTTCAAAAAGAGGGAGAAGTGAAGTTTGTATAGTGTAGAGTTTGGATTGTCAATTGGGCTTTTCCTTTGGGCTTTTTCAAACTGAAGCCCATTAGATAATTTATTCTTACGGGCTCAAAGTTCGATCCTAAAGACATTGAATTAATAATTAAACATTAGCATAATATTATTGATATAATGATTTATAAGTATATATATAAATCATATTCGATTATTATATTATATATAATAATTTTCGTAATCACTTCATAATATTTAATGAAATAATTTCTTTTTGTTGGAATTTAAAATTTTTCTTTCACCGAGCACGAATCATTTTAAAATTCTAAGTTCGAAAGTCATTCTAATCCTATTGAGAAAGACGGGGTATGACATCCCTCCCTCCTTATAAAAATTTTGTTCTCGAAATTACATACCTTGGTAATCTAGTTCGGGATACTTAGCTTTCATTTTGTCTTCAAGTTCCCATGTGGCCTCCTCCGTACCGTGATGGTTTCACTTTACTTTGACGTGAACAATTTGTTTGTTCCGTAAAACTTGAACTTTTCTATCCAAAATTTGGACAGGTATTTCTTCATAACTCAAGTCCTGGGCTAAGACTACTTCATCGTGCTTAATTACGTGTTTCGGGTCAAACACGTATTTTCTTAATGCGAGACATGAAACACATTGTGCACGTCTCCAATGCTTGGTGGCAAAGCCAACCCATAGCTACAAGGCCTATTACGCTCTAGGATCTTGAAGGGTCCTATATAGCGGGTCGTAACTTTCTCTCTCGCCAAAACGTATAACTCCCTTTGAAGGAGAAACCTTAAGAAAACCCGATCCCGACATCAATTCTAAGTCGGATCGATGCTTGTCGCGTAAGACTTTTGTCCATCCGAGCTTCTTTGATTCTTTGCTTAATGTGATCGACTTTCTCGACTATCTCGTTGTACTAGGTCAGGGCCTAGCAGCTTCCTTTCTCCCATTTCATCCCAATAAAGAGGTGATCGACATTTCCGACCATACAATGCCTCATATGGGGCCATTCCAATCGTCGCCTGGTAACTATTGTTATAGGCAAATTCTACCAGGGGGAGCAAATCTTCCCAACTTCCATCTTTGTCAGAGACTAGAGTTCGTAACATATCTTCTAAAACTTGAATCGTTCTTTCTGATTGGCCATCGGTCTGAGGATGAAAAGCTGTGCTGAAATTCAGCTGGGTTCCCATGGCTTCTTGCAAACTCTTCCAAAAACGCGATGTGAATCTTGAATCACGATCAGATGTAATAGATACAGGTACTCCATGAAGGCGTACTATCTCCTTAACGTATAATTTCACAAGCTTCAACGTCATCTGAATCGGTAGGAAATGCGCTGACTTTGATAGACGGTCCACTATGACCCAAATGACAGTATTCCCACGAACTGACTTTGGTAGGCTTACCACAAAGTCCATGTTGATATGTTCCCACTTCCATTCTGGCACAGGTAGGGGTTGTAACATCCCATACGGTCGCTGGTGCACAGCCTTAACTTGCTGACAAGCCAAACATCGTTCGACAAAAGATGCTACATCTCTTTTCATTCCTTTCCACCAGAACGTTTTCTTCAAATCTTGGTACATTTTTGTACTTCCTGGATGTGCAGTACATGGAGTATCATGAGCCTCGCTCATAATCTCATTCTTGAGTTATTCCTTGTGTGGCACACACAATCTTTCACCAAACATCAAAGCGTTGTCTTTTGCTTCCGTGAATCCTTTTGTTTCGCTCGTTCTTATGGCGAGACACATCTTTTCCAGGAACCAATCTCCCCTTTGTGCACCAATGATCCTTCCTCGTAGGTCAGGTGTAGCTGTGAGACTAGCTATACAAACTGACACTGTCTTTGGAGGATGAACTATTTCTAAACTGAGTGTGGCGAAGTCATGAATCAGTTCTCTCTGTTGGGTAATGAAATACCCTAGCTTTGCCTTAGTCTTTCCACTCAGGGCGTCTTCCATAACGTTCGCTTTTCCAGGATGTTAGCTGATAGTACAGTCGTAATCCTTTACTAATTCGAGCCATGTTCGCTGTCTCATATTCAGATCCTTCTGCTCGAAAAAGTACTTCAAACTCTTATGATCTGTGAAGATTTCACACCTGACTCCATAAAGGTGGTGTCTCCAGATCTTCAAAGCATGCACGACTTCAGCTAACTCTAAGTCATGTGTCGGATAATTCAACTCATGGGGCTTCAATTGACGAGACGCGTATGCTATCACCTTCCGGTTTGCATTAGTACACAACTCGGCCCCAACTTTGAGGCATCCGTAAACAACTAATCCTTCATTCTCCTTCGAATTGCTAACACCGGAGCGGTGGTTAGCTTTGTCTTGAGCTCTTGAAAACTCTTTTCACGCCTTCGTCCAAATGAACTTGGTCCCTTTTCTTAGAAGTCGTGTCGTTCGCCTAGCCAATTTTGAAAATCCTTCAATGAATAAATGCAGTAGTATCCCGCCAAACCGAGAAAGCTTCGATCTCATTGGCGTTTGATGGTGTCCTCCATCCTTCGACGGCTTCCACTTTAGCAGGATCTACTTTGATTCCCTCGGCTGACACGATATGTCCGAGGAATATCACTTTCTTTAACCAAAATTCACACTTGCTGAATTTGGCATATAATTTCTCGTTTCGCAAAATCTCGAGTACAACACGCAAGTGCTCTTCGTGTTGTTCATCGGTCTTAGAGTAGATGAGAATATCATCGATAAACACTAAGACAAAACTATCAAGATACTGATGGAATACTCTATTCATTAGATCCATAAAAATAGCTGGGGCATTTGTCAACCCAAACGGCATCACTGTGAACTCGTAATGTCCGTAACGTGTTCTAAACGCTGTCTTAGGGATATCCTCCCTTCTCATTTTGAGCTGATGGTATCCAGACCTTAGGTCTATCTTGGAAAATACTCCAACTCCTTTTAGTTGGTCGAACAAGTCGTCTATCCTGGGGAGAGGATATCTATTCTTAATAGTGAGCTTGTTCAGTTCTCTGTAATCGATACACATCCTTAATGTTCCGTTTTTCTTCTTGACGAATTGGACTGGTTCTCCCCATGGCGATACACTAGGTTGTACGAAACCTAGATCCAACAGCTCCTGCAACTGAACCTTTAGTTCTTGTAATTCGGGTGGGGCCATCCTATACGGTGCTTTTGATACTAGAGCTGCTCCGGGTTCTAAGTCAATTGTGAACTCTAATTGCCGATCCGTGGCATACAGCAATTCTTCCGAAAACATCTTCGTACTCTCGAACCACGGGACTTCTCCAATTGTTTTCTCCACCTCTGGTTTTCTTGTCAAGCTGACTAGAAATGCATAGCAACCTTCTTTCTTCATAATCTTGGTGGCTTTCATGGCAGATATTACTGATACTCCTTTTCCCATTCTTATCCCATGGAAATTCGTCCCCTCCTTTCCAAGGGTCTGGAATGAGACCTTTCTCTCGTTACACAAAATCGTGGCATTGACTTTGGTGAGCCAATCCATTCCTAAGATGATGTCAAATTCTATCATAGAGATGACATATAAGTCTGCCCTAAATTTTTCAGCACTTATGTTCAATTCTAAGTTCAAGACAATATATTCAGCATACATTCTTTCTCCACCTGGTGTGCTAATCACTAAAGCTTCACTAGATGGTTCAGGAGTTAAGTCTAATGCCTTACAAGCAGCATGTGAAATGAAAGAGTGTGATGCTCCCGTATCAAATAAAGCTATAACATGTATACCAGTCACATTGATCATACCTGTCAGATTTTCCTGTGCTCGAGCCGCTTGCTTCTGGTTTAGAGCATAGGCCCTCGCGTTTAGTGGTTGTCCTTGGTTTCCTCTGGGACCAGGGATTTGCCTTTGTTGATTTCCTTGGTTTGTCTGCTGGGGTGCTCTCCCATTTTTCTTTGGGCATACCGTAGCAAAATGTCCAGTTTCTCCACAGTAAAAACAAGCATTTGCCCCCTTCAGACATTTGCCTATGTGGGGTTTCTGGCATTCCGGGCAAGGTGTTCGGCCTATCATTAGAGGCGGATTCTGATTCTGCTTCTGATTCTGGTTCCGGGGTTTCTTTCCATTTCCAAAGTTTCCTCCATTACCCTCATTCCATTTTCTTTTTCCTTTGCCATTGTCTTGAGAGGGCGTATGCACAGCCTGCAGGGGAGCTTTTTCTTTCTCTCTTGGCAGAAGTGACTCGATGGTAAGAGCCCTGCTCAGCGTTTTTGCATATGTAAGATCACCATGACCTGCTAGGGAAATCGATATTTCATGACGTAGTCCGTTTCTGAACTTCTCAGCACGTTTTGCATCAGTGTCCACCAGATGTGGAGCATACCTTGATAGTTGGTTGAAAGCTATGTCATATTCAGTGACTGTTCCAATTCTCTGCTTCAGATTCCAAAACTCGTTCTGTTTCTTCTGACGGTAACATCCTGGTATTTACTTCTCATACAGTTCAATCTTGAATTCTTCCCATGTGAGGTTCTCGAGTTCCTCCTCAGTCATGGTGCGCCCTCACCGACTCACCGTAAGTCGCCTTCTTCCACAAGCTGGTAGGTGGCGCACTTCACTTTTTCCTTGTCTTCACATCGGATATAGTTAAAAATCTGTTCCATAGCTCGTATCCATTTCTCAGCATCCATCGGGTCACCTAGTCCATCGAACAACGGAGGCTTCTCTTTGTGGAACCTTTCTTCAATCGTACGGTCTGGTGCTACTTGTGGGTTAGGTTCCTGATGGACAAAATTTCTTCCTTGTACACAACCACGTTCTCGTCCTCGTCCTCGTCCTCGGCCTCGGCCCCTACCATTCCCTATCGGTGTGTCTTCCATGCCACCTCCTATTGGTGCGTCTTCCATTCTGAAAAGATAACACATATATGAGAAACTAATCCTAACAATAATGGTGTAACTTAAGTGAATCCCCAAACCTTTTCATGTTACTTCTATGTTCAAACGCTTCTATGTGAAACAGTGAACTAGTTCTTTCTAAGTTGTTATAGCGAGGCTATCACGACTTACATTTTCAAACAGCCCTTGGGTACACAAACAGTTTGTGCGAGAACCCATAACTTATTCCGATCATTTCGGGATATGAATCCAAAAATATCTCATCAACCATTTCGTTTTTGTGGAACCTATTGTCATGTAGGTTCCAAAAGTCTCATGTATGATCGAAAAGGTTTGAAAATCCAATTCGACAATCAATTTTATTTGGGTCGTTAAGGGTTCGGGTTGTCCCTAACACGACAATAAACTTAGCTATCCGAGTATAATGACTCACAATAACAATGTGAAAGCAATTAGACAATTCACAAAACAACATATGAAAATAACTTGTAATTCACATGGCAACATTGATAAATGGCGTACATTATTTCATAGTCCAACTTTGAAACATTTAAATCATACATTTGTTGATCAGTTGGTGTGACGGTAAGCTGAGAGTCACTGAGATTACAAGAAGTCTAGAGATACTATTCTAGACTCGACATGAAAAGATTTTTGTGGTCAGAGACACGAAAGAAAACTTATGCTCTGATACCACTCTGTCACACCCCAATTTCTAATATAATGGAAGCTCGTAAATCGAGGCACGACAAAATAAAAAAAATACGGAAAAATATAAGGTAAGTAAGTTGACTCGAATGATCAAGGCAATAAAACCTTAGAATTTGGAATAGCTTCCGGAATGAAAATGGAAGACATCGAATGATGTGATCCAATCAAAACAACATTTATCATCAGGATCACAAGTTTAGTTTCGTGCTTCTGATAGCCAATATACATCAAAATATTAACATCAAGGATTCAGAGTCTAAGCTCATCAAAAGGTACAATTCAAGTCATAGACAAGAAGGAAAAATGTAATTAGAGCTAGCTCATCAGCGGAAGTCAAAAATACGGAAATAATCCGTCAAAATACGAAGTGAACCCTAATCTCAGCTCTGCCCCGTCAGCGCCCATTGATCAACCTGAAAACATTTGAAAATATTTCAATGAGTACTAATGTACTCGGTGGACATGCATTTGCTAAAATATTTCAGAATTTAAAAGCAGTTTATCCAATCATGATAACACGACTTAGAAGGTTTTAAAAGAGAAACCACTTCTAAACATGCAAAAATATTTCATTTATTGGGCCCATTGTCACGACTCTTCTGTTACTCGCTTTGATCTCGGACCTCTAGCCACCGTCGGATCACATGCCCACATTATTGTCATCGAGGACGTAACCCGGACAAATTTATAATTTCATGACGTACTTCGGAACGCATCCAGACAAGCACCCTTATAACGCCTCATGATTTTGTTAGTGGCCGATGGAGATCAACCCACCGAAACAACTAACTAGTGTACACAATTCTCAATTAACATATCAAGCTTAAAAGAGAATCTCGATCGATACATTTACGAGCCTTAAACAGTAGTAGAGCGCACAAAAACATTTTATTCGATAAACAACAGATTTCATGAAATATCAGAGCATATAACTCAGATATACTTTTGTAAATAAAGCCCACCTTGATAGGACAAAGCCTGAAGAAATCACTATAGTACGCGTCTCGAGAAAGCAACGCTAATCCCCTTGATCGACAAAACCTACAAGAAGCACTAATCTTAATAGGTCTCGAAAAGCTAACCTTAAGTTCAAGTAAAGTAGGATACTAACTTATGATTCGTTAAACCCGGGTTTTTAAAATATAATTAAATTTGAAAACTAATATATATCGGCTAAGGGCACCAACAGTAATGAATTTCCAATTGTCCATCTACGTAAGAAAGAAAGAAAGAAAATAAAATAAAATTCTCAATCAAAATAGAATTTCAAATCATCACAATGAATCAAATTACCTATGTAGTTCATTTTTTTCCCTTCAAGTAGATCCGCTTCAATTAGAAAATGCAGTTATTAGGTTTATGTCAAATGAATAATTTTATAAACGAGAGCAACAAAGTGGTGGGTGTTCTAGGAGCATTCACGTGAATTTTATTGTAGCTAAATCATACTCAGCTCATTTATTGTAGGAAAAGATGATTCAGGTTAATTATTATACGAGATTGTTGTAGCAAGATCTGATTGAGGTATATCTTACTTTTAATTTAACGTGGTTGGAGTGAATTTACATAATAGACAGTGTACGAGATTGATGTTACAATAGATGATTCAGGTACATTGTAAATTCAGTTTCACGTGAGTGAATTGAATACATGAAACTGAATTTACAGCTTGAATTTATTGTAGGTGGTACAATAATTGATAGACAACTCACGTAAATAGTAGAATTCATGCACTATAAGTAGGAAGAAAATATTGTTATAATTAATTATAAAAGTAATAAAAGTTGATAATTTTGAAACAAACAAAACTATGTTGAAATAAATTTTAAAAACTCTAAAACCAAATTTGATCCAGTGGACCGTACATCAATCGGATTCATCATCCGGACAAAAATCGATCGGTAAGCAAAATTAAAAAAAATATCCATTCGAAGCCAGTCGAATCCGATTGAAATTTCATTTGAATGTCTCCAGAAGAAAACAATTGATCGATTTTTTTTTTTTCAATTTTTTCCTAGGCATCGAGTTTGATCTTTCTTTAATTGTTGTCACTAACTTCAATGTGTCTTCAGCAAATTTGTCATTAAAAACTGATTAACTATCATTCTTTACACAAAAAAATGAAGACAATTTTGTCAATATCTATGGGTATATTAATGTCACGACCCAACTACCTAATCAGGTAATTAGGCCGTGACTCGGGATTAAGAAGAAAATTTAACGACAACGGGTTCAAACATTTGTCGAAAGAAAATATGATAACAACTTTCTTTATGAATGAATCTAACATTTACGGTTTAATAAGGTAAAATATAAAGTAGGTTTCCAGAATATTTTGTCAACAAGAAGGATTTATCAACAATTTAAAAACAAAGAATGATAATGATTCAACCGAATGATATTGAATCCAACGAAACCATTACGAACATTCGAGGAATCCTTGTTCACCTAACATCGACATGATCACTTTATCATATCGTAACATATAAGGTGTAAGATCAAAGCTCGGCAACGAATGTGGTCGAGAATTATGTATGAAGACATAACTCTCGGGCAACAAAACATGTCAATAACAATAAAACAACCTTAATATGAATCATTATTTAGAGAAGCTCCTTCGCACAACATTCGATTCCAGCATTCTCTCCAACTCAACCTGCATATTTAGAAATATATGTGGTATGTGAGTACAAAAATGCACTCAGTGGGTATACGCCAAAAACATAAAGATAACTTTGCCCTTAGGGCTATAAACTTGATTTGCCAAAATATGTACTTTCATAAATAAATACTTACTTGCTTTCATATCATCATAATATTATATGCATATGCATGTATCATGTTTGCATGCAACTTTCTTCTCTCCTTCCCCATATCCACGGATTCTTTCTGCGTGTTGAGAAGTAGGCCTCCTTCTCAAACACCTTTATATCACATACCCGAGTTGGACCCGAAGGTTCTCAACTACGGTCATACCCGACGTCGGTAAATTCTTTCTTTCTTTCCCGTGGATAGGTAGTGCATTATGCTTATGCTCATGCTCAAAATTTTGGCAAGTCAATCAACTTTGCAACTTTGCAAGCAATGCATATCATATCATTTGAAAATATATATAAAAGCATAAGCATACTTTATAGAAAATACTTATACCCACCTGGATGTTCCTTAGAGCTAAGGAACTAATTCTCAATTCCATTTCTCTCTTTTTCCATATTAAACGGCATAAATGCCTAACAAGAAACAAACACGAACATTAATCATCTTAGTCGTCGACACGACCATATCTTCTCGATATCAAATCTAAGACGCTATGGTCTATCAAAACTGGGTCATCAGATCCTCTAGCATCTTATTAACAAACAATTTCTATCGAAATTTCGGCAACAGAACGCTTATAAAACGATCGCCAAATCAACACCAGATCAACCAAACATAGCCCAAACTCCATCAATTCATCACCATATGTCTCAATATGCATAGGAAACTCAACGACAAGCTTCAATCATCTCATCTTAGCCAATAACCGAAAATCCCTTAAACGTCACTTAAGGTCTAACGTCAAAATTCACGTGAGACGCCATCTAACACCAACGAACCTATATACATGCTCAACTATAATCAAAGATCATCATTTTATCAATAAAACATAAAGATCAAAGCTTTGGCTTTGAAAACAAATTTCACCGACAAACTAAAATTTTACCGTTTTGAATACGTCATGAAAATCCGAATAAATCATTTTAGGCTTTATTCATATCATAGAATCTAAATATGAAGTCAAAATGATCAAATAAAATCAAAATCCAACAATATATGCCTTAGGGTTTTCGCCATTTGGGAGTTTTAATATAGTTTCGATTTCAAACGTTTTCTTGTTCCAATCATGTTTATATCAATCCAATAACACATATATGAAGTAAATTAAATCATAACAACATCATAAATTTAAAATCAAGGGCTGCCCTTTTCAAAATTTCATGAAACTTCAATTAAATAATATATGCTTTACAATTTCAACGTTAAACAATACGTAGACGTCGAATCTATCATAATATCCATAAATAATCAACAAAACATAATCGATCATAATTCTTTAAAAATGAATGAAAATATGAATTCAACATATAAGCATGTTTTTAAAAATTTTAAACCGTAGATGTGTTCTCGGTACGAGATTATACCTCAATTCGAAGACCGATCGGAAATTCAACGGTCGGATCTTCCTATCTTTTTCTCAAGAATTTCTAAAATATGTGTGTTCTTGTGTGTGTTGGAGACGTGAGGTTGAGGGAGAGAATGAAGAAGAATCATGTTTGAAAGTATATATTTTGTAATTAATGAGTAAGGGTAAAATAGTAATTTCACATTATCAATTAATTTTTCTTTATTTTTCCAAAACAAAATGGTGCCAACACACCATATTCTAGAGATTTATATAAAATAATCTCCTAAATTTATCCTAAATTTTCGGATTTAATAATATTAATAATAATAAATATATATTTTCATGTAATTTTCCAAAATATGCTAGAAAATTCCATAATTAATTCCCAAAATTCCAATATTGAATGTTATTTTCTTAATACCTTAAACTAATCACTTTCATCAATATAAAGTTCCAAAATTATAAAATATATAATAGGAACTCACTTTATAAAAATAGAGATTTAATTCCATTTTATGCAAATAATGGAATTAATATTCCATTTATTCTTAAATCCTTCAAAATCACTTTCTAAAATTTTCCATCATCAAATATCATTAAAATATAATAATTAAAAATATTTTTGGCCTTAAAAACCATTTTAAATATTTTGCTCTTAAACCGAGCTTAATCGGCAAACGCCGACGTCACAAAAACGTAGATTTTGAAATTCTCAATTTTCTGAAATCAAAACTTATTGAGCATGTACCTATCATCTTAAGACCCTTGGAATCTAGGTCTTCTTATCCTAAATAAGATCTGAGAATCTTATCTCAGATTCTGCCTCGATTCTATCGTCTCAACTTGAAGCTTAACACAAAAGCTTCTAACTTAGAAAAATCTTTCTTAAGGATGCAATGCCCTTCTTATTAAGCTCTTAATCACGAGCTAATCTCATTATAGAAATACGGGTATTACATTCTCACCCTTACAAAATTTCGTCCTCGAAATTTTATGCGTCAAACAAAAGTTCGAGCACTTCTTCCTCATCCGATCTTTAACTTCCATGTCGTTTCTTGAAATCATCATGTTTCCATGTCAATTTAAGATTCATTCGACGTTCTTTCATAGCTTAAATCTGCTCACGAACATTTACTCTCTTGATGTGTCATGTGTTTTGGATTAAACACATAGCTTTAATCGTAGCATATAGAATACATCGCGAATATTTTCGAACTCGGATAAAATGCTTATCCAGAGGCGACTAGCCAATCTTTCTTGAATCTCTACAGTTCGATACATCTCGATAACTTCTTGGATTCTTGTCTTTACTTGTTGTACGATTACGACCATCTCTTTAATCGCTTCTGGTCCAAGCACTTTCTTCTTCAAATACGTTTTAAAATAAAACGACGATCTACACTTGCTATCGTAAAGACTTCATAGGCGTCATATAAATCGTCGCTCGATCTTGTCTTCTAACGTTTGGATGGTCCATTTAAATTGACCATCTATTGCAGATAAACTCGTCCAACACGAAATATAAACTTGTAGTCTATGTTCGAGATGATCGAGACGAGCACATCATGTAAATGTACTATCTCGACGCACACTTAAGTTAACTTGTCGACCGTGACGTGATAGAGATCGAATAACATAAGCGTATTTCGTGAGTCGATCGATTGTCACCCACGCTCGATTTGGGTAACTAACACATATGTCCTCTCATTTTTTCAACTTTATAAAGAGCATCACAAATTGATCTGTAGAATTCATGATCATATATTGCGACAATCTTCTTTCTTTACTTCATGCTCATAAACTAAATCTCTTTTGTTTACAAAATTTTGAGGTAGATACTTTTCAGTAAAATTCTTCTTTGAATTATTCCCCGTAAAATTCTCTATTTATCCGAAAAAAACTTTCGACGTATTCTTCATCAAGACTACCGATCCTTCAACATTAACGATATATATATGAGATGCTCTTGTTCGAGTTCTTCAAACGTAAAACTCGCTCAACGGGCGAACTTATTCTTTAACATTAGTGGGTTATCCACTTCATGAAAGGATAAAAGATCTCGACGCAGAAAGATTCAAATTCTATAATCGGTTTAAGAAGAGAAGGTACAAGTAAGTTTTGAAAAGAAGCGTGCTTTCTTATTCTTCCTCTCGTAATAATGAATAAGAATTTCTTTTTACGGGTGATGTTTGCATTGCAAACGAATGCCAAAATGCAGATATTTTGCTTATCCGTAATCGTGAAAAAGGTTTTCAATTGACATACATGCTCATATCGCAAAGATCTTCAAAATTGCTTATCATAAAGTTATGATGTGAAATAAAATAGCTGGATAGTAAAATGATCGTATAGATATCAAGGAAAGGAATTTGTATCTCTAAGGGTTTTTACAAAATAGGAAAACTTTGTCATCGGCTATGCTTTGATATCTCTGGCAATCACATCCGATACGATCTATGACTATCAGCTTCCATTCTGTCCCCAAAAAAGGTTATCACAGAAAACAATTGACCAATGTTTAGGGTTGTAGCTGTGCTATGCCAACAACTGTTACCACTTGGGTTCATACTCAAAAATTTCGAGACACTTGGGTCTCGATAAACTAACTTGATTCTTTTCTTAATTTCCAAAGGAAAAGTCTTGGAAACATAATGAAATAAAATGAACTGAATCGATGTAGGAATCTCAAGAGGTGCGAAAGGCCGATCGCTTTAATCTAAATCAATAAGGGCAATTTCAATATTGATTTAAGAGTAATCAAATTGTACAAGATCTATATTAGATTCAAGCATAACTAGCTGAGCATTTGATAAGGAAGACACTATTTTAGAATAAGGTGCTAGTATCATGCTCAGGCGTAAAAGAATCAACATTTATGAGTTCAAGGTTTTAACCATCATTATCATCAAATGAAGAAAGAAAATTTTTCAACCAACTGAAGTTGATGAATAACTGAGATAGATTTAGTAATAGGAAAAAATGAATCATGGGAGGGGTTCGAGTATACGAAATATAGAAATTTGATGGTAACTAGAGTCCGGGAAATCGACAATTAAAATAACAAAACCGGACTCAATATAGTCAATGGCAACAAAGAACAACCCAATCTTGTCACTCTTTAGGCAATAAAAAAATCTCGATACGCCTTGCTCAAACGTCTCTTTCCACAATCGAAGGAATCAAACAAGAAATTAGGCCCAAGGTATCGCTCATCCGATGCATATAGATGGAAATTCTCTTTGATCATTGTCGATGAATATAAACGAACAACGACAAACGTCATGGCGACAACGAGATAACAATATCAGGACGACGATTAATAAGTCGTACTCTTTCGAACTATCTGCACGATCTTCGTCATCCTAATAAGAATACTCAAACTTTTCCAGAAACATACTCGTTTTGCTTTACCTTCTTTTCTCAAATTTCTTCTAACTCTAGCTCATAGAGCAATAACTCTTTTCAATCATACATTGTTATATAGCAATTCATTTAATGAGACATATACTCAATCATCATCTATCATAATCATAAGCATAAGCTTTTACCTGGTGAGCTAGAGATGGCGGAATCGAATGCCGAGCTCCTCTTACGAACAACCGACTCTTTAACTCATATTCTCAAATCGAATCAAACAACTAATTCCATAAACTCATATCCTCAAGATAGAGTCAAACAACCGACTCCATAACCAAATTCTCAAACAAAGTCAACTCAAAAGAATTTTTATACTCAAGGTGCAAACCGAACAAAACTCACATGGGTTTACAAGTTCAGATTCAAAGCTGGCTCAACTGCAAAAGTTCACAAGGATTCATAGGCTCGAATTTCAAAACCGGGCACAAACCGCACAAAGTTCTCAAGGATTCACATGCTCGATTCAAAATTGTGCACAAACTGCACAAATTTACCAAGGCTCACTGTGTTCGAATTCAAACCGCTCGATATTATTCTCGTCACGACCCAACTACCTAATCAGGTAATTAGGCCGTGACTCGGGATTAAGAAGAAAATTTAACGACAACGGTTCAAACATTTGTCGAAAGAAAAGATGATAACAACTTTCTTTATGAATGAATCTAACATTTACGGTTTAATAAGGTAAAATATAAAGTAGGTTTCGTAATATTTTGTCAACAAGAAGGATTTATCAACAATTTAAAACAAGGAATGATAATGATTCAACCGAATGATATTGAATCCAACGAAAACCATTACGAACATTCAAGGAATCCTTGTTCACCGAACATGGACATGATCACTTTATCATATCGTAACATATAAGGTGTAAGATCAAAGCTCGGCAACGAAATGTGGTCGAGAATTATGTATGAAGACATAACTCTCGGGCAACAAAACATGTCAATAACAATAAAACAACCTTAATATGAATCATTATTTAGAAGCTCCTTCAAGACAAAGATTCGATTCAAAGATTCTCTCAACTCAACTGCATATTTAGAAATATATGCGCGTGAGTACAAAATGCACTCGATGGGTATACGCCAAAACATAAAGATAACTTTGCCCTTAGGCTATAAACTGATTTGCCAAAATATGTACTTTCATAAATAAATACTTACTTGCTTTCATATCATCATAATATTATATGCATATGCATGTATCATGTTTGCATGCAACTTTCTTCTCTCCTTCCCCATATCCACGGATTCTTTTCGTGTCGAGAAGTAGGCCTCCTTCTCAAACACCTTTATATCACATACCCGAGTTGGACCCGAAGGTTCTCAACTACGGTCATACCCGACGTCGGTAAATTCTTTCTTTCTTTTTCTTTCTTTCTTTCTTTCTTTCCCGTGGATAGGTAGTGCATTATGCTTATGCTCATGCTCAAAATTTTGGCAAGTCAATCAACTTTGCAAGCAATGCATATCATATCATTTGAAAATATATATAAAAGCATAAGCATACTTTATAGAAAATACTTATACCCACCTGGATGTTCCTTAGAGCTAAGGAACTAATTCCCAATTCCATTTCTCTCTTTTTCCATATTAAACGGCATAAATGCCTAACAAGAAACAAACACGAACATTAATCATCTTAGTCGTCGACACGACCATATCTTCTCGATATCAAATCTAAGACGTTATGGTCTATCAAAACTGGGTCATCAGATCCTCTAGCATCTTATTAACAAACAATTTCTATCGAATTTCGCAACAGAACGCTTATAAAACGCATCGCCAAATCAACACCGATCAACCAAACATAGCCCAAACTCCATCAATTCATCACCATATGTCTCAATATGCATAGGAAACTCAACGAAAAGCTTCAATCATCTCATCTTAGCCAATAACCGAAAATCCCTTAAAACGTCACTTAAGGTCTAACGTCAAAATTCACGTGAGACGCCATCTAACACCAACGAACCTATATACATGCTCAACAATAATCAAAGATCATCATTTTATCAATAAACATAAAGATCAAAGCTTTGGCTTTGAAAACAAATTTCACGACAAACTAAAATTTTACCGTTTTGAATACGTCATGAAAATCCGAATAAATCATTTTAGGCTTTATTCATATCATAGAATCTAAATATGAAGTCAAAATGATCAAATAAAATCAAAATCCAACAATATATGCCTTAGGGTTTTCGCCATTTGGGAGTTTTAATATAGTTTCGATTTCAAACGTTTTCTTGTTCCAATCATGTTTATATCAATCCAATAACACATATATGAAGTAAATTCAATCATAACAATATCATAAATTTAAAATCAAGGGCTGCCCTTTTCAAAATTTCATGAAACTTCAATTAAATAATATATGCTTTACAATTTCAACGTTAAACAATACGTAGACGTTAATCTATCATAATATCCATAAATAATCAACAAAACATAATCGATCATAATTCTTTAAAAATGAATGAAAATCTGAATTCAACATATAAGCATGTTTTTAAAAATTTTAAACCGTAGATGTGTTCTCGGTACGAGATTATACCTCTATTCGAAGACCGATCGGAAATTCAACGGTCGGATCTTCCTATCTTTTTCTCAAGAATTTCTAAAATATGTGTGTTCTTGTGTGTGTTGGAGACGTGAGGTTGAGGGAGAGAATGAAGAAGAATCATGTTTGAAAGTATATATTTTGTAATTAATGAGTAAGGGTAAAATAGTAATTTCACATTATCAATTAATTTTTCTTTTATTTTTCCAAAACAAAATGGTGCCAACACACCATATTCTAGAGATTTATATAAAATAATCTCCCTAAATTTATCCTAAATTTTCAGATTTAATAATATTAATAATAATAAATATATATTTTCATGTAATTTTCCAAAATATGCTAGAAAATTTCATAATTAATTCCCAAAAATTTCAATATTGAATGTTATTTTCTTAATACCTTAAACTAATCACTTTCATCAATATAAAGTTCCAAAATTATAAAATATATAATAGGAACTCACTTTATAAAAATAGAGATTTAATTCCATTTTATGCAAATAATGGAATTAATATTCCATTTATTCTTAAATCCTTCAAAATCACTTTCTAAAATTTTTCATCATCAAATATCATTAAAATATAATAATTAAAAATATTTTTGGCCTTAAAAACCATTTTAAATATTTTGCTCTTAAACCGAGCTTAATCGGCAAACGCCGACGTCACAAAAACGTAGATTTTGAAATTCTCAATTTTCTGAAATCAAAACTTATTGAGCATGTACCTATCATCTTAAGACCCTTGGAATCTAGGTCTTCTTATCCTAAATAAGATCTGAGAATCTTATCTCAGATTCTGCCTCGATTCTATCGTCTCAACTTGAAGCTTAACACAAAAGCTTCTAACTTAGAAAAATCTTTCTTAAGGATGCAATGCCCTTCTTATTAAGCTCTTAATCACGAGCTAATCTCTGTTATAGAAATACGGGGTATTACATATCATAATCTTTATGTTCTAAGGATCTAGCAAGGGAAACCGAGAAGTAAAGGAAGAAGAAGCGAAGTTGTTGGATTGAACGTCACGAGGTGGGTAATGCCTCTCAAAGTTATGTTGAGCAAAAGAACTTATATTATGCTTGAACTTGTTTATTATGAAATTACTTTCAATCACCACATGATGATTATGTTGAAAATGAATGTTTTACCACATTGTGGGTATGACGGCGATTTACCTATCTGCGGTAGGAAAATGTTATATACTGTGCACAGGTAGATGGCTGTGAGCTTGCAAATGTAGGCCGGTCATGGTACTCGGGAGGAGGCCTACTTCCCTTTACCGTATGACGTAGATAGGGTATGACCGTAGTTGTGATCCTTCGGGACCAACTCGGGTATGTGATGCCGGTATGTTTCAAAATAAAGTGTGGTGATATGTTATGATGGTAAATTTTTCTATGAATAAACAAATCACAGTTTTCCTAAAAGTTATTTGAAGGAGATGCTCACTTGAACGAAATCATAAGTTTTGAAAATTTATGTTGGCATTTACTCACTGAGTACTTCTAGTACTCACACCCGATAAGTGTTTTATGTTGCAGGTTGAGCATGGAAGAGGCGTGGCCTGGAACCGAGCTGAATAGTTATTTTGTTTTTCTTACTGCGAACTACTTTGGCCGAGTGTCATGTCTTCATACATGACATTCATTAGTCTTCCGCTGTTAACTATGAAACGTGAAACCATACTTTTGATAAACTTTGTAAATATTTTAAAAAGTTTCTACGCATGTATTGCCGAGGTTGTGTTCTTGCTTGTGATTATTGCTGTTGTTGGATATTTTTTTAGTCCAGGTTGGCTTACCTCATTTTCAAACGTTATGCTGTCCGTTTGTTTCAAAAACCGAACTCTTTAAATCACTTGTTGTTGGAAGATTATTGTTGATTCAACCAGTCACGGCTTGATTATTTGATTAATTAAGTAGTTAAATAGTCGGGTCGTGACAATTAATTTGTCCATTCAATATGAACCTACCCTATTTCATATATTTTTATTAATTTGGCTACTTCCACATATACTGGGTATTTTAATTTCTTCCCCATAATAGATTATGATGTTATTCTGTAATATTTAAATTAATATAATTAACAATAAGAATTATAACATAATAAAAAAATAGATAAACTAATAAGTATCAATAATATTAAGTTGAAATAACATTATTTGTTAATCAAATCCATCCTAATAACATCCCCATCAGTATGGATATGATAAATAATATCCCCATCGATGGGAATCTTAATAAACCATATCCCCAATTATGGGGATATTATTATGATAGGAATTTACATCCTTACCGATGAGGATTAAGTTTTCAAGATTTCCACCGATGGAGATCTTACTAAATAACATTACCATCGATGAGGATCTCAAATTTTCAAGATTCCAACCGATGGGGATCTTAATAAGCAATATCTCGTCCAATCAGATCTTAATAAACAACATTCTCACCAATGAGGAACTTTATAAACAACATCTCATTAATGGGGATCTCAAGTTTTCAAGGTCCATACTGATAGAGATCTTAATAAACAAGATCACCATCGTCCCTTTATCCTAATCTTAATTTAGTTCACCTTGTTATTGCATGTAATACAATAATAGCTTATAATAATATATTATGGTACCATATATTATATTTATAACTAAATAATATTTCATAATATTAAATTATAATTTTATGCTATAATTTTTAAATGAAATAATATTGAGTTATGACATAATACTAAAAATACATAAATTAATGAGTATAAATGATATTAAGTTGTAATAACATCGTATATTAATAGACATGTTAATACCTATTTAATATTAGATAGAAAAATTAACTGTGACAATAAATTATGTTAAATATTTATAATTAATATTAGAAAAATCATAGATGTCTTATATAATTGGAAATTTGATTTATTTTCTATTATATATATTATAAACATATATAAATTAAAACAACTAAAAAATAAGCAAATCGATATATATAAAAAGATTTATTTTCATTAGATCATTATTTATGAGTCATCATAAAATTAGTATTCTATTAATTGCACAAAGATGATTTGCATAGATTTACAAATTGAATTATAAGGGCACCACATTTTTAGAAATTGAAAATTCTGATTATATATCTTGAATTTCCATTACCATATATGATAGTTGGAAGTTCCGCAAACATACATCGGTCGTCGACAATATTTAGTTAGGCTACCGACAATATTTGGCAAATAGTAAGGATGGAGGAGAGATAATAGTAAATAGTAAGGATGGACTCAACTCAAAAGAAATTAAAAATTTGGACTCAACTCAAAAGTCAGAAATTAATTATCGACGTAAATAAATTAATGCGATTTCTAAAATTGGTTACTATTCACTTCAATTTCAAAAACACTAATTCCATGAGTTTCATTAACAATTAATCTTAGGAATGCAAAATTTCTACTTACTGCAGTTAATTAATTAAAATTTTATTTAAAAAATTAGGGTATTACATATATAATATATACTTAAATAATTATAAATTATTATTAGGGTAAATATCACTCTAAACCTCAAAATATACTCATTTTTATCAAAAATATCTGAACTTTTAAGAAATATCACTTTAAACCCCAAATTATGGGTACAGGATATTTTGATACAAAATTAATAGTTGGGGTTTAAAGTGATATTTCTTAAAGATCGGGATATTTTTGATAAAATATGTATAGTTTGAGGTTTAAAATGATATTTATCCTTATTATTATTATTATTATTATTATTACTGTTTATGGTTTAGTTTATTATTATTATTATTATTATTATTATTATTATTATTATTATTATTATTATTATTATTACTGTTTATGGTTTAGTGTGCTTTATATTCTTAAAATCATATTCTAAACCATTTAAATAACCAAACAACAAAAATACAATTTAGTTTACTATTTAAACATTATGAATACTCTATTCAAAGATGTAAAATATAGAGTCAGTTTGGTTCAAATAACTGAAAACAATTCATAAGAGCTTAATATTGGAAAATTGTAGTACAATAGCGAAATGTAGTGTGCTTGTTTTTATAATTGTAAAACAGAAATATAATTGTCTATCATGTCGAATAGTATTGGGAAAGGTAACCATAGTTATTTCTAATCTATCTAGCTGTCAAATTATGTTAAAAGGTATATGTTAAATTGAGATAATATTTTTAAGATATCCATAAAATGCAGTTTTCAAAGATTTATAAATGTGTTACCCAGTGGCCAATTCACCCTCTTAATATTTTGCAAAGGGGGCCTTAACTTTTTTTTTTTTTCAATGTTATAATTAATGAAATGATTAAAATTAGCCTTTTGGAAGAGTAGCCATTGGTTCAAAAATTTTGAATCACAATTTGATGGACCTTTTAGTTTGTTGTTTTATTTTATATTTGAAAGTTATAAAATGTAATTGCTTCAGATAAAGTCTAGCTTTATTATGAGTCTCTTCACTTATCAACACTGGTGAAATAAAATATCTAACTCACAAACTTTGGATGATTTTGCAAACACTTCAATAATAACCCCAAGTTTTGATCTCATTAAATTCAATGCTTCATCTATTCTTTTTTAAATATCTCCAACCCCCAATTCATACAAACCAAGAAAATAAAGATATTTATTTTTATAATCTTATTAATTACCATAATAAATATATACATACAACTAATTATCAAATTCCAACAATATTAAATAAAGGTAAATAATAAATTAATCACAAGTTTATTCTTAAATTATGAACTAAGGGCATTTAATAAAAAAAAGTGTCAATGGGACACTTAAAAAGAACGGAGGGAATACTTCATAACTTTATAGTGTTAAAACAATAGTATATACTCCATCTGTTCTTTTATAAATGTCATCTGTCGTCAAATTAAACAAATCAAGAAAGTAGATAAATTAATTTGTAACCACATTAATTACCATGATAAATATTTTCATACAATTAATTATCAAATTTAAAGAGTATTAAATAAGAGTAAATATAAAATATATCATAATTTTACTATCAAATTACGTATTAGGACTCTTATTAAAAAATGCTAATGGAATATTTAAGAAAAACGAAGGGTGTATATGAAAAACAGTCTCGTTTCAATGCCACATTATAGTTAGATTTCTCCAAAAATTTAGGAGACGCTGAATTAGCTACAAATAAAATATTAATGGAATTATTAAAATGTTTTAATACTTGTATTGAATTGCAAAAGTAGTCAAAATCTCCAAATTTGTAGTAGAGAAGGGACAATCTATATAGGTTGTTGTGCACATGTTTGACATTAACTACGCAATTTCTTGCTCCAACTTGATCACACACGATAGTGATGTCAGCTCAATTCACATGCAGAAGATGTAACAAAATGGAGAACAATATTTTATTTTACTATGAGCTCGTTTTCTTAGATGGTTTAAATTCTAATAGGTAACTTTTTTTGTATCCCTCTTTTGAAATAAAATTGAACTGGAAATTCATTTTAGTTTATCCCATTGGATCAAAATTGAGTCCAAAGATGTTGTTGGGTCCAAAGATGTTGTTGGGGGAACTTATCCAATAAGCTATTGATGGCTTTTTGACTATCATTCTATTGCTTGCTAATTAACTAACATATTCGATCATCATAGACTATGATTTTAACGTAGCCTATTTGTTGAAAAAAAATCATAGAAAAAGGTGGTGTAGGACAGGTAAATCACACTTGGACAATCAGGTGTGACAGGCTCAAACCCATAGAGGCGTTAGGTGGGGTTCGAACCTGTGACCTCTCGGCCACAAAAACACACCTTAACCATTGGGTTGTCCCTAGGGGACGTCTCTCTCTTTTTATATGTTTCATGTACATATCTGCTTAAGAAAATGTTATGTGTAGCTTTTGAATTTCCATTTGTTGACTGTTTACTATTACAACCTTTTACTTATTTGAACCTCTTTGTAGTCATATTTAGCTAGTCTAATGAGGATTATGTCATAGAGTTTCCCTAAGATGGAAAAAAAAGATGTACTCGCTAGTGGGGATTGTATGAGTTTCAGCATTGATTTAACATAAAAACTTATGTACATCCGCTTGCACCGAGCGGACGGACAAAATTATCATTTATGATAAAGAAAAATATCATTTATATTAAATAAAAGTATCATTTATATTGAAGAAAAAATATCAAATATTATTTACACTGAAGAAAAGTATCAAAGTCTGTATGTGTAAACGGATGTACAAGAGACCACCTCTCAATTTTTTATCATTTCAGAATTGATTTGTCAATTCATCAAGTTTAGGACGTAAAATTGAAGAATATATTCGTCCGCCAGTTAGAATTAATAATATCATAGTTCAATTTTTAAATATTAACCTTTTGAGTATGAATAATTAAATTTTACAAACCTGCCTTAGAGTATGCATATACAACATTTATATTCACTAATTTGCACCTATTCATATTAATAAAGCCAAGAAAATCCAGTTTGAGGCCCTCTTGCACATATAATTTGTTGGAAATCGCGTGTATATATATATATATATATATATATATGATCAAGTTGATCAAGTTGACAGGAAGCTACTTTAATCAAGATTTTGAGTGACGTAACGTTTAATTTTGTGAAATTAAACGACATAGGATCGATCTACATTTCGAGTAGATGATCGTGGTATATTCACATTCTCAAATCCGATTTCCGGTGAGTGAGAAATAGTAGATAAAAGTTGGTCACTTAAACTTGGAGTTATGTGTGCTTAAGGGGATAAGCATGGATTAATTAATCTTTATCCTACATTGATTAATGTATCTTCATTACTTGTCTATATAAGTGGTTCATTGAACACTTTGTAATACCCCGTATTTCTGTAACAGAGATTAACCCATAATTAAGATCTCATTAAGAAGGGAATTGCATCCTTAAGAAAGAGTTGGTTAAGTTAGAAGCTTTTGCGTTAAGCTTCGAGTTGAGACGATAGAATTTCGGCAGATTGAGATAGAATCTGAGATACGATCCTTAAATCTAGTTAAAGATGAGAAGACCTAGATTTAAATAGTCTTGAGATGATAGATACATGCTCAACGAAGTCTTGATTTTGAAAAATTTAGAATTTCAAAATCTATGTTTTTATGACGTCGGCGTTTGCCGATCAAGCTCGGATGAAGAGCAAAATATTTAAAATGGTTTTTAAGGTCAAAAATATGTTTAATAAGTATATTTTGATGTTTATGAGAATTATTGAGGTTTAAAGTAGAGATTCAAAAGAGGTTGTTTTATCGGATAATTTGTGTCGATTTCTTGCGATAAAAACGTTATGCATTATTCTACAATAATTATATTTAATTTCTAATCAAAAGCTATGATTTATGTATTAAAGAAAATAAGAAAAAGAAAGGAAAAGAAAAGGGTTCTAGAAATAGGATGAATAATCCTTTTATTTAAGAAAATCAAAATTAAATTATTTATTACATAAGCTTAATATATATATATATATTTTATACTTTAAGATCATTATCATCTTCATTTGAGCTCCCCAAACTCACGCAACACAGACTCACACACTCAGCAAATTTCGAAAATTTCATAGCAAAAATAGGAAGATTTGACCGTTGAATTTTCGATCGGTCTTCGAATAGAGGTATAATCTCGTACCGAGAACACATCTGCGGTTTTAAAATTTTAAAAATATGATCATATGTTGAATTCAGTTTTTCGGTCATTTGGGGAAAATTATGATTAATTATGTTTTGTTGATTATTTATGAATATTATGATAGATTCGACGTCTACGTATTGTTTGACGTTGAATTTGTAAAGCATATGTTTATTGTTTGAAAGTTCTTGTAAATTTCAAAAATAAGGGGATGTTTGATCTTGAATATATGATGTTTATATGATTGAATTGTCTTCATATATATGTTATTGGATTGATATAAACGTGTTTGGAGCAAGAAAAACGTTTAAAATCGAAACTATGTACAAAATCCCAATATGGCCGAAAACCCTAGGCCTTATGTTGTTGGATTTTTGATTTTATTTGATCATTTTGACTTCATATTTGAACTCTATGATATAAATAAAGCCTAAAATGATTTATTCGGATTTTTCCGCCGACGTATTCAAAAACGGTGAAATTTTAGTTTGTCGGCGAAAATTTGTTTTCAAAGCCAAAGCTTTGATCTTTATATTTTATTGATAAAATGATGATATTTAATGATAATTGAGCATGTATATAGGTTCGTTGATGTTAGATGACGTCTCACGTGAATTGTCGACGTTAGACCTTAAATGACGTCTTAAGGGGATTTTCGGTTTTTATCTAAAATGAGATGATTGAAGCTTGTTATTGAGTTTATATGATCATTGAGACATATGATGATGAATTGGTGGAGTTTGGGCTATGTTTGGATGGTTTGGTATTGATATGGTGAGGCGTTTATAAACGTTACGCTGCCGAAATTTCGATAGAATTGGTTCGTTAATAAGATGTTAGAGGATGCAATGACCCAAAGTTTTGATAGACCATAGCATCTTAGATTTGATATCGAGAAGATATAGTCGTGCCGACGACTAAGACGATTAATGTTCTTGTTTGGTCTTGATAGGCTTTTATGCCGGTTTATATGGATTGATGGACCAAATGGGATAAAGAAAGAGTTGGAATTGAGAATTAGTTCCTTAGCTCTAAGGAACATCCAGGTGGGTATTAGTATTTTCTATAATAATATGCTTATGCTTTTAAATGTTTTCAGAAGATATGATATGATTATGCATGAAAGATGACATGAGATTTATGATATGCATTGATTTGAAAAGTTGATTGACTTGCCAATGTTTTGAGCATGAGCATAAGCATGATGCACTACCTATCCACGGGAAAGAAAGAAAAGAAAGAAAGAAAAAGAAAGAATTTACCGACGTCGGGTATGACCGTAGTTGAGAACCTTCGGGTCCAACTCGGGTATGTGATATTAAAGTGTTTGAGAAGGAGGCCTACTTCTCAACACGCATAAAGAATCTGTTGATATGGGAAGGAGAGAAGAAAGATGCATACAGACATGAAACATGCATATGCATATGATATGATGATATGAGCATGTATGAGTAAGTAAGTATTTATTTATGAAAGTACATGTTATGACAAGTCAAGTTTATAGCCCTAAGGGAAAAGTTTATCTTTATGTTTTTGGCGTATACCCACTGAGTGCATTTTTGTACTCACGCCCTGCATATATTTTTAAATATGCAGGTTGAGCTGGAGAGAATGCTGCGCGAATTCGCTTCTCTAAATGTTGATTCATATTAAGGTTGTTCTATTGTGATTTACATGTTTTATTGCCCAGAGAGTTATGTCTTCATACATAATTCTCAGCCATGCTTTCGTTGCCGAGCTTTGACCTTACTTGTTTATGTGTTCTGATATGATAAATTGATAATGTCCAATGTTCGGTGAACAAGGATTTCTCGAATGCTCAGAATGGTTTTCGTTGGATTCAATATTATTCGGTTGAATAGTTGTCATTTCATGTTTTAAATTTGTTGATAAATCCTTCTTGTTGACAAAACATTCTTGGAAACCTACTTTATATTTTACCATCTTGAACCGTAAATGTTAGATTCATTCATAAAGTAAGTTGTTGTCATCTTTTCTCTTGACATATGTTTGAGCCGTTGTCGTTAAATTTTCTTCTTAACCCCGAGTCACGGCCTAATTACCTGATTAGGTAGTCGGGTCGTGACACACTTAGTATAATTATGTGCACAAGTGATGGGCTGGAAAACCCATGCGCGCTGCCGGCCCCGGGCCCAGGTCCAGGCCCGACCCCGGCTCCGATTCCGGTTTCGTGGATCGTGGATCTTAGATCTTAGATCTTGTTCTTTGGGCTTGTTCGTGGGCCTGGTTCCGTGGCCCATTGCCCGTATATTTTGGATCAATGTTTGATCGAACCCAAAGATGGAGTTGGTCCGAGGCCCAACTCGTGTGGCCCCATCCGTTGGGCCGGCTGTGTACTTGAAGAGACGCCCGGATACGTCCATTGAAACTGGACGCACGCGTTGTCCAGATTCGTCGTAACTGTCGGTAACGTTCCGACATGAAACGTGGGTGTAACTCCTACCTTGTCTCCAAAAACCGCCGCGTAACCCCCTCTGCACTCAATGGGGGACATAACTTCGTAACACCTGACATTAATGCGGGTGTTGACTCCAGCATGCTCTCCATGAGGGGGATGACGCCTATAAATAGGACATGTCTCCCCAGCATAAGCTACCTACTGTCTAAAGCATTCCAGCATTTTCCAAGAGCACTCTCTGCATACATAGTTCGTGTCCAATCTCTGTCCTCGCCTCCATCCAGTTCGTCGGAGCTCGTTGATCTACGGTGCTGCCACCTTCGAGACGCTGCCATTTTATCTTTGGAGATGATACGTTAGAACCGAGAGCACTACCGGGACATATCTCGTCTTGCGGAAAGAGGCCTCATCAACTCGGCATCAGTCTACGGTTTTTTAGTTTCATTTGTTTTTTACAATACAGTTTAGTTCATTATTAGTTTGATCTTCTTCTACCTTTCTGTTTCGAGTTGTAATACGCCCGACAAGTATTGTACTGTTTTGTACACTTTTTACAACATAATTTACTACTCTTTGGAAGAAAAGTGAGTGATTAATATGTGATCAACGGAAGTTTATTTGCTTGGAAAATAATGAGGTGGACTTATATGTAGTGGTACAATTCATATTAAATATTGTTGAAGGATATGGACGCATCTATCTGAGACAAACAACCAAGGACCATCGCTCTAATAATTTACTAACCTATTCGCTCTAATAATTTACTAACCTATTCATGTGTCCCTTTTTCTCAAGTTTTTTAGTTTGTGGTCCTATTGAATATTATTCTCTTGCAATAATCAAACTTTGCTAAAAATGGAGACCTGTTAAACTTCTATCTTGCCTCACTTGAAGGAGTAAAACTAAATTCTAACATAAAAGCTTTCTTTACCATTTTTTTGTAATAAAAAATATTTACACGGTCCTATGATCGCTTCGTTAAATTAATATATGAGTCCCCACCCCTTAAGTGTAAATATGTTTGTTACAACTAACAAGCTTTAAGGCTTTAAGGAAATTCTGCTTTATTAATGTTCGCATCGAAGTTTTTTTACCGATGCAATATCAAATAATATACATATACAGGAAACTAAATTGACTTGGTCTAATAATATAACTGTATGACAATTTTAAATTAATATATTATTAATACGGTATTCAAGTCTAATAAGTTAAATTTACGACAATTTTAGCTTGTAAGTGGGTTAAGGGTTCGATGCACAATTGACAATTGTAGATGACATGGGGCCGGCAACATAGACGAAACGAAGTTGTTTCGCGCTTAATGTGAATATAAAAATTTAGCCTTAAAAATATGGTTCTTTTGTGTGTGACAATTTTAGTAAAATAAAAGAAAATTTTATTTAGTTAAATATGATTTTGATGGTCTCTGGGGTACGTACTGGTGTATAGAGGGGATGGAGAAATACACCAGTTAAGATAATTTAAACTTTTTTGTTTAACATAAGATTGACCTTCTACTTGATAGTAGGTGTCAATTAACTGAAGTCAGTTCAGTACTGGTGTCAGTTCTACTAATCAATTCAAGTACAGGGAGATTTGTATAGAGTGACATTAGTTAGCAAATCTACTGACTGTTGAGGCAGCTGGTCAGTTGGACTGATAACTGATGTGAGTGCGGAATATGGTGGTTATGTTTTTGCCTTTACTGAAAATCCATACTGATAAAAATACTTATTCAAATATTGACTTAATCAATTTTCAGTTTATCTCTTCAGTATCAAAATGATACTGATAGAGTGTTTCAAAATAAAATATTATGCTGCTTGTGCTGATGATATTCAGTTCAATAATATATAAAGTAAAGATTATACAGAAAGTAAAGAACACTTAGTTTTTACGTGGTTCGAAACAGACTGATAACATAGTCAATCCACTACTTGGGATTTGATCTTGTTTACGAGTACAAGAGTAAACCTAGATACAAAGTTTAACCTATATGTATCCTTCATATCTTGGTGTTCCTCCTATACTTACAGGTGCTATGAAACCTCTGACTGCTTACGGGTGCAGTCGACCTAACTTCTTGCTTACTGGTGCAAGACAACCAAGCTTTCAGCAACTAATACTTCATTGCTTACTTGCCCAACTTCGATTAAAACTTGGGATCTAATCAAATACACATTTAAGATATAATTTTCCAACAATTTTTTTCTTTTTGATGATGCCGAAACCTATCTATTACATTGAAAAACAGACTAGAAGATAGATAATCAGTTTCAGCAGAAGGGTTTGATTCCCTCTTACTGAGATCATCATTCTCTGCAAAACAAGGATCAGTTTAGAATAATAAGGTTTAAAGCAAGTACAGAACCTGAACAAAGAGTCATTGTCGTTAGGGTGAACTGTGTCAATTTATATATATCAGGTTGCTAAGATTACAAGTTACATCAATTTGAGTTCAATCAACAGCAAACCGATGTTGACTCTGTAGAAAGTCATATTTGAGTATCTTAGAGTGTTGATGAGGCCAAGTTCTTTAAAGAGATCAACAACGGTAATGAAGACGACGGTGTCCACTATTTCCACAGCATTGCATGTATCAATGGAAAAATCTTTTTCGATGACGAAGATGATTTAATCATGTTTGATCAAGTATCGAACATGTATGGTCCCGACTACTATTCAAATTTGTTTTGTCTAAATGCTTATGTGGATGAAACATAATGGGAATGCAAATGTGAAGGCGGCTATGATGATGACAATGTCTCAATGGTTCAAGAAAGTATCAGGATCTTGAACTCACCTCAAGAGCAAACACAAGGCTGAAAGAGTCCCTTGCAAAACTTGAGGGTTTGGTGACTGATAAACGCGCTTTTTACCCGTTTATTGATGATATATTTAGATGATTCTAAATCTATTAAGTGTGTTTATAGAGTCGATCTTTAAGCTTTTAGCTATTTTTGTAAGATACTGCTCTTGGGGTTTCTCTTTGGTGTTTTGTAGGCTTTTCAGGTGATAATCGATGCACAAGGCAAATATGTAATCAAAGATAATGAAATGGATATGAAAAATATGGATGTGAAAAGTTTATAATGTTAAAGAGCATCTCGATAGGAGTCCATAGGCGTAAACAGATCGCAATTCGGAGTTCGGACGCGAGAGAACGGAGCGAAACAGTGAAGTCGCGCAGGAGCTAGCGACCGAGCACGCGGCCGCGAGAAATCGTCCAGAACGCCCAGAAGCTCGCGACCGAGCACGCGGCCGCGTTCCCGACCGCGAGGCGAGGCAGCTGGGCAAAAAATTAGGGTTTTCCTGCACCTATATATATACCCAAGCTTGCTCCCGCGCCCCCGACCTCCTCCAGACCTATTTTACACGATTTTGTCCAGTTTTTCATAGTTTTTCCTATTTTTGCACTCTAGCTTTGATTTGGATCCATGTAGCATTAGTTTTTACATTGTTTTACATTAGTTCTACGTATTGTTGACGCTTTGGAACGTTTCTGTCCGAACAATTTTCGTGTTTATTCCGTTTTCCGCTGAGGTTAAGATACGAACCCAACGATTGTTCTTCAGACGCCGCATTACTGGTTTTATCTATATAATTTCTATTTCCATGATTATTTTGTATTTATTCCGTTTATTATGTCTAGCTAAATTTCCGTTCTAATCCTAGGGTTTGCATGATTCTATCCTAAGTGTTGTGATTTCTGCCATTGTTATTTACCTTCCAGGCATTGATTTATGATTCGTAGTGCTTAATTTAATGTGTTAATTTATGATCAATCTTGATGCATATTTAGTTGCCAGTTAATTACTTAACCGTTTTAATTGTCAATCGATCTTGAATACATAATACGAATAAGTTTTGAGTCGTGGCTGAGATAGGAACATTCGTAGGAAGCATATTCTTTGTGATCCTTTTGGAGTTGCTTATTTTCACCTAGAGACGTAACAGTAATAGATTAGCAATCAACTGCCACAATGGTCGTAACTGAAATTGTTGGTTACATATGTGATCTTCCATCTTGTCTGGATTAAAATGGTTAATAGGAAGCATGATAAACATACGTGTGGGTAGAATTAGTGCATCCCTAGGGTTAGTCTTTCTAGATTGTTATCTCTTTGAGTATTTATTGCTTTCATTTATTTTCAAGTTGTCACCTTTTGCTTTGGATTGAATTTTCAAAGCCCTAAATCCTTTATAAACCAAATCTGTTCTTGGATAATGATGAATTGTTGTTGAGTTAGCTTCTGTGTTTTCGTGTTACAATCCATGTGGATACGATACTCGACTTACCTTTATATTTGCATGTTTTCGTGTTAGAAAAGTGAGCGATCAAATTTTGGCGCCGTTGCCGGGGATTGTTAAGATTATATAGGAATAACTTGACGATTTGGAATTATTAATTCAAGTTGTATTTTATTTTATTTTTATTTCTTGCCAGAGCTGATTTCTCTCTTTTTCTCCAGGTAGTTTATGATCACAAGGTCCCAGGGACCTCCCGAACTACTTTTAGATCCAGAAATAAAAAATATCCAAAGGAGAAGGAGACGAGAAAGAAGAAGGCAAGAGATGGCAGCGAATCCGAATAACGGGGGCGTACCTCCCGAGAATGCTGCACGTCTTCTGGCAGAGTTTGCAGAGATGCAGCGCCAGATGACGAACATGGGACTCCTCCCTACTGTTGTGACGAGACCGCTGAACTATATGTACCGACCTCCTACTGAACAATTTCAAGGAGGCGGATGGGGCCCCGAAGTAAATGCGAACAATTTTGAATCAAGCCGCCCCGATAAGCATGGTACAAGGAGAAGCGGTTTGGGGAGGAGTAAGATCGAATGCTCATCCGAGACATTCTTAGATATATGTGACACCATCAAGCAAAATGGGGTGCCACAAGATACGATCCGGATGCGCATGTTCGGATTTTCTCTGCGTAGCCACGGAAAGGTGTAATACCCGAGAAATTCAAAACTTTGATTATTAATTTCTTTAGCTAAATCGAGATTTAAATTTAGAGCGACTATTAAATTTTACAATTGTCGACATTTCGATTTTTATTTTCGAACGAGAAAATTTAAAAGAATATCGGAGAACAAATACAGTTATAAACCGAGCTAGATATTTTATGCTGGATAAATTGTCTAGTCAAACTACATCATTCCATATCCCCAAAAATCCTCTACCTTGTCCTTACATACTCATCATTTTATATTCCCCAATATTCCCCACCTTGTCCCTATATAATCATTTTATCAAACCTCATAATTTCTCCCTAAAAATCCTATGATGACTTTGCAGCAACACATTTTTCTTTTTCCTACCCTCTTTCCTCTCACGTTTAACCACACCACACCATTCTTCACACTACCAATCTGCACAACTCAAAGCAATAAGGAGACAACGCAAGGTAAAACTTCCTCTCAATCCTCATATTTCTTCTTTCAATTACAGAATCAATAACAAGCTACCGCATACATTTATAGATGTTAGATTACTTAAACTCATATTACATATCCCAAATCCAACAACAAACAAATAAAATTCCAGATGCACAAGGAATGCTTTTGAACCTAGAACTTTAGTGTTGAGCCGAGTCACTAAGGTTGTCGTCTGTCGGCCATCGCAGTGGCTGTACAACTCGCCGACCGGTGACGCGTTCGCCGGAGATGAGGGAAATAAGGGCGGCAGCCCTGCAAACCTGTGAGCGAAAGGAAAATGTTAGATAAATTTTCTTTTACAAACAAAATTTGGAAAGAAATGGCCAGATCCACCCGATGCGTGTGTGCGTGTGTGTGGATCTTGAGGATTAGACGACGCCGAGGACGACGCGACCACGTGTTGGCCGGAATCGGTAACGGCGATGGCAGATTCCAAAGAGAGAGAGATGTGCGCGGCGTGTGTGTGTCCGCGAGAGAATAGAGAGAAAGAAGAGGGAAGAAGAAGGAGAGTGTGGTGGTCGCGACGGCGAGGCTCTTCGACCGGCGACCTGTCGCCGGAGACGAAGCACGGTGGCGGCAGATGGAGGAGGAGGAGAGAGAGATATTTTTGTATATGTGTGGGTTCAACCGCGTGAGTGAGGAAAGAGGAGAGGTGGCGTCGACCGCGCACCTCGCCGATCGGCGACATGGTCGGCCGGCCATGGAGGCGGCTGCAGTCCGTGCTCGTGTGTGTGTGTGTGTGTGTGAGGACCGAGAGAGAGAGTGATCCAAATTGGGGAGGGGGGGCGGCTGATAGGGTAGAAAAGTTAGGGTTTGTATTTTTATTTTAATTGTTTGGGCCTTATTATTTGGGCCAAACAAATGGGCTTTTGAATTAAATATTATGGACTGAAATTAATTGTTGTTGGGCCGTGATTATGGGCCGAAGATAATAATAGAAGATGGACCATGTATATTAACTGTGTTTGGGCCTTAAGTCATCGGGCCGAGAATTTAGTTGGACTCTGGAAATTAAATTGATATGGGCCTTTGAATGAATTGTTAAATGGGCTGAAAGAAGAGATGAGCTTAGTTAGTTTAATTTATTGGGCTGAGAAATATATATCCTTGGGCTTGAGATAATGGGCCAAGTTTGGACCAAAATAATTTAAATATGGGCTCTGAAATTAAATAAAAGATGGATTCTTGAATTGAATTTAAAATGGGCTTAGACTTATTTTAAATATTGGGCTAAGAATTTAATTTGGTAATGGACTTGAACTAATGATCATCTATGATCCATTAAAATTAAATTAAGGATTGAATAAATTCTTTATTAATTAAGTATGAGATTTAATTTTAGAAATTAAATTTTGAGATTAATTCTTAATTAACTAAATAATAATCTAAATATAAATTATTTAGAGTGAGTTAATTAAATTCATTAGATTGGATAAAGTCTAATTTTAGAAATTGAATAACATGATTAATTAATTATGTTAAAGGATAATTTGAGGATTATTCTTTTTAAGTGATTTACTTATATAATGAGATGGACCTTATGTAATTTGTTACAAAGGTATGATTGGAAATAAATCCTAATTAGTGGATATCTAAAATGAATTAAATTAATTTGATTGATTAATCGAATATTATTAGACTTTTTAATTGATCCATTTAATTAGGCTTTAATTATGGATCTATTTAATTAAATTAGAGATTTAATTAAATATTAATGAGTTGATTATGTCAAGTAGATGCTTGAAAAGATTTTTTTTTTATTATTTAAGCAACTTTAATTTATAAAACGATTGTTAGAAGATGATTGATTTATAAGAAACCTTTATCGATTGTGTACTAAGATATGAGTTTCTCTGATAGAATATATGGGACGTGTAAGGCGAGAAACACGGCGAGAAGATGATAGTGACGAATGAGGTATTGGAGTTCGAAATCGTTGATACGTGTTAATAAATGATGAATATTGGCTATGAATTTAAGATTCATAAATTGTACGAAACGACGTGGAGAAACATCGATGGAAGGGAAGAATGCGACGTCGAAATGTCATTTATCGTCATGGCGAGACGAACCTAATAGACGATATATAGATTGTTAACTGAGTCGTATCAATAACGAAAATCCTAAAACCCAGAAACTCTAATACTTAAAAGATATCGAGTTGTCGAATCTTAATGATGTTTACCAAAAGAAGCGAATGACGTACTAAATTATATTTCTTACGTTGACAAGGTCCAACGTGGACGTAAACGAAAACAACAGAGGATCGCTAGCAGGTACTCCAAGAAGGACAATTCTTGAGGTGGGCTTTCTTGAAACAAAAATGTTATGTCTATCTCAAAGCATGATTTACAAAAGTTTTATGAAATATTATTACATAAACTGTTATTGACTGCCAAATATTTATGTTTTGTTGTGATCCTATCTGAGATTGGTATATCCAATGTGGTATGTGAATGTGTTGGTCCACCAACGTTAAAAAAGGGTAACGATCGGATCCGACTTAAAGGACTAACTCGGATTGTGTACACGTGTGACTATGTGTTAAGGTTCGCTACCTCGACCGGTCACGACGACTATGTGTAGGTGGCCACCTCCATAGTGCGCGAATGAATAAACGAATGAATGATCAGATATCACTACAAAAATACAGCAAAACAGCGACGGATTAGCGACGGCCAAAATACGGGTCGTCAATCAGCGACGGATTAGAGACGGAATAGAAAGAATTTTTTTAGCGACGGCTCCACGACGGATCGGCGACATATGGGCGCGGGAATATCTCGCACGAACTGTTAACGACGTCATACCCGTCGCTAGTCCGTCGTTAAATTTAACGACGGACAAATTCCGTCGTTAAACCTAACAATTTATTTATTTTTTTATTGGAGTTTTACTTTAGTGACGGATTTTGTCTGTCGTTAAATCTATCCGTCTCTGATCCGTCGTTAAATTAACGAATTTTTTTTTTTTTTTTATATTTAATGTAACGACGGAAATTAATCCGTCGTTAATATTAATTTTAAAATTTAATTATTCCAAGTAATATTAATGACGACATTTCCGTCGTACAACCGTCGGTAAATTTAACGATTTAAAACGTGTCCGTCGTTATATTAACGATTTTTTATTTTAAATTTTTACGTAATTTAACGACGGATAAGTTTTAAATCGTTAACTTTAGTCTGTCGTTAATGTCTTTAAACCGTCGTAATTCGTCGTTATAGTCTTTTAAATTCAACGACGGATTTAGACCGTCGTTAATCCGCCGCTAATAAATTTTATATCGACGGATTCTTCCCATTTCATATCTGCTGCGCGCCTAGTTTCCAAAACCCCAATCCCCCGCCTCATCCCCCATCCCTCGCCTGCCGCCTGGACCAGCCCCGCTCCGCCCGCCCCCCAGACCGCGACCCCACCCTGCTTGCCGTCGCCGCCGCCGCCGTTGCCGCCCCATTGCTGTCAAATTGCCTCCGTCGCCCGTCCCAGAGAAGTCAGTTTTTTTATTTGTATTTCAATTTTTTTTTTTGATTTTGTTGATATATATTTGTTTTGTTGATTATGTTAATATACTAGGATGTGATTTGTTGATTATGTTAATATACTAGGATGTGATTTGTTGATTATGTTAATATGTTTATACATATGCTAGGATGTGTTGAGTTAATTTGTTAATATGCTAGGATTATGTTAATATGTTAATATGCTTGTGAAATTGATAAGCTTTGATGTGATTTGGGATGATAAATTTATCATTTCGTGAATTAACTGTACGCATATGTGGTGTTTGATAAAAATGTTTGCGAGAAATTGATAACCTTGGATGTGAATATGTTTAGCTTGGATGTGAATTGGGATGATAAATTCATCATTTCGTAAATTAAGATGTTTTGAGTTATTAAGTGTATAATTAGGCATATGTGGTGTTTGATAAAAATGTCATGATCTTGATCTTGATCATTTTCATTTCTAATTGTTGCGTAGAAAAATCAAATAGCAATCAAAATAAGGATAAAATGAAAATTTTGACATTATTTTACTATAAAATCAAGAATGGGTCTAGTCTCTGCACGAGGCATCGATCGAAGGTCCATCCTTTTGTTTCTCGTTTTCTCTAGATTCTTGACTACACGTATGCGAACTCAAAGCTCCTTCGTATTGAATGACAACACTCAAACCATCTTCCTCGTATTGATTACATGCGAGTTGTCATGTTCCTTCAATTTTGCTAAGATAAGCATATAATGAGGATCATCCTCCTCCTCACTGGAAATAGAAATTGTAATGATAGTCTTCATTATTGTATCTTAGCTTTTCATTCGACTTCGTCCTCTTCTGCTCATCACATATTCTTGGCAGATGGCACGTGTACTCCTTGTCCATGTTGTTGTCAAGCAGCATTTTTTTTATATTATCTGATTCATCGCAGGATAAAGGTTATGATTATGAGCAGCATTAAGAGCATCCTCACTTCTTTTTCAAGCGGTCAGAGCATCCTTACTTCTTGTTCAAGCAGTAAGGATGAGTTTGATGCTGCTCATAATCACAATCATTATCCTGCGATGAATCAGGTAATATCAAAAGAATGCTGCTTGTTCACAGCATGGACAAGCAATACACGTGTCATATGCCAAGAATATGTGATGAGCAGAAGAGGACGAAGTCAAATGAAATGCTAAGATACAATAATGAAGACTAACATTACAATTTCGGTTTCCAGTGAGGAGGGGATGATCCACATTATATGCTTATCTTAGCAAAATTGAAGAAACATGACAACTCGTACAGAATTGAATACGAGGAAGATGGTTTGAGTGTTGTCATTCAATACGAAGGAGCTTTGAGTTCGCATACGAGTGTAGTCAAGAATCTAGAGAAAACGATAAACAAAAGGATGGACTTTCGACGATGCCTCGTGCGTAGACTAGACCCATTCTTGATTTTATAGTAAAATAATGTCAAAATTTCATTTTATCCTTATTTTGATTGCAAAAGGCTGCATGAAAGGAGTTCATCCGAGCGGTTGACTCTACGATAGCGATCATCAACGGCTATTAGAGATGGAGGCGATCGCAGTCGAGCGCGAGCAATACGAGACCAGATTGATAGGCGGCGGCGGCGGCGTGAGGCATCTGAGGCCGATTGATAGGCGGCGGCAGCGAGGCATACGAGGTCGATTGCAAGTCGAGCGCGAGCAATCTGAGGCGGTTACAAATTGGTGAGGCGAGATGACGTTCAACACGGATCATTCGTGCTCATGAGCACGAATACGTGTTTGAACGTCATCTCGCTCTCAAGAGAGGCTCGGAGCGCTTCATGGCCAGCCCCGCTTCCCCACCCTCATGATATCGCCTCGCTTCCCCACCATCGTCATATTTGGGTTGTATTATGAATTTATGAAGAAACAAAAACATTTTGTTTGTAAACTTATCGTATGATTTAGAATTATTTGGTTTGTTTGATAGTATGACGTGAAATTATTTTGTTTTAATTGTGTCACCTGATTTAGAATGATAATTAATGTTTATCATTTAGAATTGGTTTGTTTGGATTGTGTTTGTTTGAAAACAGGTTGTTTGTTGTAAACGGCCGTCCGAAATAAAAATTGAATCTCTATACAGTTTGTACATTTAGCGACGGACTTGAGATGTTTCAACGACGGATTCACGTTTAGCGACGGACGGGCGACGTTTCAACGACGGATTGGTTATGTGAAATAAAAAAAAATCATAATTTCAACGACGGATTTGCGACGGTTTTTTTAACTACGACGTCGTTCTGTCGTTAATCCATCGATATTAACGACGGCTTAGAGTCGTATTAATGACGGATTATACATCAGACGACCGTTCGGAGGTTGTCGATTAGCGACTGAAAAATCCGTCGCTAATCCATCGCTAATAATTAACGACTGACGTATATCCGTCGTTAAAGGATTGCCAACCAGGTTTCCAGCAACCCCTCTATTCCGTCCTAATCCGTCGCTAATCCAGTCTAACGACGGATCCGACATGATTAGCGACGGAATTTTCCGTCGCTATTCGCCTGTTTTTTTGTAGTGTATGTAGCAACATGGATAAAATAGTTCGGCAGAACGCTTTTGGAAAATGATAAATGTTTGATAGACAGGAGTCTTTCAACTAAAATCCTCATGTGCTATTGTGGGCAGTTCAATAACTTTTATAAAGAAAATATTTTCGGCAATGAGTCCACTGAGTACTTTTGTACTTAGCCCTGCATCTCGTTTTTGATGTGCAGGTTGAGCAAGGATTGATGATGGGTGCTAGGCGGTGCAGAGTGGTAGTAGTGTGTTGCTTTAATTGAAAGGATTTCTAGAACCTTGAGCATGTATCGTCATATACATGTTCACACGTTTATTTGCTGCCTAACTCTGATGTTTTTATTGTGTCCTTTGATTATGACTGTTATTTGCTTCCGCTATTGAACTTGAGGCCGTACCTCGTTCCTTGAATTACGTCATGATTGGGTTATATTTGAACCTTGAACCTTTTGGCAAGTCCTTTTGTGACTTGAGGTGGTATCGATACAGTTTATTCCTTTCAGTCTATGCATTTATTCGCAATTGATTGGTTAATCGTATTGGTTTAATTATATATATATATATCCGCTGCATTTATCATAACAGTGACGATCCATATGATCCGTACTTCTTTGAGAAGTTGGGTCGTCACAAAATGATTGGTTCAAGAGCCTGGATCGAACTGGAATTAATAGTTGGGGGAAACTTTGCGAGAGGTTTCTGTCAAAATATTTTCCGCCGGCTAAAGCGCAGAAGATAATAGCCGAGATCTCTCATTTCTGCCAACAAGGAGATGAATCATTATTCGAGGCATGGGAGAGATTCAGGGGCCTATTGAGAAAATGCCCGCAACATGGATTCTCCAAAGAGCAACAGATCACGCAATTCTACAGCGGACTGACACTTCACATGAGGAGCATAGTAGATGCATCAGCAGGAGGATACCTGTTGAACCGACGAGTGGAGGAGGCCAGCCGAATCATAGAAGAGATGGCGGCAAATAGCTATCAATGGCCGATGGAGAGAACACCAATGGTTAAAGCAGCTGCCGTAGAGGTCGACTCGAGATACGACGATCTCATGGAGAAGTTTACTCTTTTGAAGAGTCAATTCGAGACGGAGAATGTGAATTTTATAAATCAGAGGAACCGTCCTGGGGGAAATCCGGCATACAATCCTAACAACAGGAATCATCCAAACTTGTCGTATGCAAACCCCAACAACTTCCAGCAACCTCCAGCAGGCTTCGCAGTGCAGAATGGGATAATTCAGGAGCCGAAGAAGCAAAGCCTAGAGGATATGATGCAACAGTTGGTTGTGAGCAACCAACAACTGGCGACACAGCAGAACTCGTTCATCAGTACCACTGGTCAGAGGATTACACAGCGAATTCACCGTAGCAACGATGGGCAAGAATTTGAAAATAATGGAGAATCAGATCAGCCAAATAGCTGCTCAACAAAATGCGCAACATAAGTCGGGCCAATTTTCGAGTAATACGGAAGTGAACCCAAAGAATCAGTGCTTTGCTATCCAGTTGAGGAGTGGACAAGCTTATCAGAACCACCCGAAGCAAAATGGCGAAGATGGAGCAAAAGAAGGAGACCTCGCGACCGAGCTCGCGACCGCGAGCCCGACAGCGAGAAATCGGGCAGAGAGTTTTTAAAGGAGCTCACGAGTGACCCAGCGGCCGCTAGGAAAAATGACGCGACCGCGAGAAATCGGGCAGAGAGTTCGGACGAAGAGTTAGCGACCGAGCCCGGCCACGAAGAAGACTGCCGATACAGCCCAGATGCGCGTGTGCGGTCGCTAGGCACTGCCAGAGAATAAATATCCGACCTACACTCCTCCGATTCCGTTTCCGAGTCGATTGGCCAAGCCCAAGCATGACGATAGACTGACCCGGTTCCTGGAGATGTTCGAGAAGGTGAATATCAATATCCCCTTACTAGATGCACTCAAAGATATGCCGGGGTACATGAAATTCCTAAAAGATGCCGTCACCAACAAGAAGAAGCTGGAAAAGTTCGAGACTTTTAATTTGTCTCAAGAGTCGTGCTGCAAAAGAAGTTGTCGTTGAAGCAGAAAGATCCAGGCAGCTTCACTATACCTTGTGTTATTTGAGGGCATACTTTCTCCAGAGTTCTGTGCGATTTAGGGGCAAGCATCAACCTGATGTCGTTGTCCATATTCAACAAATTGGAGATTGGAGAATTAAAGCCAACTACAATTGCTCTCCAAATGGCAGACGCATCAGTCACCCGTCTAAAGGGGATAGTGGAAGATGTGCTTATCAAAGTCAAAGATTTTATCTTCCCAGCGGATTTTGTGGTCCTTGATATGCCAGAGGATGGGAACACGCCTCTCATTCAAAGGAGACCGTTCTTAGCCACAAGCAGGGCTCTGATCGATGTGCAGGATGGTGATCTCACCTTCCGTGTGAATAAGGAAGAGTTAACCATTTCAATCTATGATACCATCAAGCAAAATGATAACTCAAAGCATGAAGATTGCTATTCGATCATCACTGCCACTGCTAGACAAGTCTCGTGCTTGGAGGGCAACCGACCAGTCGATGAGGATGCTAAAAAAAAGAGTTGGACTCGGCATGGAACTCCGAGTGATTCGTTCAAGTTTGGGGGGGCCACTTCCACACTCAGTGGTGGTCTGCGGTAAATGCTAAGTATAGGGGCAAGCACAAGTGTGGAAAGAGGTCAGTTGCCAGAAAACCAGATTGATCAAGGTATGAAATGGTCTAGCTAAAGACGTTAAATTAAGCACTTGTTGGGAGGTAACCCAATGTTTTTCATGGTTTTGTTTTGTTTTGCTTTCGTTTCTGTTTTGTTTTCGTTTTGTTCGTTTTTGTTTTGTTTTTTTTAGTGCGTTGTTTTGTGTCTATTTGGGTTTGAGTTGAATGACGAGCAGCCGATGATGAGAATTGCTTTTATTAGAAAATCGATTGCAACTGATTTTGTGAGACGAAGCATGTTATGATTATTGTAAGTATTGAGCCTTTGAGAACTTGATCACATTTTTGAAACATGTGAGACTTGAGCTGATCGTCATATATTTGCGGTGTTGTTTACATCGTGTGAATAGTTTGAAATAGCATGTGTTTCTCTAGAACTTGCTCTGGATCTTTTTCGAGGTTGCATTGATGTGCTTAAGAATTGGGAGATGATATTAGGCATTCTTTTCTTAGCCTATATACTATCCAAACACTAACATGTTATTCATATTATCCTTTGATGAGCCCGTTTGAGCCTACCTTATTCTTTCATATAGCCGTGGGTTGGGTTATGTGGATAGTATGAGATTTGGCCGCTTGAATTGAGGGTTGAGAAAAAGAAAGAAAAGAGAAAAAAGAAAATAGATGATGAAAAGTGATAATAAAAAATAGTTGCTTATCCATATAAGTTCAAAAAGAAAAGAAAAGAAAAGAAAAGAAAAAAAAATTGCACAAGTATGTGTGAAAGAACATAAATGGGTAAGTAGCTAGCGCTTGAGATGAGTATATCACTTATTAGTGTGATGTTCTTAAGAGAAAAATGACTCTTTGGTGTGGAGTATTGAAATATATTGTGAAAAGTTGAGAATTGTGTCTTATGATATTTATGGTGTTTTCATTATGGGATTATAAGTCACTTAGCCTAAATATATCATACACTACCAAAGAGCCTACATTATAACCTGTTATAAAGACCTTTTTGATCTTGGTTCTTGAGCACATATTTGAGCAATGGAGAATTAGACGATTTTTAAGCTTATGGTAGATTCCGTGTGTTTTTAAACTTTGAGAGTATACACATCCTCATTGATACACTTGAGTGTTTGAGATTCTTATATATATATATCCATGCCATGAGCATTAAAGTTTGAGAAGGCTTGTGATTATGGTTATTATGATATGTGGAGTCGAACGAAGATGTTGTGATTTGATTCATTGATGTGAATCTTTTGTTGCTCATTGCTTTGAGGCGTTATTGCTGTTGTCATTCGACTCATTCCCTTTCATTTTGTTGTCTTTCGTTTGTTCTGTTTTGTTTGAGGACAAACAATGCTTCAAGTTTGGGGATGTGATAAACGCGCTTTTTACCCATTTATTGATGGTACATTAAGATGATTCTAGATCTATTAAGTGCGTTTATAGAGTCGATCTTTATGCTTTTAGTTATTTTTGGAAGATACTGCTCTTGGGGTTTCTCTTTGGTGTTTTGTAGGCTTTTCAGGTGATAATCGATGCACAAGGCAAAGATGTAACCAAAGATGATGAAATGGATATGAAAAATATGGATGTGAAAAGTTTACAATGTTAAATAGCATCTCGATAGGAGTCCATAGGCGCAAACGAATCGTAATTCGGAGTTCGAACGTGAGATAACGGAGCGAAACAGTGAAGTCGTGTAGGAGCTAGCCGCGAGAAATCGTCGTAACGCCTGAAGTCATGACCGAGTTGTGTCATGAGCCCGCCGCGACGCGAGGCGGTTGGGCACAAAATTAGGGTTTTCCTGCACCTATATATATCCCCAAGCTTGCTCCCGCGCCCCCGACCTCATCCAGACCTATTTTACACGATTTTGTCCAGTTTTTCATAGTTTTTCCTATTTTTGCACTCTAGCTTTGATTTGGATCCATCTAGCATTAGTTTTTACATTGTTTTACATTAGTTCTACGTATTGTTGATGCTTTGGAACGTTTCTGTCCGAACAATTTCCGTGTTTATTTCTTTTTCCGCTGAGGTTGGGATACGAACCCAACGATTGTTCTTCAGACGCCGCATTACGGGTTTTATCTATATAATTTCTATTTCCATGATTATTTTGTATTTTATTCCGTTTATTATGTCTAGCTAAATTTTCATTCTAATCCTAGGGTTTGCATGATTCTATCCTAAGTGTTATGATTCCTGCCATTGTTATTTACCTTCCAAGCATTGATTTATGATTCTTGGTGCTTAATTTTATGTGTTAATTTCTGATCAATCTTGATGCATATCTAGTTGCCAGTTAATTACTTAACCGTTTTAATTGTCAATCGATCTTGAGTCGTAGCTGAGATAGGAACATTCGTAGGAAGCATATTCTTTGTGATCCTTTTGGAGTTGCTTATTTTCACCTAGAGACATAACAGTAATAGGGAAAATTAGCAATCAACTGCCACAATTGTCGTAACTGAAATTGTTGGTTACATATAAGGATGTCAATGAGTGGGTTTTACCCGGACCAGAACCAATAAATAAGTAATGGTTCTGGTTCTGGAACCGACCCATTAGACATTGGACCCGGACCAGACCCGGACCATCAAATATGGGTCTTAAGCGGTTCGGATCTTAGTGGGTCTGGAACCAGAACCGGACCAAAACCAGACAAGAACCAGAACTAGAATCGAAACCGTTGCTTTATAATTTAATGTATTATGAGTTATTTTGAATCGATAAGGATAAAACTAGCTCATTGACAAGCTTATTTAAACTTAGGCTTGTCAATAGACGGGTTTTATTCGGACCAGAATCAATAAATAAGTATTGGTTACGGTTCGGAACGTAACAGATCCGGACGGACGGACCATCAAACTATGGATCTAAGCGGTCGGGTCTAAAGTGGTCCGAACCGAACCGTAACCGTAACCGCTTTAAAATTTAATGGGTTTTGAACGGTTCCGGGTCGATCCGGGTAAAACCCACCCATTGACATCCCTAGTTACATATGTGATCTTCCATCTTGTCTGGATTAAAATGGTTAATAGGAAGCAGGATAAACATACGTGTGGGTAGGATTAGTGCATCCCTAGGGTTAGTCTTTCTAAATTATTATCTCTTTGAGTATTTATTGTTTTTATTTATTTTCAAGTTGTCACCTTTTTGCTTTGGATTGAATATCCGAAGCCCTAAATCATTTATAAACCAAATATGTTCTTGGATAATGATGAATTGTTGTTGAGTTAGCTTCTGTGTTTTCGTGTTACATTCCCTGTGGATACGATACTCGACTTACCTTTATATTTGCACGTTTTCGTGTTAGAAAAGTGAGCGATCAGTGACTCAAAGAAAGGTCTCAACAAGGTGAAAAGTCAACTTAGATGATGTTTTTGTCTTTAGAAAAAACTGATACTTTTGGTATAGATTTTGGTAAAATTTCTGAAATTGTTGTTCCGACAACTATCCCAACAAACGGGAAACCATTTGTTAACGAATGTGAACTAATGAAAAATGAAAAAGTGACTAAAAAAAACATAAAGAATATATTTGTTACTACTTTTTTACACCTAGTCACATCAGACCTTTTTGCTATAAGATGAAAGGTGATTTTGTTAGTGATAAGATGATGCCTAAAAATGCTATAACAAAACTCTAAATAACATGGCCAAAAGAAAATATATTTCGAAGAAAGTTTGGGTCAGAAAAGTTGAACTAAAATGTCATGTTGTATTTATTACTTTAATAACTAATATTTCAGGATCGAGGTACTTCGAGAGTGGTTGATCCTGTTACATGACTGGTAATGGGGCCTGCCTTTCCAACTAAAAATCCTACAATGTAGGTAATTTATCTTGCAGAGGTGGTTCCCAGCGCAAAATCATGGGCAAATGAGTCCTAAATGATCTAGGTTTACTAACCCTCAAGAATGTGCTTCACATTCAAGGGCTATTGGCAAACCTTATTAGTATAAGTCAATTATGTGATAAGGACTTGCAAATCAAGTTCAATAGAGATTCTTGTGAGGTATATGATGGTAAGATCGTTTGTCTCATGAAGGGATAAAGGTTGGTCCAAAATTGCTATATGGTTGAAGAACCAAAGTGCATTAAGGCACAAATTGATGATACATTCTCATGGCTTCAAAAGTTAGGTAACATTAACTTTAGAAATCTTGAGAGACCGACAAGAATGGAAATAGTTAGAAGACAACTTGAACTCGCACAAGCTGGTAAAATAGTCTATGGAAACTGTCTAAAAGAAAAGCAAACTCATGTTTTCTGCAATGTTGTTCAACATCGGGAGCAACCTTTTGGCACCGGATATTTTAAATTGTTCTACAATGATTTGATGGGTGGTAAGAAATATATATGTGTTATATTAGATGATTTTTTGAGCTATACTACTTGGATTTTTTTATTTTTATTTTTGCAAAAGATGTTTGACACATATGATGTGTTTAAGATTTTATTGTTAAGAGTGTCTAAGAATCATGTACAGCAGTCAAGAACTAAACAAATAGATATACGCATCATTTTATAAGGGATTTTTAGAGTCATCAAATTGGATTATGTGAAAATTGAGAACCAAATCACTGATACTTTTACAAAACCTCTTGATCCCGAGGTATTTACAAGCTTTCGTGGATCTCTCGGTTTTTGTTCTCGCCAATAAGCCTGAAAAGTTTGTTGCATCAAAAATTGAAAAATCTAAAGATGATACAACTAAATTGGTTGGTAACACTTATTGTGTTGTGATTATTGGGTTGTGCTTTGTTGTCTGACATGTTCTCCTAACATAAGCTTAGCATTGTGTGTATAACATATATAAAGTACAAAAAACACCAAAATATTTTGGGGGGACACGACATTCGCTGCGACGATGCTATCTTACAAAACAGCTCAATCATGATTGCTTTCGAAAGCCTATACTCAGGACATGATGTTTGATGCGACTATGCACTCTTGTCAATAAGTGCAATCTAATTTTACGTGGGCCTGTATTTATGTATGAGTATTTGATAAGCTAAGTTTATGTTTTTGGAGATGTCTTGATAACATGAAAGCAGATATTCCCCAAAATGCATTGAGAATGAAATTCAATCCCAATTTTTTTTTATATGTTTATCTATCCCCTGTTTTTGTGAAAGTATCAGAAATGAAAGTTTGAATGTGTACCCATGTATCTGGACATTTTCTGTTTTAAAACTAATTTATCCCTTATAGTTTTGTGGTTTTGTGTATCTGACGTTTTTTGTTTTTGATGTGTGAGATTAGGATTTTAGAATAAACAAGGGATAGCCCAATGGTTAAATTGGGTTCCTGTGGTCGAAAGATCACAGATTCGAATCCCACCAAACGCCTCTATGGGTTTGAGTCTGTCACACCTGGTTTTCAAGTGTGGTTTACCTGTCCTGTGTGGTTTGCAGGCTATTGCACAGGAACGTGGGGTTTCTCAACAAGACCTAAAGGTAGCGGCTGCGAGTTCCCCATGATATCAAAAAAAAAAAAAGGTGTTTTTTTCAATAAGCATATCTAGTGAAGTTTATCCAGATGATATGATATTACTTCTTTTAACTTAGCCTTTGACACGGTTGACCTCACTCACATGCTTTCTTGTCACAGAAGTAGAATCGCCAATGCTACTCTTTCTCTCTATCTCTGCTATTTCTCTTCCATAGCTAACCAGTGTTTTCTGATGGATTTAGCAACAATAGCCCTTCTCGTAGGTTTAGTTAAACTGTTTGCAGGCTATTCACCCATGCAAGAGGTTGTGGAGTCTACACGGATGCAGGACGATGAGAGAAACTTGCTGGTTTGAAGTTAAAGATCTTGTATCCCCTTTCTTCTCAAAAAAGAGGAGAATAATAAAGATGAAGCAGATATTGCCGATGATACTAACGTGACAGATGCAGGGGGAGTTGTTTTAATCGATTTATGGATAGTTTATATTGAGAGGGGGGGTGTTATCCTCGTTTTTGATGGGATAGAATAATATGAGGGGCAAGTTATTTGCTTTTGTGTTTTATTTGTAAGTTTTACGAATTGAGAGAGGGTGATTCCTGTAAAATTAAGCGACTGGCTTGGTCACGACACGATGAGTGACTCCATGATTAATAGCATCGAGTGAGTTCGTTGTCATCGGTCCCGGTAACCTATCCTGTACTTGCTTCTCATTGCTGGCTTCAGCCTGCATCAAACACACAGACAATGAAATACATCAACAAATTTCTCTTATTAAAACGATATATATTTATTATACATGTCAACTACAAGTCGTAGATCGAGCATCAAGCAAATAAACACAGAGAAACAGGGGACAGGTCCTAGCAATAGCAATATTAATACCAATTGTATCTGCCTATATGTTACAATATACATTGGATACCACAGAAATTAAATCAGAAAAGGAGAAAAAATCAAACAAAAAAAGATAGGTGAAGAGCTTTTCAGCTACCTTCATAGAAAAATATCTTCTTTTTTTCAATTTTAGAGGATTAATGTCTAAAACAAACCTAACTTTATCTTTTATTTTATTTTATTTTTAATTATGATATCTAAATTGTTTCTTTTCCATTTCATTTCTTTTACCCTTTTCTTTTCTTTAAGATTTCAGAATCTTGATATGATCATCTTCTTGACCATTTCTTTTCTTTTTTGAAATGCCGGCAGTTGAGAGGCCAAGACCGATAGCAGATAGGTGAAGGGAGAAGCGGACATGAGCCATTGCCGTGGGTGGTAGAGTTGAGGGGGTGGTGATGACGAGCACAGAGGGCACTGTCAGACGACTTGGCTGATGTAAAATTAGGCAGGGGGTCTAAAATTGAGAGTTTTCTCCAAATTGAACTTTTGAAAATTACATTTGAATCCCTGAATTTCATCACTCCAAAAGCTTTCTATAACTAAAACATAAAATAATCTCTTAATGATTTTCATCCCTTAGAGCTTTTGATACCATAGTTTATGCCCTAAATATGTTGATAAAGATATTTTTATCGCCTCAATTATGTTTAAGGGCTTAAATATTTTTAGAAGACTCATTAACCTTTTCAAGTTTTAATTAATTTTAAATAATTCTATATAAATAAAGTTTAATATTGAAACTTCTGCAAGGCGAAAACATATTAGGATATAAAATTCATGTGGTGGAGTGGTGAATTTGTGATTGGAGAAGTAATTGATTAGAAACAAACTAACGTCTCTAACTCAATATCTTAAAATAAATTAAATCCAGATTGTTATTATATAAAAGTTACACTTTTGAATTTCAAAATAATACTTTTATTCTCCCTGAAAAAGTTATTCAAGCAATTAGTTAGAATAACTAGTTTTAATAAAATTAAGAGGTTTGAAATAAATAACACAGTATTAACTAGTCGCAAGTAACTAGTTTGCATAAATTTGAGAGGTTTAAATTTTTCTTTGTTCAAACTAAAATTTTGAACTTTAATATTTTTTTACAAATTTAAATGATTTTTCCATTTTGGCATTTATATGTCATATTTATTTATTATTTTTTAAATGTTTTGTTATTTAACTCCAAATTTAGGATTTTTAGAAAATCAATGTTTACTTTTATATGATTGTATTGCTTACTTTACTTCGTTGTATTATCAATGCATCATTATTACTTGTAAGCTTTCAGAAATCAGAAGGAATTAGATTACTCTTAATTATTTTTTATGAAGTAAATATTATTTCAAAATAATTAAATATAATATCGGCTATACTTCAAATTTTGAATTTTTAAATTCTTATAATAATTTAATTACTACGGTTTTTACTTGATCAATTTGAAAATGTACATTGAAATCCATGACAATTTCCTTGGTATAACAAACATACGTATATATGCTGTTGTTTGTTTTTCATAATCACATTCCTATAATATTTTTTCAGACAATTTTATTTCCTTGCCAATCAGACAATCATTCGTATTATACACTTTTATATGTAGATAAATCTTTGGATGTGATAGTTTTTTATTATTTACCTATAGTTGATGATAAATGTTCTCCTGCGCGCGCATAATGAGACCATCCCTAGTTAACTAATTAATTAATCCTAATTAATTAATTAATTAATCATAATTCATCAATTACTTAAATTGATTATAATTGAATTAATTAATTAAATTAATTTTAATTAAAATTAATTAGTTTAATAAAATTTAATTGTAAATTAATAAATAATAATTTTGAATTAATATATCTTAATTTTGAATTAATAAACCCTAATTTTCAATAATAAACCCTAATTTTAAATTAATAAAACATAATTGTGAATTAATAAACCCTAATTTTGAATAATAAACCCTAATTTTGAATTAATAAACCCTAATTGGAAATAATAAACTCTAATTTTGAATAATAAACCCTAATTATGAATTAATGAACCCTAACTTTGAATTAATAAATCCTAATTATGAATTAATAAACCTTAATTATGATTAATAAATCATAATTATGAATTATTAAATTTTAATTTTGAATTAAAAATTAATAAAATCTAATTATCCTTACTCACTATAATTAATATATAATTATTTTAACAAAAAATAAGGTGAACTCACGGTAAGGCGGAGTTTTTATCTATTATTAAATCCTTGTATTTTCTCTCAAAAATTTTACGTTTATAATGGTAACAAAAATTTCCTATCCACATTTTCCGACATCAAAATATTTAAGTGTCACGTCAAAGGTTGACATGAAGTTATCTAGTTATCACCTCAGGGAAAACAACGCCGTTTCGTTTAATTCTAGAAAAAGCACTTCAATAACTAGGGGTGAGAATTGGGTCGGGACCGGGTACCCGTCCCGAGTCCCGAGTCCCGAAGTCCCGAAATTTTGCAATTTTTGGGTCTCGGTCCCGGTCCCGGTCCCGATTGGGACTTCGGGACTCCCGGTCTCGAAAATTTACAATTTTTAGTCCCGGTCCCAAATTGAAATTTCCCGAAAATGTCCCGAAAATTCCGAAGTCACGAAATTACCCGAAAATGTCCCGAAATTACCCGAAAGTCCCAAAATTACCTGAAATTATCCCGAAATTACCCGAAAATGTCCCAAGTCCCGACGTCCCAAATTACCGAAAATGTCCGAAAGTCCCAAATTAAAATTAGATATATTTAAAATCGGACTTGATTTCAACGGGACTCGGGACTTCCCGACACCAAAATCAAAATTTCTCGTCCCGATCCCGAACCCGTAAATTTCGGGACTCGGGGTCCCGAATCCCGTCGGGACTCGGGTCGGGAAAGGAATTTCCCGAGTCCCGGTCCCAAATTCTCACCCCTATCAATAACAAAACAATGTGTCGTTCAATTTCGCTTAGATAAATTAAAAGGGGCTAATTGACCTCTCACCCTCAAATCATATAGTTTGACACTGCTCAACCCTAAATCAATAAATTCAAGCGAAAAGATACCTAAAAAATTTCAAAGAGCGAGAATTCCGTATATTTTGGTCCAACAAAATGTAATTAGGCCATGTTTAGTAACGACCCAGTTTTCAGATTAACGGCTGACCCCACAGACCAACACAAGTCTTTTCAGTGTGTTTGTCCTCACTCACACACTTCCTGAAAAAATTTCCCAGGGGGTCATCCATCCCACAATTGCGCAAAATCAAGCACGTTTAACTTTAAAGTTTTTATGAGATGGACTTTCGAAAAGACGATGAATCTTGTTGGTATGAGTAACACATATCAAATCATTTAAGCTCTCTGATGGGATATGGCCCAACCGCTAAGTATGATGGGATATGGCCCAACCGCTTAGGCCCACTGCCAGGCCCAAACGAGCTGGGCCTGACATCATGACCAGGCCCACGCGGTTAAGCCAAAAGGCCCAGCCGCCTCTGAACCCTAATTTCGCTCCAGCCTCCTCATTGGTCACAGGCACCGCCCTACATGGAAGACAAGGGGCCCCTACACGCCAAGGGAAGAGTCCCTATACGCCAGGGGAAGAGTCCCTACATGGAAGGGGGGATAGAACACGTCTTTAGGGGTCTCGGATATGTATAAATAGAAGGAAAATTGACAGTAGAAGGGTTGGCAACTTATTGAATGCTAAGAGATTGTAACTACACTCACTGTACTCAAATCATAGTAAAAGTATTGAGGAATCACTCCTCCGTGGACGTAGATCTCATTAACGATCGAACCACGTAAAAGCCTTGGTGTTCTTTATTGCTTTACATAAATCTCGCATACTCACGTAAAAAGATTTATCATTGGCGCCGTCTGTGGGAAACTCTGAACAAGAAAGCTTCGTTTTCCTCTACAACTCAATGGCAAGAACACGCACAACCGCCGCCGACGGCCGACAACAACCGGCGAGGACAACCGGTGGTCACCAACACACGGAAGGAGATCGCAGACGCTCAAGCGCCACACACCTGAGGGCAACATGGAAAACGTTTACATACACCCTCAGGACCGCCTCCCCAACGTAGGGAGAGATGCCGACCTCAACGAGGAAGAACAAACAGTTCATTCGTCCCACGAGGCCCTCGACCGAGCTGTGACCGAGTTCCTCAACGCCAACCTTGGCCAATTCCAAAGCTTCCTCAACCAGAGGACAAAAGGAGCGGGCCCCTCGAGGGCCCCCGAACTGACTACCACGGCCGCCCGAGGTCACTCCCCCCTCCGAAACCACCAGCGCCCACCTCGGCGTGATAGCCGAGAACGTACACCGCACCCCGACGTCCGGAGCCGCTCACCGCGGTCGAGCCGCCACCACCATTCGCGGAGCCGCTCACCGCGGATGAGCCGCCACCACCAGTCGCCCCCACGCCATTCGCGGAGCCGCTCTCCACCTAGTTATGCCGACCAGAGAGCCGAGCAAAACAGGAGAGAAGAAAGGCGGAGTCGAACTCCCCCTCGGAGGGACGATAGGCGCCGCTATCGGTCCCCCACCCCTCCAGAAAGAGATGGCAACGACCTCCCGGGGTTCGACCGGTACGGGAGAATCATCTCCCCTTTCTCCAGGGAAATCCTAGACACGCCCGCCCCAAATGATACGGGCACCCAATATTGCGCCACGATGGCCTAGGGACCCTCCGACTTCCTTTTCGCCACACCAACAACATGGCGAATCAAGGATGGAGGACTTTCACATGTGCAAAATCTTCCCAGAGGTGTTGGTCTCCAACGCCCGCGCTGGTTCACGCTCGCCCGCCGTATCAAAGATACACCTTCCATGGATCGATTCAAATGGCGCTTCTATCGAAGATGCCACCCCCCAGACCCTCCTCCGATCCGCTCACAATCCGCCAGGCGGGACGAGACGATGTCGAACCGCCTCGAGGTTCATCAAAGAGTCGCTCAAAATTGGCGATGTAATGATCTCTACATCATCAACGCGTTCAAGAAGCGGGATCCGACCCAAGATCGAACAAAGAGATCACGGGGAAAACCAAAGACGGCGAGCAAACTTTGGAACTGGTGGACAACTTCATCAAAGGAGACGAGTCGGATCGGAAAAGAGGAGATGCGGGACGAGCGAAGGCCGAAAAAAGCGGATGACCAAGTCGAGGCGCCGACCACCGCGCGCCGATGTAATCGAGAGAGGCCACTCGAGTCGTGCTGGGACCTCGCCCAACCACGCGGCAGCGCTCCCCGCCAAATCAAGGCGGAGATATTCGAGCTCCACGCCGAGCTCTTCCCAAAGCCCCCTCCTATGAAAGGAGGATCCAAGAAGAGGTCAACAGAGGAGTACTGTGACTATCACCGGGGGTATGGTCACGATACCGAGGATTGCAGAAACCTGGGCTCGCAGATTGACGAGCTCGTCGTGGGAGAGCCTCAAGAAATACCTCGGCCGGTGGGCGGGAAGCAGAAGGCGGGGAAGAATAACGATGGCAACAACTGCGGGCCGACCATGACGGCGACCCAACCCGAAGATGACGAGGACGAAGGTCCCAACGCAATGGAGCAGGTCTATACCATTACCGGGCTCCCAGTAGGGACGACGAGGTCGTCGTTGAAGAGCGAAGCTCGGAGGCCGGCCCCCGAGGAGCCGAAGAACAAGCGACTCCGAGCTGGTGAAGACATCGTGTTCTCCAAGGATGACCCGGTGCCCAGAATCATGCCCCACCAAGACGCCATCACGATACAAGCCGTGGTGGGCAACAAGAACGTCCACCGGGTCTACATCGACATCGGTGCCTCCGTTAGTATTATCTTCCGGAGCTGTCTGGATAAGCTTGAGGTCGGGGGGATTCAAATACACCCCGCGCCATCCCAGCTGCGGAGCTTCACATAGGAGGCGGTTCAACCCGAGGGCGTTATTACCCTTCCGATTACTGCTCGGACGCTCCCTGTGTCGGTCACCAAGGCCATCCAATTCTTTACGGTCAAGCTCCCTCCCGCACAACATCATCCGGGTGGACCGGCAGACGCCACCAAGGCCGTCTGCTCGGTATACCACCTCACCATCAAGATACCCACCCCGGTGGGAGTGCTAAGCATCCAGGGTGACCAAACGGCAGCTAAAGAGTGCCTACGAGTCTCAACCCAAGATGTAGCCTTGCCCCAGGCATAGCAATTACAGAATCCTCAGAGGCTGCCACCTCGGGACGAACTGACCGAAGACCTCCAGTTATACGACGACGACCCCTCCAAAGTTGTCAAGGTCGGCGTCCAGGGCCCAACTGACATTCGGCAGAGTGTCATGCAGCTTCTGAAGGAATACAGGGACGTGTTCGCATGGTCCCCACTCGACATGATCGGAGTGTCACCCGAGCTCATAACTCATCGCCTCAACATCGACCCGGCTACAAAACCAGTTCGGCAAAAGAAGAGGGTGTTCGCGGCAGAGCGCAACCAGGTCATAAGAGACGAGGTGACTCAACTCCAGAAGGCCAAGATCTTGTTCGAAGTCAAATACCCGACCTGGATGGCTAATCCAGTCGTGGTTCGAAAGCCGGGAGGGGGATGGCGCATGTGTGTCGATTACACCGACCTCAACAAACATCGCCTAAAAGATCGCTACCCTCCCGACATTGACAAGAAGGTGGAAGCACTGGTGGGCCATGAGACCTTCAGCTTCCTAGATCTATACAAAGGGTACCACCAAGTCCTAATGAGCCCGGAGGACGCCCCAAAGACAAAGATTCATCACCAACCGGTGTCTTTGCTTCTGGGAAGATGCCATTCGCCCGAAAAATTTGGGGCTACCTATCAAAGAATGGTGGACGCCATATTCAAGGATCACATCGGGCGGATCGTCGAGGTCACGTCGGCGACATCGTGGTCAAGAGTCAAAGACGGAGGCTGCGCCGGCAACCTCGTAACTGTTCTCCGGCTCCTCGTGTCGGCCAACCTCAAACTCAATCCTCAAGTGTACATTCATGGTGAAGACGGAAAATTCCTGGGATCTTTGGGCTTCTCGAGAAGGTCTCAAGGCAAATCACACTAAGGTGAAAGCGGTGCTTGACATGCAAGTGTCAAGACCATCCGGAGATCCACAAACTCACGGGGTGTCTAGCCGCCTCAACAGATTTTTATCTCGGCCGCCGAAGAAGCTTCCTTCTTCAAGATCTTGAGGAGAGCTCAGGACTTCGCTGGCGGGAGGAACACCAGTCGCCTTCACGCGGTGAAGAGTATCTCGCCGACCGCCCACCCCGACCGCCCGAAGAAGGCGAGCTCCTCTCTTTGTACTGGCCGCCTCGGACGAGGCAATCAGCGGTATTGGTCGGGATGAGGTGGACGACAACTCCCCATCTACTTCATCACCGAGCTCTCAAAGGGCGGGAGACAAGGTATACCACCTCAAAAGGTAGCATCGGCCCTAGTGAATGCTAGCGATGCCTCCGACCCTACTTCCAAGCCCATTCCGTCCGTGTATTGACCGACTTACCTTTGAGACAAGTCTTGTCAAAGCCGAGTCATCCGGACGATAGCAGTGGGCCTTTGGAGCTCGGCGAGCACGACATTTCGACTTCCCTGGGCCGGCCATAAAGCGGCAAGCCTCACCGACTTCGGTGGTGGAAGCCAATTCACCGAGCTCGGCTCAACCGGTGAGGTCGCCCAACGCCCGCCCACAACGGAGAAGTCCGTCCTCGCACCACGATGGCTGGCGGCGGATGTGCGTGGGCGGAGCTTCATGCAAGCAGGCGTGGAGCGTGCATCCTCCTCCTCGGCCCGCATGCATGAAGGTGACCTCACGCCTCCGGTTTACTTTCCCGACCACAAACAACGAGGTGGAGTACGAAGCGCTGATCTCCGGACTCCGCCTTGCAAAGGAATTAAAGGTGGACAAGATCTAAATCTTCAGAGATTCCCAGGTCGTGGTGAACCAGGTGTTAGGCAAATACGAGGCCAAAGAGGACCGAATGAAGCAATACCTCGAGAAGGCCAAGGAGATGCTAACCTCATTCAGGTACTTCAGTCTTCATCGTATCCCACGAGGGGAAAACTGCCGAGCTGATGTCCTCAGTAAGTTAGCTGCGTCGTCAACAAGTCCACCAGTGGAGGAGGTTCATGCCAGGAGCATCGCCGAGGCCCACGTCGGCATCATCACCGAGATAGAACCGAACTGGATGTCTCCCATAAAGGCCTACCTGGAAGATGGCGCACTGCCCCAAGATCGGCTCGAAGCAAAAAAGATGATGGTGAAGTCCTAAAGGTACCTCGTACATGAGGGCGCTCTCTACAGGAAATCCTACCTTCAACCCCTCCTGAGATGCCTCGGGCCAGAAGAAGCCGACCACGTGCTCAATGAGATTCACCGGGTCTTGTGGAAGTCATATCGGTCGCGAGCTCTCTCAAAGAAGCGGCGAGGTCGGGATATTCTTCGCCCACCGCCCAAGATTCGGTAGGGCTCGTCAAAAATGTCAAAGTGCCACCGACTCCTCACCAAAAGCTACCCCGGATCGATCGAGCAACCGCAGCCCGTGGCCTTTCATGCAGTGGGGGATCGACATCGTTGGCCCGTTCGATCGAGCACCAGGTCAGCTTCGATACTTAGTCGTCGCTGTGGATTACTTCACTAAATGGGTCGAGGCTGAGCCACTTTCGAGCCTCACGAGCCGGAAGATTCAGACATTCGTGTGGAAGAATATAGTCTGCCGCTTCGGCATACCGCACATTCTGATCTCGAACAAGGGCACCCAGTTCATGGACAGAAATTTCAAGGAATGGTGTGAGGAGCTCCAGATAGAGCAACGTTTCACCTCGGTCGCACACCCGCAAGCGAACGGTCAGACCGAGGTGACGAACCGCACGATTGTGCGAGGTTGAAGAAGAGGCTAGACCGAGCTAAGGGTGATTGGGTTGAAAATCTCCCCAAGTCCTCTCGGGTCCTGAGCGACACCTCGGACTTCGCGGAGAAACCCTTTAAGTTTGGTCTGGGACCGAGGCCGTCATACCGGCCGAGATCGGGCGCCAAGCCCTCCACTCTCCACTTCGACCACGGCAATAACGAGGAAGACTGCGTGTACAACCTTGATGCTCTCGAGGAGAAACACGAGCTCGCCTTCATAAACGAAGCCAAGTACAAGGGCCGGTCGCACGGCACTACAACAAAAGGGTCAAAGCCTCCGTGGCCCAAGTAGGCGACCTCGCCCCACGAAATAATGAAGCCGATGAGAGTGGCGTCTTAATAAGCTGGATCCGACATGGGAAGGCCCATACCGCGTTCACGAGGACCTCGGCAAAGGGGCTTATAAGCTAGCTCACCTATCCGGTGCACTTATCCCCCGAACCTGGCACATCACTCATTTAAGGAGGTACTTTACATAGCTTCGATTTCAGATCGGCACCATGTTAGTCCCTTTATTGTTTTGCTAAAATACGATGTTGATTACATACTCAATAAAACATTTGTTTTTCTAATGAATATTTCACTTCGTCTCATATCTATGTGAATATCCATTCGGATATACCACATCTAAACCTTCACAAGGGACATACACGAAGATGAAAAACCCACTAAGTATGGTACTCACTAAGCGCGCTACCGCACTCGATTACTCATTAAATTGAACATCTCGGTGCAAGGCATACAGACTACTCATTGAATTGAACGCCTACATGCACGCATCTGATTACCCATTAAGTTGGAATATCTACATGCAAGACATACGGATCGGATCTCGTCAAATTATGACCCTTTATTTGGGAAAATATACACTTCAGATACGATCTAAATATATTTACGACCAAAACGAAGTCCTAAGCTATGTTTGTACCTCTCAAGGGGAAAATGTACACTTCAAACGAGTCTAAATACATTTACGACTACATACAAAGTCCTACGCTATATACAAACTCATTCGGGCTTAGGGCTCGCCGGATGGGACTCTTGAAGTCGCACCGAGCTCAACAAAATCTCCGGTCGGCGATGAATACGGAATGAACTCGGTGCCCTCTACCCAATCAATGAGGTCGGCACCACCTCGGCTGCTCGGGTGCGTCTAAGCCGGCACAGGCGGGTTCCGCACAGGGGCGTTCTATGCCGGCGTCACACCCGACGCCACACTCGAGCGGCGGGCGAGGACGACGCCCCGCCAGACCACGCCCGCCCGACCGCCGCCTCCACGCCGACCGCCGCCCTTCCACGCCCGCCGACCGCCGAGGCTGCCTCAAATCTCCCTCTCATTTGGACCCATTAGACGGAGCACTTGGCGTGATCGTAGCCGCCTCCTCTTCGTGTTCTTCAATTATTGGACCGGTGGCGCCGGCTGTCAGACTCGCGGTGGGGTGGGGCATGCGTCGTTCTGACGACCTCGACATCTACATGTACTTCATGATGGAGTCGAGGCGGTCTTTAAACTTCTTACTATTAGGCCCTCCTCATCCCTCAAAGACCATGCCTCCGCCAAAAAGCTCGAACTCGATCGTCGACCAGATATGGTAGTTCCACCAGTCCGGCGGATTACCTTCTCGTACTTTGCATGCTCTTCCGAGATCCGAGCTAGCTCCTCCGTTGTCAGCTCGAGCCGCTCCTCGCATTGCATCAGCCGTCCTTGGACCACATCAGCAGATAAATCGGCCCCCTGGACTTCGAGTTGTGTGATCTTTAGCTTTAACGCCTCGTTCTCAGCCAGGAGGCGGGCCACTTCTCGGTCGGCCTCTTGCATCTTCTTATTCAGGTCGACGGCTGATGCCGAGCTGACATCTATTCTCGCCAAAACTTGAGTCAGCTCGGACGATCGACTCCTCCAAAATAGCACCTCTTCGTCCTTCTCGGCCAAGGCACCTCGGGCCTCTTTTAACTTGGTCAGCAGATCATGGTCAAGCCCGAGGTACTGAGAATTAGAGTGCTAAAATAAAAAGACAACACACACTTCAGAAAGTTGTAAATATTATTATTTATGACTGAAAAAGTTTTACAAATCTCGGGATCCTATCGACCCCGGCAATTCAGCCTATTACAACAGGTCCACTGACCTCAGGCTCCTTGCCGGACTCGTCGGCCTCCCGTTGGTCCTGCTCCTGCTGCAGCTGCGGCTGACCTTCCCCAGAAGGAAGCTCCGAGCCCGGCTCCTCCTCCTCCTCCTCCACATCCACGGCTTCGGTACGCACCTCGGCAAGAAGCTCCTGAAGCTCAGGATCTTCATCCACCTTGCACTGGGACACGACCTCGGCTGTCAGGAGCGAGTCAGAGGAGGCCAAAGCCTCCACCACAGGAAAGGGGGCCGCCTCGGCCAATACGCGGGCGTACTCCTTGTTCACCGCCCTGGGGTCGACCTCGGCCCATCCATGCTTGACCTTATCAAAGTCAGGCATTGTGGCAGCCAACCCCTCCAGGTGGGTAGATATCACCTGCGGCCTCATCACGGCGGCCAGATCGGAGATAAAGGCGGAGAAGGTCTCGGACTCGGCGAGCTTCTTTGGTGAAGGCCTTCAACATTGGTCCTTGCCCGCTTGACAAGGCACTCGTCCGATCAGCAAGCTTCTTCTCCGCCTCGGCCGCCTCTTCTCGAGCGCCCTCCACCTCAGCACGGGCCACCTGCAGAGCCCGATCCTTCTTCCTCGTGGCGGCCTCAGCAGCGCCCCTTGCAACCTCGACCTCCTTCCTCGCGGCCGGCGAGAACTCGGCAATGCCGGCTTCCTCTCCGGCTCCTCGTGTCGGGAGGCAACGACATCGCCATGTGGCGCGGCTCACTTGCTACCGAGGGCAAGTCTTGAAAATCAAGCAAGTCGATAGCAAAGAAAACACCGCACTAGGGAAGAGCAGAGGATCTATGGAGATCGGTACCTCGCGCGTATCATGGGGATGAGCCTCCATCTCCATGCCCGAGCTCGAGATCGGCTGAGGACCCGTCAGCAGATCGCTCAGGTTTTCCACAACCACGGTGCGGGATGGGTCCACCCCCCCTCTTCTTCTTAGGCGGCTCTCGTCGCCCGGTGGTGCGGTAGCGAGACGAAGCCGGCCCCTTGCCTTCCTTGGCATGGTCAAGCTTCACTACACAACAAAAGAAGATCGCATTAGTACAGCGAGATCGGACACAAAAAAGGGAGAAAAATATACGGGGATGCCCTCACCCCGATCAGACCCCGCTCCCGACGCCTCAGACCTATAAACGCTCAGCCCGGCCTTATTCAGGTCGTCCTCGGTGAAGTCAATAGATAATACCTCACCGAGATTGTTGAGCTGTTCCTCCATGAAGCCCAGGGGCTTCACCTTCACGTCCATCACCTTATCGAGGCCCCACAGCATGCCTCGGATACTCATGACCCAAGAAGAAAAACTTATTACGCCGATGAGAAACCTTATAGGGGGCACACCTTAAATTTCAGCCGAGGAGACAGATAATACACTCCTCCTATGGTCTTGACGCTAAAAAAACGCATCAACACCTCGAAGGAGAGCTCCTCGGCAACGCCATAACAGGAGAGCCCTAGCCCCACCACCGACCTAATGGAATTCGAGGTCAGCTGACATATAGGGATCTGAAAATATTCTTGGATACTAAGGAAAATCGGGGCTAAAGGAAACCTAAGGCCAGCTCTCAGGGCGTCTACATATACAGTAATGAAGCCCTCCGGTGGGGCCATAGCCCTATCATTGGATCGCGGCAGGCACCACCACGCCTCCTTCGGGATCCGGTATTCCTTGGCTATTTCAAAAAGGTCCTCTGTCGTCAAACTCGACCTCGCTGAACCCACTCTCAATCCATCCCACACTGATGATAGTGGCGGAACCCTAGCACTAATTCCTATGGAACTACCCAAAAGTTATAGACATGTAATCCTTAACACCGGTGGCACTAACGGGGAAGAAGGACGGACGGCCGAGCCCGAGGCGTATGTAACTTTAACGAGAAGGCGAAGAATACATACTTACTTTTTTTGGGCGAGATATCGGGCTTCCTCAACAAGTTTGAAAGCGGGAAATTTCGCAAATGTGTTCTCTCAAAACAAAGCGTCGAAAGGAAAGTGAGCAGTTGCCTCATTTGGGCCTATTTATAGGACAAATGGCGCCCAAAAACTGCCGTTTCAACTTTCACACGTGCCTACCTGCTATTGGATGTGGAGTCGACGCGCGCACGCGGTTCGAGTGCCCAACTACCGCCTGGCGGGTATGACGTACGCTAGGGTAAGATAGACCGCTGACCGACCGCAATCATCACACGGACCTCGGCGTCCTCGTAGCGGCGCCCCGGATCGTACCTCGGCCTTCCCCAAATGGCGGGGTATCCAGATCGGACCTCGGCGTCTACCAACGGACTTCGTCCCCTACGAGAATATCTCCATCCAGATTGGACCTCGGCGCCCCAGCCCCCAGTTTCGGTGCCGCTCGAATGCACGCCCGGCATCCCTAGAAGGGCGATCACTCGGGGCGAACCTCGACACCATCCAAAGATGACTTCTCCATCCGGATCCGCCTCGGGTCGAACATCGGCATCCTCCACAAGAGCAAGGTCGCCCGGATCGGACCTCGGCGTAACTACGCAGGGGTCGTTATCGAGTCGGACTTGACTTCCTTTGTAGCACATCTATGTCCAACGATGCACAACTCACTTCGGTCTTCGACAAGCGGTGCATACCGTAAGCGATTGCACCACCCAACTCGATTCGGACCGGATCGCCAAATAAACCCTCACGAAAAAAGACAACACCTTCGACAACAACTTCACCGAGCAACACCTCTTTCGGCAAAGCGATTCTTCGCTCCACCCCGGCATGGTTGTTACTCGACTATTCGGGAGGGCTATGATGGGATATGGCCCAACCGCTAAGTATGATGGGATATGGCCCAACCGCAAAGCCACCGCCAGCCCAAACGAGTGGGCGACATCACGACTGAGCCCACGGTTAAGCCAAAGGCCCGGCCCCTCGAACCCTAATTTCGCTCCGGCCTCCTCATTGGTCACGTGCACCGCCCCACATGGAAGGTAAGGGCCCCTACACGCCAAGAGGAAGAGTCCCTATACGCGGGAAGAGTCCTACATGGAAGGGGATAGAACACGTCTTTGGGGTCTCGGATATGTATAAATAGAAGAAAAATTGACAGTAGAAGGGTTGACAACTTATTGAATGCTAAGAGATTGTAACTAAACTCACTGTACTCAAATCATAGTGAAAGTATTGAGGAATCACTCCTCCGTGGACGTAGATCTCATTAACGATCGAACCACGTAAAAGCCTTGGTGTTCTTTATTGCTTTACATAAATCTCGCATACTCACGTAAAAAGATTTATCACTCTCCTTGAATATGCAGTCCCATACCTGCATATTTTCAAAATCCCTCTCATTCCGGTACGTTTCGATCGGTTCACTCATGTACCCCTCCGCTTTGAAGCCTTAATCGAAGCCGCTCATTGTCCATGCCCGCACCGCGATCCTCCGTATTTTGCCGGGCGTCACATGCCCATCACTTCCGCTTGGTTCGTCCCGAACCACCGTCTTGGAAGGCGTTCGGCTCGATACCATCTCGTAACGACCGACTTTTCGGATTGTGGTTGACCACGAGACCACACAGTATTTTCGGTATGCTTTGTCTCACTCACACACCCCAGAAAACTTCCCAATGGGTCACCAATTCCCATTGCTCCAAGTTAAGACGCTAACTTTAGAGTTTTATGAGATGGAGTTTCGAAAACAAGAGGCATCTTCCTTTCGGGAGTTCATCTCATAAAAACTCTAAAGTTAAGGGTGTTTGGTTTGGAGCAATGGTGGATGGTGACCCCCGGAAGTTTTCTCTGGTGTGTGGTGAGGACAAAGCACACGAAAATACCTGATGTTGATGGTGGTCGTCGTCAATCGGAAGGTCGTTATAGATGGTATCAGAGCCGAACCTCTCCCAGTACGGTGTGGTTCGGGGACGAACCAAGCAGAAGTTGGTGGGTGCGATCATACCAGCGCCCCGACGTGGGTCGTTACATGTTTAATTGTTACGATTATAAAACGCTTGGACATATTAACTAGGTATTCCACCTATTAAAAATTGGGATAATATATATTACTTTTCCTTAAGAATTATATTAAATACTACGTGCATGAAACACTTTGTTATCCTTTTGCCCTTTGGCCTTGTATTTGCAAGGTAGAATCAGAGAATAATTAATTACCAAGAGCAAGGGCGAACTATGCCTTTATAATGAAACATGTATTTAAATATTTCAGAATGTGTATATTTCATAGTATATACTCCAAGGTATAGTCATGTCGTTAAAGGAGGGCATGGGACCTAAATTATGCAATGATGTGACCTAATTGAATTCAACTGTCACAAGAGGGATAATTAATCACCTTTGCATAAAGAGCTAGTTAGTGGAGCACCAATCTGAACTAAATTTTTATTTCCTTTCTAGTTTGGTGGCCACATAATGTATCCGTACAAGGTATAAAGTATATTTGAAAACATTAGAGAATGGAAAAAATTTAAGATTACCAAATGAATATTAGAAGTTGTGTATTATATTTGTGAATGTGTGCTAATTAAAGAGAGGAATGTGTGTATTTATACTTTGCATAGTTTTTGTCTAGTTTTCCTTGTATTTTGTTATTGCATCATACTTGGTGATTATATACTGCACTTGTAACCTAAATACAAAATTAAATCAGAACAAACATATTCCAATTCCTAGTCCCTTCTTCATTTCTTTAAGTATTATTTTCCTTTAGTTTCCTAATATTATTCTTCTCTCTTTTTTTGCCGTGGCATGGGTTTTAAGTTTTAACCAATGTTTTTGGTGGAACCCACTATCGCCACCAAGAATGATTGCTAGGCAAAATTTCAGTTTAGCATTTTAATTTATTGTACACAAAAATGTACGTATAAGCATGCATATTCATATAAACAAAAATATGTAAAATGGCATGTCATTATAAATAAAAACTTGTAAAGGGAGTCAACTTCAAAATTAATATTCATGCATCAAAATATATATTTTTTAAACAAAAACATCAAAATATAATTTATAAGCAGCACATTTTACATATAAAGATCATAATATGATCATAATATAAAAACATGATAATAATCTTTAGCTAGCGCGTTTTCATAACAATTTGAATATTTTAATAAACAGGTATGTAAATTTTAAGAAGTAATGAGATATACACGTGTCTTTACTTATATATGAAAATTTTGAAATTAAATGCATCGAAATAATGATAAATGATTATTTTTTATTCCTCTGAAACTCATGAGCGCGTGTGGAGCGCTCCTCTCGCACAGCCACAAGGTGCCGTTGTTATATATTACTATATCAGTATAACATATTTAATTTGCATTATATTTTCAAAAATATTATGTCAGCTCACTTGTATGTACTTGACAAAGATGGTGGCTGCATGTGTACAGTGTACTATGGGTGAATATGACAGATGATGCTTTGATTCATGTGGGTTTGATGTATGCACATTATTGATCTTCCACGAAATTAAAACCTTTCAAACTGAATAATTATATATTCAGACATAAGAACAGAGAAACTTTGTTTGATTTAATTTTTGAAATATAGAATCAAGGAATCAGTTAATATTAATTTGGTATGATTAGATAGCGGATTAAACATAATTAGTGTGAAAGTATGAGTAACTCATATAACCTAATCAGGTAAGTTATGTATGCGTGTGTTGACCTAGTGGTAGAGTGGTTAATGCTCGAAATCAAAGTCTTGAGTTTGAATCCACCGTGACGAGACTTTTAAATTTATATATTTAATTGGAAAAAAAAAAGAAAGGGAATATATTTGGAGCAAATTAAGAAAAAGGGAATATAAACTTACACAATTAAATTTTGTTCTATTACCTTCGCGATTTTTTTGATCATATTACAAATACAACTGTAAAAACTTTATTGGTGCTACGTTGCGTCCTTAAATTTTCAGTTCAATTATATTTTGTTTAAGACAAATTTGTATCTTATAGTTTCTTGATGACCTTCTAATAAATTTTTAGCTCACCTAATTCATTAATATATTACCTACTTTAGGTACCCAATATAATAAAGAAAATTTCAGTTTGCTTCTTTCTCGTTTTCCTTTACTTATTCCTTTTTTCGAATCAGACTATTTTCATTATAATATGACCTTTTTGCTATAAATTTAGAAACTAATTTTGGTTTAGTAATACCCATGTCTTCCTTTAATCGCTTAGGACAAATATAAATCACAAAAACTTGTGTATGCGCGCTCTTACGTTACCCGCAAAAGTTTTGTGGATTTTCTAAAGTGTCATTTTTATTTTATTGCCTTTATCTTGTTGTTTTTAGTGTGTTATTTTATTATTTTGTATTTTGTTTAATCCATTTTTTGTGTAGTGTTTTAAGTGTATAACTTGGTTTAATTTATCCAACTATCCCTCATTATCAATTTAAGGAATTTTATGAAAGGACATGTACGTATTTCTCAAATATTTATTTTCTGTAATTGTTCTTGCTTATTAAAATCTTTATGGTTTTTATTTTTTTCATCCACACTTCTAAATTGGTAATGAGCCTAGGTTTCTATTAAAAAAATATTTTATATTTAATTAATTAAGTGTAATCCCAACGGGAGAGACTCCAAGAAAAATTATGGATCCGAACGTCTGTCCGAGATGCGATGCATACAGGTTTTGTCTCAAAGAATTTGACAACAAGAAAGAATATCTCAGCAGAACGCTTAGATTTTACGAGAAAAGTTTTGAACAAAATGTTGAAAACAATCATATACCAGAAGTTATTCGGACGTTTCACGCAGATATGTCGATGGCGGAGAAAATGCTCATCATCAACGCCCAACTCCAAGATGTGTTGAGAACTATCAAAGATAATTGTCATCTACCTCACGGTTGATGGAGCAAAAACATAAAGGAGCAACATCAGCTCTATGCTTCAAATAGATTCCACCGTCAAATTCGGTGGAGTTAAGAGAGATCCAGAAGACGGTGCAATATTATGACAACAACCTATATGGTGTACTGCATGAATCACTACAAGAAAGTTGACTTTTCGCGACACGAAAAATATGTCGCTAACATTTGTTTTAATGTCGTAAAAGCTAACTTGCAACATTTTCTGCGTCACTTTAGATTGTGTAGCAAAAGGTCGTGTAGCATTTTTATGACACTTTATTTTCAATTGTGTCGCATCATATAGGACACTTTGTGCATCGTTAAATTAATTGTCGTATAAAATTCGTGACATATTACGTGGCATTAGTCGTAGTGACGCATGTTAGTTTGCATCGCATTACACGACATTAGCTGAAACGACACATTCTGATTTGCGACACTAGCTTACAACATTACAACCAATTTGACGTATATTTTGTATGACGTTTTCTCCATTAGTTTCGTAACATATGACACTTTACGCATCATTAAATTAATTATCGTATAAAATTCGTGACATATTATACATCACTAGTCATAGTGGCACATGTTAATTTACGTCACATTACACGACACAATTTACTTGAATAATTTTATTGTTGTATTTCTTTTTACGACATATTTTAATTAAATGGTTAAATGTCATAATTCTTGTGACAAATATATTAAATAATAAAATAATAATATAAAAAGAAAGTCATAGTAATTCGATTATGTATAAAGTTCAACACAATTAAAAAAATATTACTAATTGTCAAAAGTGAAAATATCAAAACTTAAACTTATCAACTAGAAATTATTCAAAAATCTAAATAAAAATTGCAAGAACACAAATTCCATGATGACAATGTGACACTCATTAGCATTTATCCTTCCTCTTGGTCCTTGCAGTTTTCCTTTGCACTTTTTCTTGAATCAAGTTCTTCTCGAGATGTGAAAATTAATTCTTACTCTTTGAAGCAACAATGTTTCTACATAGACATTCGAGTGTTTCGCTCCCAATAACTTCTTCAAAAATTTGCATTATTAGCATCAATATCATCCATCAATTCTTCAGACAACTTTTGCTTCAACTCCTTCAGTCAAACCTAATTACAAAACATAAAATAAAAGAAAAACAATCACTTACTAATGCTCATGACTGCTCTAATAAGATATGAAAAGTCAAATGTATCAAATATTAGCAACAAATGAGTACCACAATTCACGAATCGACATCGAAAAGAACCTTATCACAAAAATAAATATTTGAAATAAAAAAATCTCATATAGACATTAAAATATGATTTCTCCACAAAAACTTACAAAATTAGAATTAAAATTGCATGAAAATAAATAAACCAATAACATAATCCTATAGCAACTTCAGAAAGAATCTAGCTACTAACCGCCAAGGAAGCTTGAAGCGATGAAAATACGGGCCTCTGTCATATGTTGACATTATCATTGCATACGAATTAAAGCACATGTTATTGCTTTTTATAGGATAAAATTTGCTTCTATGTCATATCCAGGCATCAAATATTGACAAACTTTAGAATGTTTGGCAATGGCATTGTATCGAGAATCGAAGGAAAATGACAAGAAATATACTTCCTAGGTAATGCATTTTTCTTTAGATGCTAAGTACAAAATCTAATTATATATTATGTAGTCTAATTTTTGTTTTATTATTTATACAAGTGCTGTCATTACATCGTTTAAAAGTATCTGGAATCCGAGAAAAAGTGCGGGACTTTCTGAGACACTTTAACTACGAAAACAAGAATACCTCGTCTTTTGCCGCTTCATCTTCCTCATCATCATCATCCCCAAGCATCTGGACAAATCTTTGAAAGCCATTCCTTAGGCGATGTAACCAAAGTGTAAACCATCGCCATACCAAGATTTTATGCGCGCGTGAAATGAGCATTATAAAATGCTTGAGATGCAGTCATGCGGAAGACTAAAAAAAATATAGATCACGATAACATCTTTCATGAATGAATAGAGAAGAAACATCTTCACATTAAATTCCTCCCAGATTTTGCATTCCCTAGCACAAAGACTTCCCACTTTACTTTCATATAATTACTCATTGCTGAACAGAAAGAAACCTCCAGAGAGCCAACTTGATATGTAACATTTTATGAGAACAAGAAATCATAAACAGCCACAACCTGACACAAAAAAATCAAGCATGTCTAGAATCAAATGAAAGTGTGTGAGCTCAAACCAAACAAATGGATGCTTTATAGATTAAGCAAATAAGCAAGTATACTTTGTCACTCTACAATTCATAAGTCTTGAGACACAATCTCACTATCAATATAACTCCTGCGAATTATATTATCGATTATGCTTCAACATTCTTCCCTTCACTCAGTTTAATGAGTTTCAAGCCACATACCATGATTTTGGTCAATCACCATACGAAAAAACCTACCTTAACATAAGAATCACCTCATGAATTAATCATCTAAACTTACTATTATCGCCAAAATCTCTCTCTACATAACTTATGGAATACCTGAACAACCTTGTCGCCATTGAAACATTTCTTGATAGAGTGATAGGTGTACTCGAATCAAACCATCTTGACACTGAAAGTGAGAAATAACGATTCCATTACCATCATCAAAATCCATCGCAACTAAAAAACAAGCTAAGCTGAAATAGAAATATTTACTTTTGCGAACATCGACTACAATTACATCTATGGACCAAAATTTCTCACGAAAGAATGCCTCGAATCAACCGCAATTGGCACAATCCTACCAAAGCGTAACGAATTACACAAATCAACCTAATTAGCATTGGCGAAATAATGATTACCCGAAATTGGAAGGCGGAAAGCGAGGATGGCGAGAGAAATCATCATCAAATTCGGCGATATCGTCCATCGCCTTTCGTATGTAGTCTTGAGTAGAAAGTAGGCGGTCATTACCCTTCTCATGGTTAGAGCCGGAGGAATTGTGATTCTCATTGTCGTGATATTTGCGAGCATCGCCGCGTGGGCTGCTCCCGTGGGTCGAGGAATAAGCAGCGGCGAGGAGGAAGCTAGCGGTGGCTGATCTAGTTGCTCGGTCTTGGCTACAAATCACGGGTTCTCATGGCGGCGGCGGCGGCGGTGGCGAGGAGAAAGGCGGGGGAGGCAACGTCGTCGTTTGCGAGGCGGAGGAGAAGGAGATCAAAATCGTCGAGATCTAAAGCTTCCCAGGGCTCCAATTCCAACTCCATTTTTGAGTACTTCACAGTCTTCACTCGCCATTGAAGGGAAAACTGTAATATGGATGTGACGAATTTGATTACGGGTCGAATAGTTTGCAACCCTAAAAGTTAAACGAGCCCTTATGGTTATGGAAAGTTTTAGACTTTATTTCTATGAATCAAACATTTCAAAATTTTCAAAATTTTAATGACGAATTTCTTATTATAGTCACTCAAATTATGCCCGATAAGCATTGCAAACTAAATGGAAGTTTATAGTTGACATTAGTTTTTTTTATATATATAATTTGCTTATTTTATGATTTTTTTTTGTTCAAAAGTTGATGAGAAATTATGTGAGATGTCTCAAATTATATTTGGGTTAAATATCATTTATGGTCTGATTTTATTACTTTATGACCTGACACTCTATAAAATATTTGTTTATAATTACCCGTGCTCCATTATAACACTTATAGTTTAGTTATATAGAAATTGTTTAAGAACTACTAATGTAGACTAACGATTGTTGATGTGACCGTTAATTCTTACCATATAATAAAAATCGATTTGATTGGGATTTTTGTCGTTGATTTCGTTCGAGTTTTCGTCAAAGTCCGTTTATTAGAACTTTTCTCACCTTTTCTGAAAAAGGATTAAACCCTAAAGTATAAATAGGCCTATTTTGTTTAGGTTGAAGACACTTTGTTACTTTTGTTGATCCTTTATCATTATTTTTCAAGTTCTAGAGATTAGTTTTGCTTTTGCTTTATAGAGATTTGAAGATTGAAAAAATTGAAGTTATCATAAATTCAAACGATAGTTATATATATATATATATATATATATATATATATATAGGGGTTGGTTATGGTGAGAAAGCTCCTTAATGTACGAAAGTACGAATAGTAGCATATCTTTCATATTGTGTAGCACAATCAGAATTAATGTATTGCACATGAAAGTTTAGCACATATTTCATCCATTAAGTAGCACATATCTAAATATATTAGTTTAGCACATCTTTCATTGCTGCGTAGCACATAAGGGTTATAGTGTTGCACAATAATCCGTGTAGCACACAAAACACAAAACTGTAGCACACACGAAAATTAAATCTCAACCATTGATATAGCAAATCAAAGGCCCGATTCATTCCTATTTCCTACCAAATTATCTATTCCTACGATCCATCTCCTATATATATATATATATATATATATATATATATATATAGCATCATTGAATTATACTTTATTTTAATCTCTTTTGTTTAGCCCTAGTTATGAGTAACTAATTCTTTATCGATTCTAGGGGATGTAAGATTCGAGTGAGATTATGATTTTGATTTATTAATTATTATGCTCTGTTTAATTCATAATTTGTGATTCTTCGTATTTAATTTCGTATTTAATATAGATGATCATATCGATGTATGTCGGTTGTTCGATTAAATGCTTATCAGGTTTATTTGATCAATGGCATTCAAGAACACATAATATAAGTAGCAATATTTGTATGAGGTTTTAATTTTTTGTGAGCTTTCATGAATTTTTTTCTTTCTTTCTGTTAAGACATAAGGTATTCACTATTTGGATGTCCCCAAATGAACAACATTTAAGAGTGATTTTTTTTTTCTTGAAATCGATGAAGATCGATAATATATTAATCTACTATCATGTTTTCAGAGAGAATTGTGCTCATGTTTGTAAACCTCCATCGAATTGAATTAAAATTGATAATTGATTAAATTGAATTAAAAAATTACAAACATAACATGTATATTGCAATTTTAAGATATAAAAATGATTGTCACATATGTGTAGCTAAACTGCAACACATGATACAAATGACGTACAATTAACATAAATATACAATAATGAATGAAACAATGTTCTAAATATGTGGCATAATTATGATATTTTATTAATGTTTCACAAATAAATTATCATAATTTGGGGACATAGAAATGGATGTCGCATTTGTGTCGCTAAACTACAACACAATATAAAGATGATGCAAAATTGACGTAAATATACGATATTTAATGCAACATTATTCTAAATATGTGGTATAATTATGACATATTATATAAGTGTCACAAATATATTGTCACAATTTCGAGACATAAAAATAATTGTCACCTTTGTGTCGCTAAATTACGACACAACATGTCGATGATGCAAAATTGACGTAAATATACGACATTTAATGCAACGTTATTCTAAATATATGGTATAATTATGACATATTATATAAGTGTCACAAATATATTGTCACAATTTCGAGACATAAAAATAAGTGTCACATTTGTGTCGCTAAATTACGACACAACATGTCGATGACGCACAATTGATGTAAAAATACGACACTTGATACAACACTATTCTAAATATGTAGTATAATTAGGATATTTTATTGAGGTGTCGCAAATAAATTATCGTAATTTTGAGACATAAAAATTAGTGTTGCATATGTGTCACTAAACTACGACACAAGATTTAAATGATGCACAAGCAGCGTAAATATCTGACGGTAGAAGCATAAGTGTGGTAATTTTACAACACATACATGTAATGTCGCATGTACGTATGTCGCAATAGGTCTGTTTTGTTGTAGTGAATTAAGCAGGATATCCATGCAACGGGAGAAAATTCTCACCTTATTGCGAAGTATCTAGAAGAAATTTGACGGCCTAGAAAAAGAATAAAGCCATAAAATTATCAGGAAACACACGAGGGGGAACCAGTTCTTATCCACGGAGGTGATCGATGATAAAACTCGATCTGAAAGAATATTTCGACTATTGAAAAGGGAAAATGAGTTATCTTGAAAGAGTTGGATTAGAAGAGTTGCAGGAGTTAGCATAATCATTTGCTAACCACAAAATGGTGGATCTGAAGATGAATCAAGATATTCCAAAGAAGGATCCATAGATCCAACCACAAGGAATGCCACCAATTGATCCCATCAGACCAATGAGGTAATATGATGCTAGCCAGGGACCTGCAGTAGAAACAGCCAGAACCAGATCACGAGGAAAGAGGCAACTACCCAGAATGTAGGACACACCTGGCGAGAGAGCCACCTTGGAGCCAATTTTCAAAAATCGGGAGAAAAAAATCATAGATGAATGGGCAGCATCAGCAGCAACATTAGATCTTGAAAAAGTAACATTTGTTAAGATCCTTGAAGCAAGTTTGGCAGGAATAGTAAAACAATATTGGGAATACTGCTCAACTGAACAAAAGAAAGAAGTTTTCAAGTACCTTTACGACGATATAGTTGATGGGATATGGTGACCGCTCAAGCCCAGCGAGGCCCAAGCAGTGGGCGACATTAATGTGCCCAGCGGTTGAGCCAAGGCAAACCCTAATCAGCCCCGGAACTCGAGTCAGGCGTCACCCTCCACGTGGCGCACGGAAGGCGAAGCATCCCTACAGGCGAGAGGAAGAGCCCCTACACGCCAGGGGAAGAGTCCCGGCCAATGGAGGGAATGGGCACGCCTTTAGGAGCCCCCAAATATGTATAAATAGGAGTTAGATCGAAGGTAGAAAGGTTGGCAACTATTTGAATGCTAAGAGCTTGTAACTACACTAACTGTACTCGAAACACAAGTGAAAATATTGAGGAATCACTCCTCCGTGGACGTAGATCTCCTTAACGATCGAACCACGTAAAAGCCTTGGTGTTCTTTACTGCCTCACATAAATCTCACATATCTACTCATATTAGATTTATCATTGGCGCCGTCTGTGGGAAAATTTGAACAAGAAAGCTTCATTTTCCTCTACAACTCGATGGCAAGAACACGCACAACCGCCGTCGACGCTGGCAACAACCGCGCTGAGGACGACCATTTGGTCACTCGGCGTCGCGGGAAGGAGATCGCGAGCGCCACAGCGGTCACACACGAGGGCAACATGGAAGCGTTTCCATACACCCTCGGGACCGCCTCCCAACGAAAGGGAGCGCCGACCTCAGCGAGGGCGAACAAATAGTTCATTAGTCCCATGAGGCCCTCGGCGGCTGTGACCGAGTTCCTCAACGCCTTGACCTTGGCGATTCAAAGCTTCCTCAACCGGAGGACAAAAGGCGGGCCCCTCAAGGGCCCCGAACTGACTACCACGGTCGCCCGAGGTCGTTCCCTCCAAAGCAGCCGGCGCCCACCTCGGCGTGATGGCGAGGCGTGCACCGCACCCGGCGTCCGGGCCGCTCACCGCGGCCGAGCCGCCACCACCATTCGCCCGCGCCATTCGCGGGCCGCTCTCCACCTCGTTATGCCGACCCGAGCCGAGCAAAGCGGGGAGAGAAGAAAGGCGGTCGAACTCCCCTCGAAGGGACGATAGGCGCCGCTATCGGTCCCCCACCCTCGAAAGAGATGGCAGCGATCTCCGGGGTTCGGCCGATGCGGAGAGTCATCTCCCTTTCTCCGGGAAATTCTAGACACGCCCTTGCCCAGCGATACGGGCACCCAATATTGCGCGCCACGATGGCCTGGGGACCCTCCAGGCTTCCTTTTCGCCACACCACCAACATGGCGAATCGAGGGATGGAGGACTTTCACATGTGCAAAATCTTCCCGAGGTGTTGATCTCCAACGCCCGATCTTTGGTTCACCCTCGCTCATGAGAATAGTATACTGCCTTGGGACCTCATGGATCAATTCAAATGGCACTTCTATCGAAGATGCCACCTCAGACCCTCCTCCGATCTGCTCACAATCCGCCAGGCGGGGCGAGGCGATGTCGAACTTCGTCTCGAGGTTCATCAAAGAGTCGCTCAAAATTGGACGGTAATGATCTATACATCATCAGCGCGTTTGAAGCGGGATCCGACCCAGCGCCTTGAACAAAGAGATCACGGGGAAAAACCAAAGGCGGCGAGCAAACTTTGGAAACTGGTGGACAACCGTCGCCAAAGGAGGCAGTCGGATCGGAAAAAAAGGGAGATTTGGGACGGCGAAGGCCGAAGAAGAAGCGGATGACCAAGTCGGCGCCGACCGCCAAGCGCCCGATGAGAATCAAGAGAGGGCCACTGGAGTCCAGGCTTGGACCTCGGCCCAACCATGGCGGCAGAGCGCCTCCCCTGCTCAAATCAAGGGCGGAGATATTCGAGCTCACGCCGAGCTCTTCCCAAGCCCCTCCTATGAAAGGAGGAACCAAGAAGAGGTCAGCAGAGAGATCTTGTGACTATCACCGAGGGTATGGTCACGACACCGAGGATTGCGTAAACAGGCTCATGATTGATGAGCTCGTCGGGGAGGAGCCCTCAAGAAATACCTCGGCCGGTGGGCGGGAAGCGAGGCGGGGAAGAATAGCGGTGGCAACAAGCTGCGGGCCGACCTTGACGGTGACCCAACCCGAAGATGGCGAGGGCGAAGGCCCCAGCGCAATGGACCGGTCTATGCCATTACAGGGCTCCCTGCAGGGACGATGAGGTCTTCGTTGAAAGCGGCTCGAGCCGACCCAGGAGCGAAGAACAGCGACTCGGGATGGTGAGGACATCGTGTTCTCAAAGGCGACTGGTGCCCAAAATCATGCCCACCAAGCGCCATCACGATACAAGCCGTGGTGGGCAACAAAACGTCCACGGGTCTACATCGACATCGGTGCCTCCGTCGGCATTATCTTCCGGGCTGCTGGATAAACTTGAGGTCGGAGGGATTAGTCGCCCGCACCATCCCGATTGCGGAGCTTCAATCGAGGCGGTACAACCCGGGCGTCATTACCCTTCGGTTCAGTAGGTCGAGCTCCAGTCGGTCACTAAGTCCATTCAATTCTTCCTAATGCGAGCTCCCTTGCCGTACAACATCATCTTGGGCGAGATTGGCTATCGCCACTAAGGCCGTCTGCTCGATCTACCACCTCACGATCGAGATACCCGTGCGGTGGGGTCTTTGAGCATCGGGGTGACAAGCGGCGGCAAAGAATACCTACGAGTCTCGACCCGGGATGTAGCCACGCCTCGAGCATAGCAATTCTGAGAATCCCGGAAGCCGCCACCTCGGGGCGACGACCGAGGACCTCCGGCTATCGATGGCGACCCTCCGAGTCGTCGAGGTTGGCGTCGAGGCCTGGCGAAATTCGGCGGTGTCGTGCGACCACGAAGGAATACGAGGGCGTGTTCGCGTGGTCCCACTCGACATGGTGGAGTGTCACCCGAGCTCATAACTCATCGCCTCAACATCGACCCGGCTACAAAACCGGTCCGGCAAAGAAGAGGGTGTTTGCGGCAAAGCGCAACCGGTCGTAAGAGCGAGGTGACTCGACTCCGGAAGGCGAGATCTTGTTGAAGTCGAATACCCGACACGGATGGCTAATCCGATCGTGGTTCGGAGCCGGGAGGATGGCGATGTGTGTCGATTACACCGACCTCGACAAACCTTGCCGAAAAGCGCTACCCTCCCCGACATTGACAAGAAGGTGGAAAGCGGTGGGCCATGAGACCTTGAACTTCCTAGATCTATACAAAGGTACCACCAAGTCTAATGAGCCGGAGGGCGCCCAAAGACAGCACTCATCACCGACTTGGTGTCTTTGCGTCTAGGAAGATGCCATTCGGCCCGAAAATGGGGCTACCTATCGAAGAATGGTGGGCGCCATATTCAAGGATCACATCGGGCAGATCGTCGAGATCTACGTTGATGACATCGTGATCAAGAGTCAAAGCGGAGAGAGCTACGCCGATGACCTCGAGCTATTCTCCGGCTCCTCGGATCGGCCAACCTCAAACTCAATCCCTAAAGTGTACATTCATGGTGAAGGCGGAAAATTCCTAGGATCTTTGGGTTTCTCAAGAAGGTGCGAAGGCAAATCCACTAAGGTGAAAGCAGTGTTTGACATGCAGTGCAAATACCATCAGGAGATCCACAAACTCTTTGGGTGTCTAGCCGCTCGTGATTCCTATCTCGGTGCCGAGAAGAAGCTTCCTTCTTCAAGATCTTGAGGAGGCGCGGGACTTCGCTGACGGGAGGAACACCGGTCGCCTTCATGCGGTGAAGAGTATCTCGCCGACCGCTTGCCCGACCGCCCGAAGAAGGCGAGCTCCTCTCCTTGTACTTGGCCGCCTCGGAAGAGGCAATCGGTCTTGATATTGGTCGGGATGTGGTCGGACGACAACTCCCCATCTACTTCATTAGCCGGGCTCTCAAAGTACACGAGGCAGTACACCGGCCTCGAAAAGTAGCAGCGGCCTTGGTGAGCATGGCGGCGCCTCGACCCTACTTCCAAGCTCACTCCGTCCGGTGCTAAGCGGACTTACCCTTGAGACAAGTCTTGTCAAAGCCGGAGTCATCCGGACGTATAGCAGTGGTATTTGGAGCTCGGCGAGCACGACATCTCGTACTCCCCCAGGCCGTCCATAAAAGGGCAAGCTCTCGCTGACTTCCTGGTGGAGGCCAAATTCACCGAGATGGGCTCTACCAGTGAGGTCACTCCAACTCCCGTCCCCACAACGGAGGAAGCTTTCCTTGCACCGCCCGATGGTTCTTTGGCGGATGTCGTTGGCGGAGCTTCATGCAAAGCGGACAGCGGAGCGAGCATCCTCCTCCTCGGCCCGAGAAGCAAGAAGTGACCTCGCCTCGGTTTACCTTCCCGACCACCAACAGCGAGGTGGAGTCTGACGGCGATCTCATGACTCCGCCTCGCAAAGGAATTGAAAGTGGACAAGGTCGGATCTTACGAGACTCCGGTCGTGGTAAACGGGTCTAAGCGGAATCTGAGGCCAAAGAGGATCGAATGAAGCAATACCTCGAGAAGGAAAGGAGATCTTGACCTCGTTCGATTACTTGATATTCGCCGAATCCCACGAGGGAAAATAGCCGGTGACATCCTCGGGAGTTTCTTTGCGTCATCAACAAGTCCACCAATGGAGGAGGTTCATTCCGAAGCATCGCGAAGTCCACGTCGGCATCATCACGAGATAGAGAGCGGCTGGATGTCTCCCATAAAGGCTATCACGGGAGGCGGCGACTACCTCAAGATCGGCTCGAAGCGAAAAGATGATGGCGAAATCGAGAAGTACCTCATGCATGAGGCGCTCTCTGGGAAGTCCTACCTTCAACCCTCACGAGATGCCTCGGGCGGAGGAAGCCGACTCGTGCTCAATGAAATTCACAGGGTCTTGTGGAAGTCACATCGGTCATGAGCTCTCTCAAAGAAGGCCGAGGTCGGGATATTCGCCCACCCTTATTCAAGATTCGATCGAGCTCGTCAAAAGTGCCGAAGTGCCGGCTTCACTCCACGGTCAGGCGCCTCGGACCGATCTAAGCGACTGCGAGTCCATGACCTTTCATGCGGTGGGGATCGACATCGTTGGCTGTTCGGCCGAGCACCGGTCGACCGATACTTAGTCGTCATTGTGGATACTTCACAAAATGGGTCGGTGAGCCACTTTCGAGCCTCACGAGCCGGAAGATTCGGACATTCGTGTGGAAGAACATAGTGCGCGCGGCATACCGCACATTCGATCTCGGACAACGGCACAAAGTTCGTGAGCGAAATTTCAAGGAATGGTGTGAGGGCTCCGGATCGAACAACGTTTCACCTCGATCGCACACCCGCAAGCGAATGGCGGATCGGTGTGAACCGGACGATTGTGCGAGGATTGAAGAAGAGGCTAGACCGAGCTAAGGGTGATTGGGCTGAAAATCTCCCCCAAGTCCGCTGGTCCTACAGAACGACACCTCGGACTTCGCACGGAGAAACCCCTTTCAGTTTGGTCTACGGGACCGAGGCCGTCATACCGACTGAGATCGGCGCACCCAGCCCTCACACTCTCCACTTCGAACAGGCCGGGAACGAGGAAGACCTGCGTGCCAACCTTGATGCTCTCGAGGAGAAACGCGAGCTCGCCATCATAAACGAAGCCAAGTACAAGGGCCAGGTCGCACGGTACTACAACAAAAGGGTCAAAGCCTCTGCACTCCAAGTAGGTGTAGGGATGACATATGTTAAGCCCTCGCCCCGAGGATCTATCTTGGATATTTAATTCACCATACATTGATTATATTCCTAGCATGCGTCTAAATAATTAATTGCAACACGTAGGGGTTTTCTCGTGTTTACCTTTGGATCTGTCGAGGTGGATCGAACGGGATGAACGGATCGGTCGGAGCGAGCGATCGACTCGTGCTGACCTTACGGGTGTATCCGGTTGTCAATCTCCAGCGTCGAGTGAGGACGATCTATGGAGAATGCTTCGGAAAAATCACCCAATGCTCTTGGCACAATTTTCGAGAGCCTCTCTTGCACTAGGAGGGGACGAAAATTTCTAGGTTTAGATGAATGATCATTAACCTAGACTTTATCTCATACCTTATATTTATAATGCACTACTTTAATCCCATATGGAAACTACCATAATCTATATGAAAATTACCATAATCTATATGGAAATTGCCGTACTCTAGGATTATTACTATACTCTCGGGATTATTACCATAATCTTATATGGAAAAGATCTATGCATATACCATAAATATAATTATATCCTTGTGGGATAAAGAGAATAAAATCTTGCCAATGGGAGCATCATGGGCGCCGATTTTCCTCCGACTAACTTGAACTAGATGGGCCGGCCAGAGATCAAATGCGAGGAATAAAGATGGGCCTCAAATAAATTAATTATCTTATGTTCGATTGAACATAAATTAATTTATAAACATTTATTCATGCCACTAGAGAATAAATCTTGACTTACCCTTTATTACGAAGTTGAGTCGGGCTTGCACTTAGACATTCTGAATCCCGTATGTAAGATATCGAGCGTCCATTAATTATTTATAGCAATCATTGCTTAAAATAATAAATATTTTAAATCCTTAGCGGTACCACTCAACCTTATTATTGTACTTGAGCTAACTCGACTGCGGGGTTTAGTACAATAAACCTTTGAGCTCATGGGGACATCATCATCCTAGCGGATACGGTGACTCGTCTGAGATAACTAGCGTGACATCAAACACGCCACCACCCAAGATGCGGAGAATCTTGGGTTAGAACATATAACCTCACCCATAACAAGTCAGTGATGGTCGACAACTCATACTCTCCTAATACATTATCGAGGTTTAGATTATAAATGCGTCACGAGATCTTGGTTCTTCACGACGGTCGGAAAGAAGAACACATCTCACTGTGATCCTTCAATACGTCAGAGATGTACCGGCATAGACAAGCAACCAAGTCAAGTCACTTCTTATCTATACATGACCTATCCGACAACTCGTCCTCAAGTTGTCTCGGTGTGAAACTTTTATATCTCATTAAGCTTGACCAATCATACGGACTTACGTGATCTTCTACACCTTGTATGATCTAACTTATATATGAGATAAGGGGACACGATATATGCAATCAAGTATTCAATTCGGATAGGAGATTATAATAGTGGTAACGAAACATTGTATACAAGCTCAACCAAAGCGCTTTCGTTATACAAATCCGACAATCTCCCACATACTAAAGCAAACTTTTAGTATACAATGTGTCTCTACTAGCTATTACATACAACCATCACTTTGCTTCTCCCACTTATACAAAAGTTTCCTTTCTAAGTGGGTGCCATCAAGCATAATCGAGTCCCCTAACGTGTCCGTCGTAGACTTTTTGCGGCGAGCTCTTCGTGAATGGATCCGCTAGATTTTCCGTCGTATCAATCTTTTCAATCAACACGTCACCTCGTCTAACGATTTCTCGTATGACATGGTACTTTCTCTCTATGTGTTTGGTGCCTTGTGGGTCCGTGGTTCCTTCGAGTTTGCCGCTGCACGAGTTATCACGATAAACTATGATACTCTTGGGCAAACCGGTACCACGCCTAGATCCATGAGGTAGTTCTTGAACCATCTGACCTCCTTAGAAGCCTCAAGGCGGCTACATATTCGGCTTCCATGGTAGAGTCCATAATGCATCGCTTCTTTGCACTCCATGGGATCGGCTCCACCTCCCAAGGTAAACACATAGCCGAGGTTGACTTTTTCTCATCACGGTCGACTTGGAAATCCAGTCTGTATAACCCAAATGCATTAGACTATCGCATAGTAAACTAGCCTATAATCTCGAGTCCTTTTCGGTGCTTGAGTATATGCTTCTTCTTGATCAATGAGCTTGTCGAGGTTAGGCGATATCTAGCTACTATGCCTACCGCATAGCGGATATCGGGCCTCGTGCATAGCATTGCGTACATGAGACTTCCTCGGCGGGCGTAAGGAACTTGTCTCATTCCTCTATCTCGCTGCGGTCATAGGTATTGCGTCTTGAATAAAGGGCGCCATATGCGAAAGGTAGCAATCCTTTCTTGGCGGTGCGCATACTAAAGCAGTAATCACGGTATCGATGTAAGGCGCACGAGATAAGCTCGACATTTTCTTCTTGCGATCTCGGTAAACCTTGATCCCAAGAATGTGCGCTGCATCTCCTAAGTCTTTCATTTGAAAGCGATCGGATAACCAACTCTTTACGTCGATAACGACTTCACGTTGTTTCCAACTAGAAGAATGTCATCTACATAAAGTGCAAGAAATACCACATCACCGTTGATATCTAACCGATACACACAACTCTCGTTAGGTAGCGGGTAAATCCATGGGACTTTACTACCTCGTCAGCGTAAGTTCCATGATCGGGAGGCTGCTTAAGTCCATAAATGGACTTAAGCTTCCATACTAGATGCTCTTCACCCTTTACCACATAACCTTGAGGTTCTTTGCATATAGATGTCTCTACCTTCCTCAAGGTAACCGTTTGAAAAGCGGTTTTAACATCCATTGCCAAACCTCTGGGTTCAAGTGGGCTGCTATGGCTAGAAGAATTACGATGGACTTGAGCATTGCTACGGTGAAAGGTCTCGTCGAAATCGATGCCCTCAATCGAGTGTACCCTTTCGCCACAAGCACGGCTTTGAAAGCGAAACCTCTCCATCGGAATCTCTCTTCCTCTTGTATATCCACTTACTACCTATGGCTTCCTTGCCATCTGGTAGAGGTGTCTTTTCATATACATCCATAGCCGTTATGGACTCCATTTCTAAGTCCATAGCGGTGTGCCATGATCTTGCATCAATATCTTGTATTGCCTCCTTGTATGTCCATGGGTCGATTATTGCTTGTTCGTTTCCTGGGACTAAATCCGAAGATTCACCCACGAACATAAATCGCTCGGGTTGACGAACAACCCTCCCACTACGACGAGGTTCTACATGCACAATGGCAACGATGGTGCAGAAACTTGTGGTTCTCTATTTTGCACAACTTGCTCGGTAGGTACCACTTGTACGGTCGGTATCTCTAGTGGAACTCGACCCACTTCAATTTCTTGAAGTATCTGGTGTCGATCCCTCCCACTAGACTCGACATCTCGTACCTTTGGCTTAATCGGTGGTGGAATCGATCATCTTCTAATTCTTGAAGAATGATTTCAACTTTGGACTTATGATTTTCATATAATCCTCTTCTAAGAATCGGGCATTAGTGCTAATAATGACCTTCCGATCATAGGACTATAGAATAAACCACCTTTCCTTCCTCTAGGATAGCGATAAAGCGACCTTGCGTCGAGATCTAGCCTCAACTTGTCGACCTTCTTGTTCGGCACATGTCTTTGATCGCCCCATATCCTTATGTGGCTTAAACTAGGCTTCGCCCAAACCACAACTCGAAAGGGTCTTTTCGGTGACTTGGGCGGTACTAGATTTAGCAAGTATGCCGCCGTCTCTAAGGCATACCCCGAGCGAAATAGGCGATGTTGCATAGCTCATAATTGATCTAACCATTTCTAAAAGAGTCCTATTTCTTGGCTCGACACACCATTTCTTTGTGGTGTGCCCGGTGAAATCTTGTTGGGAGGTAATCCCACTTCACTAGATAGTCCATAAAATCGTTCTTGAGGTATTCGCCACCGTGATCGAGCGGTGACTTGATACTTTACCTAGCTTCGTCTCACTTCCGCCTTAAACTCTTTGAATTTCTCAAAGCATTCAGACTTGCGGTGAAGCAGGTATACGTATCCGTACCTTGAGTAATCATCAATGAAAGTGACAAAATACTCGTACCCTCCACGAGCTTGTGTGGACATCGGTCCACACAGGTCGAAATGGACTAACTCCAACATTTCTTTGGCTCTATAACCCGCCCGCTTTGAAGGGTGCGGTCGACATCTTACCTTCTATACGAGATTCGCGATTTGGGAGCGAGAGTAAGTGAGATTACCCAACGCTCCATTCTTAGCCGGTCTTTGGATCCTATTTAGATTGATGTGACCTAATCTAAGATGCCGAGAGAAAAGTAGTGTCATCTTCTTGAAGAAAACTTTCTCTTTTAGGGTTTGATGAAGATGCAACATAGTTATAGGTATTATGTTTGGCGAAATAGTATAAAGCGAATTATATAACGTGCCAACACGAGATAACCGTCATTTTTATGATAGAAACACCACTATCAAAAATAAAAGAATATCCATGAGTAAATAATTTGAGACACAAACAAGGTTCATGAAAATCCGGCACATATAAAGCGTCTTTTAAAACTAAAGCTGTTTTCTCAAAACATAAAGTAACATCTCCAATCGCTGCGGCCTCGACTTTCGCCGTGTTGCCCATGGAGATCGTTATCTCGCCATCAACAGACTCCTTGTCGCGGGAACCCTGCGCAGGTGTAACAAACATGATCGATTCGCCGTATCTACTACCCAAGAATGGGTAGAACAAGTCGCTAAACATGTTTCGTTACTAAAGCAAGCAGCGTACCTTGAGCCTTGAGCATAGGGCACTTGGCCTTCCAATGCCAGTCTTACCGCACTTGAAGCACTTGCCTTCTCGCTGGCTTCTTCAAACCTCCGGTGGCAACCACGTTCTTGTTCCCATTACTCCCACTATTTGCCTTGCCTCTTCCACCTTTGGTACCCTTTTCTATTTCCATTTTGCAACGAAAATTTTGGGCCCTTAGATGTGCTAGCAAGAGCATGTGCTCCTTTTCCCATAACTCCTTCCATGACAACGAGATCATTAAGCAACCGACTAAGTGTAAACTCGGTCTTGCTCATGATCGCATTCAAAGTTCTCAAAAGACTTGGGCGGTGTATTGAGGATGATATCGACCTTGGCCGCCGTCAATACCTCCTCCCAACCGATCAAGACTATCCGTGAGATGAGTCGTGTGGGAGACATGTTCATGGACGAACTTCCTTCTTCCATCTTACACGCCAAGATTTCTCTCATTGTGTGGAAGCGGTTGTCGATCCATTGCCCAAACTTACTCTCGAGACTTGACCAAATATCGATCGCGTCTACCATCGGCGATCTTTGCATTGCAAGCCTTTGGACATAGTAGTCATCATATAGCATTTAGCCATATTGTTTGACTTATTCCAAAGTGCGCTTGACTCTCATTGCTCATTAGTCGATCGTCGATAAGGGCATCGGGTTTAGGAGTAGTGAGAACAAACATGTGTTCTTCAACGATAAGAACATATTCCATGTTTCGTTTCCACTCGATAAAATTTGGACGGATAGCGGTTTTGTGCGAGCATATTGATTATCGGCGTAAGAGACATATCACGAAGCGATAATGTAAACACATAAGCATACGATCGCATATAATTCGTAACAATAATATTGTAACTTTTGATAAAACAATATTAATTGAAACCTCCAATCGCCCAAGGAATCCCACATGCAAGCCCCGCGTGTGGGCGTTTACACATGAACCCTCGACCGGACTAAAATATACCTTTTAGTCGTTTAATTTCAATCCATGTCGACTTATCCTTATGACAAATGAAATTAACGATTGGACCTTACTAGACCACATCACTATCGCAAGAAGGGACTTGGCGGAAGTTGTACTTGAGGTGATGTCTAAGCAATGACCACATTTTAACAATGAAAATGAATTCTTAGAATTGGCATACTCACTAGGACCATACCGCTTCAATTCAAATTCTTTTGTTATCTTATTTTATATCTATCTCTAGAGAACTTATGAAAATCGCACATGCAAGCCGCGCGTGTGGGCGTTTACATGAAACTCCCACTTCTCAATAGATTTAAAATATTTTATTTAGAAATCTCATCTAACAAACTTATGATAAGCAGTGCAAGCAAGCCGCGCGGGTGGGCGTTTAGTCGCGATCGTCTCGCTTTGTTTAGAGATCAAAGGTGGAGGTCTTGACATTTTAATTTGAAAAATTAATTTGTCGGGTTGCTTGCTTAGTCTTTTTATTCAAAAGGTTTTCCATGCAGATCACGTAATCTAGCATGCTTGTCATAGAACTCGATATGTAAAACATGCTCATGAGAATTCTAAAATATGCTTGAAAAGCGATAAACCTAGCATGCTTACTATGCGCGCCATCGTAAAACACTTAAGGTTTGTCAGCGTAATTTAAACATACATAGCATGCTAATGCATAATATAAACATCCACGACATGCATATGAACGATAAAAATAAAATAAAACGTTCATCGCGGCCCATTCGTGAAACCTGCACTTTCTTGCCTAATCTATTACATAGAATAGCAAAGTACATAATTATAAATCAGCAGACCTCGCGTGCATGGGCACGGACGGATTCGTCAAACGGGCCTCGCGTGCATGGGCGCGGATCGGAAAAATCTGGGTTGGGTGGAAAAAGCGAGTGCGGGTGGGTCATTGTCATCTTTGGAGCGGCGCTAGGGCAAAGCCCGACCGCCGCCCGACCTGCTTGCATTGCTGCCAGCGTGTCCTCGCGGGCTTCCTCGCGATCGCTAAAGCGACCGCGACCGGCTGCTGCGCGTGCGTGGCCACCGGCCGGCGCCGACGTCTGCCGAGAGGCGTCGTCGCCCGGTGGCGAAACTTCGCGACCGCGAATACGCTATGGCGCCGGGTGTCTCGGCGACGCGCCCGTCGCCCGCTAGCTCGCCTTTGCCGCGTTGCCTTGCGGTCGAAACTGCGACCGCTAACTTTCACGCAAGGCGCCCGGGGTTCTCGCGCGAGCGCGCCCGTCGCCAGCGCCGCCGCGATCGCCCTCGCGACCGTGAGGCTCCTCGCGAAACCGCCGAGGGGACACCCGCGAGACTGTTTTTCCCCATCGTCTCGTCTTTCGTGCTTTCGTCTTCGTTCTTCTTTTACGGATAAGATTTCTGAAAATAAATCTAATCTAACCACAGTTTTCTCGTGGTGAAAACAAAACCCAACAAAAACAAAAGCGAGCCACGATGAGCAGCGGAATCACAATTAATCAAACGCGCGTAATAATCAAGCGTGAATTAATCCAGCAGAGCGAATATCGATCCGGGCTCGATACCAGTGTTGGGATGACATATGTTAAGCCCTCGCCCGAGGATCTATCTTGGATATTTAATTCACCATACATTGATTATATTCTAGCATACGTCTAAATAATTAATTGCAACACGTGGGGTTTTCGTGTTTACCTTTGGATCGTCGAGGTGGATCGAGCGGGATGAGCGGATCGGTCGGAGCAGACGATCGACTCGTGCTGACCTTACGGATTGTATCCGGTTGCCCAATCTCCAGCGTCGGTGAGCGATCTATGGAGAATGCTTGGAAAAATCACCCAATGCTCTTGGCACAATTTTGAGCCTCTCTTGCACTAGGAGGGGCGAAAATTTCTAGGTTTAGATGAATGATCATTAACCTAGACTTTATCTCATACCTTATATTTATAATGCACTACTTTAATCCCATATGGAAACTACCATAATCTTATATGGAAATTACCATAATCTTATATGGAAATTGCCATACTCTAGGATTATTACCATACTCTCGGGATTATTACCATAATCTTATATGGAAAATATCTACGCATATACCATAAATATAATTATATCCTTGTGGGATAAAGAGAATAAAATCTTGCCAATGGGAGCATCATGGGGCCGATTTTCCTCCGACTAACGAACTGGATGGGCCGGCCAGAGGATCAAATGCAAGGAATAAAGATGGGCCTCAAATAAATTAATTATCTTATGTTCACCCGAACATAAATTAATTTATAAACATTTATTCATGCCACTAGAGAATAAATCTTGACTTACCCTTTATTACGAAGTTGAGTCGGGCTTGCACTTAGACATTCGAATCCCGTATTTAAGATATCGAGCGTCCATTAATTATTTATAGCAATCATTGCTTAAAATAATTAATATCTTTAATTCATAGCGGTACCACTCGACCTTATTATTGTGCTTGAGCTAACTCAACTGCGGGGTTTAGTACAATAAACCTTTTGAGCTCCTTAAGGGGCGTCATCATCCTAGCGGATACGGTGACTCGTCTGAGATAACTAGCGTGACATACAAGCACTGCCACCACCCAAGATGCGGAGAATCTTGGGTTAGAACATATAACCCTCACCCATAACAAGTCAAAGTGATGGTCAGCAACTCATACTCACCTAATACCTTATCGAGGTTTAGATCATCGTACGTCACCGAGATCTTGGTTCTTCACGACGGTCAGATAGAAGAACACATCTCACTGTGATCCTTCAATACGTCAGAGACGTACCAGCATAGACAAGCAACCAAGTCAAGTCACTTCTTATCTATACCGCAGCCTATACCGACAACTCGTCCTCAAGTCGTCTCAGCTGTGAAACTTTTTATATCTCATTAAGCTTGACCAATCATACGGACTTACGTGATCTTCTACACACGCATGCGATCTAACTTATATATGAGATAAGGGGACACAGATATATGCAATCAAGTATTCAATTCAGATAGGAGATTGTAATAGTGGTAACAGGAAACATTGTATACAAGCTCAACCAAACTGCTTTCAGTATACAAATCCAACAGTAGGTGACCTCGTCCTACAAAATAATGAAGCCGAAGGCGGCGTCTTAACAAGTTGGATCCGACATGGGAAGGCCCATACCGCGTTCACGAGGACCTCGGCAAAGGGCTTACAAGCTAGCTCACCTATCCGATGCACTTATCCCCGAACACGGCATATCACTCATTTAAGGAGGTACTTTACATAGCTTCGATTTCGGATCGGCATCATGTTGGTCCCTTTATTGTTTTGCCAAATACGATGTTGATTGCATATTGATAAAACATTTGTTTTTGTAATTAATATTTCACTTGTCTCGTATCTATGTGAACATCCATTTGGATACACCACAATTATCCTTCTGAGGGCGCCACTACGAAGATGAAAAACCCTCTAAGTAGGGTACTCACTAGCGCGCGCTCACAGATTACTCATTAAATTGAGCGTCTAAGTGCAAGGCATCTGAGCAACTCATTAAATTGAGCGTCTACATGCAAGCATAGATCACTCATTAAGTTGAAGTATCTACATGCAAGACATCGGATCGGATCTCGTCAAATTATACCCCTTTATTTGGGAAGATATACATACGTATCGGATCTAAATACATTTACGACCAAAGCGAAGTCTAAGCTATGTTTGTACCTCTCGAGGGAAAACATACACTTCAAACAGTCTAAATACATTTACGACTACATACTAAGTCTAAGCTATATACAAACTCATTCGGGCCTCCGAGCCCCACCTCGCCAGGTCTTGATGAAGCTGCACCAGTCCTGAACAAAATCACCAGCTCGGCGATGTACACCTGGAATGAACTTGGTGCATTCGACCCAGTCGATGAGGCCAGCGTCCCTGCGGCCTACTCGAAGCTCTGGCGCGTGCGGAAACACCCGACACGAAGAGAGACTCCGGTACCCCGTGGCTGCTCGGGGACACTCGGTAGTGACCTCGGGGTCACCCCGACCTGGAAAGGATGAACTCCCACCCCCAAGGCTTGTCGCCCGACCTTAAGTGCGACCACGCCCCCGACCTGCTCTCCTTTCTCGCAGACCTGGAGCACGGGCCGAGGTCCTCGCTCTTTTGAAATGGGCGGGCCAAACAATCGAGCACCGGCATGATCGGCATAGCCGCCCCACCGGGCGCTCTAACGCTGGGCCGGCTCTGAGGCTCGTTGCGGGCGGGGCAAGCGTCGTTTGCGCAAGTTCGTGCCGGGCATACTCCACGATGGAGTCGGCGCGTCTTTAAAGCTCTTGCTATTAGGCCCTCCCGTCCCTCGGCACCATGCCCTCGGCGAGCAAGTTACGCACTCGGTCATCGGCTTCGATATGGTGACCCCACTAGATTGGCGGATCACCTTCTCATATTCGACATGCTCGCCCGAGATCCGAGCCAGCTTCTCCGTCGTCAGCTCGAGCTGCTCTTCGCATTGTATCGAGCACCCCGAATCACGTCGGCAGATAATCCCGCCCCGGGCTCCAAGTCGGCGACCTTAGCTTAAGAGCCTCGTTTTCAGCGAGAGACGAACCACCGCGATCGGCCTCATGCAACTTCCCTTCGATTCGGTGACGATGCGGTGACATCCATCTTGGCGAACACAGGTCGATTCGGCGAGACCGACTCTCCGGTCGTCACCTCTTCATCCTTCTCGGCCAGAGCACCCGGACTTCTTTCACTTTGTCGGTGGTCGTGATCAAGTCCGATGTATTCGAGTGATGTGCTAAAATAAACAAGACAATACACATTTCAAAATGTTGTGTTTATTACTCAAAAGTGGAAATTATTACAAGGGCTCGGGATCCTATCGACCCGGCGGTTCGACTATTACATCGGGTCCAGCGACCTCGGTGGTTGCGGACCCGCCGACCTCCTGCTGCCCTGCGATGCTCTTCTTTGTTGGCCCTCCAGTAGGAAGCTCGAGACCTCCTCCTCATCTTCTTCACCTTCGACCCGTACCTCGGCAAGTAGCTCCTGGAGCTCAGGATCTTCATCCTCCTTGCCTTTGGCGGCGACCTCGATCGTCGGAAGGTCGAAGCGACGCCGGGGCCTCCGGCCGGGAAGGAGCCAACCCCGGATATCACCCGGGTGTAAGCCTTATTCAGCTCTCAGAGGTCGACCTCGGTCCAGCCATGCTTGACCTTATCGAAGTCAGGCATGGCGGCCGCCAGCTTCCCCAGGTGATCTGACACCACCTTCGGCTTGAGCACGGCGGCAAGTTCGGCGATAAAGCGAGAAGCTCTCCGACTCGATGAGCTTCTTGGCGAAGGCCCTCAACATTGGCCACGACACGCCGGCAAGGCACTCATCCCATCGGCGAGCTCCTTCCGCGCGCCACGACCTCCCGTCGCGCCTCCTCTAGCTCCCCCCGAGCAGCCTCCAGCGCCCAGGCCTTCTTTTTCAGGGCGACCTCGGCAGCAGCCCTTGCCTCGGCCTCCGCCCTCGCAGCTGCAACGGCGGCCTCCGCATCTGCTCGTGCAGCAGCGAGCTCCCGTTCCAGCATCCCGCATCGAGCAGAGCTCTCGGAGATGTACCCAGCAATACGTTGCAGGTCCCCGATCATCGAGCTCGTTTCCTAAACACAATACAAGTTAGCACATATCACGGAGCCTGTAAAACCAGGTATGGAGGGGCTTTTATACCTGTGGGAAGGGTGCGGCCGAGCTGGAGCCCGGCACCACATGCTCGATGAGGGGCTGAATCTGCTTCTCTGGGACCGGACTCGACCCCGACAAAGGCTCTGTCACCAATTGATTGAGTCGTCAACCTTCTTGGTGCTTGGCGATCCGCCCGCCCGCCTTCTTCGGAGCTCGCGCTTGGCGGGAAGACCTCCTCTTGCAGCGTCGACTTCTTTGCTGCAAAAGAAAAATCGCGTTAACTCGGCGAGGTCGGATGTACAAAAACAAGAAAAGGGTGCCTCGCCCGTCTCGGACCCGACCGAGTCCGGACTGTGTATGCTCAACCGGCGTTATTAAGGTCGTCCTCGGTAAATTTTACGGAGACCTCACCGAGCATGTTGGCTGCTCCTCTATGTAGCTCGGGGTTTCAATTTTATAACACGAAATTTACCCAACCCCCACTTGTAGCTCGGTGCCCATGACCCATAAAAAAAGTATTTGCTTTGCCACCACGAAACCTTGGAGGTGGGCCACCTTAAATGGGCTTGAGGCGAAAAATAGTACCTCCTCTTGTACACTGACTGAAAAATCGCATCAAGACTTGAGGAGAACTCCTCACTAAGCTATAACAAAGCCCCGTCTCAACTCTTGACCTAATAGAATTTGGGGTAAAGCCGGCGGATGGGAATTTGGAAATATTCTGAATGTGCAAAAAATGGGAGCTAGAGAAATCTAAGACCAGCCTCGGGCATCTATGTACACCGTCAAAAAACCCTCCGTGAGCCAAAGCTCGTCACGGGGCCCCGGCGATCACCACAGAGCCTCCGCCGGCGGATGGCACTCCTTCCCACCCTCATTACATCGGTGGCGATCGAGATGATTTAACATCCTAGCCTTATACCCGTCCCAAGCGGAGGGTATTTCCGGCACTCTCGGCTAACACTCGAGATCTACCCCCAGGTATGGCACATAAAATCCTAATCTCAATAATTTCATCAAGAGGAGGTGGAAGAAGAACCGGAGAGGAAGAAGATGTAGAAGTCATACTTACTTTTTAAAGAGGGCTCTCATTGCTTCAAGATTGGACAAAGATTTCGAAAACTACGAAAATTTGGTGCATTCTTTTGCTACGGAGAGAAGAGGAGAAGAAAGTGAGCAGTTCCCCAAGCGGGGCTATTTATAAAGTGAATGGGCGCCTTAAACGACCGTTTTAACTTCCACACGTGCCTACCCGTGATTGGATGTGAAGTCCACGTGCGCACGCGGTTCGAGTGCCCAACCACCGCCTGGCACGTATAACGTACGCTAGCATAAGATAGACCGCCAGTCTGACCTCGCAATCATCACACGGACCCCGGCGTCCTCCAGAAGGCGGCGCCTCAGGTCGTACCTCGGCCTTCTCCCAAATAACGGGGGCATCCAGATCGGACCTCAGCGTCCTATCAACGGACTTCGTCCCCTACGAGAATATCTCCATCCAGATCGGACCTCGGCGCCCCAGCCCCCAAATTCGGTGCCGCTCAGGCCACACCTCGGCATCCCTAGAAGGGCGGTCACTCAGGACGAACCTCGACACCATCCAGCATGACTTCTCCATCTAGATCCACCTCTAAGCTCGGATCTCGGCATCCTCCAGAAGAGCGGTGCTGCCCCAGATCGGACCTCGGCGTAACCTACGCAGGGGGTCGTTATCCTGGTCGGACTTCGAATTTCTTTCGTAGCACATCTTCGTCAAACGACCGGCGACTCCAGCTCGGTCCCCAACAAGCGGCGCATGCCCAAAACGCCAGACCGTCTACCTCAGTTCGAATCCAAGCGAACCGATCAAATACTCACACCAAAGAGATCGGGAAACCTTCGAGGACAGCATTAGCCGACCAACATCCTACCTCGGCGACGCGCATTCTTCCCTTCACCTCGGCATGGATGTTCCTCAACTATTCGGGGGAGGGGCTATGATGGGATATGGCACAACCGCTCAAGCCCAGCGACAGGCCCAAGCAGTGGGCGACATTAGTGTGAGCCCCGTGGTTGAGCCAAGGCAAACCTAATCAGCCCCAGAACTCGAGTCAGCGCCACCTCCACGTGGCGCGCGGGCAACATCCCTACAGGCGAGAGGAAGAGCCCCTACACGCCGAGGAAGAGTCCCGCCGATGGAGGAATGGGAACGCCTTTAGGAGCCCCCAAATATGTATAAATAGGAGTTAGATCGAAGGTAGAAAGGTTGGCAACTATTTGAATGCTAAAAGTTTGTAACTACACTAACTGTACTCAAAACACAAGTGAAAATATTGAGGAATCACTCCTCCGTGGACGTAGATCTCATTAACGATCGAACCACGTAAAAGCCTTGGTGTTCTTTACTGCCTCACATAAATCTCACATATCTACTCATATTAGATTTATCAATAGTAAAGGGCATGGCGGACACCTTCAAAATCTACTTTCTCAGAGAAGGATATTTTGAGGGCTACAATGACGAAAAGATGAAGAAGTATTTGTTGGCATTATAAAATCTGAGACCGATAGTCTTAGAACAAAAGACGCTCAACAAATTTCTTCAGCTCTTTACTAAATATCACCATCTGAGTATATCCAACGAAGATGTTGCAAGAGAATTATTTTTCCTAAAATTCCGAAGTCTATGAAGGGAAATGTTCATCGGGGATTACAAACCTAGAGTATACAAGGAGAATGTTATATGTCAGCAAACAGCCACCCAGAGAAATCTCAAGAAATTGAGAAAAATTAACAAATCAGCCACGCTGGTTTGTGATATGATAGATTTTCCAACAAAGATCGGAGGAGAAGTATCATATCAAAATAAGAGGAAGAAGAACAAATTCCAATCATACGATAAGGGAAGAAGACAAAGATGAGTTCTTGAAAGCCAAGGACGATGTGAACGCGTCAGAAAGTTAGATATTACAAATCTGGACAAAAGAGAAGCCGATATCAAGCTCAGAGATCTAGTTCTCAAGGAAAAACTCCGATTCAAAAGACTTTCAAGCGAGCTCACACTAGAGCCAATGAAAGTTTCAAGGATTACAATTGTTGGACGTGCGGTGCAAATAGGCATATTTTCACAAATTGTCCAGAAAACATGTAAAGGGGAATATGGAGATTTGAGTATACACCAGACATCGAAGATCTATATACTACCAAGATTGGTATATGTATACCAATTCGAAGATATTTCCCTTAGACTGGAGTATATATGAAGAAGAAAAATCTTTAATGAAGAAGAAGAATCTGATGGATACTCATAATCAGACTCCAACTGAAGAAAAGACGTGTCATCAAGAGCGCAACGATGGGCTAGGTTTTACTAACCGAACCATCATATCGTAAGGATTGATGAACAAGATCATGAATAAAACAATGAGTATATAAAAATACCAGAGTTTTTCAGCAGCAAGAAACATAAACTACGTTCTGAGAAACTTAAGTCTGAAGAAAATGAGGCACAATATCGTCTACGGAGTTACGTGGCGTGAGATGTCCCTTCCAATTGAGCTTAGTGAGAATCAAGTGCAAATGCAACTGATACCAGTGAACGACATAAGGAAGGATTTACAAAATATGAAGCCAAAATCGCTAACACAATAGAATGGATTCATAGGAGCAGTCCAAGTGGTGATCTAATCTACACTCAGCTAAGAAGTAGATACATTAATTGATATTGCAATTTACGATAAAGGAATATTAAATCATGAAGATTCAGTTTTAGGTACAATATCAAGGAACCTATGCACCAAGCAGATTATATCAATCCTCTCTCTAAGGATTTCATATAATATCAAAGACTCTGGCTTCAGTAGAGCGCTGACACTCTATCAAAGACTCTGGCTTCAGTAAATCGTGTTGAACTTCAGGCTGATCTCAGTCAGTTCAGTTCTCAATTGAGCTATTTATTTTTCCTTATTGAGATCATTCAGCCTTCATTTCCTTTATCATGTTGGCTTGATCAGCACGTTCTTCTTGCAGCTACTTCAGCTCAGTAGTAAGCTTCATCTCAGGTTCTGAAGGGGTTGCTGACTGTTGACTTTTCTCAAAGAGCAGAAGCTTCTATGTCAGCTTGTAGTTCTCAATCATTGCTTCTTCGTACATATTCATAGCTATCATGTAGTCAGCCATGATTTTCTCCATCTCGTCCCACTTGACTGAGGTGTATTCGGAGCCGAACACCTGCTCCGATAATATAATTTGTTTGTAAGAGATTTTCAATAAAGAGACAAGAATTTACCTTAGGTTAGTTGAGGCCATTGTCGATTCCCACCATGCAGCTGTCCTTATAGCTGTTGATCTCTTTGACCATCAAGCACTGACTTTCATCATCAATGCTGGAGGAGTTGTTAGAAGAGCTGCTAGATGAGCTTAATATATCGGCCTTCTCAGCAACCATCGTCTTAAGTTCGTTCAGTTTCCTATCGCGCTTGGCTTGGAAAGCTTTCATTTCTTGTGGCTCAGCTCAGGGCAGTCGTGTCTGAAATGCCCTTTCTTGCAATAGTTGAAGCACTCATTATCTTAATACTCAAGTCAGTTTAGCTTCTCGTCAGACCAATTCATGTGAGTTCTTTATTTACGGCTCATGTCGTTTCTGTTTATTTTCTTACGATACTTGTTATACCTTTTTAATCGGGCTTTCATCTTTCCAAATCTTTTTGCCATAAGTGTATACTAGGTCAGCAACTCCTCGTTGTTGCACCTAGCCTTGTCATTTGTCATCTTCTTGGCTTCCTTGCTCTTGTCAGCTTTTAGGGCTACACTTTTGCTCATGCTGACTTGAGCGTCTTCTTCAGATTTGTCAGGCTTTGAAGACTCTTCGGTACACCTGATGTCGTACTTGTTAGCTTTCAATGCTGAGAAGAGTTTGTCAGCTGATATCTCATTGAATCCGGCTTTCTCCCGAATGACTAGTATGCATACTTTCCACTCAATAGTAGGAGTGCCCAAAGGACTTTGAGATTGTTCTCTCGTTGTATGTATTTGTCATTTTCTCAGGGCTGAGATCTCATTGATGATTGTAGCAAAGCTGAGTTCCATATCATCAATGGATTTTCCCTTTTTTCTGTTTAAAGTTATCAAACTTCTGACAAGCTATCATAAGCTTGTTCTCTTTGATCTCTTTGGAGCCAAGACATAGGCTCTCTAACACGTCCCACATCTTCTTGGTTGTCTCACACTTCATCAACTTCTCAGTGTGAGAGTTGGAAACTATTCCAGAGATGATGTTTTTTGCTAGGTTGTCGAGATCATCTTGCTTACGTTCTTCCGAATTGAAATCTGCTCGATTTTTTGGCTTGTAGTCGTAGGTGGGATCCTTACCGGGTTTCGTAATTACTTTCATGATCTTCTCTCGAATAATGATTTTAACATTGGTGATGACCTCCTACATGTGGCAATGTTGGGCAGTGAGATAGCTTTTGAGTCTGAATTTCCAGATCTCATAGTTGTTTACTACGAAGGTGAGGAGAGAAGTTGACCTTCTATAATTAGTTTCCATCACAACAAAAATGCAGCAGTATGCAAAAAATGTATTGTGTTAAAGATCTTTTGGAAAACAACGATCACTGGGGGAGTTAGTTGTTCTTGTGAACAATCTACTCTGATACCAATTGATGAATCTCACTGGGTACATACTGATGTATGGAAGGAAGGGGGAGTACGCTAGTTAGACAAATTTTATAACTTTTTTCAACAAGACTGACTAGCTACAGGTAGTAGCTGGTCGTATAACTGACAATCTAGTACTTATGTCAGTACTACTGGTCAGTTCAAATAAGGGATGTCTGTACTGAGTGATATCAGTTAGCAAACCTACTGACTACTGAGACAGCTGGTCAGTTGGACTGATAACTGATGTTTGTGGAAAATATGGTGGTTACTGTATTTGCCTTACTGAAAACTTTAAACTGATTCAAAACGTTTAGTCAATTATTGCTTAGTCAGTTTTCAGTTATATCTCTTCAGTATCAAACTGATACTGATAGAGGGTTTCAAAACTATGTTATGTTGTTGTGTCTTGGTGATGATAGTTCAATAACATGTAATTTAAATAACGATACTGAAAGTAAATAACACGTTGAGTTTTACGTGGTTAAGAGAGATCAACTCCTACTTCCACAAACTGATTGCCCAATCAATCCACTAACTTCGAATTGGGTCTTGTTTATGGGTACAAGAGTAAACTTAGTACTGAGTTCACCTTACAGTATTTCGCATCACTTGGAGTTCATCCTATGCTTTTGGGTACTAGGAAACCTTTGACTGCTTACGGGTGCAGTCGATCTAACCTCTAGCTTACGGATGCCAGATAACCAAGCTTTCAGCAACTAACACTTCGTTGCTTACTTGCCCAAACTTCAACACAAGCTTTTGGGGGTTTTGTAGAGGTGTTTCGAACTAAGATTCTGAGTTGATACAGACATCAAACTCAATATGTCTAGGCTTAAGAGACACAAGATGTATATCCTAGACTTAAGGAAGTGTATATTGAAATCTCGAGCTGATAAGTATATATGAGCTCCTGAGATTTACTGATAGCACTGTTAACTTTCTTCTTCGAAATCGTTGTTTGAATGTTATTGAGCATGAGCTTTGAATGCTTTGAGTATTCAATTGTACAATGCTTCGGTAACCTTTAAATGTTGGATTCTGTGCGCATATATAGAGAGGAATAAGAATAGAGCAGTTGGAGGGACTACCATTCAAATCCTTCTATTTTGTTGTTTGAGTTCTTCCCGTTGAGAGTCCTCGTAGATTGCTGTCAGGATATGCATCACTGTACATTGTAGCTCTGTAACTCTGAAAAAGTATTATGTCATGTCAGGATCTTATGCAGATGTGCTACCATTCGTGTCGAGTCAAACACTCAAGGCTTAATTGGTTTGACGTACCTTCAGACATACTTTGAGTAATATCAAACACTGAGGAAGCATCCCTGAGTGGATTCCTCGCTTGCGTGAAAAGTTGGATGAGTTCCTCATTGAGGAGTCGTTGAGCCCCCAGTAATTGCTTGTTGGAAGAAGGGCCCGCGGATCGTCTTCTGTGTTTCTTTAGTTGAGTTGACTCCCTATTTTATCAGCACGTTGACTTCAGGTTGGGCCAGTCGAGAATGCTCCATCTTTCATAAGCAGGCTAGATTCTTGTCTTTTGTCTGCTTCGAAAAACTGAGTCATTTTGATATTTTCAGCTTAACGTAGATATAGTCAGCTTTGACCTTTTATTAACCAATTTTGAACTTGGTATCACCAGCATTGACTACTTGTCAGCAATTTGACTATCGCTCAGAAGCTTTGACTTCTAAATGCGAGCTTTGACTTCCAGACGCCAGTTTTGACTCCTGGTAGCCAGCTTTGACTCCTCAGCATGGTAGTTGGTTTGACACTTGGTCATATCCCGACTCCTTCATTTCTTCAACGTTGAGTCTTAGCTTCCGATCTTCAGGCTTCAGTCTTCGATCTTCGACTTTACTACAGTAACTTTGTTCATCATCATCTCTATACCTCCTTCCTCATACATCAGTTGGTCTTCCTTCAATTTTCAGTCTTAAATACGCGATCATTCAGTAGACATTGCTTCTATCAGTAGCGTTGTTACTGATACTCTCATCAGTATGGCTGGCTTCAATACTACTCAAACTCCTTCAGTCTTGGGCATGTCCAAGCTAGTAGTTCTACTGCTGACACCTGTAACAAAAACATCTAACTCCAAAACATGTCAGCAATAATAGTTACAATAACATGACAATCATCAGAGGTTTTGAGATCTAATCAAAACACACAGTTAAGATAGACTAATTCCCAACAACTTAGGAATTTTTTCAACACACATATATATCTAGGGAATGGTTAACGTAAAAACCATTTTTAACCTGAGTTGAGAACAAAAAAAATGAATTCGTTATGAAAATTGATTAATCCATCGGGAAAGTTACTGAATTCGAACCTAGGTGAAAAAATTTGAATTTTTGAATTCAATAATTTTCAGCAAATCATCAGCTTTCATAGCGAATTCATTTTGTTCTTAGTTTTTAGGATAAAAATGATTCTCATTTGAATCTAACTCTCATTATATATATATATATATATATATATGAGAAAATAATCATTATTTCCATTTTTCTATATTCATTTATTACAATTTTAAGAAAAACTCAGAGATTAATCATTGCTAGAATAACTTGTCGTTATAAATCTCCCGTCGATTTTTGGTTAATTAAGTTTTTTTGTTTTATGTTTTTGTTTTTTAATTGGGAGAAAGGGATCGGAGCAGTAGGGATTAAACTCTGTAAGATGTCCCAAAGGACTATGACTAATTAAGTTATGTACCTATTTATATGAAGTTATGAATGATCCTACATAGAAAGAGAGGAAAAATCCTAACTTACATATTGTATATATCATTTAACTTCATAAATTATTACATATGTCACACGTTCGGAAACAAATGAAACAGTGAAATCGCATGCGAAACTATTGAAGAGATATGCTCTAAGATTCAGTGTAACAGAAATAAAGATTCAAAGGCTAGATGCAATATTATAGTAATTAAAAGACGAAAATAGTTATTTTCCTAGAAAAAAATAGCTATGATCCACGATAACTAGATCCATGCATTAAAATTTGTGCACAATCTCTACATGCTCGAACATTCTTTTTCCGCACCAGGACTGAATAGACATGACATCATAATGCAAGCATGTCAATAAATTTTCTTTAGAAACTTTTAGTTGACTAACTTGAAATTGAGACCGTTGATCTTAATCCTTGTGGTGATCGACTAATTTATAAGATGGAACGATATATGTCTTATATAATTTGTAAGCATCTATTGTGAGCATCGTTAACTTGTAATTCATGTTGACATTTTTTTCCTCCTCTAATTCCTTAGAAATTATGATTAGGATCATCATATCTACAAATTACATAAAAATAGAAATTTCATTTATTAATTTTGTTCCTCACTTTCAAGTTACAGGGAACACGAATAAATCAATGCTTTGATTTTTTTTATATAATTTATTTACGAATTTGATGATTCTTCACAATTTTTGAGGTATGTATAAGGTAATATAGAACATGAATAAAAAAATAAAAAAATGCTAACATAGCTCACAAATGTTATGCAACATATCCATAATCTTGAATATAACTTGCATGTTCATAAATATTTGAGGAGAGACAGTTGATGATGTTCCTATAGAGGAGGTTTTATTATGTTAATTATTAGGTTCAACCTCATTCGGTGGCGTGTCGATTAATTTTCAACTAATTAATATGTTGTATACGTATAAAAACATTGAAAACTATGACGATAGTGTTGACTCGAACTCAAAGATCATTTAAGAAAAACACCCTCCTAGCTCCAATATTTCAATTATAAGACATTAAATTACTAACTAAGTATAGTAAAAAAATACCAAAAGAGAAAACTATTGCCAAGTTTAAGTAGGAGTGTAATCGAATCAAACTGAGCCGAACACCATCGTGCTTAAGCTTTGTTTGTTTAGTATCAAGCCGAGTCTCGAGTTTTATTTATCGAATATTTCGAGCTCACGATCTTATTCGAGCTTTAATCGAACCCAAACAAGCTTTCTAAATTAAGATATATGTTTAGAATATTGATTATTTTATTTTAAAAAAACTTTATTTTATACATAATAACACAATATATTTATTGATTTCTTAGAACAAATACAAATAGTTAGAGATTTAACACAATAATTACTAATTATAGAAAGAAAATAATTATATCTAGTTAATAATTTTATATTTTCAAAGTAACACGAACTTGTTCACGAGCTGACGAGCCGAATACTATCATGCTCAAGCTTGGTTTGTTTAACTAACGAGATTCACTAAACGAACTCGAACGAACTTTTATCGAGCCGAGCTCCGAATAGCTCACGAATAGCTTGGCTCATTTACAGCCCTAAGTTTAAGTATGGATCAACGTGAGCATTCATAACCCGTTTTCCACATGGCCAACAATCTTGTTCAAACAAATCGGATATCATATAAACATCGATTAATTCATGTTCAATTTTTGAATGTCAAAAGGGTCTGATGTGACGGGATTTAAAGGGGTAAATAAAATGTGTATTTACTTGGTCTTCTAAATATAATTTAACAGGTCAAATTAAAGCAATACCAATAGTTAGCCAAAGCAGCAAACCTGGGACAATTTGTATTCCAAGTCACTCCAACAGGTATACAAAATTTGCATCAAATATGGTGCCGAATACAATTTTGTATTATTTACAATATAATTTAAACAACATTTTTAATTATTTATATGTATCGTTTCAAAATTTACTTATTACATATAAATCTGTCTAAGATTTAAATTTAAAATATAAATATTCTATAAATTATATCAATCAGTAAATAAATTATTCTTACAATATATTAACAAACATAAACTAAACAATCAATAATGTATAGATAAACTTTTATGTCTAACGAATTATAAAATGAATAATGAAATTTATTACTCTCTTCATCCCACTCAAGATGACATGTATTCCTTTTGAGTTGTCCCACCTAAGATGACATGTTTTTTTTTAGGAAATAATTATCTCTTCAAAAATTGTGGGACCACTACAAAAAAAATGTCTAGTAGTTACACATTTTTAGTGACACCAAGAGAAGTGTTACAAAATTTATGACATCTTTAGATGTAGCAAAATTTAATTACACCAATACATGCATCAATATATTTTTGTTATACATAAAAATGTATGTAAATTTTGTTACACTTGAAAATGTAGTAAAATTTGTCACATCTATCCATGTAATTAACTTTACTACATTTAAACATGTCACAATAAATTTTTTGTTACATATAAGAATATAACTAAATTTTACTATAGCTCAAGAGTTTCAAATTTTATATATATATATATATATATATATATATATATATATATATATATATATATATATATATGTCAATTTGTTGTCCGATTTTGGTGTTCCAAATTGAGACCTTTTTTTAGACTTAACATTTTCAAAAATAACAGAGATAATTTATTTCAATATAATAGACAATTATTTTGTTAAATATAACAGACATCAAGGCCAAACAAAAAATGTTGAAAGGTAAAGAAAAGAGAGAGAGAGAAAGTTCAAATATGAGAAACTAGGAACTACAAAAAATAGTTACACTTTCATATGTCACAAAAAATAGTTACACGTTCATATGTAACAAAAAAAGCCACACTTATAAATTTCACTAAATTTTGTGACATACTTTTTTTTGTGACATGCATAATAGTTATTCATCCACAAGATGTCACAAATTTATTTAGTGACATCCATAGGTGTCACAATTCTTCAAAAATCATGTCACTATTGGAACATTTTGTTGTAGTGGACCTACCTACTTTTTATCACTTTATACTCTTCTCCTAAATAACCGTACCCAAAAGAAATGGGTCATCTTGGGTGGGATGGTGGGAGTATAACTGTATAATTTATGTATCAATCACACCTATATCATAAATATTAATCTCCATTTCATGTGAATATTGATAACTAAAATTAGGGCTAATTATATATATACTTGGAGTCTTTCTAAAAAATGATCTTAACGTTCGTCGATTTTATGAAGTCTTGAACTTTTGCACAAGTTTTAACTTTGGCCTACGTATGGAAATCCGACATTAGAAAGTTGAATCAAATAATTGAATCATCGTGTGGAATATATACAATATATCACTGCAGGTACCCGATTACAAGGTTTAAAATGGAAGAGAGTAATTACAAAGCCAATATAGTTTTAATCTCATTTATCTTATATTCCAAGAGAATCTGACAAGTCGATTCAACTTTTGGAGGCCAGATTCTCGATCATGGGTCCAAATTGAAACTTTCTACAAATTTGAGGTTTTTAAAAGATAAACGAAAATCCAGATCATTTTTAAAAATGACTCTAAATTTGGGTCATAAAGTGTACTCTACCCTTAAAAAATATGATGAAACACAAAACTGATGTATATTCATCTGCACGATGCGTACGGACAAAAGTATCATCTATTCTTAAAAGAAATATCTTTGTTACTTTGTCATAAGAAAGTATCATTTATATTTAAGAAAAAACTATCATTTGTATTGAAAAAAATATAATATGCGCACATATAGATGTCCGCACAGCATGTTACCTCATAATAAGAAAATATTCTCTTTTGAAGAATATTTACTTTATGTTATGACATTTTGTGCAAATCAATGCGTTGGAAACACTTTTGCTAAGATAGCACCATTTTCGTACAGTAACCACACCAAAATATTGCAAACAATTGAAGTTGGACTTGTATATATATACCTCATCTCCCTTATCTACTATCAAGTAGCTAGGCAGCATTAAATAACATCATAAACTAAAACATAAAAAATAAAAACTAAAAATCGGATCATTAGAGTTTGGAAGATAAAATGTACGTATTCCTTGGATGCGTTTGTTGAATTCATAAACTGCCCTTTAATTCATCATTAATCCAGCAGCAACCACTTGTAATTAATTAAAATTATATTCTGAAAATGGGTCAATTAATAGTAAAAAAAAAAAGGTTATTACATATATTTTTTGAGAAGCTAGGAAGGAAAGCGCGTGAGCATCCGTCCTTACCCAAGAAAACCACTGTCGCAAAAGACAGATTGAGTCTTGAGTTAGGTTTTCTAGTACAGTAGAAATGGAATAAAAGAAACAGTTAATTTATTTCTTTGGGGTAAAAGCAGCCAAAAATGTTGCAAAAATTAAAAAAATTGTGCCACAACCATTTCCTCGCAACAGGAAAATCCACGAACTACATGTTCGTGTGTATTTATGAAGACAAGGAATTTTCAGACAACCACTACTACTTTATTAGTACACACACAAACGCACATTCTCACACACTGAATTAGTTGAGAGAGAGAAAATGGGGAGAGGGAGAGTGGAGCTGAAGAGAATAGAGAACAAGATCAACAGGCAGGTTACTTTCTCCAAGAGGAGAAATGGGCTGCTCAAGAAAGCGTATGAGCTCTCTGTTCTCTGCGATGCCGAGGTTGCGCTCATCATCTTCTCTAGCAGAGGAAAGCTTTATGAGTTTGGTAGTACTAGGTAATTAATTTAACAATATCTATATGTATTTACATGGGGGCCATGTTTTTGTGGATACAAATATATAAACTGTTCAAGTGTTTACACAAATGTGTTAATGTTGTTCAGATTTGGGTTTTTTGGTATTTTTCTGGTTTGTTTTTTTCTTGTGGGCTCCTAAAAAACCATGCAAGATTTTTCATTTTTGATGAAGCAACTATGTTTGCGCATGTTCTTGAATCTTCAAAAAAATGGATATTATCAAGAAGAAGAAAAAACTGGACTTTTCTGTTAGCTTTTGCAGAGGTTTCAAATTTCGATTGGTTTGGAGTTGTACTTGTGCATACGTTGTCATTATCCACCGGTTTTCACTTTTTGGGATTTGGGTTTTCTGCAATGTTTTACCATCATCATCAAATTGAAACTTTTTTATTGGCTTTTTAATTGTTGAAAATGGCGATGTGGGTTTTGCAATCGACACGTTTCATGCTGCTTCTGGGGTTCCAATGGGATAAGTTAATAATATCATAAAACGAAAGGTGGGAAAAAACTGACGAGGTTTTTGTAGTGATTCTAAGTCAGACAGCTGAAACTTCTCCAACCCCTCTTGGACCTCCGTGCAAGATCTAGGGTTTCTATCTCCTCAATTTGTTCTCTCTCTCTCTCTTTACACACCCTATTTATTATCTTTAATGCTTCAACAATATTTTATTTTTGAGTGGGGCAAGTTTCAGGTTTTGTCTTCTTTTCTCTAAATCTTTAGATCTTGCGGTTTAATCGTTGATTTCAGCCTTTTCGACTCCTGCGTCACTCTCGGCTTTACCTTAATTGTTCTTGAAAGAAGAAATACAATGGTGAAAAATGCATGTGAATTATTGTGGTTTGAATTGTTGCATATTTTGAGAGGAACACTAGGCTCACTCAGAGTTATGTGTTTTGGGGCAATTCAAGCATATGTTGATGAAAGTTTTAGAAGCAGGTGAGTTTTCAGGTAATCTGAATTTCAGGCTTTTAAAGAAGAGAAAACTGTAGTAGCCAATTTGGTGAAACCTTCTTTCTTTCTTTTTCTTAGGAGAGTGTGAAGATTCTTGTAGTTTTTTCTGTCTTGATGATTTATTGTTTGTTGCAAGTTTTTCTCTACCTTTCTGAGTCCCAGATTCAATCTTACCTAGTACAAAATCATTGATTCCACCCCCAAATTGAACTATGCCATTAATTTGGTTCTGCTGATTTTTTTAAAATTTATTTTGAAATTTTTGTATTTGCTGCAGTTTCTCAGCTTCCTACTCTTCATTTTTCTGTGTTTGAAACACAACCCCCCCCTCTCTCTTTCTCAGTTTGGATCTTGATTTAGATCTTTTTTTTTAATTAAATAAATAAATTTAAAGACTGTGTCATAATTGATTCGAACCCAAATTTTTTGATCTTGGACATTAACCACTTTAACATTATACCAACACACATAAACACAACTGTTAGATCTTGTAATTAATTGATGTTGAAGACAATCATGGCTTATGCATCCTTTTTCTTTTGTTCTTTAATTAGCTAGATTTTTCTTTAAAAATGGCGTAATAGTAGCCTTTATTTCTATAATTCTCAAAAAAATTGACTTGTAGAAAAAATTGCACCACTGTTTTTGCTCAAAGCAGAACCAAGACAGCCGTTTTTAGAGACCTCAAGCGTATCGTTTGACTTTGCATGTCTGAAAAACAGTAAATCTAGTTGTATTTTCTTTTTCTTCTTTCTTTTTCATCAATAACTACAAAAACTGAGTAGCATTAATTGGAGGGATCACGATTGGTAATTAAGTTGATGGGAATTTGGCATATTGAGAAATCTCAAGAATTTGATTTATTGATTTACAGAGAATTAAAGTTGTACTTTTGCAGCATGGCAAGGACCCTTGAACGTTACCACCGTTGCTGCTTTAATCCTCAAGACAATCTTGCTGAAACAGAAACACAGGTTTAATGATTTCAAACTCATCAACCTTAACTTAATGACATGAATTGAACTAAGTTCACATGTTTTTAAGTAATTTAATGACAACAAAATCTCATTAATGGTTTATTTTTGTTGATGACACCTTCTAGAGCTGGTACCATGAGGTCTCAAAATTGAAGGCCAAGTATGAATCCCTTCAACGGACACAAAGGTCCCATTTTTCCAATAATATGTGTTTGTGTGTGTTTTTATTGCCATTTCTTTCTTTCTTTCTTTTTGTTGAATTTCGGTATTAGAGAGAGTTTGCCTTTGAGAAAGCAAATTACGTACATTTTTGAAAAAGTTATGAGAATTGTCTCGCTACTTATTTATGCTTGGATCCTAATTAACCACGTGTATAGATATATTATGCTTTTATTGAGTGTGTGTGTGTGTGTGTGTGTGTGTTCACATGTATTATTTAATGATTAAAAGGCACTTGCTTGGAGAAGATCTTGGCCCTCTGAGTATTAAGGAGTTACAAAATCTTGAAAAACAGCTTGAAGGGGCTCTTGCGCAGGCCAGGCAAAGGAAGGTACTATATATATATATATATATATATATATATAAAGAGGATTCATATATTTTATTTCATATGATTGAACAGTGGTATTACATTTTTCTTGATACGCAATTTGCGGCGAAATCATAGTAACTTTTTGGTATTATTGCCACAGTCGTCATAAAATGGGAAATTGTTTGATGAGGAAATAAAATATGGTGAAGTAATGTAAAATTATACCTTGTGGGAAAATAAAACATTTTAGGAATATTCTCATGAGCACAAAGCCATACTTAATAATTTTCTTATTGTTTTACATAGATGGGAGTTTATTTAGCACTATATATGCATATAGATGTAAAAATATTCATTTACATTTTATTAAGAAAACCCTTTTCTTTCCATGCAGCAAAAATGGAAAGAGATAATTTAATTTGCTTTTTGCTACGGGCTTATCATAATATAATTGTCTGCAGACGCAGATTTTGATGGAACAAATGGAGGAGCTTCGCAGAAAGGTGAGCTTATTAATTAGGCACCGATATATATTTGACAATCAAATACATAATTGGAGAACTCAATGATAGAGTGAAGGCTATCGCTTCTTACTTTAATTTGTAGAGAAAACATATACTTTGAAATCCAAACTTAAATTTTCTGAAAGGATAATTACCTCAAGATGTATGAACTTTGAGTTATTTTTATTTTGCAAAATACACTAACTTTACTTATTTTTTATTTATTTTTCATATGAACTTTAGAACTTGTCAGAGTTTTCATCCCACTGCCAAGAAGATTTGTACTTTGCATATTTTCTAAATAATTTTTCCAAAAAAACATTTCGTAATTATATTTTAAATATATCTATCACTGGATACTTCGATGTATATGTATAATTTTATGAGACAAAACAAACAATAAATGTTGATAAATCACATCGATGTACGTATTAAAGGAGAATCATTGTCCCTAATCATTTCCCCGCCTAAATTTTCACATTGGTATTTTATGAGCATTATCTAATTATTAGCAATTTCTCTCTCCTCTTTTTTTTTTAAATTTTTTTTCTTCTTCTCCTTCAATTTAATTTTTTTAAATTAATTGGTTATAAATATTGGTAGGTCATAAGTGGTAAAAAAATATAAATAAGTGATGGTGTTGAGAATAAAGAGTGATAATGGTAGGTCATGACTAAGTGGTAAAAGTTGAAAATATATGTGAGGGTAATAAGTGATGAGTATTTTGTGGGATAATTTTCAGAAGTGGAAGGGAACAAATTTTTGGGATGGAGGGAGTATTTATTTTGTTTCTTTCTCATTTTCGTCAAATTAAAGGTTTTGTCATGATTTGTAATTCTGGATGCACATTTCATAATTTTATACAATCAACACAACAACTTTATATAAGTCTAATGTATTACTACCTCAAAATATTTAAGCTCTTATATTTTAGCTATCAATTCTACCTAACACACACATTGAATAACTAAATAAAAATATTTTATTTTATTTTATTTTTCTAATATTGCAACTCTTCTACTCACTTTTTAAAAAATATACTTCCTCCGTCCCATTATATAAACTGATTTAAGTTTTCACAAGGATTGAAAAAATTCATTGGAAAAGAAAATTATACAAGTAATTTCTTAACATACATCATATTTCTTTTTTGACTATCAATTAATGCATGAGTAAATCAAAGAATTAAATAGGGGTATATTAGTAAATGAGTTAAAAAATATTAATAAATGGAAATAAGTCTATATATTTCGGATATCCAGAAAATGAAAACAAGTCTATATAATTGGGACGAAGTGAGTATGAATATTTGGTACAACTATAATACTGTAATTATTTTATTAAAAAACACCTTATTAGTATGTTTCTATTTTTTAGCTTTCTTATAATATATATATGTTTTTAAAATTTTATAATAGTTTATAATTTTAATTACATAATTGTGAATCTAATTTAATTTTAATTTAATTCAATAATCATTGTCATGCATCTCAAGAGGGACAAATCTAGTTACAATTATATGTAAAACAGTTACATATTTTCAACCTAAAATAAATCCATATGTCTACATTACAACTAACTCAATCCAAAATAGCATACACAGTATGCTAACTTTATCATGAATTAAAGAAGAAAATTTGGTTGACATGATCGCATATATTCTTGCAGGAACGGGAATTGGGAGACATGAACAAGCAGCTCAAGATCAAGATTTCCCTAGAAATGTCTTCGGTAATATAATTTTTACCATATTTATAAACTAATTCTAATATAATTTGTTATCAAAAATTTTCTATAGAAAAAATAACTAGTTCAAAATAAATGACCTTCAATTTGCAGCTGGACGTCGAGGGACAAGGCCTAAGAGCCCTTCCTTGTCCATGGAATCTGGCCTCATCTGAAACCACTAGCTTCCCACTCCAGATCCAAGCTTCCAATCCCATGGAAATGGAGTCAGAACCCTTTCTGCAAATAGGGTATGTCGACATACTCGGTGGCGGAGCCAGGAAAATTTAACTGGGGGGCCCAATTATTTATAATTTTACAAGATAATAAAATATAATTTTAAAAATAATTAAATAATAATAATTTAAATAAAATAATATTATTTGAATAGAGGTAATTGTTTATATTAAATTTCTTTTCAGTATGTTCTAATATCTTCCAAAATAAAATAATAAGATTAACTTATAAATAACTAAACAACCAATGAATACTATCTACAAAATTAAAATAATTAGAAAATTATAAATATTAATATTGTAAATTGTATTATCTTACAAAACTCAAATTTTGATTTTCTTGTACTCATTACAAATATATAATGAAATATAGAATTAACTCACATATATAACTTATTAAAATAATTTAAACAAATATTACCTATAACTATTATAATAAATTCATCATAATATTTTTAGAAATTGAATTGATTTTATTAATTTATATATAAAATTTTATTATTTGTATATATATTTATTTTATCAACATAAAACAATTATAGAAAAAAGAAAAAGAAAAGAAAGTGAATAAAGTGGAAAAAAAAAAGAAAACAAAATTGGAAAAGGAGGAGAAAAATAATGGAAAGCTATGTAGTAGTAGGGATTCGACCCCTAGACCATTTGATTGAGGAAGAACGCCTAACCAACTGCGCTAGTGTGGACTATTGAATTTTACATGGGTATATAATACTAATTATTTCGAAAAATGTTGGGGGGCCCAAGGGCCCCCCAGGCCCCAACGTGGCTCCGCCACTGGACATACTTGATATTACATTTTTTTTCTGAAATAATAAAGTAAAATTGAAAATTGAAAATTGAAAATAATATTTTTGTTACAGGTATCATCACTATAATCTTGGAGAAGGGCCATCTGTTCCTAGAAGGATGGCTGTTGATAATAATATGATCCAAGGATGGACACTTTGATATAGCTTCCATGCATCTTCCAATACTTAATAAATAGTATTGTCTTAATTTCAATATGGCTTATTTTATTTTAGAATATGCCTCAAAACTTTTATAAGAAGTTGCACTTTGATTTTAGTGATCAAGAAACTTGTGAAGTGCAGATAAAACATGTATGTGACATAAAGTTGTTCTGAGATCTTGAAAAGTTGAAAATCTATATGGAAAATTATCTATGGAGATTGAAGAATGATGATACACATAGATCCCACTACAAAAAAAGTATCTAGCAGTTACATATTTTTAGTGACACCAAGAGAAGTGTTACAAAATTTATGACATCTTTAGATGTGACAAAATTTAATTACACCAATACATGCATCAATATATTTTTGTTACACATAAAAATATATGTAAATTTTGTTACACTTGAAAATGTAGTAAAATTTGTCACATTTATCCATGTAATTAAACCTTTCTACATTTAAACATGTCACAATATTTTTTTCTGTTGTATTAAATTGCAATTAAAAACGTTCTCTATTGTATTACATATCGACGTTCCAATCACCCCCCTTAATTCCAAAACCCAAAACTCTAAGTCTAGCCGTAATCCTTTCTTCACCCTTGAACCTATTAAACGACGATGCAACTTCCATTTTCACGCCACAAGTAGTGGCAAAAGTAGCAATGACAATACCCAAGCAATCGAGCTGCAGAAGCTCATGCATGCAGGATTACCCTTATGAGTTCAATTCCAGAGACTCTCCGCCATCACTTCCGCGTATGTCTCATTTGTTGCTCGATCGTAGTTTTGTTCTCTATATTTGAGGATATAATTTCTATTGATTTCGATTGATTTATTTTCCTTTCTGTGTTGTTTGAATCGTTGATTGTCTCAGGGCCTTTGACCTGCTGTCGAATTTGGCTGGCGAAGGATCTCGTCTCCTCGTCGCGTATCAGGTTTTGCTCCTTTCTCTGAAATTCTATGCATGTGAGGTGCAAACTTTGGGGCTTGTGGTACAAAATGTTATTGCATAAAGTAGATGTTGTACTTGGTGTTTCGTGAGCTGTACCACCATGAATTGGTAATCGCTGTGCGTACACTGAGTCTGCAGTCGAGAAGGTTCTTCGAATTGCGAGGCAGTACCATGCGAACAATTTGATCTGACTTTTGAAGTCGATATCTTATACTAATTTTATCTGTTGTATTACTTTGATTTCTTGAAAATATTCTCGATGTAGTTGAAATATAACCTTTTGTTTATCATATTATGTATTCTCACGATATTGATTGGGTTTTGAAGGAAATGATGATTGCAAACTGTATTCACATTTTGGTTGAGCGTTGAAATTTAGTGCTCAACTACTACTATAGAAAGGTGGCTTGTTGAAAGGTGGCTTAGAAAACTCATTAGGAGGCGTATTCACGGAACTATGATCTTACGCTCGACATAGCGCATATTGTTGGACAAGTTAAACTTGCAATCCGCCTTGCTTACTCGCGATCTTGGTATCAAGATTGAAAATATTACGAGGTTCTTAGCCATTCGCGGTATCGAAAGCCCAATGAAACTAGGTTATTGTTCGAAAAATAAAGCTTACAATCGGTAACTCTTATCTGCAGAGCTCTTGCGGTGTGAGAATACCTTAACTAAGTTGGGACTGGTTAGGAAGTTATGGATGATCTTCTTGCAGTGCGACAAAGGTATTCTTGTTTTTTCTTGTTCTGATCTAATAGTAATTTATTTTTAGAGTAAGCGCATTATACTTTATTATGTGCCTAACTCCTCCCCAACCAATGTGTAGCATGTTGCTTTTCATAAACTTAATGATCTTTGGGCGGTTGCTAGCTTTACTCTCGCTAAGATCTATGGTCTGGATGTACTTGCTCAGGACATTAAGGTTTGGTTGTGGAATTTGTAGATATCATATTGACATATGAGTTGCATAAGCATTTTTTACGTATTTGAAATACTCTGTCATTTGTCAACCCTGTCTTTCCAGGATGATACTGATAATGTCACTCGATTCCTTATCTTTGGCTAGAGAGCCTATCATACCTGGCATTGATAAACCTTTCGAGGTTAGAATTACATTTTGAGCAACTATGAGTGAATGGCTAGAAACAAATTACTCGTACTTTAAATTTGACCATCTTCAAAAATAAATTCCCATTGTCACACATTTTTTTTCCTCTTGCCCACCTAGTCATTCATAATATTACTCATTAGCAGACAAGTATAGTCTTCTCACTAGATCTTGGATCAGGCGTTGAACTGGGGTTGCCATGAGTACTTGCTTTCAATAAAGAGTGTTGATCTGAAGCTGCACATCAAAGTCAGAATCTGAATAACAAAAATAAAAATACATAACTAGAATCATTCCACAAGGTTGTGGCTGCTCTATAGGATAAAATAGAATCAGCAAAAAAACCAAGAACTAGAATCCTTCCACAAGGCTATGAATGCTCTATAGAATAAAAAAGAATCAGCAACAAAACCAAGAACAAGAATCCTTGAACAAGATTGACCATCGACATGGTTACGATTGCATACTAGAATCTTCAAAACACAATTACATTTTTCGCTCCTGTATGCAGTCGAGAAGGATGTAAAAAGTTTCAAGTGTTGTGTTGTAGACATGCTGGGTAAGCCTTTTGATTTATATGATCTTGATTCTCAATAAATAAAACAAAGATGTTTGAATTTCATAATCACTCTGAAGTTGGAGAGGATACTATATGAACCTGCATCTTCACATAAGGGCATAAATAAACTTTTAACACAAGCAGTTTGTCTCCATGTTGGCAGCTTCTTCCTACAACTTTCTTCGAATGGAAAATTATTCTATACATTAAATTTAATCAGTTCCATGACAATATCTTCTAAGAAACAGAACATAAAGAGTTGACTGATTAGATGTGAATTGAGTTTTAGCTGTGAGCTTTCGTTTATTTCTTTCAAGGTTTTGAAGCTTGACTGATTAGATGTGAATTGTTCACAGCAGGATCAGAAGGGCTTAATCCATTGGTTCTGATAAAGAGTTGGCAATTTTTGAGGTTTGTCTGAGCTTTAGGACACGTTGAGGCATATATTTACACTTTTTAGTTTGAAAGATTGGTAATTTGAGAGGTTGCTATTCCATATTGTGCCAGAAAATGTTTCTCAATAAGATTTTAGCTGAAAACCTGAAATTACCATGCTTCTGCTTCGGACATTCTACTGGTGGAGCAATAGTTTTGAAGGTAATAATAATATCTGATTCGATCTGTAACTTAGCTAATTAAACTCGATTAGTTATGATGCTTCTTTTGTTCATCAATATTGAATATTTATGTTGTTTTTATAGGAGACAGAGGTGCAAATACAAAGCTTCCCGACTTGAAGAATAGAATTATGGATTGAAATAAAGTACAGAATGAGACAAAAAGTATAATTTTGACACACCATTGTATGTTGGGCCTAGAGAATATTTTCTTTGTTATGAGTTTTTCTTTTGTTATGTTTTTTTGCAATACTTAAATAACTTGCATTAACTTCTACTCCTTTCTTGTTGGAACAACAAATATTAAATATAAGTGTTACTATAATGGTTTAATAAAATTGATACTTTAGTTTCTATGTGACATTGTTTATAGTAGAGTTTTGGTTGAAATCGATTACCCTCTTGAAAAATTGGCCGAACAAATTTACACTTAAAAAAGATAGTTACTGTTTTACATGTCAAAAAAATTAGTTACATTTTGATATGTTATAAAAAATAGTTACACTTTGACATGTCACAAAAAATAGCTATACCTTCACATATCATAAAAATAATTACACTTTCATGTGTCACAAAAATAGCTACACTTTTAAATGTCACTAAATTTTGTGACATGTTTTTTTTGTGACTTGCATAATAGTTACCCATCCATAAGATGTCACAAATTTATTTAATAACATCTATAGATGTCACAATTCTTAACAAATTATGTCACTATTGGAACATTTTCTTGTAGTGAGATATTTTGTCTGAGATGGGGTTAGAATCTAATTTAGGGACAAACAATACATTTTGATTGCCTAAATATAATAGATGATATTGTTTTACAACTAGTATACTATTTTATGTAGGAGTAACTGAATATATGTGTTAGGTCGCTTGAAAATTCTTTTCCTATTTTTTTGAGAAATGAGCCCTTCTCCGCCGACTCCTCCACCAAATTGCAGTGGACACCATTAACTTCACTAGAAACTCTAGAACACGTAAAGAAAAGAATACATGCACTAGGCAGCCGTGTTGGAATTTGAGATCGAAGTAAGTTTTGATTATATTTTAAAATTTTAATTGAAAAGATATATGAAAATATATTTTCTCCAATGACAAGTTATTTGATGCTAAGTTTGTAGGATAGTCCTTTCAAGAAGTTGTGCCCAACTTGACAGATTTTTTCTTTGAAGAAGAATCAAAATTGAAGTCGTTCATCAAAGATTCATCTTAGATGAAGAGCTAGTTGACTCGTCAGCGTAAATAGCCTCACTCATGATGAATGAGTTAACGAAGAAAAAGACTAAGTACTTAAAGCTACAATGACTGAAAAGCATCAGACGAAAGTCAAAGATAAAGATATATCATTTGAAGACTGAGCGTCTGATAGGATTGAGTAAACATGATTGTAGGGAAACTAAGGATCCGATAGCACATAAGTCTTGGATAGGCATATACCTGAAGTTTAGAGAACCTAAAAGACTCAGCAAAAGGCTGATATGCATTTAGACTCAGTCGCAGTCTTGTTGCTGAACAAATTACCTGAAAATGAAGTCTGGACATGTATACGGAAGCCAGCACGGGATGAGACGTGGACCAACTGAAGGTCGAAGACATAGGATGATGAAGAAGAGTCACATATATAGTAAACAAGAAAATTTCTCTATGGTAGTAAAATCAAGAGCTAAGACTTATGTTCTCCCTGCCAAAGTAGTTATGTCTATTGAATGTCTTAAGGAAGAAGACACAGCTGACAACTCCATCTCCCGTTCCAATTCAAAGAGACTTAAGCATATTCACTCCTAAATGTGTAAAGTCTTCACCATTTCGTTTATGGTGAAACCACATAAGTCTAGTCCTTCTTTGTCTAGATTCTTTTACTTTGTAAAATTTGTAATAGAACTTAAAATGGGTGTGCCTGCCTTTAGACTTGTTCTTCATTGTAAGGACACACACATAATAGTTGGAAATACAGTTCTAACCAAGTTTAGATAAGGACATAAGTTAGGATGAAGCTGTGAATAAGCAATAAGGTGTAGCTACTAAAAGCAATCTCGGCGAGTAATCTTAAGGTGAATTGGGTGAAAGCAAAAGGAGATAGGTCAAAACCTGATAACCTAGGAACGGAGGATCTCAAGTTGCGAGAAATCTGAAGTCACTTCACTTGGAAGTATAAAACAAGAAATTCCTTTAAAGGACTAAGGGATTCACCTATTTATCAGGTCGTGGACATATGAGGAGTTTCTCCGAACAACATGAAACTATTTGTGTCGTTTACTATTTTGATTTTAACTGTTTAGCTTAGTTTTACTTTCAGCATCTTACAGTTCTCAAAGTTGTATTTGATTTTTTTCACTCTATCCTTGCTTGGTTTATTTTTGATCTGACACAGTTCCAAACAAGCTTTTTTGAGTGGATTAAGTTTAGTCTTTCGTTTCATCATCTTCCGCACATATCCTGAGTACGTATTGTAAGTCAAACTATCTAATAATTGATCTTAATCAATTGACTCATCAAATGACCCAGTCACACTTTTGTTAAGATTGCTAAAGACTTATAAAAATTTTCAGTCAAATGTATTTTTCCCATATACCTGACACTTAGCTTTCGGAACTCAATAAGCTGCACCCTCCACGGTCTTCAACATAAGATATTTTTCAGTAATTTTTTTGTTAGAGCAATACTTTTTGGTAGTTCAGTTATTATGAGAATGCATATCTATATTATTTTGGAGATATACAATAAAAATTAGATTAATAAAATTTAATTATATAAAAATGAGTGTACTATATAAACATGTTAGTATAGAATTTTCCCACACACACCTCCATATATTTTCATTATATTCTATCTATTTTAATGTTTCAAACGAGGACGTTATTTTTTTCGGAATAGATGACAGACGAGGACCGGTTATTATGACATTGCATATAAATGGAACATTTTAAATAAAATAGACATGTCATTGAATGTTATTACTTGACAAGGACACCCATAAGAATATCACTATTGTGTTCCTAACAGTACTATTATCAAAAAATGTCAGTACTTTAATTATGTGCTACCATTTATGTATGATTGTCCAAAATCTATTAGCACTTAACTAATTGAACGAATGCCTCGAAGCACTGTACATGCAACCTTCAAATACTTATCAATTTTATTGTTTGAATTTTTTATATGGTGGGACTCACTACTTACGAACTTCCAATTCTTGATTTTAGTGGTCTGGAAAATCGTCAAGTGTCGATAGAGTTGTAAGTGATGCAAATATTATAAGGTGTCCTCTTTTTGTTAATTATCTAATTATTATTAGATGGTTGTTGATATTCTTAATTTTTAAAAATATGATATATTGAAATTTCTTAGTTTTTAAAAATAAGTTATACGCACGATTTGTTTCTAAAATTATATACAACTAATAAAAAAAAATAGGATTGGGCTCAACAAGATTCAAACCTGAGACTATACCACTTTATCTACCAATAGCAACTGCATTAATTTATAGAATAGAATTGGTTTTATGCTTTCATGTGGTTTTGCTCTTATGTTTAATTATTTTGATCTTAAATTAATATTAAGTTGATCAAAAAAGTTAATAGAAAGCTCTGTGATATTATTAAATAATCAATGAATCGAAAAGTACATGCTTACCAACTTTTTTAGTTAAAATATTTTAAGATAAAGAATATTATAATGAAAACATGATAAAACTTCATCAATATGGTCATTGTGTAATACATTAACAAAATTATAGATGTGCAGATACAATTATTCTGTTTTAGTTCAATTATTACATAATAATAATAATAATAATAATAATAATAATAATAATATTATTATTATTATTATTATTATTATTATTATTATTATTATTATTTAGGGATTTAGAGGCTTAAGGTTTAGGGGTTTATGGATTTATGGTTTTTCAAATGATGCATCCGTACGATCATGGTGGTTTCTTTAAATTTCTTTATTCTAATTTCAATTTTTCTAATTCCTTCAAACATTTTATCAAAAGTGTGTCATAATTGCCTTATTCGTCGTCCATAAAGAGTGTGTCACTTTTCTCTTTGGGACACTACCCCACACTCAACTCTTAATATTCAACATCATAACCACTCATTATTTATCAAAAAATCACACTACCTAACAATCACTTAATTATTCAACTTTACAACAACTCGTTGTTTACCAAACAATTACACTATCAATAATCAACTTTCATTATTCAACTTTACAACTAGTCATTATTTATCAAAAAAAAAAATCACAGTTTCTCCACTCAAAAAATCTATATATAGTGTAGTGGGACTCTTTATCCACTCAAAAAATTTCTACCAATATTAATTAAAATTTATGTCGTCCACCAAGTGACACTATTGGTGGATAGAGGAAGTATTAATTTAAACTAGTATCAAGACCGTTCAAGTCGGTCTTAGATAAAATGATCGAACAATGTGATCAACATGTGACACTATTAGTAAAATTATAGTTGTTTCTTCCCATTTTAAAAAATTTAGCATCAATTTCAAAAACTATCCATTAAAATACTCTCTACTTATTACCATCAGCAACATCCTTTATTTATATTTTTTACTACCTATGACCCACCATTATCTCTCTTTGTTAACATCAACAACACCATTTATTTATATATTTACCATCCATGACCCACCACTAATTAATTTAACTCTACACTAATGTGAGACATTTACTCCACTCACAATACACTCAACAACTTTTATTAAAATATGTGTCGAAGATTTTCAGGAAAACAATTGCTGGACGGAGGGAATAATTATGAAATAATCAAATAATGTGGTCAACATGTGACGCTATTCTCACAATTACAGTTGTCTCTTTCAATTTTCTAATTTTTAGTATCAATTTCATTAATATTTATAATTTTTATACTACAATATACTTTTATGAAATAATCGAATAATGTGGTCAGTGTTTTACACTATTCTCACAATTATAGTTGTTTCTATAAATTTATTTTCTATTTTTTAGTATCAATTTAATTAATGTCTTATAATTTTTTTCCTATACTAAACCATTACGAAAGAGGTGAACAATGTTGTAGCGTGTGACACTATTCCTACTATTGTAGCGATACATTACACAACTCTTACTATTAATTTAGATAAATGGACAATAATTTATGACTTTATAATTGAGTGTCGTGCGTTGGACGCCTTGTGCCGGCAATCACACGTTTTACACCCCTTGTTCGTGCACGGTATCGCTTGCCCCTTGTCGGGTTTCACACGCCCAACGCATATATTATATATTTGCAATATTTAAAATTAAATAATTTTATTTTAATAATATATATATATGTATATATATATAATTAATAATCTTAAAATTAAACTAGTTTTAATAAATTGAAAGAGAAATATCACTCAACAATAACATTTAGATTACAAAATAAATTTAAAAATATATTTTAAATTTTATTTTTAACTCAATCTCAAATTTTAAACGATCATGACTTTATATTTTAAACTCATTTTTTACAAATCGTATATCAAATTAAAAATCTTATCACAATCTTTAATATAAGATGCATACTGCATATTTGACTATAAATCATATGTCCAATTATTAAAAGAAAGAAATAAAGAGAAAAATAGAAGAAATAAATAATGAAAGAAACACACGATTACTAGTGAAAAGAAATGTTTTCTTTTTCACTACTTCGTTAGTTGGAACTATTATCAAGAAGTAAAGAATTAGCACCCCTCTAATCCCTGAAATCCATATTATGTTAAATCCTTGAAAATTTGAAATTAAGACATGATGAATAATGAAAAAAAAAGCTGAAGCAAAATAAGAAATGATAGATCAATCCTTGAAATTGAGCACATGATTAGGAAGTATTTTCAAGGAGTAGCGCCTGTTATATAGGAATGAAATTCATGACTTATTTTCCTTACTAATATGTAGGAGGGGTAAATTAGTCATAAGCTTAAAATATTAATGATCGAACCGGTAAAAAAAATTGATTCGATCCAATTTATATTTCGGGGGTACTGTATGAATACATAATATGTAAAAAGAATCATTATTCTTATTATAGATATTTGAAATCAATTGGCAAATTATAAATGGAGGCTTAAGAATGATGTGTGTGGATACTTGTTGGGTGGATTTGGTATGCAATGGAGTTAGTTTAATTTTATCAGACAATAATAGATATTTTGATTTGTTAGGTCATGGTCCATGGGAAAAATGTGAACAAATCTCAACTATTCAATTGGTAATGATATTTTTTTCAAATGCTATATATATATATATATATATATATATATATATTAAGAGTTTCTAACTAATAAATTATAAAGAATTTGAAGCAATATGTCCAATACCAACAACAAACCAAACTAATGCAATAAATTAGATCAAATATCCATATAAAATGAAAGTACAACTAAACATTATGGAATTTAAATCAATGACTTCTTCATTAAGAAAAATCATTGGCGACCTAGCTTTACCACAGAATCTAGCCCTCGTCAACATGGACTACTGATATTAATTAAAAAGGGGCGGTGACATCATCATAAATATCTCAAGCCCCAAAAGTAATGGCATCATTGTAAATGTTCAGCCCATCAAGAAAAAGGTGGGACAAATTATCAAATTATATTAAAATCGTAACAATATAATGCAATGTAGCATGCTTCTAATTTGTTCACTTGAAAATTTATTCGTAAATAAATTAGTTTCTTTTTTATTCTTTTTGAGTTGGAAATAGTTTACCAGTAATAAATAGCGAGAGCAACTACCGCTGGCTGCTGCGCTGGGCTCGAAAGTTGCCCTTATCTTGTCGGGCCAAGTTCAATCCCAAATTTACTGGGCTGGGGTTTTCTTGGACCGGCTTATGTTATTCAAACCCAATCTCGAATTGCAAAATATGAAAGACATTTAAGAGTCAATTGTTCCTTTAAAGAAACTGCAGTTTAATCTTTTTTCCTAAAAGACTTTGTTGTTCCAAAAGGGAAGCTCTCCCCCGAGAATCCCACAGTCCAGTCCTATAAAAATGTGATGAGGTAAATTATGGTGATTCAACGATTAAGAAATTATGAAAACTTTGCCTATTATTTGTGGAGAAAAAAAGACTTTGTTAATATCATGTATCTTAGATTTAGCTAAAGGTTGTTCCGACCAATTGCGCATGTGGAATGACGATCTAATTATTATATAACATCAGAACGTAAGAATTAAATTGCATAATTACTATCTCTTGTTGATTTTTTGATACTTATTACTCCCTCGTCCACCAAAAGCTTGCATCGCTTTGGTGACACGAATTTTAATAAATTGTAATGAGTGTAAAGTGAGTGGAAATAATACATGAATATATTAATAGGTAGTGAGAGTAAAAAAATGGGTTATGTGTGATTTTTTTATAAATAATTAGTAGATTGAGGGTGGTTGATGTTTTCAAAAATACAAAATGCATGCTTTTGGTGGACATCCCAAAAAAAATTAAATGTAAATTTTTGGTGGACGAAGAGAGTATTCTTTTTTCTTTTTTTTTGAAGCAATATAGCAGTTGGGAATGAGGGACGGTTGAATAAATTGAACTGAGAGTCCGTAATTTGAAATTTCCATAAACTTTTTTTTTTTAAATGTACATAATTAGAAAATGGGAGTAAGAAAGGTTGGTTCGGGCAAAGTAAAACACGGATTATGTATTTAAAGCACTTTCAGAACCTTTAAGATAGCTTCATTGTTTTCAGCTTTGCTACTTATGAAATCAAAGGGCCATCTCTTGCATTTCAATCCAAGCAATTCTTTGGTCATGCTCATACTTCATTTTCCCTCTTAAGTTACCATCTCACTTGTCAAGATTCGTGAAACAGTTTTTGATATTCATATTATATTTTATATTGGAGGTGTAAAGTGATGAGTTTAATGTAATCCTACCAAACTTGAAACCATTTGCAACTCAGAAAATTTGAAGGTTGAGTGAGCACTTTCAGACCATTTTGTAATTTGCAAAAAAGGTAAAAATAGAAAGAGTAGTACAATTAAGATCTCCTAAATGTGATGTTCATTCTCTAGATATCATATGTATGTGTGTGTAATCACGTGAAATAAGTTACATAAGCCCAGGTCAATCAAGGAAATTAAACAGTAACCATAAATACAAGTTAAGGTTGTCATGAATTAGCACCCAAGTCTAGTGCAAATCATTTTCAGGCATCATCTAAGTTCCCATAATGCTCATATTTCTTCTAAGATTTCCCAATCCAAATCCTATAGCATAGACCAAGGAGTTAAGCTAAAGTCTTTGATTAGATCTATTCTTACCATTCATGGAAAGCATTGTTCCTTCTCCTCTATTGCCTTTAACTACATCCTATTTATATGTCACAACACTTCTTGTCAGATTACATGCACACACATGTTGCTCTGATCTGCAGCAATCCTCTTATAATGTCGATGAACAACTGCGGTCGTCTGCCTCTTCTCTTAGTCTGCGTCGCCTTTGCAAGTGTTGTAGCTGCACAAAAGAATGTGAGGAACTCTAACCAGTTTTCACTACTATATTGTGTGTGGATTGAGTGATGATTAACTTGAAGTTTGAACCCTACGTTTTTCAGGACTTCTACATTGTATTCTTGAGAGACGAGGTGTCGGGCGAGAGATTGCTCGAGACACACCTGAATGTCCTCTCATCAATAAAGGGAAGGTTTGTGACCATTTTTTGCATCTCTTTCTGTTTCAAGCCATTGCCTTAGGCCAGAAAAGTGTAGATGAAGACGCAACCGAGTTTTTTTTCTCTTTGATTTTGGTGGTATGTTTCTGTAGTGAGAATGATGCTTCGGAGTCCCTTGTGTATAGCTACACCAAAAGCTTCAATGCATTTGCTGCAAAGCTCTCTAAAGATGAAGCCAGCAAGCTATCAAGTATGTAACACTGTTACAAATATATACTCATCGTTTTTTTGTATTCAATGTTGTCTCATGTGATGGGAAAAGAACTTCAGATATGGAAGAAGTGGTCTCGATTTTACCCAATCGATATCACAAACTACACACAACGAGATCATGGGAATTCGTTGGGCTCACTCCAAACTCAAGACGGAACTCCAAAGTTGAGAGCAACATCATAGTTGGCCTACTTGACACAGGTACAACACCACAAACATTATTCATCTTCATCTTTGTTGTACCGATCATTGTACTTTCACTCTTACCAGGAATCACTCCAGACTCCGACAGCTTCAAGGACGATGGCCTCGGCCCACCACCGGCAAAATGGAAAGGAAGTTGCGCCCACTCTGCCAACTTTTCAGGATGCAACAAGTAAAATCTATTTCAATTTTCGACAGCTAGATAAATGTTACTAGTTTGAGGCAAAGTCATAATACTTGCCCTTGTTTTTGCCTCTAAGCAAGCTCATTGGAGCAAAGTACTTCAAGCTGGACAAACGGCCTGATCCCAACGACATCTTGTCGCCCTTGGATACAGATGGCCATGGGACCCATACGTCGTCTACTCTAACAGGAGTCCCCATCCCTAATGCAAACCTCGAAGGCCTTGCACAGGGCACTGCACGCGGGGCTGTGCCTTCTGCTCGAGTGGCCATGTACAAGGTCTGTTGGGCCTCCTCTGGCTGCGCTGACATGGACATTCTTGCTGCGTTTGAGTCCGCCATAAGCGATGGTGTCGACGTGATATCCATATCCATAGGTGGCGTAACAGGGAGCTACACCTCGGACTCAATAGCAGTAGGTTCGTTCCACGCTATGAGGAAAGGGATCCTAACAGTGGCTTCAGCCGGCAATGATGGGCCGAAACACGGTTCCGTTGCGAACCACGCGCCTTGGCTCTTCACAGTCGGGGCTAGTGGGATGGATCGCCAGTTCAGGAGCAAAGTCGTGCTGGGAAACGGAGTCACAGTATCGGTAAGTCTTATACCTTCCCCCTGATCCCACTGTTCCATTGAACACTGGCTCAGGACAGTGATAATTTTTTCATTTGATTTTGATTTAGGGAGTCGGGATAAGCACATTTGAGCCGAAGCAGAAGCTTTATCCACTTGTGAGTGGTTTCGACACTGCCAAGAGCTCGGATACTAGGGAGGAGTCACGGTACTGCCTCGAAAACTCCATGGATCCGAAGAAGGTGAACGGGAAGCTTGTCTACTGCAAACTAGGGGAATGGGGTGCTGACTCTGTCGTCAAGGGCCTTGGAGGCGTCGGCATCCTCATTGAGAGCGACACATTTCTTGATGCTGCGCAGATCTTCATGGCTCCGGCAACCATGGTGAATTCCTCAGCAGGGAAGAGAATCAATGACTACATTCAATCAACAACGTATGTAGATTCCCACCTTTCTTCATAGCTTATAATGTAGCATTCTTGAATTTTTTCAGATAATACTTGGATTATCTGTGCAGAACACCATCTGCAGTTATAAGCAGATCAGAGGAAATCAAGATCCCAGCTCCCTTTGTAGCTTCATTTTCTTCAAGAGGTCCCAATCCAGGAACGCAGCATCTTCTCAAGGTAATTAATAGACAGAGCTAAATCAGTTCTTACCGAGCTTTTTTCGATCTGATCTCTGATGGAAAAGACACGAACAGCCCGACATAATTGCTCCTGGGATCGACATCCTAGCATCGTACACTCTTCTGAAATCACTAACCGGACTAAAAGGCGACACGCAGTATTCGAAGTTCACCTTCATGTCCGGTACGTCGATGGCGTGCCCACACGTAGCAGGCGCTGTGGCCTACGTGAAGTCGTTCCACCCCAACTGGTCTCCTGCATCCATCAGATCTGCCATCATGACTACTGGTAAAACCTTACCCAAATTCTTACTCGATTTTTTCCGTGCCTCTATTTCCAAACTCAGCCCAGCCCTAATTTCCAATTTTGCCAGTTCTACAACCACCACCATTGATTACTGAATATCCTATTTCTGCAGCAAAGCCTATGAGCTCGAGAGTAGACAAGGATGCTGAGTTTGCATACGGGGTGGGGCAGGTTAACCCGACGAGAGCCATCAGCCCCGGGCTGGTGTACGACATGGACGTCATGTCATACATCCAGTTCCTGTGCCGTGAAGGCTACAACAGAACCGGCATCGGCAGTTTAGTCAGTCAGGGACCGATAAACTGCTCGAAGCTGGTTCCTGCAAATAGTGAGGATGCAATCAACTATCCCAGTATGCAACTGGCACTCAAGAGTCAGCAAGAACCAACCGTCGGAATTTTCAGGCGGAGGGTGGTGAATGTTGGCACGCCTTTGTCGGTTTACAACGCCACCGTCAAAGCTCCGGCAGGGGTGGAGATTGTGGTGAAACCAGCTACTCTCACCTTCTCCAAGGCACTGCAGAGACGGAGCTTCAAAGTCATGGTGAAGGCGAAACCAATGCCCAATCAGGTTCTCGTTCTATCGGGCTCGCTCACGTGGAGAAGCTCTCTTTACACAGTGAGGAGTCCTATTGCTGTATATAACCCATGGGCTAATTAGAAGAACTGAATTATGCAAATAGAATTCTTTTATAGATAACCTGTAAATGTTCGCATTTGAACAATAAAAGGGACTCTGTGAATTTCTGGTGAGATACAAATTTTCCTCAACTGAGATCATGCGTATTACAAAATAAGAAAACTAAAAAAATTCTTCATTTATTCGCCTAGGGGAAAAAGAATTTCTGGAATGGATGATGTTTTTCTAGCAAGATTCAAATTAACCACACATGCTAATCCCCTTTTCGGAGTTGAGCCGGGACGAAGTCAGAGGCTGTGACGCGACTGTTTCTGGGGCAGAGCAGGCTGTGATGCGAATGTTTCTGGGGCAGAGGCAATCTGTGTCGCCTGCAATCTATGTCGGGTATCAAGCCTTCTGTTTCCCTTTTTTCACTCTTTCAAGTTCCGATTCAGCTTCTTGGAGCTGTTCTTTTAAGGCTGATACTCTCTGCTCCACCTCTTCTAATGACCCTCGAACAATGGATGCTTCGTATTGTGTCAAAAAACGGTGCGAAAATGCTTGCAAGGCTTGAACTCCACAAACCTGTTTAACAACATCAAGTGCATGTGATATATATATAACATAAAGCTCGAAGATCAAGCAACGAATAGTTGATGTTGTGAAATCTATATACCTCCTGCGGCAGCAATGGAAGCTTAGTTATGTTGAAGTCGTCGTACAACACATAGAACTGATCCAGATACTTCCGTTGCATTTGGATTCTAGCTTTGAGCAATTTTGATTCAACCACTGAAAAGTTTTAAGATTTGACAAAGATCATATAAACCGCTTGTGTAAATGAATTAATTTGATACACCACAGCATTGAAAATGAAATGTTCACCTTCTTCATCAAAAATTACTTGGTTAATAATAATATTATGAGTATCTATCTCAAATTTAGTAAGCTCCTGAACTAGTCGTTCAGTTTCATAAAGAGACAGGAACTCTGGAATGCAGACACAGATGAAAGTAGTCAAATCCTGCCAAAAAAGAGCAGTAACACATTAGGATAAGTGCCCAATATATAAAAAGCATGAGAACAAATAAGGCTTATATAACTTTATTTTATTCTTTTAAGTAAATAAAAAAGTTAGCTTCACTAACAATAATGCTGGAACCAGTCAGATGACGCTAATCAGGAAACAGAGGTAAACATAAAATTAGAGTGTTAAAAACCCATAATCATCACTCAGCGTCCATCAAATATCATGTTAATCAAATACACAGTGCGGCGAAATGATTCTAAAAAAACTAAAAATGAATCAGAGTAATTTCTTCTTATATGTCCTTGTAAGAACACCAGAGAATAAACCTCAGGTAAACAGTTAGCAGTCCATATATTTTTCATTTTTCAAAAACTAGTTGCTTAAGCAAACCAAACAATACCCAGGAAAAATAACAGAACAGAAAATGTAATAAAAAGTTCAAGGCCACACAATTTTATTTTTTCATTGCTATGCATTTTAATCTTTGCCAATAGATTGCAGCAGAAGTCACTTTTCCCAACTATATTAATTGTTAAAAAAAATCCAGGAAGCATTTAAGGTCTTACAGGATCCTTAAATTGCCTGTTTACTTGTTCAATCACATCTTGCATGCCTTCAAGCTTCCCCAAGATGTCATCTTCACCAAAATCATCGCCAACACCAAACATGCGAGTCATCTGCATGAAAAAACATGATCAACAAAATGGGCTATTTTCATTAATAACGAAATAAAAGATTGGCATTCAACATGAAGAATTTACTAAGGCAAAACATTGGAGCCATTCAGTTTAGAGAAAAGGAAAAATTGATAGAACTAAAAATTGTTCTTTTCTACATATGTTGAAGTAGATGAATCACACATCACTATCAGTGACCTTAGACAAGTTGCATAAAACAGACTCAACAAAGAAGACTGAAAGCCAAACTAACGCCTAAAGATTATTGACATCCTAGCACATGATCAAACTAATAAACAAACAAGACCTAATGAATAAAGTAATAATAAATCTTATTTGATTGACAAGAGTTAAATATGTATTTCTGATCTTACAGTCCACTTGCAGAAGTCTCACTGACTGCGTTGTATAGAAAATCCATGTCTAAAAAGTAAAAATTCCATTGCACACAGCCCATCCCCATTAACCATTAATTTTATTCACTATCTAGGAGCTTTGTATTCCCTTATGTCGCTGATTTAATTAGAAGTGCTACAAATTCAAGAATTCATTTTGAGACCTTCACGAATATATTCCAATTACTATTTTTTGAAAAGGTTACTTGAAAAGTCAGCATCCTCACCTGGCTGAACAACCCACCAAACTTATTCCTCAAACTCATCAACTTTGAAAGACCTTTCTCTAATGTCGAGGGAAATTGTAACAACCGAAGAGTGTGACCAGTTGGAGCTGTATCAAACACTATAACAGAATAATCCATAGTTTGCACTAGCCTGCATTACAAATTCAAAGAATAATCAAATTTGAGAATGAAGGAAATTAAGGCATATGAATCGGGAATGCTAGAAATCAAGTATGAATTTACATTTTAAAAGTAAAAATAATAGCAACCATAGCTCTTCAAAAAATAACTCCTACTGTTAAGATTGAAACTGAAAAAGAGGTAAAGAGCTCAACATAAAGAAACTTAAATCGATGTATTACTGAAGATAAGCAAGCATAAATGCTATAGAGCCATAGGATTAGAAGATAACTCCTAAATGTTATTAGAAAGTCAATAAACTGCTGCAAAGTTTTTGTCTTCAAAATATCGAGTTCCTCATTTGTTTACCTGAACTGCTTAAGAGATGGATAATAACCTTTTTGATTGAATTAATTAGCAGATGATCAACAGATAAAATAATCCGTCTACACTAAAAGCAAATGCAAACTTCTGATATGCATAAAAGTTTAAGCACAGGCATGACTTTGGACTTACTTGAGCATTTCTGCAAAACTCATAGCCTCATCGATTCCAGGGATCGAATTTGTCAAGTCTGACATAAACCCGTCGGCCCCATCTGCACTAAGGTTCTCCTCATTTTCCACATTAGGATCAACTTCCTAGAAGAAAAAGTCTTTACCACTAGAAAGTATAACTTGGCTATTACAACAAATACATTCAGTTTAAAGTAAAATCTGCATATGCTCCACACACTTGCTCTATTTAACATATCAATATGTCATAACAGAATATTAACCCAGTTGGAGGTATTTCAACAGATCAACATTGCATAATTAAAATAATAATCAACAACAGTTTCCAAGAGATGTGAAAACATAATCAATCAGAGATGGGCCCTACTTCTAGTTTGGACTCTATTAATCAACAGATGAAAGGAGCCAGCTCCTCGAAATGCAAAAGGATCATAAAATTCACTAAGTGTCAACCTAAAAATTTAGTCTCTATTTACATCATCACCATTCACAAATAAATTTACTAAAAGGCTCGAACTTTTTTCTGCATGCCACTTAACACGATCAAAAATCACTATCCATAACATACAAATGCATGTGGTCGTAGCCAACCTATCATCACAATTCGACTCACAAACAGAATTATGACAAGATATCGTCATAGAATTAAGGCATGAATTTCCTGACCATTGCATACAAGTTTGTGAAACCCGCAACGAGGGTGGGGGTCTTGGTGAACCTCTGCTGGAACGCATCGCTGAGGTTATGGGCGGGGTCGGTGGAGATGATGAGCACAGAGGGTCTAACGTTGGCCAGCAGAATTGACATGATTGAGCTACACGTAGTCTTCCCCACTCCGCCTTTACCGCCGACAAACACCCACTTGAGCGACTCCTGCTCCAGAATGTTCTTCACCGTGCCCTCGGGCATGTCATCGCTCGAACCCATCAATCAATCTTGATTGATTCTGCGATCCAAATACCTGTTTTTTCACGATCAATGCCGGAATATGTCCTCTTTCTTGTGTGTTTTCTCTCTGGTTTTCGGGGCCGTCTCTTCTGTGGGGAATTTATACAAACAGTTGGAGTGTGTTTGTCGAATGTTTCAGGGCACATGGATCTTGAGCCCTTGTTCGTTTGGTGGAAACCCTTGCGATTACATCGATCAAAGAATGTCTTCACCTTTATCGAATTAGCCAAATTATTCATTTAATTTGACACTAGACTATCATAGCCTAAATAAATTATGTGTAAAATTATTAACTAATTTTCAAGACTTCCACGCTATTTCACAAATAAGACAAGGGTAAAAGTGGCAAAAATAAAGAAAAAATATTTCATTTGTCTAATTGGGATTGATTAGAGGTGACAAAAGTAGCGGGTTTGGTCGATCTGACCTGATCCATCGGGCTTTAATACTTTTTTGGGTTGGACTAGGTCGAGCCAAAAAATCAAACAGATAAATATGAAGCTCAGCCCAGCTCCGGGCAGGCTTTTCAATGGGCGGGCTAAACCCAATCAATTTTTTTAATTTCTTTAACTTATAAAATTGTATATTTAATTATAAAAAATAAATAACTATGTAAAATAATAATTTAAATCTAGAACCTAGTAATTTAACATCAACCATAACAATATTAAAAGATCAAAATTATATGCTAATACAACAAAAAATAAATTAAAACACCAGAGTCATAATCTAAAGTAGTAAATAATCCAAAATAAAATAATAAACAATTTAAAAAGAGAATTAAACAGAAAGATAAGAATAAAGACAAAAAAAATAAAGAGAAACAAAAAAATTAATAGGTAATAAAAATATATATTTATCAGGCTAGTTTTTTAGCTCGAAAACTCCAGGTTTTTTTTGGCCCGGAGCCCGCCTGGCCCGAGATTTTCCCGGGCGAACTTTTTAGGCTTGATTTTTTCGAATCTCTTATTTTTGAAACTCAATCTAGCCCAAACACCAGGTACCCCGGGCTGAGCCCATTTTGTCGGCTCTAAGGTTAATGGCCAATTGATGGAGTCAAAGACGAGCTAGAGGGGGGTAGTGGAAAAACTAGGTTGCACTACAATTTTATGAAAATATAAGGATATTTTTGTTAGAGTTGATTAACTCTGACTAAGTCTCCTCATTTCAATGAGTTAGTTTGTTTGTATAGTTTTGCCGTTTCTTCTCTTTGGTGTGCAGGTTACGACATGTTTCGCGGGATGCGATGGTAACACACTAAAGAACACAGAAACAGATCGCTAGAGATCAGGTGGACTAAGTCAGTTCAGTTCCTACTTTCTAGGAGCAAGTTAAGCAACCATCTACCATGACTTAGTCACATCTTTAGTGGGTCGGTTAGGTGGTCCAAGACATGCGGTGAAGGCCTCTCAAGCGTCTATAAAAGGAGAGCCAAAGCAACCGGAAAAGTCGCAACTCTTGAAGTATCAACTGAAGATCTGTTTATGTTGTTGAGTCTGTTTTGTAACATTTCCAATATCACACGAGTGTTTTAACTTCTAATGGTGTTAGAAGGTTGTTCTTTTTAGTACACGAGTGTGTGAGGAAATCTTTAGTATTTTCATATATCTTGAGAGATAGCTTCTTAGCTTTTCATAGATCTCGATAGATAGTTTTAGTACTCAACTTTCCGACTTTATCTTGTGGTAAAGTAGTGAGTTTTGTAACGTCATTTGTAAATCTTATAGTGAATAATTTCGCCATATTGGCATCTCTGATTATAATTTAATCAGAGAAAAGTTTTACCGTGTTCTTCAAGTTTTTAATTCGTTGTTTTACTCGTGTGTGTAGATAACGATCACATAACAGTTTTGTCTTTAAGCAACAACACTTTCAATTGGTATCGAGCTTACACTCGATACACTGAGTGAGATCCTGTCAGGTATCTTCGCTATAATTTCGCCATGGATTCAAACAATTCTGGGTATTATCTACCACCAATCTTGGATGGATCGAATTATTCATACTGGAAGACCAGAATTCGATCATACATCAAGTCCATTGATGTCAAAGCATGGCAGTCCGTGGAGAACGGATGGTCAGTCCCAAAGACCACTGATGTTCAGGGCGATGTTACCCCAACACCGTTTGCACAGTGGACACGAGATCAGGTTGACGACGTAAACTTCAACGAGAAGGCCCTCAATGCCATTTACGCATCCGTGGACATGACAATGTTCAAATTGATCAAGAACAACGTCTGCGAAGATCGTGGGATGTTCTTCAACGACATTGTGAGGGTGATACAAGCATAAATGAGTCTCGACCGATTCTCACTTCCAAATTCGAGAATATGAAGATGGGAGAAGAAGAGAACATCAACGACTACACCAAGAGGATATTAGATATCGCCAATGAGTGTCAAGATCTTGGTGATGCGATAAGTAACAAGTTCTTTGGTGTCGAGCTCTTGAACCTTACCCACAAGATTTGAGATGAAGGTCACGGCTATTGAAACGTCTCAAACGGTTGCAGACATTGAGTTCATGGATCTCATGAATTCACTCAAGACATACGAGATAAATCTGGAGGAGAAAGGTGCAATCAATAAGAAGCCGACTGTTGCCTTCACTGCTGGCGCAACATCTAGTGGAACATCGCGGAAGATAATTGAGTTGGATGATGAAGAAGAGTTGCAGGAGATCAAAGCTGGCGATGATGTTGCTCTAATCACCAGGAAATTCAACACTATGGTAAGGAAGATGAACAAGGAGAAAGCTCAAGCCAGGCCTATGGATCAAAGTCATCGAATGGTAGAATATCCGTCTTCAAAACCTCAAAGCTTCACTCCACCAAGACCAGTGAGGAAGTCTTTTCCTCGGACACGTTTAGGTATGATTCCTCCAACATTGAAGGTATCGATGCCGTGAATGAAAAGGGTATGGTCACTATGCAAACCAGTGTGCAAACACGCTAAGAAAGAGAGGAAAGTCGTACTGGGTATCATGGAGTGATGACGGTCGAGTTCTTCAAGAGGTAAATAATGACAGCGATCTGCGACCAGACCTTACACAAAGACTCCACGTCGCAGCTTCCAAAACATTGTCGACGACGAGGGAGATGCGATCGGTTTTGATCCGAGATCAAACAGGTATGGTCTCGACTATTATTCAAGTTTGTTTTGCTTAAATGCTCTTGTGAATGATACAGATTGTGAGGCGATTACGATGAAGACTCTATCGCCATAGTACAAGAGTTGAAAAAGCTATCTGACGAGCTACTTGAAAATGGAAAGGACAAAGTCGAGACCTTGAGCTCACATCAAGAGAAAACATGAGGCTGAAAGCATCTTTGGCTAAGCTTGAAGTCTTGGTAACACAAAGGGAAGTCGAACTAAACAAGGTGACATGTCAACTTGAAGTGGCACAAGGTACGTTCAGAAAGTGGAACACAGGTACGTCTAAATTAGATGATGCGTTGTTAATGGGTAAATCGATCATGCTTGGTTTAGGTTTTACGATGTTCCTAACATCATTGTTTCCACAATTGTCGCCACAAATGGGAAACCATTCGTTAAAGAAGGTGAACCGGTAAAAGGGTAAAATGACATGAAGAAAACATAGAAAATACGTATGTCATTCCGCTCTACACTGGTCACATTAGGCCTTCATTATAAGCGAAGGTGATTTTAATGGACATAGGATGATGCTAGGTCGTGTTATATGAACACTACGTATGGACCCAGGCGCTCGTCACACACTGCAGCAAACACGACCAACAAGGGAACTGACTCAAAGAGAGTTTGGGTCAGGAAAGATGATATAAAATGCCATGTTGTTTATACTGCATTGAAAACTAACATTTCAGGTTCATGGTATTTTGATAGCGGCTGTTCCCGTCACATGACTGGTAACAGAAGCTGCCTCTCCAACTACGAGTCGTATGACGGAGGCAGTGTATCATTTGGAGGTGGTTCTAAAGGAAAAATCATAGGCAAAAGACTCCTAAATGTCCAAGGTTTACCTAGCCTCAAGAATGTCTTGCACGTACAAGGTTTAATGGCAAATCTTATAAGCATAAGTCAATTATGTGACGAAGAGTTGCAAGTGAAATTTGACAAAGATTCTTGTGAGGTCTATGATGGTAAGAACACATGTCTCATGAAAGGACAAAGGTCAGCCGATAATTGTTATATGACCGACGAACCAAAGTGCAATAAGGCACAAATAGATGAGAGTGTGTTATGGCATCAAAAGTTAGGACATACTAACTTTAGAAATCTTGACAGGTTAAACAAGATGGAAGTAGTACGTGGACTACCCAAGCTGGCAGAAGCTGGAAAGGTGGTCTGTGGTGATTGTCAAAGGGGAAAACAGACCCATGTTCCCCACGCTGTTGTACAACATCGCGAACAACATTATGATACAACACGATGTTTTGAAGCGCTTCACATGGATTTATTAGGGCTGTCGAGATCGAAAGCTTGGGTGGCAAGAGGTATACATATGTCATTGTGGATGATTTTTCAAGGTACACATGGACATTCTTTTTACGAGAAAAATCAGACACGTTTGAAACGTTTAAAATCCTCTTTGCTAGAATTTTTAACGTGTTTGGTGTTCAAGTGTCAAGGATCCGATCAGATCATGGAAGAGAGTTCGAGAATATCTCTTTCATAAATTTTTGTGAGAAAAAGGGAATTTTCCAAGAATTCTCCGTGCCAAAAACACCTCAACAAAATGGTGTAGTTGAGCGCAAGAATCGAAATCTAATAGAAATGACACGAGTTATGTTAAGCTCGAAAGGTCTGTCCAAACATTTTTGGGCAGAGGCTGTTAACACCGCATGTAATTTTAACAATCGCGTGAACATTCGACCAGGTTCCTTCAAAACACCGTATGAAATTCTGAAAGGAAGGAAACCTAATCTCAAATATTTTCACGTGTTTGGGTGTGTATGCTACATCTTGAATGATAGAGAGTATCTCACCAAGTTTGATGAGAAAAGTGATAAATGAATTTTCGTATGATACTCTCTAAATAGTCAAGCATACCGTGTGTATAATTTGAGATTACGGACCATTCAAGAGTCCGTAAATATTGTTTTTGATGATCTTGCTAATCTCGCAGGGAAAAGGCAAGATGAAAATGTGACTGAATTGATAGAAGATTCAGAGAATCCTGTCCAACAGGATGTTTGCAGTAGTGAGGTCACCACTGTTGAAGCCACAGCCACTGGAACATCTGCACAAACATCTGAAAGTTCCAGTGACACGGAGGATGAAGCTGAAACTGACGTCCAACAACAAGAAAGATGAGATCCTCCAGGAAGAATACGTAAGAATCATCCAATCTCTCAAATCATAGGCGATGTTCAAGATGGTATTCGAACACGAGGTACAACACCATTGAACTACAGAGAGATGGTATGTTTTTCATCTATATGTGCTTCAATGCCAGGTTTTATATGTTTCGTCTCTAAAATTGAGCCTAAGAACATAAAAGAAGCTTTGGGTGATGAGTTCTGGGTCGTTGCTATGCATGATGAACTTAACCAATTTGTTCGAAATGATGTGTGGTATCTTGTTTGAGACACATTGGCGATGTGAATGTGATCGGAATAAAGTGGATTTTCAAGAACAAATCGGACGAATTTGGTGTCATAATTCGCAACAAAGCCAGACTTGTCGCACAAGGATATACTCAAGTGGAAGGCATCGACTTTGACGATACATTTGCACCGGTTGCACGCATTGAGTCCATACGGTTGCTCCTAGCCATTGCATGTTATTTGAACATCAAGCTATATCAAATGGATGTCAAAGGAGCATTCCTAAATGGTGAACTCAAAGAAGAGGTATATGTCGAACAGCCCAAGGGATTTGAAGATCCACATAAGCCTAACCATGTTTTCAGGTTAAAGAAAGCATTATACGGTCTCAAGCAAGCACCGAGAGCATGGTATGGTCATTTAACAAAGTTCTTAATTGATTTCGGGTTTGTTCGAGGGAATGCTGATAGAACATTGTTTATAAAACGAAATCAGCACAACATACTTATCACACAAATTTATGTTGATGATATGATAGTTGGATCTACCTCACAAACAATGCTTGATGAGTTTGCAGGTGCTATGTCGTCTAAATTTGAGATGAGCATGGTAGGAGAACTAACGTATTTCTTAGGTCTCCAAGTCAAGCAGATGGATGATGGAATTTTCGTGTCCCAAAGCAAGTATGCGAGGGATATGGTGAAAAAATTCGAGCTGGAAGGAGCAAAGCATATGAAAACGCCAATGGGGTCAAGTGACAAACTGACCAGAGATGATGCTGGAGAAGATGTTGATACAACACTCTACAGATCAATGATAGGAAGTCTCCTATATCTCACAGCCACACGACCAGATTTAATGTTCAGCGTGTGTGTTTGCGCTAGGTACCAAGCTAAGCCTAAAATGTCACATTTAAAGGCTGTCAAACGTGTTATCAGGTATGTTTCTGGAACACTGGACCTTGGCATTTTCTTTTCAAAAGATACGAACACGAATTTGGTTGGATTTAGTGATTCGGATTGGGCTGGAGATACGGATGATAGAAAGAGTACGAGTGGGGGCTGTTTTTATCTTGGAAATAATTTGGTGTTGTGGCATAGTCGCAAACAAAATTGTGTTTCTTTATCTCTCGTCGAGATGCGTGTAGTGGGAAGTTGTTGTACACAACTCCTTTGGTTGAAACAAATGCTTAACGACTATGGTATTGTGAGCACCGAGCTTTTGATATCTTGTGATAACATAAGTGCAATCAATATCTCTAAGAACCACATTCAACATTCTAGACGAAACACATAGATATACGACACCACTTTATAAGAGATTTGGTGGAGGATGAGGTAATCAAGTTAGAATATGTGAAAACCGAAAACCAAATCGCTGATATTTTCACAAAGCCCTTAGATCACGAGAGATTTACGAGTCTTCGTAGATCTCTTGGTCTTTGCTCTCGCCAATAAAGCTTGAATGTATTTGTTTGTATCACAAAAATTGATATATCTGAAGGTGATACAACTGGTTATTTGATGACACTTACTGTGTTGATTTGTGTTATCTAACATGTTCTCCTAACAGACAGCTCAATATGATGAAGAATATTTAGTAATACAGAAAAACACCAAAGTAGTTTGGGAGGCACGGCGTCGTAGCGATGATGCTACCTTACAAAACAGTGCAGCCATGATTGCTTTCGAAAGCCTGCCAATAGTGCAATCGAATTTTACATGGGGCTGTATTTATATGTTTTATTCTGATTAAAATGAGTCTATGTTTATGGAGATGTTATGATAACATTCGGTGAAGTACCCCTAAAAATCCGTGAGCAATCCCAGAATTTTTGGAATTTCTGTTCCTTTAATCCCCTATCTTTTTGGAGATATCAGCGTAAAATTGGTTAAGTGGTATCACATTTATTTGATCTGATTGTGTCTCAACAAATTCCCATATTTATCTCCTATTTAATGGCACCGTATGATGTGGAGTTGGTTCCTTTAAATTAGGGTTTGTTACAAGAGATATTTTTTGGATTTAAATCACATCACCTGCATGCCTATCCACTTACCTGCAACGCTGCCTATAAATCTGCCACACTGACACGGTCATTTCACTCATCAATCACCGTGTTATACTCATTGCACAAAGGCTGAAACGCTTCATTTCATCACTCTCTTTTATTTTGGTACGTTTAATCTCTCTCTCTCCAGAAAATAATGGATCCAGCCACCTCCGCCTTGCTCGCTGGGTTTGCTAAGTTTCTAGAAAGCTCACCGGAAATGCAACAAGCACTGGCGACGACCCAAACACCGCTTGAGACACCTGGACCAAGCACGACTCCGGTGGTACCAGAAAAGGTTCTAGCTCTTGAAATGAAACCCGTGAAGGCAACTCCCATTCTGACAATATATCCCAAGAAGGTGAAGCGTCGAAGCAAACGGAGAAGGGAGTGAAAAGAAAGAGGGGAAAATTTCCAACAAGAAGATCGGAGCGTATACCACGGCAAGCACGTCTACAAGGCCTAGGATCACCGGTCCATGTCGACATTACTGGGGAGGAACCGGTAATTTTTCTACCGACAAAGGAACAAAAGGAAAAGAGTGTCCCTCCTCCTAGAGATCTCTCACCAGAGTTTAACAAACCGCGTGATGGCCAGACTGCTACTGAGTCATCCTCCGAGTCAGAAGGAGAAACATGGGTTTCCCGGAGTGACTCCTCAGATCCTCAGGAAGACGACGAAGGTTCGAAACCATAAGAGCGCGACCAACCTGATTCAGACTCCAGTGAGGACGACATCTCACTAGGCAAAATTCTTCAGGAGCTTAAGAAAGCAGCAAGATTGAAGGGAAATAAGAGAGTACGGTAAAGACTACCAGATCCACTGTTCCGCCCACTGTTCCCACAACCATTACAACCTCTGTTCCTCTGACTGTTCCAACGACATCTCCATCCACTGATCCACCGGCACCTCCGAGTCCCTACTCTGAGAAAGAAAATTGGGATTCTAGTTCCGAGAATCCATCAATGTTTGCTGATTCAGACATTGAAGTGGAAAGAGCCATCTCTTTCAAGTTTTACTCAAAGGAATGCCAAAAGCGTTGGGAGCAATTCAAGCACCTAAAATGCTTGAATGAGAGAAAAATTGACGAGGTAACTTTTGCCCAGAATAATCTTGTTGAATTCTTGAAAGAACGTGGTCTATTTCAAACTGTTTCGGCTATTCATCCCTACCCCAAAAACGTGATAAGGCATGTGTATGCAAACATGGACAAATCTTTTGCTGAGTGTACATCAAACAAATACTGTAAGGTGTATTATAGGCGTCGGGTTTTTAATATTACTGCATGTGTGATCAATGAATTTTATGGGATTGATGAGTTGATAAGTGATGTAACTGTTGATGATGCTGATGAGATCGCAAAAGAAATAACAGGATGAAGGGTTAAGAAGTGGAAGAGTCCTATGTCCAGTGGGAGTTTAACATATCGCATTACATCGCTTAAATTGATGATGACTAATTGGCTTGTGTCGTCAAACAAGACAAGAGTTACTATGCAACATGGTATTCTATTGTACAAGATTGGAAAGGGTATACCATTCAACTTAGGTAAGTTGGTGGTAGAACAAATAGGTGCGATTGCGGTAAAGTAATCCATCTTTACTCGTTTCCATCATCTGTTATATCAATTGTTGAAGAAAGCAGGTCCGCGGATGGACCACGTGACGTCTTTGTTCGAGGACTTTCAACAATTCTCCATTAGCAACACCTTGTTCTCGGGAATAAGCTTCCAAATTTGCCATGGAATAATCCTCAAAATCCACGGATGGACAAGATTCAAGCTAGATTCGAAGAGATGATTTCATTGCCCGGTCAGTGTGTGTCTTCTTTGAACGCTACAAAACTCGAACAAGTCTTTCTCGACTGTAAGGTCACTCGGCTTGAAGTAACAGAGTTTAAGGATTGACTTGCTTGGCCTCCTTTCTTCTCAAAAAGGGAGATCAAGTAGGGGGGAAGGTGGAATGTCAGTGGGCGTGGAAATATGGCGTGGACGAATGAAGACATTTGAAATGTTTCTTTGGTGATAAACTTTTGAATTTTAATTGTTTTTGGAACATGTTGTGTTGGTTGTTTGATGATCTTTGGACATCCTATGGTTCTTATGGACTTTAATAGTTTTGCTTATCAATTGCATGATGTCTCATTGTTTTAGTGATTGAATGGTTTACTAATCGATGGTTACATTGTTTTATGATTGTTGATGAATGTGTGGCAGGAACTGTTAAGAGGATATTTACGTAAATAGGGGGAGAATATTCACAGGGGGAGTGTTTCTTGTTTTTATGTATATATTTGGGATTCAGGGGGAGTACTGTATATATATATACTGTACATTTTTGTGTATATGAAGGTTTTGCGAAGAAAGGCAAAAAGGGGGAGTTTGTTAGAGTTGATTAACTCTGACTAAGTCTCCTCATTTCAAGGAGTTAGTTTTTTTGTATAGTTTTGCCGTTTCTTCTCTTTGGTATGCAGGTTACGACATGTTTCGCAGGATGCGATGGTAACACACTGAAGAACACGAAGCAGTTGCTAGAGATCGGTGGACTAAGTCGATTCGGTTCCTACTTTCCGGGAGCAAGTTAAGCAACCATCTACCACGGCTTAGTCACATCTTTAGTGGGCGGTTAGTGGTCCAAGACATCTGTTGAAGGCCTCTCAACGTCTATAAAAGGAGGCCAAAGCAAGCGCAAAGTCTTGCAACTCTTGAAGTATCAACTAAAGATCTGTTTATGTTGTTGAGTCATTTTGTAACATTTCCAATATCACACGAGTGTTTTAACTTCTAATGGTGTTAGAAGGTTGTTCTTTTTAGTACACGAGTGTTGTGAGGAAATCTTTAGTATTTTCATATATCTTGAGAGATAGCTTCTTAGCTTTTCATAGATCTCGATAGATAGTTTTAGTACTCAACTTTCCGACTTTATCTTGTGGTAAAGTAGTGAGTTTTGTAACGTTATTTGTAAATCTTATAGTGAATAATTTCGCTTATATTGGCATCTGATTATAATTTAATCAGAAAAGTTTTACCGTGTTCTTCAAGTTTTTAATTCATTGTTTTACTCGTGTGTGGATAACGATCACATATGATTTTGTGTTTAGGCGAAGCAACACTTTCAATTGGTCATTATTTTACATATAGTAAAAAATTTAAACATCATAATTAAAGCAGTAGATGAAATTGAGGAATAGAGCTAAACTGCTTTGATTACAAAAAAATAGTATCAATCATTAGTTTAGAATATTCAAACCAAAATATGGCACCAAACTGTCACATAACAACCTTTCAACATGGTTTTAAAAATGGGCAAAAAGTGCAAATCACCACATGTCATATGATACCCTAAACATATCTAATATATATTTCAAGCAACCTCGATATCTACCATTTCAATTATTATATTATTAAGCTTACTTCATGCGGTCTAAAATTCTATAATGAAGTTAATTATATAGTTTAGATATAATTTATCATATAAGAATCTAATATATAAGCCCAATCATAACACAAATTATAAGTAAAGAAATTAAATATGAAAGAGTAAAAGAAGAACTTATAGAAGAAAATTTTTAACACTCAGAAATATTTTTTTACCAAATTCTCCAACTCTCAAACTCTGCCTCTCTATACCATGAGTCCCTCTATTTATACAAGAGTAAGGGATCCAACAAACTTGGAACCTAAAAATTTAGAGATAATATTATTGTCATAGTAATAGTGAACAAGACGGTTCATTTATTAAAGCCCTAAAGGTAATTATTACCCTTTATAAAATTTAATGCACACATCCATCCAATATCAAACCCACATTTGTATAAAATAGCTTCATGTTGTCTTCTACTGTAATGAGCATCTCATTGTTCTTTGTATTTGATAGCTTGAATTTCTGTTGTCTTGACTTTGTGAACCATCTTTTGAAGATTTTTATACAATCCTTCATTATTGAACAAAGATTTTATTTCCATTGGATGATCATGACACGTATTAGTTTCATGATCAAAATTACATTGTTCTTGCAATTGCCAAAATGAACTTTTATTTGTTTTCATTCTCCCCTACTGATTTCAGCCTTAGTGGCATTATTTGAATAAAATATGAGAGCATTTCCTTAGGGAATGTGTTACATATGTAACAATGTTCATTATAATGAGTTGGACATTTGTCTGTAAGTGGTGTCAAAATTCTGTAATTTAAGAATTTATACTCCATTATTAAGAAGTTGGTGCAGAGGAAGAAGATTCTCATTTTTTTCTTCAAATCTTTCAACAATGTATCTTTGATTGCCTCAAAGATATATTCAATGGATACCTGCTCCTTTGGATCCTGTGATTATTGCATTTCTTTTGCATTCTTTCTCGAAGAAGCCACTAATATCCGATTGTTCTGAAATTTGGGACATATTGTCCTCTTCAAATTTTGAAATCAAATCTTTTTTCATTTCATCAACATATATTGAAATCAAATTTTTATTTGAAAATTATCTCCGATTGTAACTTCAACTTTCTAGTGATAAATTGAAAGGGGAAGAAGATTCTTTTTGAAGTTGAAGCCATATTTGTTCTTTATAAAAACTTATTTTTCTCTTTAATATTGCAAATTATATCAATTCCAAAAAAATATTTTGTTTCAGTGTTTTCTCTGCACATTTTATCTCAGAAATTTTAATATGAAATCCTTTTAATACAAGTAATTTTTTGTTTAGTATAACTGAATGCATGATACTATTTCCAAATCCAAGGAATTAAAAATTCAAATAAAAAGTAGAAGGAAGGAATTTCTTCCATACAAATACATTTATCTTGTTTTTCTAAAACCTTTGGTGAATTTATTCACTCATTCTTCAAATAATTCTTTGAAAATATCTGATAAATTTTATGATAGTATCAAAATATTGTCATCATTCTACAAACCATAAATGTATTTCATATTTATAAACTTCTGGACATATTTTTATAAACCAAGAGCATTTTCTTTTATCATTCTCGTATAAGATAACATTATCAAAGACATCCTTATAATCCCAATAATTATATTTAATGAGATTATTAGTATGTGGATAACCAAATTCTTTATTTCTTTGGGGAGAAATGCCCACATTCTTCCATGTATCACATTTTTAATTACAATTTTGTTGAAGTTATAAACTTCTTCATTCTTTCCAGTGATAAAATGCGTAATTTCGCATCCATTATTCTTGAGAATATAGTCATATTAATATATGACTTTGCATTCTCCATATACATTACCATCAATATCCATGGGTTATTTTTACATTTCAAATCATTATTTTCTAATAAGAGTATAATTCTTTGTTTTTCATTCATGAAATAAGTGATGATACCTTCTTCTTCACTTTCATTCCCCACTATACTATAAGCGCTTGATTTTGAGAAGAAGAAGAAGAAGTATTACCTTTCTTTTGTTATTTATTCTCATCCTATTGTTGAAGTTGGCTTTAGAGTTCATTGTGAATTAATAGTGAGAATTAATATTGATTTTTATAAGCTATAATATTTTGTTCATTAACATAATTTATTTTTTTGTGTTGCATTATTTTAGCTTTTTAAGTTATTATGGATTGTTTGTTTAGTCATTTATAATGAATTAAATTATTAGATTTTTTCAAGATATAAGTTTTAACCCCTTGATTATTGTATTATACTATTAAAGATAATTTAGTTCTTTGAAATATGAATATTACAACACATTAGAAAAATGAATTTAGTTATCTACACTAATTTTTATTTTTTTAAGGGTAAATATCAATTTAAACCCTAAACTATACATGTTTTTATCAAAAATATCATGTACTTTCAAAAATATCAATTTAAACCCCAAACTATCATATTTGTATCAATTTAAACCCCAAACTATCCTGAATACAGGGGCATTTTTGATACAAATATGATAGTTTGGGGTTTAAATTGATATTTTTGAAAGTTCGGGATAGTTTTGATAAAACATGTATAGTTTAGGGTTTAAATTGATATTTACCCTTTTTTTAATGTTGTGATGTAAATTAAAAGGTATTATAATGTCCTTTATTTCTAATTTTATTATACAAAAATTAATAAAAAAAATTAAATTATTATGAATTAGGTCATTGATGAAAATATCAGGCTATGTTACTGGATGGAATGAGTATTTGTTAAGTCCGAGAGCATAATGACAGGTTGTTGGGAAAATTCCTTAATTTGTTAGGAACAACTCTATCTTAATTATGTGTTTTGATTAGATCCCAAAACCTCTAATGATTTGTTCTGCTCATGTAACTTATGGAACTCACTTGTTTTGGAGATAATCGTTTTTGTTACAGGTTTCAATAGAAGAAGCTTGGACAGGCCCAAAACTAAAAGAGTTCAAGCAATATTGAAGTAAGCCATACTGATAGGAGTATCAGTACCAGCGCAACTGATAGAAGCTCAGCTGAAGGATCGTGTATTGAAGATTGAAGACTGAAGTCATACCAACTGATGTCTGAAGACTGAAGTATAGTCATGCTGATGAACAGAGCTATTGGAGTGAAGTCAAAGACTGAAGACTGACGTCGGGAAGACTGAAGAATGAAGACTGAATATCAGAGACTGAAGACTCATCGCTGCTGGAAGCAAAATAGTCGAAGATATGACTAAGTGTCATACCAGCAATTGATTGCCCATGCTGGAAAGTCAAAGCTAGCTACCAAAAGTTAAAGCTGACTACTAGAAGTTAAAGCTGGCAACTTGAAGTCAACGTTACTGGTCTATAGTCAAAGCTGATGACAAGTAGTCAAAGTTGGTGATACCAAGTCAAAGCTGGCTAATGAAAAGTCAAAGCTAGCTATTTGTACGCTAAGCTGAAAGCATCATACTGACCTAGGTTCTCAAACTGATAAAAAAACAGGAGTACAGCCTGTTGATAAAAGACTGTGCAATCTCAACTGGTCCAACCTGAAGTCGACGTACTGAGAAACACGGAGTCAACTCAATTGGAAAAACACGGAGACATTTAAGACTTGAATGTTCTCCACATGTTGTATAGTATCTGCAAAAAATCCTGACATGCTAGAAGATCTCTTAAGAGTTACAGAGCTATAATGTATGATGATGCAGACCCTGACAGCAACATACGATGATTCAAATGGAAAGAATTCAAATGGCAAATAGAAGGATATGATAGATATTTCCTCCAATCACACTATTCATCATCCACTCTATAAATACGCACAAAATCTAACCTTTGAAGGTAACCGAAACGTTGCACATACGGATATTCTCAAGCACTCATAGCTCAAAGCTCAAGAACATTTAACCAACGATTTCGAAGAAATGAATGTTGGGCGGTGATAATGATCGGGCCATTGGTGATGACCTCATACATGCGGAAATGTTGGGAGGTGAGGTAGCTCTTGAGTCTGAACTTTCATATCTCACAGTTGTCTACCATAAATATGGGGAGAGAACTTAACCTGCTATAGTTAGTTTCCATCACAACGAATATGTAGCAGTGTGCAAATTATATATGATTTTAAGGATCAGTTCTGATACTGATAAGCCTCATTTTTACCTGATTTATAAGGCTATATTCATTTTATTTATAATTGGTAAGTGATTTTTTGAGCTGTCTTTTGATATATTTATGTTTACCTTGGAAGATATTATGCCGTGTGTATTTCATGTCATTTTAGCACACGTTTTGATGTAAAAAAGGTGGATCACGATAAAGAGGAATTAGCTAGCCCGGTCGCGAGCTTGTGCGAAGAATATCTGTTTAGATACGACGTTAAATATGATGAAATGGTTATGAGAATTATGGATGTGAAAAGTTTACAATGTTAAAGAACATCTCGATAGGAGTCCATAGGCGCAAACGGATCGTAATTCGAAGTCCGAACGAGAGAGAACGGAACGAAACAGCGAAGTCGCGCAATGCACAATCGCGAGAAACACGTCTCACGAGATTTGCTCGCGACCCAAGGTAGCGAGACAAACTCGCGAGGAGCAATGGAAGAGCAGCAATTTGAATGTTCGCGAGTTTGCTTTGCGAGTTAATCTCGCGAGGAAGCATGGGAGCGCACAGTGAGATTGATTCGCGACATTCCATCGCGACTATTGCTCGCAAGAGAGTCTAGCGAGCCATCACGTCCTAGGTTTTAAATATTTACGTGCAGGTTTTCAGAGATGGGGGACAGATGATCAAACAAACACATTTTACAATACAGAACACATATTTTTGCTTTCTTTCTTCTGCACGTTTTCCAGAATAGTTTATTAGATTAGTTTTCAATTCCTTCTAGTATTCTAATTGTTTTGATTCATGTTTTCATAGTTCAGTTGTTATTCAAGTTCAGTTTTATTTCTGGATTCAAGTGCTACATTGTGCATCGTAGAATCATACGGTTTTATTTATCTATTTCTGTTTATGTTATTTTTATTTATTTAGTATTTTAGTAATTTAATTATGCGTATCTAATTTCCATATTGATTCTAGGGTTTGTATGTCTGACTAGATTTCTATGATTGATCTGTTGATACCGTTTTTCCGTCTCATTCATGATTTATGATTCTTGGCTTTAATTCTCATGTGTTGGTATCTGGCCAATATTAATGCATGCTAGTTATGTGATTGATGTCCTGACGGAATTAATTACATAGTCGATAGCTTGAATACATAATACAGTTTTTACCTTGAGACCTGGCGGAGATAGGTGAACTGTAGGAGGTTAATCTTTGTGTGCTTTTGGTAATTAGCTTACTTCTCTTGAGACCCGACGGAGATAGAGTTTAGGCTAACCTACTACTATAGACTGTCCTGGCGGAAACTATAGTTACATTAGTGATCCTTCATATGAATGTGGATTAAATTGATAAACAGATTAATAGGTTAATTGTGTGAATCTGGTTAGGTTAAGTACATCCCTAGGGTTAGTCTTTTATATCTGGTTTTATTCCTTATTTATTTTTTAGTCTAGTTTTATTATTATATCTCTCTTGATAAATTGTTGCCTGAATAATAATCAAGATTCTGTGTTGATTAATTGTTGTGTTCTCGAGTCGCAGTCCCTGTGGATACGATATAATATAATTGTTGTTTTACTATCATTTATTTGGTAGGAAATCTAGCGATCAAATTTTGGCGCCGTTGCTGGGGACTATTTAGATTGCATAGTGATAATTTTCTGAATTGTAGTTATTAATTCAGGTTTATAAAAAAATAAAAAAATATTATTTATGTGTTGCTTCTTAGATCTGATCTGGTTTTTATCTCTCTGTGCCGTGCATGATTATAAGATCCCAAAGGAAAGAAATTATTCCATTGGATCTTGAGATTGAAAGATCACATAAGAGAGAGAGCCAAGAAAAAAGACAACAAGCGATGGCGGATAGACAACCTCAAGGCCATGATCGGATGGTCGAGATGGAAGAGATGTTAGCTGCCATGCAACGCCAACTGGCGTTGAATAATCAGATGGGCCCGATTGGTGGACGAGCACAGCCCATACCGCTCAACCACATGTATAGGCCACCGACGGATCAATTCCAAGGTGGAGGATGGGGGGCCGAATGTCAATGCCAATAACTTTGAGTTAAACTCTGCCCTCATCAGCATGATACAAGCGGAGCAGTTTGAGGGAGGGGTGACTGAAGACCCCAATGCACACTTGGAAGCGTTCTTGGATATCTGTGAAACTATCAAGCAAAACGGAGTGCCAGCTGATGCAATCCGGATGCGGATGTTTATAATCTCATTGAGGAGCCAAGCGAAAGAGTGGTTCAAGAGCTTGGACAGATCACGGATTACCACGTGGGAGCAGCTCTGTGAGAAGTTTCTATCCAAATACTTCCCACCTGCCAAGGCACAAAAGATCATTGCTGAGATCTCCCATTTTTCACAACTAGTAGATGAGTCGTTATTTGAGGCTTGAGAGCGATTCAGAAACCTACTCCGCAAGTGTCCACAGCATGGGTTTTCACCTGAGCAACAAGTGACACAATTTTATAGTGGACTCAATGCTAACACCCGTAGCATTATTGATGCGTCAGCCGGAGGATGTCTTCTTAATCGAGGAATAGATGAAGCATTGAGAATTATTGAGGAGATGGCATCCAATAGCTATCAATGGCCGATGGAGAGACAACCGGTCAAAAGAGTGGCTACTACAGAGTTGGATGATAAGTATGATGATTTGTTAGAAAAATTCACAACTCTGCAGAAGGAGTACGAGGCCGAGAGGAAAGGACAGATGACTGTGGCCATGGCGCAGAACATTGAAGAGGTTCACTATGTGAACCAAAGGAACAATTTTCAGGGGAACCAAAGTGGGAATCCACCATATCATCCCAACAATAGGAATCACCCCAATTTTTCCTATGCTAATGTGCAGAATGCTCAGCAACCACCACCTGGTTTTGCTGCGAATAATGGGATGATTATGGAGCCTAAGAAGCTGAGCCTTGAAGAGATGATGCAACAAGTGTTGACGAGCAATCAGCAAATAGCAGCGAGTCACCAAAAAATTGTGGCTCAACAAAATATTCAGATTCAGCAGCTTGGGAATAGGTTGAACACTCTGGAGAGCACAGTCAATGCCATTAACAACACGGTGATAGCCCTTGGAAAACAAGTAAAGATGATAGAGAACCAAGTGGGGCAGATGGCCAATAAAAGAGCTGGGATGCACAGGCAAGGGAAATTCCCAAGCAACATTGAACAGAATCCTAAGAATCATATACCTCCGAATCAGTGTAATGCAATTTATTTGAGGAGCGGAGCATCCTATACTAATCACCTGGAGCATGAAGGGGAAGAATTGGATGAGCAAAGAGACGAAGAGGGCCAGTCGGATGAATTGACAGATTCTCGCCTCGCGAGTGCCTCTTGCGATTCACTGTTGCGAGGAAAGCCTCGCTAGATGAAGAATCTCGCCTCGCGACCTTACCTCGCAAGGAAGGGTCGCGAGGTGAACTCGCGAAGACTGATAGAGAAAGCATAGCAACCTTACCTCGCGATGATACCTCGCGAGCGAAAAACGTGAAGACAGACGGGGGAGGCATCTCGAGAGTGCCCAGAGAGGAAAATTCGCGAGGGACGTCCAGAGAGAAAAACTCGCGAGAGAAAGTGGCGAATGATCAGATTCTCCCAAAGCCTGCAACTCCATTTCCTCAGCGCCTCGGGAAGACGAAATACGATGAGGAGTTCGTCCGATTCAAAGAGATGTTCCAGAAAGTTAACATCACCAACCTCTCTTTGATGTGCTCAGAAACATGCCCGGATACATCAAATTTTTCAAAGATGCAGTGGCAAGCAAGAAGAAGTTAGGAAAATTTGAAAACATTAACCTTTCTGAAGAATGCAGCGCTATTTTACAGAGGAAATTCCCACTAAAACAGAAGGATCCGGGGAGCTTCACGTTGGAGTGCGAGATTGCTGAGCATACATTCACCAACGTGTTGTGTGATTTGGGAGCGAGCATTAATCTGATGCCCTTATCTGTGTTCAACCGCTTGGAACTGGGCAAGATGAAGCCAACTAAAATTTCATTGATGATGGATGACAGGTCAATCTCATATCCTAAGGGAGTAGTTGAGGATGTGTTGGTAAGAATTCGAGATTTTGTCTTTCCAGCTGATTTTGTTATTTTAGACATTCCTGAATTTAAAAACCAACCACTAATCTTGGGTTGGCCTTTTCTAGCCACTGGTCGTGCTTTAATTGATGTGCAGGAAGGTGATCTTACATTCCAAGTGAACAATGAGGAGCTGAAAATCTCAATTTATGATGCCATCAAGCAATGCGATAGTTCAGAAAATGCGGATTGTTGTTCGATCACAACTGCTACAGTTAGCCCGATTCCTCACTTAGATGTCAACCGACCCGTTGACAAGACCACTACAAAGAAAAGATGGACTCGGCATGGAACTCTGAGTGAATTGTTCAAGTTTGGGGGGAGCCACTTCCACACTCAATGGTGGTCTGCGGTCAATGCAAAATATGGAGGCAAACACAGATTTAGGAAGAAGTCTGTTGTCAAAACGCCAGATTGATCGAGGTATGAAATGGTCTAGCTAAAGACATTTAAATTTAGCACTTGTTGGGAGGTAACCCAATGTTTTCCTTTATTTTGTTTGTTTTTCGTTTTTGTTTTGTTTTCTTTTTGTTTTGTTTTTTCTGTTTAGGTTTTGTGTCTATTTTGGGTTGAGTTGAATGACGAGCAGCCGATGATGAGAATTGTTTTTATTAGAAATTTTATTGCAACTGATTTTGTAAGACGAAGCATGTTATAATTATTGTTAGTATTAAGTCTTTGAGAACTTGATCACGCTTTTGAAACCTGTGAGACTTGAGCTTTTGACTGTCATATCTTTTCAGTCTTGTTTCTTTTTGTGTGAATAGTTTGAAATAACATGTGTTTCTCTAGAACTTGCTCTGGTTCTTTTTCGAGGTTGCATTGATGTGCTTAAGAATTTTGAAATGATATTAGGCATTCTTTTCTTAGCCTATACACTATCCAAACACTAAACTGTTATTTTATTATCCTTTGATGAGCCCGTTTGAGCCTACCTTATTCTTTAATATAGTCGTGGGTTGGGTTATGTAGTTAGTATGATATTTGGTTGTTTGAAATTGAGGGTTGAGAAAAAGAAAGGAAATTTATGATGAGAAAGTGATAATAAAAAAATAGTTACTTACTCATATAAGTTCAAAAAAGAAAAAAAAGTTGGCACAAGTGTGCGAAAAGAACATAAATGGGTAAATAGCTAGTGCTTGAGATAAGTATATCACTTATATGATAATTATGGAGTTCTTAAAGAAAAATGACTTCTTGGTATGGAGAATTGAAATAAATTGTGAAAGTTTGGGAATTGTGTCTTGTGATACTTATGGTGTTTTTCATTATGGGATTATGAGTCACTTAGCCTAAATATATCCTACCTTACCAAAGAGCCTACATTATAACCTTTTATAAGACCTTTTTGATCTTAGTTCTTGAGCAAATATTTGAGCAATGGAGAATTAGACGATTTGCAAGCTTATGGTAGATTCCATGTGTTTTTAAACTTTGAGAGTATACACATCCTCCTTGATACACTTGAGTGTTTGAGATTTCTTATATATACATCCATGTGGTGAGGATTCAAGTTTAAGAAGGCTTGTGCTTATGATTATTATGATATGTGGAGTTTAACGAAAGATGTTGTGATTTGATTCATTTGATTGAATCTTTTATTGCTCATTGCTCTAAGGCTTATTGCTTTTGTTTTTCGACTCTTTGCCTGTCTTTGGTAGTCTCTCTCTTGTTCTGATTTGTTTGAGGACAAACAAAAGGTTAAGTTAGGGGGAGTTGATAAGCCTCATTTTTACCTGATTTATAAGACTATATTCGTTTTGTTTATAATTGATAAGTGATCTTTTGAGCTGTCTTTTGATATATTTATGTTTACCTTGAAAGCTATTATGCCGTGTGTATTTCATGTCATTTTAGCACAGGTTTTGATGTCAAAAAGGTGGATCACGATAAAGAGGAATTACCTAGCCAGGTCGCGAGCTCGTGCGAAGAATATTTGTTTAGATACGATGTTAAATATGATGAAATGGTTATGAGAATTATGGATGTGAAAAGTTTACAATGTTAAAGAGCATCTCTATAGGAGTCCATAGGCGCAAACGGATCACAATTCGGAGTCAGGACGAGAGAGAAGGGAGCGAAACAGCGAAGTCACGCAATGCACAACCGCGAGAAACACGCCTCGCGAGATTTGCTCGCGACCCAAGGTCGCGAGACAAACTCGCGAGGAGCAATGGAAGAGCAGCAATTTGAATGTTCGTGAGTTTGCTTTGCGAGTTAATCTCGCGAGCAAAACTCGCGAGGAAGCATGGGAGCGCGCAGTGAGATTAATTCGCAACATTCCATCGCGACTATTGCTCGCGAGAGAGTCTAGCGAGCCATCGCGTCCTAGGTTTTAAATATTTACGCGCAGCTTTTCAGAGGTGGGGGACGGACGATCACACACGCACACTTTACAATACAGAACACATATTTTTGCTTTCTTTCTTCTGCACGTTTTCCAGAATAGTTTTCAATTCCTTCTAGTATTCCAATTGTTTTGATTCCTGTTTTTATAGTTCAGTTGTTATTCAAGTTCAGTTTTATTTCCGGATTCAAGTGCTACATTGTGCATCGTAGAATCATACGGTTTTATTTATCTATTTCTATTTATGTTAATTTTATTTTTTATTATTTTAGTAATTTAATTATGCGTATCTAATTTCCATATTGATCCTAGGGTTTGTATGTCTGACTAGATTTGTATGATTGATCTGTTGATACTGTTATGCCGTCTCATTCATGATTTATGATTCTTGGCTTTAATTCTCATGTGTTGGTATCTGGCCAATATTAATGCATGCTAGTTATGTGATTGATGTCCTGACGGAATTAATTGCATAGTCGATATCTTGAATACATAATACAGTTTTTACCTTGAGACCTGGCGGAGATAAGTGAACTTAGGAGGTTAATCTTTGTGTGCTTTTGGTAATTAGCTTACTTCTCTTGAGACCCGACGAAGATAGAGTTTAGGCTAACCTACTACTATAGGTTGTCGTGACGAAAACTATAGTTACATTAGTGATCCTTCATATGAATGTAGATTAAATTGGTAAACAGATTAATAGGTTAATTGTGTGAATCTGGTTAGGTTAAGTACATCCCTAGGGTCAGTCTTTTATATCTGGTTTTATTCCTTATTTATTTTTGAGTCTAGTTTTATTATTATATCTCTCTTGATAAATTATTGCCTGAATAATAATCAAGATTCTGTGTTGATTAATTGTTGTGTTCTCGAGTCGCAGTCCCTGTGGATACGATATAATACACTTGTTGGTTTACTATCATTTATTTGGTAGGAAATCTAGCGATCAGATACCAATTGATGGATCCCGCTGGCTACGTACTAGTGTATGAGAGATGGGATACACCAGTTAGGAAAATTTAAAACTTTTTCTTAAGACAAGACTGATTGGATGCTGACATCAGCTAGTCGGGTAACTGATAGTCCTAGGGGTGATGAAATGGTTATTGGATATTGTTATTATCGAATCGAACCGATACCAATAGGTTATCGGTATCCAATAACCGATTATTTTGGTTATTGGATGGGTATCGGTTAATGGTTTAAGGTTAATTTCGATTATCGGGTATACCGATAACCGAATGGATATACCCGAATAACCAAAATTATAATAATTATTAATTTATTATTATTATTATTATTATTATTATTATTATCATTATTATTATTATTATTAAATTAAAAATAAGTTTAATTAGATTCAAACAATAACTATTATTATTTATTATTATTATTAAATTTAAAATAAGTTTAATTAGCCAAATATATTTAAAAAATTGATAATTTCGGTTATCCAATAACTGAACAGACTAATCGATCGGTTAATTGGATAATCGATTAACCGATCTGTTTCGGTATCGGTTATTGAATTTGGAGAATTTTGATTTTGGTTAACTGAAACCGATTCAATAAGCAACCTTAGACAGTTCAGTACTGGTGTCAGTACTGCTAGTCCATTCAGATGAGGGATGTCTTGTACTTAGTGATATCATTTAGCAAAACCTACTAATTGCTAAGGTAGCAAGTCAGTTGGACTGATAACTGATGTGCTTTTGAAATGTGGTGGTTACCATACTTGCCTTAATGAAAATTGAGACTCAATTTGAAACACTTAGTCAAATATTAATTTGTCAGTTTTTTAGTTTAGATCTCTTTAGCTTAAACGGATACTGATAGAGGGTTTCAAAACTATGTTGTGTTGTTGTATGTGGCTGATGACAATTCAATAACATGCAATATTAAAGCAATGCTGAAAGTAAATAACACATTATATTTTACGTGGTTCGGATGGATCAACTCCTACGTCCACAGACTTATTGCTCAGTCAATCCACTAACTTCGGATTGAACTTGTTTACGGGTATAAGAGTAAACCTAGATACTGAGGTCACTTTATAGTATCATGTCTAACTTGGCGTTCCTCCTACGCTTTATGGTGCTAGGAAAACCTAACTGCTTTCAAGACGCAGTTAACTTAACCTCTAGCTCACGGATGCTAGAAACCAAACTTTCAGCAACTAACACTTTGTTACTTACTTGTCCAAACTTTTACTCAACTATGGGTGGTTTTATAGAGATGTTTTCCAACTATGAATCTGAGTTATCACAGACGATAAATTCATGATATCTAGGCTTAAGATATACAAGATGAATATCCTAGACGTAAGAAAGTGTATAATGAAATCTCGAGCTGGTAAATATATATGAGCTCTTGAGATTTGCTAATACCACTGTGAACTTCTTTCTTCGAAGTAGTTGTTTGGTTGGTTTAAGCTTTAGCTTGAATGCTTTAAGAATTCAATTGTACAACGTTTCGGTAACCTTCAAATGTTGGATTCTGCACACATATATAGAGGGGAATAAGAATGAGCCATTGGAAGGACTGTTGAATTTGTATACTAAAAGCATGATGGTTTAGTTTATATATAATGCTTCACATTACCACTATTACAATCTCCTATCTAAATTATTTATTTGATTGCATATGTTATCCTATCATCTCATATAAAAGTTAGATCATACACTAAGTAGAAAATCACAGAAGTCTGTATGATTTATTAAGCTAGTTGAGATATAAAAATGATCACAACTGAGACAACTTAAAGACGAATTATAGGTATAGGCTACAGTATAGATAAGAAGTAACTTGACTTGATTGCTTGTCTATGCTGGTACGTCTTGACGTACTGATGTTCACAGTTAGATGAGTTCTTCTATCTGACCGTCGTGAAGAACCTAGATCTCGATGACTTTACGTTGATCTAAACCTCGATAAGGTTTTAGGTGAGTATAAGTTACTTACCATCACTTTAACTTGTTATGGATGAGGGTTACATGAGATAACTCAAGATTCTCCGCATCTTGGGTGGTTGCAGTGATTGTATGTCATGTTAGTTACCTGTATCGAGTCACCGTATCTGTTTAGGATGATGAAGCTCCCTTAAGGAGCTCAAAATGTTTATTATACTAAACCTTGCAGGTTGAGTTAGCTCAAGTACAATAATAAGGTTGAGTAGCACTAATTAAGGAATTAAATAGATTAATTATTTTAAGCAGTCAGAGTGCTATAAATAATTAATGGACGTGCGATATCTTAAATACGGTGATTCTTAAGTCTAAGTACAAGCCCGACTCAACTTCGATAATAAATGGGTAAGTCAGCATTTATTCTCTAGTGGAATGAATAATATTTATAAATTAATTTATTTTCTGGGTTGAACATAAGATAATTAATTCATTTTAGACCTATTTTTATTCCTTGTATTTGATCTCTGGGGTGGCCCATAAAGGCCTGTTACTATCTAAAATTATGTTCCCCCTATTAGAATTCTGTTCTGATTTATGTATTATTTTAATACATCTTCTATATTGATCACACTATTTCATAACACCAAAACGTGCAAGTAGATAGGTAAGTCGATTATCGTATCCACATGGATTGTAACACGAAAATACAGAAGCTAACTCAATAATCCTTCATCATTATCCAAGTAACAATTTTGGTTTTGAAGAGTTTTTTTGGGACTTCAAATATTTAATTCAAAGTCAATAGAAACAAAGCAAATAAAACGATAATGATAAATATCAAATAGACAAAGAGACTAACCCTAGGGATATATTAATTATACCCACAGCGTGTGTTTATCCTGCTTCCTATTAACCAATTTTAATCCAGCCAATATGAAAGATCACATAAGTAACCAACAATTTCAGTTACGACAATTGTGGTAGTGGATTACTAATTTCCCTATTACTGTTACGTCTCAAGGTGAAAATTAGCAACTCCAAAAAGATCACAAAGAATGTGCTTCCTACGGATGTTCCTATCTCAGCTACGACTCAAGGCTTACCCGTATTGTGCATTCAAGATCGATTGACAATTAAAACTATTAAGTATTCAACTGGCAACTAGGTATGCATCAAGATTGATCAAAAATTAACACATAAGATTTAGCACCACGAATCACAAATCAATGACTGGAATGTAAATAGCAAATAGCAGGAATCACCATACTTAGGATAAAATCATACAAACCCTAGTATTAGAACAGAAATTTAGCTAGACATAGAAATCGAAATAAAATACGAATTAACCATTGATATAAGAATTGAATAGATAAAATCCGTAATGTAGTATCGGAAGAACAATCGTTGGGTTTAAATCCAAACCCGAGTAGAAAACGGGAAAAACTAAATTCCTTCGGATGAATTTGTTCCAAAGCGATTACAAAGCGTTAATGTAGCGTAGAATAACAATAATCTAAATACTAGAAGCTTAAAATCGAAAGCTAGAACGAAAGTATGTGAAAACTAGAGTAAAAATTGAGTAAAATGCATGGTTAATGGAGATGGAGACAGCAATGCACGTCCAGGGGTATTTATAGCTGATGGGCTTTTTGCCCTAATTCGCGTCAGGCCGCAGCGCCTAGCGGCCGGCCTAGCGATCGCTAGGTCGGTCGCTAGCTAGAGACAGAACTTTTCCCCGATGAACTTGCGGCCAGGCTCGCGGCCGCGTGGCGTGCCTAGCAGCCGGCCTAGCGTTCGCTAGGCTGGTCGCTAGTTCTGATACAGAATATCTTCAGGACTTCTCGCGGTCATGGCTTGCGGTCACTAGGTGATCCTAGCGGCCAGGCTAGCGGTCGCTAGCCTGGTCCCTAGTTTGACTCCAGAATATTTTCCGCCCGAGCTCGCGGCCGGGCTAGCGGCCGCTAGGCTCTGTTCCTTTTCATCTTTGGTTCGTTCTTTGCCTCGTGCATAGGTTATCACTTGAAAAGCCTACAAAACACCAAAGAGGAACCCCAAGAGCAGTAGCTTCCAAAAATAGCTAAAAGCATTAAATCAACTATATAAACGCACTTAAACTGATCTAAATCATCTTACTATATCATTAATAAACCAGTAAAAAACGCATTTATCAAACCCCCAAACTTGAAACATTGTTTGTCCTCAAACAAAAACAAAGACACAAACAAAAGATCAACGAGCGTTAGCAAAGTTGGTAGCTATATCAGGCCTCAGAAATCTTTTTAAAGTTAAAAAACAACAGCACACATGACGACATTAGTTAACTCGACAAAGTACAACAATAGAAAGTTAAATCTTATTCAATTCAACCCTCACAAAGGCATGTGTATAATATAGTGTCCACTCAAACTCAGAAGAAAATTCAGGACGTGTATACACTCAAAGATCAATGTCATGCAAAATCTTACCATAGGCTTGTCATTTCTCTAATATCTCCACTACGTCAAATGCGTTCAAATTAGGTTCAAAAATATATTTTCACCGGTTGTAATGTAGGCACAATGGTTAAGGTAGGGTGATATATGGCTAAGTGACTCAAATGCGACTCCAGGCACCCCCATTTATAATTTCAACTCATATGGACTTTGTCCATTTCCCTTTTTCTTTCCCACATGCTTGACGAGCCCATTTTTCGTGCTCTTTTTGCGGTAGTCCTTGCCCTAGAAAGAGTGCATTTCGTGTGTGTTCTTTGCGTGTGTTTGTGTCTGGGAGGACACGCTTTGGGGTATTGCAGATTGAGCCGGACCTTGGGCAAGATCAGACCACCTTCCATGAGAGAGGTAAAAATCCCAAAGATTACCTTGGCAAGACATTCTGACATCTTGCCAAGACACTGTACCGCATGGGAGCTGAGCCTGGTCAACGAGCTGATGTGAAGCCAAGAGAGTAATCGAGACAAGGAAGAGATGGAAAAGGACGAGGTGATGCAGGGGACAGAGGAGCAAGTCAGGATGCAGCTGGGGGATGCAGACGAGGACTCTGGCTGACTTGCACGTAAATGGGGAGATTCTGGGCAAGATTCATCTCTGTCGCCTGCTTGATTTTTGCCGAAAAGGGAAAGGTCAACCTGCAGCTGCCGAGATGAGACAAATCTACAGATGAAGCGGAGGAGCTCTTATCGGGGTCCAGAGCCGAGCCGACTTCTTGTCGCCTCACCACCCATCGCCTCGAGATCGCATACCGACCAAGACAAGTGGAATTTACTTAGGCTCCCAATGCAAAATTCCAACTCCACACATTATGAGACGGCATTCACAACACAACATTCGGGAGAGAGCATCAAATCCAGAATTCTCTCTTAACTTCTCTCATTTATTTCTATTGCATTTCATGAGCGATTGGTGAGGAAGAAACAAGTCCTACGGGCAAACAATTTATATTATGTATTTGGTTATCTCTGCTTGAGCAACTGCTTGGCAGAGAATGCTTTTCATTTGCTTTTGATTTTCTATTCAAGTATGGTTTCGATTATGTTCTTGTTTATTGATTTTATGTTTATGTCTATTATGCGTGAGTAGTCGGTTCGGTTGGGCTCGGGGTGAAGCACGTTGAGTCAAGGTCATACAAGTCGTGAGGTCTAAATGTCCTTAGAACCATGAGTGGGTGTTCCCGAAGCTCTAGGCCTTTATACACATGTTATTCCTTTCCTTGAGCGTTAACTCGGCCGGTAGCCTTGGGGGGAGGGGTAGCTACTGTAGGAAAAAACTATGTTTAGCCCTCTCCCGAGGATCTATCTTGGATGTTTAATTCACCATACATTGATTATATACCTAACATGCACCTATATAATTAATTACAACACGTTGGGGTTTTCTCGTGTTTACCTTTCAACTGCCGGTGGAATGGATCGAGACTCGTGCTTTGACCTTACGGATCAGTATCCCGGTTGCCCAATCTCCAACGTCGAGTGAGGACGATCTATGGAGAATGCTTCGAAAAATCACCCTCAAACTCTCAAGAATTTTCGAAAATCTCTCAAAGGATGAACCCTCAAATTCTCGAAAATAATGATGATGATTATTAATCATTGACCTAGATTTAATCTATTACCTCATATTTATAATGCATTACCATAATCCTATATGGAAATTACCATAATCCCATATGGAAATTACCATAATCCTATATAGAAATTACCATAATCCTTTATGGAAAGGATTATTACCATAATCCTATATAGAAATTACCATAATCCTTTATGAAAAGGATTATTACCATAATCCTATATGGAAATGATCTATGCATATCCCATAAATATAATAATATCCTTATATGATAAAGAGAATCAAATCCTTGCCTTGTAGAGCAGGGGGGCCGATTTTGCCTAGCTTACGGGCCTGGATGGGCCGACCAGGATCAAATGCAAGGAATAAAGATGGGCCTCAAATAAATTAATTATCTTATGTTCACCCGTAACATAAATTAATTTATAAACATTTATTCATGCCACTAGAGAATAAATGCCGACTTACCCTTTATTACCAAGTTGAGTCGGCTTGCACTTAGACATTACGAATCCTCGTATTTAAGATATCGAACGTCCATTAATTATTTATAGCATTCGATCGCTTAAAATAATTAATATCTTTAATTCCTTAAGTAGTACCACTCAACTTTATTATTGTACTTGAGCTAACTCAACTGCGGGGTTTAGTACAATAAACTTTTGAGCTTTTAAGGGACGTCATCATCCTTAACGGATACGGTGACTCGATAAAGATAACTAGCATGACATACAAGTACTGCCACCACCCAAGATGCGGAGAATATTGGGTTAGAACATATAACCCTCACCCATAACAAGTCAAAGTGATGGTCAGCAACTCATACTGTCGAGATTTAGATCATCGTAAGTCACCGAGATCTAGGTTTTTCACTACGGTCAGATAGAAGAACTCATCTCACTGTGATCCTTCAATAGGTCAAAGACGCATCAAAGATAGACAAGCAACTAAGTCAAGTCACTTCTTATCTATACTGCAGCCTACACCGACAACTCGTCCTCAAGTTGTCTCAGCTGTGAAACTTTTTAAATCTCATTAAGCTTGACCAATCATACAGACTTCTGTGATCTTCTACACATCAGATGATCTAACTTATCTATGAGATAAGGGGACACGATATATGCAATCAAGTATTTAATTAAGATATGAGATTGTAATAGTGGTAATGTGAAACATTGTATACAAGCTCAACCAAACCGCTTTCAAGATACAAATCCAACAATCTCCCACTTATACTAAAGCAAACTTTTAGTATACAATGTGTCTCTCTACTAGCTATTACAAACAAAACCATCACTTTGCTTCTCCCACTTATACAAAAGTTTCCTTTCTAAGTGGGTGCCATCAAGTGCAATTGAAGTCCTCTAACTGTAGGGAAAACTAGGTTTAAGCCCTCACCCCGAGGATCTATCTTGGATATTTAATTCACCATACATTGATTATATTCCTAGCATGTGTCTATATAATTAATTGCAACACGTAGGGGTTTTCTCGTGTTTACCTTTGGATCTTAAGAGGTCGATGGAACGAGATGAATGGATCGAACGGATCGGACTCGTGCTTTGACCTTCTGGACTGTATCCCGGTTGCCCAATCTCCAACGTCGAGTGAGGACGATCTATGGAGAATGCTTCGGAAAATCACCCAATCACACTATGGCACAATTTTCGAGAACCTCACATGCACTAGGAGGGGACGAAAATTCTTGGTTAATTATGTGAGCATTAACCTAGACTTTATCTCATACCTTATATTTATAATGCACTACCTTAATCCCATATGGAAATTACCATAATCCTATATGGAAATTACCATAATCCCATATGGAAATTACCATAATTCTTTATGGAAATTACCATACTCGTGATTATTTCCATACTCGTGATTATTACCATAATCTTATATGGAAAGGATCTATGCATATATCATAAATATAATAATATCCTTGTGGGATAAAGAGAATAAAATCTTGCCATGAGAGATATAGGGACCGATTTTCTTGCTAAGCAATGGGTTCGGATGGGCCACCCGAGGATCAAATGCAAGGAATAAAGATGGGCCTCAAATAAATTAATTATCTTATGTTCAAACCCGTAACATAAATTAATTTATAAACATTTATTCATGCCACTAGAGAATAAATCTTGACTTACCCTTTATTACCGAAGTTGAGTCGGGCTTGCACTTAGACATTAAGAATCCCGTATTTAAGATATCGAACGTCCATTAATTATTTATAGATTTCGATCGCTAAAATAATTAATAACTTCATTTCTTAAGTAGTACCACTCAACCTTATTATTGTACTTGAGCTAACTCAACCTGCAGGTTTAGTACAATAAACCTTTTGAGCTCCTTAAGGGACGCCATCATCCTAAACGGATACGTGACTGACTGAGATAACTAGCGTGACATACAAGCACCGCCACCACCCAAAATGCGGAGAATCTTGGTTAGAACATATAGCCCTCACCCATAACAAGTCAAAGTGATGGTCAAGAACTCATACTCACCTAATACCTTATCGAGGTTTAGATCATCGTAAGTCACCAAGATCTTGGTTCTTCACGACGGTCGATGAAGAACACATCTCACCGTGATCCTTCAATACGCCGAGACGCGTACCGGCATAGACAAGTAACCAAGTCAAGTCACTTATCTATCTATACAGCCTATACCGACAACTCGTCCTCAAGTTGTCTCGGTGTGAAACTTTTATATCTCATTAAGCTTGACCAATCATATGCACTTCGTGATCTTCACACATCGTATGATCTAACTTATATATGAGATAAGGGGACACGATATATGTAATCAAGTATTCAATTCAGATAGAGATTGTAATAGTGGTAACAGAAACATTGTATACAAGCTCAACCAAAGCGCTTTCAAGATACAAATCCAACAATCTCCCACTTATACTAAAGCAAACTTTTAGTATACAATGTGTCTCTACTAGCTATTACAAACAACCATCACTTTGCTTCTCCCACTTATACAAAAGTTTCCTTTCTAAGTGGGTGCCATCAGCGCAATCCAAGTCCCCTAACGTGTCCATCGTAGACTTTTTGCGGCAGCTCTTCGTGAATGGATCCGCTAGATTTTCCATCGATCAATCTTTTCAATCAAGACGCCACCGCCTAACGATTTCTCGTATGACATGGTACTTTCTCTCTATGTGTTTGGTCGCCTTGTGGGTCCGTGGTTCCTTCGAGTTTGCCACTGCACCTGAGTTATCACAGTAAACTATGATACTCTTGGGCAAACCAGGTACCACACCTAGATCCATGAGGTAGTTCTTGAACCATACAGCCTCCTTAGAAGCCTCCGAAGTGGCTACATATTCGGCTTCCATGGTAGAGTCCGCAATGCATCGCTGCTTTGCACTCCGCCAGGATACGGCTCCACCTCCCAAGGTAAACACATAGCCCGAGGTTGACTTTTTCTCATCACGGTCAGCTTGGAAACCGAGTGCAGATAACCCAAAGGCATTAGACTATCTCGCATGGTAAACCAGCCTATAATCTCGAGTCCTTTCGTGTACTTGAGTATATGCTTATCGCAGATCAATGAGCTTGTCCGTGGTTAGATCGATATCAGCTACTATGCCACCGCATAGCGTATATCGGGCCTCGTGCATAGATTGCGTACATGAGACTTCCTACGGCGAAGCGTAAGGAACTTGTCTCATTTCCTCTATCTCCTTTGTAGTCATAGGTGACTCACGTCTTAGATAAAGGAACGCCATGTCCGAAAGGTAGCAATCCTTTCTTGGCGGTCCGATACTAAACGAGTAATCACAAGATCAATGTAAGACGCCCGAGATAAGCTCAATATTTTCTTCGCGATCTCGGTAAACCTTGATCCCAAGAATGTACGCTGCATCTCCTAGGTCTTTCATTTGAAACTGATCGATAACCAACTCTTTACGCTCGATAATGACTTCACGTTGTTGCCAACTAGAAGAATGTCATCTACATAAAGTGCAAGAAATACCACATCACCGTTGACATCTAACCGATACACACAACTCTCGCTAGGCAACTGGGTAAATTCATAGGACTTTACTACCTCGTCAAAGCGTAAGTTCCATGATCGGAGGTTCGCTTAAGTCCATAAATGGACTTCTTAAGCTTCCATACTAGATGCTCTTCACCCTTTACCACATAACCTTCGTGTTGTCGATATAGATGTCTCTACCTTCCTCAAGGTAACCGCTTAGAAAAGCGGTTTTAACATCCATTTGCCAAACCTCTAGGTTGAGCTGGGCTGCTATGGCCGTAAGAATTCGATGGACTTGAGCATTGCTAAAGCGAAAATGTCTCATCGAAATCGATGCCCTCAATATGAGTGTACCCTTTCGCCACAAGCCCGGCTTTAAAAGCGAAACCCTCCATCTAATCTCTTCCTCTCAGATATCCACTTACTACCCATGGCTTCCTCGCCATCCGGTAGAGGTGTCTTTCATATACATCCATAGCCGTTATGGACTCCATTTCTAAGTCCATAGCGGTGTGCCATGATCTTGCATCAATATCTCAGTATCGCCTCCTTGTATGTCCATGGGTCGATTATCGCATGTTCGCCTCGACTAAACCAAGATTCACTCACGAACATAAATCGCCGGGTCGACGAACCACCTCCCACTACGACGAGGTTCTACAGCACAATGACAACGGTGGGTGCGTAAACTGTGGTTCTCTATCTTGCACAACTTGTCGGGTAGGTACCACTTGTACGGTCGGTATCCCGGTGGAACTCGACCCACTTCAATTTCTTGAAGTATCCGTGTCGATCCTCCCACTAGACTCGATATCTCGCACCTTCGCCTAATCGGTGGTGGAATACGATCATCTTCTAATTCTTCAAGAATGATTTCAACTTTGATTTATGATTTTCATGTAGTCCTCTTCTAAGAATCGAGCATTAGTGCTAATAATGACCTTCCGATCCTTAGACTATAGAATAAACCACCTTCGCTCCTCCAGGATAGCCAATAAACAGCCTTACGTCTGATCTAGCCTCCAACTTGTCGCCCTTCTTGTTCAAAGACACATGTCGGATCGCCCCATATCCTTATGTGGTTTAAACGGGCTTGCGCCCAAACCACAACTCGAAAGGGTCTTTTCGATCGACTTGGATGGTACAAGATTTAGCAAGTATGTCATTGCTTCTAAGGCATACCCCGTAATCTAAATAGGCAATGTAGCATAACTCATCATAGATCTAACCATTTCCAAAAGAGTCCTATTTTTTCGCCCGACACACCATTTTGTGTGGTGTGCACGGTGAAATGCTTGGGATGTAATCCCACACTTCACTAGATAGTCCATAAACTCGTTATCGAGGTATTCGCCGTGCCGATCGATCGCATGACTTGATACTCTTACCTAGCTCGCCTCCACTTCCGCCTTAAACTCTTTGAATTTCTCAAAGCATTCGGACTTTGCGGTGAAGCGGTATACGATCTGTGCCTTGAGTAATCACAATGAAAGTGACAAAATACTGCATTCTCCACGAGCTTGTGTGGACATCGGTCCACACAGTCGAATGGACTAACTCCAACATTTCTTTGGCTCTATAACCCTTCGCTTTGAAGGGTCGGGTCGACATCTTACCTTCTATACAGATTCGCAGACGGGAATGGAGTAATCATAGATTACCCAACGCCCATTCTTAGCCGCCTTTGATCCTATTTATATTGATGTGACCTAATCTAAGATGCCGAGAAAAGTGGTGTCATCTTGCTAAGAAAACTTTCTTTTAGGGTTTGATGAAGATGCAACATAGTTATAGGTATTATGTTTGGCGTAAATAGTATAAAGCTTAATTATATAACGTACAACACGAGATAACTTCGTCATTTCTTATGATAGAAACACCACTATCAAAAATAATGTAATATCCATGAGTAAATAATTTCAAACAGAAACAAGGTTCCACGAAAATCCGCACATATAAAACGCCTTTTAAAACTAAAACAGTTTCTCAAAACATAAAGTAACATCTCACACTACAACGGCCTCGACTTTCGCGCGTTGCCTATGGAGATCGTTATCTCGCCATCAAACAGCTCCCTTGTCCGCAGGAACCCCGCAAGGTGTAACAAACATTATCGCTATACCAGATCTACTACCCAAGAATGGGTAGAACAAGTCGCTAAACATGTTTCCACATTAAAGCAAACGACGCACCTTGTGCCTTGAGCATAGGGCACTGGCCTTCCAATGCCCGGGCCCACCGCACTTGAAGCACTTGCCTTCTCATTTGGCTTCTTCAAGCCTCCGTGGCAACCACGCTCTTGTTCCCATTACTCCCACTATTTGCCTCGCTTCTTCCACCTTTGGTACCCTTTTCTTTTTCCATTTTGCAACGAAAATTTTGGGCCCTTAGATGTGGTAGCAAGAGCATGTGCTCCTTTTCCCATAACTCCTTCCGCAGCAACGAGATCATTAAGCAACTGACTAAGTGTAAACTCGGTCTTGCTCATGATCGCATTCACGCCGAAAGTTCTCAAAAGACTTGGGCAAAGGTATTGAGGATGATATCGACCTTGGCTTCGCCGTCAATACCTCCTCCCAACTGATCAAGACTATCCATGAGATGAGTCATGTGGGAGACATGTTCATGGACCGAACTTCATTCTTCCATCTTACACGCCAAGATTTCTCTCATTGTGTGGAAGCGATCGTTCGATCCGATCGCCCAAACTTACTCTCGAGACTTGACCAAATATCGTCGCTCACCATCGATCGATGTCAGTACTTGCAATGCAAGCCTTTGGACATAGTAGTCATCATATAGCATTTAGCCATATTGTTCGACTTATTCCAAAGTCCGCCGACTCTCCGCTCATTAGTCGATGCGCAAGAAGGGCATCGGGTTTAGGAGTAGTGAGAACAAACATGTGTTCTTCAACGATAAGAACATATTCCATGTTTCGCTTCCACTGATAAAATTTGGACCGATAACGGATTTTGTGCGAGCATATTGATAATCGGCGTAAGAGACATATCTCAAACGATAATGTTAACACATAAGCATACGATCGCATATAATTCGTGAATAATAATATTGTAACCTTTGAAAAACAATATTAATTGAAACCTCCAATCGCCCAAGGAATCCCACATGCAAGCCACGCTGTGGACGCCACACACGAACCCCGACTGCACTAAAATATACCTTTTAGTCGCTTAATTTCAATCCATGTCAACTTATCCTTATGACAAATGAAATTAACGATTCGACCTTTCTAGACCACATCACTATCGCAAGAAGGACTTCATGGAAGTTGTACTTGAGGTGATGTCTAAGCAATGACCACAATTTTAATAAATAGAAATGAATTCTTAGAATCGCATACTCACTGCACCATACCGCCCAATTCAAATTCTTTTGTTATCTCATTTTATATCTATCTCTAGAGAACTTATGAAAATCGCACATGCAAGCCACGCTGTGGACGTTTACATGAAACTCCCACTTCTCAATAGATTAAAAGTTTTATTTAGAAATCTCATCTAACATACTTATGATAAACAAAGGCAAGCAAGCCACGCGGGTGATCGCCACTCACAATACGCCTCACTTTGTTTAGAGATCAAAAGTGGAGGTCTTGACATTTTAATTTAAAAATTAATATGTCGGGTTACTAGCTTAGTCTTTTATTCAAAAGGTTTATCCATGCAGATCACGAATCCTATCATGCTTTTCTATAGAAATCAACATGTAAAACATGCTCGCAGTAATTCTAAAATATGCTTGATAAACGCGATAAACCTAGCATGCTTACTATGCGCATCCAATTACGTGAAACACTTAAAGGTTTGTCAACGTAATATAAACATACATAGCATGCTATCGCAAAATTTAATCATCCACGATATGCATGTGAACGATAAAATAAAATAAAACGCTCATCGCGTCCAATCGTGAAACCCGCACATTCCTCGCTCTAATCTATTACATAGATTTACAAAGCATGTAATTAAACCAAAACGGGCCTCGCGCACCCGCACGGACCGGATTCAACAACGGGCCTCGCGTACGGGCACGGACCGGAAAACTGGGTTGGGCTGGAAAATAGGTCCGGGCGGGTCGGCCCAATCAGGCCGGGCCGCAGGGCAAAGCCCGGGCCGCTGACCAGCCGCGCCGCCCTCGTCGCGTCCTCGCGGGCTACCGCTGTCGCCACGCGACCGCGACCCGCCGAGCACGCGCGCGGCGCTGCCACGCCCGAGCGCCAAACGCCCGCCGAGATGTCATCGCCCGCCGAAACTTCGCGATCATGAAGTCCGCCAAGCGCCGGGTTTCGCGCCAACGCACGCCTGCCGCCCGCTAGCTTCGCACGGCGCGCTGCCGCTGGTTATCTCGCGATCGCGAGCTCGCCGCTAGGCGCCAGGATCTCGCGAGAACACGCGCCCGTCACTCGCTGCCCTCGCGATCGCCTTCGCGATCGCGAGGCTCGCCATGAAACCGCCCGCAGGACCGCCGAGACATGTTTTTCCGTCGCTTCATTCTTCGTTCTTTTGTATTCGTTCTTCTTTTACAGATAAGATTTACAGAAAATAAATCTAATCAAACCACGGATTTTCTCGTGGTGAAAAACAAAACCCAACAAAAACAAAAACGAGCCACGATGAACGAAAGATCCACAATTAATTAAGCGCACGTAATAATCAAACGTGAATTAATCCAACAGAGCCAAGATTCTGATCCCAGGCTCTGATACCAACTGTAGGGAAAACTAGGTTTAAGCCCTCACCCCGAGGATCTATCTTGGATATTTAATTCACCATACATTGATTATATTCCTAGCATGTGTCTATATAATTAATTGCAACACGTAGGGGTTTTCTCGTGTTTACCTTTGGATCTTAAGAGGTCGATGGAACGAGATGAATGGATCGAACGGATCGGACTCGTGCTTTGACCTTCTGGACTGTATCCCGGTTGCCCAATCTCCAACGTCGAGTGAGGACGATCTATGAAGAATGCTTCGGAAAATCACCCAATCACACTATGGCACAATTTTCGAGAACCTCACACGCACTAGGGACGGACGAAAATTCTTCGTTAATTATGTGAGCATTAACCTAGACTTTATCTCATACCTTATATTTATAATGCACTACCTTAATCCCATATGGAAATTACCATAATCCTATATGAAAATTACCATAATCCCATATGGAAATTACCATAATTCTTTATGGAAATTACCATACTCGTGATTATTTCCATACTCGTGATTATTACCATAATCTTATATGGAAAGGATCTATGCATATACCATAAATATAATAATATCCTTGTGGGATAAAGAGAATAAAATATTGTCATAGAGAGATATAGGGACCGATTTTCTTGCTAAGCAATGGGCCTGGATGGGCCAAATTTGTGGATCAAATGCAAGGAATAAAGATGGGCCTCAAATAAATTAATTATCTTATGTTCAGCCCAGAACATAAATTAATTTATAAACATTTATTCATGCCACTAGAGAATAAATGCCGACTTACCCTTTATTACCGAAGTTGAGTCGGGCTTGCACTTAGACATTACGAATCCCGATTTAAGATATCGAACGTCCATTAATTATTTATAGATTTCGATCGCTAAAATAATTAATAACTTCATTTTTAAGTAGTACCACTCAACCTTATTATTGTACTTGAGCTAACTCAACCGCAGGGTTTAGTACAATAAACCTTTGAGCTCCTTAAGGGATGTCATCATCCTAAACGGATATCGTGACTGACATGATAACTAGTGTGACATACAAGACCGCCACCACCCAAAATGCGGAGAATCTTGGTTAGAACATATAACCTCACCCATAACAAGTCAAAGTGATGGTCAAGAACTCATACTCACCTAATACCTTATCGAGGTTTAGATCATCGTAAGTCACCGAGATCTTGGTTCTTCACGACGGTCGATGTAAGAACACATCTCACCGTGATCCTTCAATACGCCGTAGACGCATCAAAGAAAGACAAGTAACCAAGTCAAGTCACTTCTTATCTATACCGCAGCCTATACCGACAACTCGTCCTCAAGTTGTCTCACCAGTGAAACTTTTTATATCTCATTAAGTTCGACCAATCATACGCACTTCGTGATCTTCACACATCGTATGATCTAACTTATATATGAGATAAGGGACACGATATATGCAATCAAGTATTCAATTCAGATAGGAGATTGTAATAGTGGTAACAGAAACATTGTATACAAGCTCAACCAAACAATTTTCAAGATACAACCAACACTAACGCCCCGACGTAGACTTATTGCGGCAGACTTTAGAGGGTGCCATCTAGCGCAATTCAAGTCCTCTAACGTGCCCAATGTAGACTTTTTGCGGCAGGATTTAGTGAATGGATCCGCTAGGTTATCCGTTGTATCAATCTTTGCATTCAGCATGTCCCCTCGTCTAACGATTTCTCGTATGACATGGTACTTTCTCTCTATGTGTTTGGTTGCCTTGTGGATCCGTGGTTCCTTCGAGTTTGCATCGCACCGAGTTATCACAGTAAACTATGATACTCTTGGGCAAACCAGGTACCACACCTAGATCCATGTGGTAGTTCATGAACCATACAGCCTCCTTAGCGACCTCCGAAGCGGTTACATATTAGGCTTCCATGGTAGAGTCCGCAATGCATCGCCGCTTTGCACTCCGCCAGATACGGCCCACCTCCCAAGATAAACACATAGTCCGAGGTAGATTTATTCTTATCACGGTCGACTTGGAAACCGAGTCTCAATAACCCAAAGGCATTAGACTATCTCAGATAGTAAATTAGCATATAATCTCAAATCTTTTCGTGTACTTGAGTATATGCTTTCATCGCAATTCAATGAGCTTGTCCAGGTTAGATCGATATCAGCTACTATGCCTACCGTGATAGAAGATATCGGGCCTCGTGCATAGCATTGCCTACATGAGACTTCCTACGGCGGAAGCGTAAGGAACTTATCTCATTTCCTCTATCTCATTCGCAGTCATAGGTGATTGCCCTTTAGATAAAGGAACGCCATGTCTGAAAGGTAGCAATCCTTTCTTGGCGGTCTGCATACTAAAACGAGTAATCACAGTATCAATGTAAGACGCCTGAGATAAGCTCAACATTTTCTTCTTGCGATCTCGGTAAACCTTGATCCCAAGAATGTACGCTGCATCTCCTAAGTCTTTCATTTGAAACTGATCGGATAGCCAACTCTTTACGTCTGATAACAGCTTCACGTTGTTGCCAACTAGAAGAATGTCATCTACATAAAGTGCAAGAAATACCACATCACCGTTGACATCTAACCGATACACACAACTCTCGCTAGGCAACTGGGTAAATCCATAGGACTTTACCACCGCCAAAGCGTAAGTTCCATGATCGAGGTTCGCTAAGTCCATAAATGGACTTCTTAAGCTTCCATACTAGATGCTCTTTTCACCTTTACCACATAACCTTCGGTTGTCGACATAGATGTCTTTACCTTCCTCAAGGTAACCGCTTAGAAAAGCGGTTTTAACATCCATTTGCCAAACCACTAGGTTCAAGTGGCTGCTATGGCCGTAAGAATTCGATGGACTTGAGCATTGCACAGGTAAAAGGTCTCATCGAAATCGATGCCCTCAACTGAGTGTACCCTTTCGCACAAGCCTCGGCTTTAAAAGCCGAAACCTCCATCATAATCTTTCTTCCTATTGTATATCCACTTTCGCCTATGGCTTCCTTGCCATCCGGTAGAGGTTTCTTTTCATATACATCCATAGCCGCTATGGACTCCATTTCTAAGTCCATAGCGGTGCCATGATCTTGCATCAATGTTTTGTATGGCCTCCAGATGTCCATGGGTCGATTATTGCCTGCTCGCTTCTCGACTAAACCAAGATTCTCCCACGAACATAAATCGCCGGGTTGACGAACAACCCTCCCACTACGACGAGGTTCTACAGCACAATGGCGGTGGGTGCGTAAACTTGTGGTTCACTATTTTGCACAACTTGTTGGGTAGGTACCACTTGACGGTCGGTATCTCCGGTGGAACTCGACCCACTTCAATTTCTTGAAGTATCCGGTGTTGATCCTCCCACTAGACTCGACATCTCGCACTTTCGCCTAATCGGTGGTGGAATACGATCATCTTCTAATTCTTGAAGAATGATTTCAACTTTGGATTTATGATTCTTCATATAATCTTCTTCTAAGAATCGGGCATTAGTGCAATAATGACCTTCCGATCCTTAGACTATAGAATAAACCACCTTCGCTCATCTAGGATAGCCAATAAACAACCTTGCATCGATCTAGCCTCCAACTTGTCGCCTTCTTGTTCAAAGACATGTGCCGGATCGCCCCATATCCTTATGTGGCTCAAACCAAGCTTGCGCCTGCACCACAACTCGAAGGGTCTTTTCGATCGACTTGGAAGGTACTAGATTTAGCAAGTATGTCATTGTTTCTAAGGCATACCCCGTAATCTAAATAGGCAATGTTGCATAACTCATCATTGATCTAACCATTTCCAAAAGAGTCCTATTTCTTCGCTCCGACACACCATTTTGTGGTGTGCCCGGTGAAGTGCTACCGAGGTAATCCCATACTTCACTAGATAGTCCATGAACTCACATCGAGGTATTCGCCACCGTGATCGCATCGCAGTGACTTGATACTCTTACCAAGATTCTTCTCCACTCCGCCTTAAACTCTTTGAATTTCTCAAAGCATTCGGACTTGCGAAGCGGTATACGATCCGCACCTTGAGTAATCATCAATGAAAGTGATAAAATACTGCATTCTCCACGAGCTTGTGTGGACATCGGTCCACAAGTCGAATGGACTAACTCTAACATTTCTTTGGCTCTATAACCCTTCCCTTGAAAGGTCCGTCGATATCTTACCTTCTATACAGATTCGCAGATCGAATGGAGAATCGTGAGATTACCCAACGCCCATTCTTAGTGGGTCTTTGGATCCTATTTAGATTGATGTGACATAATCTAAGATGCCGGAGAAATGTGGTGTCATCTTCTAAGAAAACTTTTCTTTCTAGGGTTTCAAGAAGATGCAACATAGTTATAGGTATTATGTTTTGCGTAAATAGTATAAAGCTTAATTATATAAAGTGCCAACACGATAACTTCGTCATTTCTTATGATAGAAACACCACTATCAAAAATAATAGAATATCCATGAGTAAATAGTTTCAAATGTAAACAAGGTTCCACCGAAAATCCGCACATATAAAACGCCTTTAAAACTAAAACAAGGTTTCAAACATAAAGTAACATCTCCGATCGCAACGGCCTCGACTTTCGCCGCTGCCCATGGAGATCGTTATCTCGCCATTACTCGACTCCCTTGTCTCGGCAGAACCCCGCAAGGTGTAACAAACATGATCAATCAGACCCGTGTGTACTACCCAAGAATGGGTAGAACAAGTTGCTAAACATGTTTCACATTAAAGCAAACGGCGACCTTGAGCCTTGAGCATAGGGCACTTAGCCTTCCAATGCCCGCCCATCGCACTCAAGCACTTGCCTTCTCCTTTCGCTTCTTCAAGCCTCCTGGCACCATGTTCTTGTTCCCATTACTCCCACTATTTCCTCGCTTCTACCACCTTTGGTGCCCTTTTTTCTTTTTCCATTTTGCAACGGAAAATTTGGGCCCTTAGATGTGCTAGCAAGAGCATGCGCTCCTTTTCCCATAACTCCTTCCGCAGCCACGAGATCATTAAGCAACTGACTAAGTGTATACTCGGTCTTGCTCATGATCGCATTCCGTGAAAGTTCTCAAAAGACTTGGGCAGTGTATTGAGGATGATATCGACCTCACTGGCCAATACCTCCTCCCAACCGATCAAGACTATCCATGAGATGAGTCATGGGAGACATGTTCATGGACCGAACTTCCTTCTTCTATCTTACACGCCAAGATTTCTCTCATTGTGTGGAAGCGGACTGTCCGATCCGACTGCCCAAACTTACTCTCGAGACTTGACCAAATATCGATCCGCTTCACCATCGATCGATGTCAGCGGTGCAAGCCTTTGGACATAGCAGTCATCATATAGTATTTAGCCATATTGTTTGACTTATTCCAAAGTCTGCTTGACTCTCGCTGCTCATTAGTACGAAAACACTTAAAGGTTTGTCAACGTAATTTAAACATACATAGCATGCTACTGCATAATTTAAAGATCCACGACATGCAATGAACGATAAAAATAAAATAAAAACGTTCATCGTGGCCCACTCGTGGAATCTGCACTTTCCTGCCTAATGTATTACATAGAATTGCAAAGTACAGATCTTTATAATCTTCGAAAACGGGCCTCGCGTGCACGGGCACGGACCGGACTCGTCAAAACAGGATTCGGGCTGGAAAAAAGGATCTGGGCTCGCCCGCCACGCCGCGCGCGTCCGCCAAGACCGTGCACGCCTTGCGTGCCGCCGCCCGCACGCCGTGCGACCCGCTTTTTCCCGCGTCTCGATCCGCCGCTTGTCTTCGCTTTACTTTTACGAGATAAGATTTACGTAAAATAAATCTAATCTAACCACGGATTTTCTCGTGGTGAAAAACAAAACCGACAAAATAAAACGAGCCACGATGAATCCATGATCCAACAATTAATTAATTGCGCACGTAATAATCAAACGTGAATTAATCCAACAGAGCCAAGATCACGATCCCGTGCTCGATACCAATTATAGGAAAACTATGTTTAGCCCTCTCCCGAGGATCTATCTTGGATGTTTAATTCATCATACATTGATTATATACCCAGCATGCACCTATCTAATTAATTGCAACACGCTGGGTTTTCTCGTGTTTACCTCAACTGCCGAGGCGGAATGGATCGAGACTCGTGCTTTGACCTTCCGGATCAGTATCCCGGCTGCCCAATCTCCAACGCCGAGTGAGGACGATCTATGGAGAATGCTTCGAAAATCACCCTCAAGTTCTCAAGAATTTTCAAAATCTCTCAAAGGACGAACCTCAAATTCTCGAAAATAATGATGATGATTATTAATCATCGACCTAGATTTAATCTCTTACCTCATATTTATAATGCATTACCATAATCCTATATGGAAATTACCATAATCCTATATGGAAATTACCATAATCCCATATAGAAATTACCATAATCATTTATGGAAAGGATTATTACCATAATCCTATATAGAAATTACCATAATCTTTTATGGAAAGGATTATTACCATAATTCTATATGGAAAGGATCTATCCATATCCCATATAATAATATCCTTATAGGATAAAGAGAATCAAATCCTTGCCTTGTAGAGCATAGGGGCGCCGATTTTGCCTAGCTTACGGGCCTGGATGGGCCAGCCCAGGGATCAAATGCAAGGAATAAAGATGGGCCTCAAATAAATTAATTATCTTATGTTTAGCCCAGAACATAAATTAATTTATAAACATTTATTCATGCCACTAGAGAATAAATGCTGACTTACCCCTTTATTACCGAAGTTGAGTAGGGCTTGCACTTAGACATTACGAATCCCAGATTTAAGATATCGAACGTCCATTAATTATTTATAGCATTTGATCGCTTAAAATAATTAATATATTTAATTCTTAAGTAGTATCACTCAACCTTATTATTGTACTTGAGCTAACTCAACCTCGCGGGGTTTAGTACAATAAACCTTTGAGCTCCTTAAGGGACGCCATCATCCTTAACGGATACGGTGACTGATCACGATAACTAGCATGACATACAAGCACCGCCACCACCCAAGATGCGGAGAATATGGGTTAGAACATATAACCCTCACCCATAACAAGTCAAAGTGATGGTCACGACCATATTCATCTAATACCTTATCGAGATTTAGATCATCGTAAGTCACCGAGATCTAGGTTCTTCACTACGGTCGATAGAAGAACTCATCTCACCGTGATCCTTCAATACGTCGAAGAAGTACCAAAGATAGACAAGCAACTAAGTCAAGTCACTCTTATCTATATCGCGGCTCACACCGACAACTCGTCCTCAAGTTGTCTCGGTTAGAAACTTTTATATCTCATTAAGCTCGACCAATCATATGCACTTCGTGATCTTCTACACATCGTATGATCTAACTTATATATGAGATAAGGGACATGATATATGCAATCAAGTATTCAATTCAGATAGAGATTGTAATAGTGGTAACAGAAACATCAGATACAAGCTCAACCAAAGCGCCAAAGATACAAATCCAACAACTACAAACAATAGCCGGAGTAAGACATCGAGTGTCTCTTTGTCCCGGAAGTGCGGGCCGAGTGGGTGATTGTAGCCGTCGGCCTTGGGCAAAGGGCTGCGAGCTACTCCCTCGACCGGCCGTGGCTAGTGGGCTGCCCTAGTGAGTCAAGTCTGTTGGGGCGGACGAACGATCTCGAGACCGCCTCGCAAGCGGGTAAGGCGGGGGCCTCTGACTTAGTCCTAAAATCTACGGCAAGTTGGGGGTGGGGGCCCGTGTACGTGACAACCAAAACGGCATCTACCCTTGGTACCTTTAACCACGACATACACTCATGGTGAAAACCTCGAACCTATGACCGACGCCTCGACCAATATCTCAACGCATGGAACCCTTGGTCCAACTACTTTTTATTTTATCTCTTTACCTTGTGTTTAGTTTCAGTTTACTTTCTGCTCAAGATATATCTCTCAAGACATCTCATCGAGACCGTCACCGATCGACACCTCGCCTCCTGGGCAACCTCCTACTCAAACTGTGACAACTCGAGTAACAACACAACCAGCTCTCTTGGGTTCGATCCCTTAACTTTCCATGTACCGAACTATATGTTCAAGTTGGAGGAGATTATAAATGTATCTTGACGTGTCTTGGTACCTCTAACGACGGGTAAATCGAGCGTCGTCAGATTGGCGCCATTGCCGGGGAGCTGCGCTATCCTAGTGTTGTTATTCACTTTTTTATTTTTTGTTTGGTTTTTGCATGCTCCGACCTACCTTGCAAGCGAGGACGGAGAGCTCCTGTTTGACCCAGAGATTGAGAGAACCATTCGGAGAAGAAGAGGCAAGATGAGGAGAAACGCCTGCCTTGAGGAGGCACGCACAAGGCAAGACAACATGGAGAGAGGAATCCACAAACCCACCACCTGTGGAGAGCAGACGCTTGGGAGATGATGTTCCCGAACAACACGATCTCGCCCCTGGGCATCACCTTGCCCGAGATCGAGGACAACTGGGAGCTGAGGCACTCTTTTATGCAGATCTTGCCAAGCTTCAGCGATATGTCAGGAGAAGACCCCCAGCGCCATCTCCAGGACTTCGAAATGGTGTGTAGCATAATAAGGTGTGCGGATGAAGTTAAGAAGGAGTACATCCGACTCGTATCCTTTCCATTCACTCTCCACGACGGTGCTCGAGAGTGGTCAGACACTTTGCCTCGGGTAGTGTCACTATCAGGTGGCTTCAATGAAGTTCCTTGAGAGATACTATCCCATCTCAATGATACAAAGCGTGAGGAAAAGGATGAGTTCCCTCCATATGGGGAATGGTTTCAAATCCATCTTGGCAAAGTGTCCCAATCACCAAATCTCTTATCAAGATCTGATCCAATATTATGTGAATGGCTTGAGGGCGAGTCAGAGGCAGCTCGTGAGTGCTGCGTGCGGAGGTTCCATACTCAACAAGCAACCCAGCGATGCATTTAAACTACTCGCAGACTTGGCTGAAGAGTCTCGGGATGATGCCAACGCAATGGTCAAGACGATGCCCAACCAAGAAGCTACCATTTCAGAAGGATCTGACATGAAGGATATGAAGGCCATGATGAAACAAATGATGGACCTGATGAGGCCCTCTATGGCCAAGAAGAATGTCAAAGCGTGTCAGCTTTGCTTTGCCACCACCCACAACACGGACGAGTGTCTACATGTGGCTGAAGAAAAAGAAGTGAATGCCTTTGGGCATGTCGACAACGGTGGTGGAGGAAACGCTCAAGGTCAGAAGCCCCGTTTTGACCCGTACAATCCACCATGGAAAAATCATGAGAACTTGAGGTACGGAGGCACACACTATCAAGCACCTCCTGGGCAGAATCCACCTCAAGCTCGGCCATCTTTAGCCGAAATAGTGCACAATCAAGGAGCTACCCAAGGAAGGATAGTGCAAGACCTCGACAAGTTCAAAATAGAGACAAGGGGAGTCCTGCAATCAGTGCTGACCCAGCTGAACACCTTGACGCAAAAAATATCAAAGCTCAACCAAAAGCAAGGGACACTTCCTGCTCAAGTGCAAATCCAACCCAATGCGCACGTCAACGCAATCAACTTGAGGAGCGGAAAGAACTTTCTAAGCAGGGAGGGAGCCCCAGTCAAGGAGACAGTCGAGATGGAAGACATAACCGAGGAAGTCGAAGACTTGGTCAAGGAACCTGAACCCGAGGTGAAGGTCCCCTTGCCCAAGGTATCAGACAAGACAGAGATCAAGATCAGACCTCCCTTCCCAGGGAGGTTGGCAAGGAACAAAGAAGCCGAAGAGATGAACGAAATGATCAAGATCTTTAAGAAGGTAGAGATCAACATACCTTTGATCACTGCTTTGACCTCGATGCCGAGGTGCGCCAAGTTCCTCAAAGAGCTGTGTACCAAGAGAGTCAAGTACACGGACGATGCCAAGTTTCAAATGGGGAGAACGTCTCAGCCGTACTCAAACGAGATCTCCCAATCAAGTGTACCGATCCCGGGATGTTCTATATACCTTGCGTGATCGGGACAACGAGGATAGACCAAGCTATGCTCGATCTCGGGGCATCAATCAACGTGATGCCCCTATCTATCTATCAAGAGTTGAAACTCGGACCACTCCGACCATCTTGCGTTGAGATTCAACTGGCAGACAAGTCAAGTGTCTATCCCGAAGGGATCGTTGAGGATGTGCTAGTCAAGGTGCAAGACCTTATTTTCCGGCCGATTTCACGTTCTAAATATGGGCGTGACCGGACCAAGAAGCGTACTCATGTCGCTAGGCAAGCCGTTTCTCAAGACGGCCCGAACTTTAATTGATTGCGATACGGGGAAGCTCACATGCAAATTCGTTGGGGAGACGGTCACCTTCGACATCTACAAGGCCGAGCAATTTCCGATTGACACCGAGATGGTGGACTTTGTCGATCTCGAGAAGGATGTTGAGAGATACCGCCAACGTGGTGGTCAAGGACGTGTACGAAAGAGTCATCCAAGGACACACTGAAGATTTAGAGTATCTCGACAAGGAGGAGGTCGAGGTAACTGAAGTGCTTGAGGTAGAAGCCGACCAAGGTGGGGACGATCAACCAAGATATTAATCACCGCTAGTGCATGACAAGGAGATGATGCAACCTTCCTCAAGAAGCCCCCAAGCTACACCTCAGCGCTACCAAGCACTTCAAGTATATCTCACTCGAGTCAACGAGACGTTGCCAAGAATCATAAGCTCGGTGACTATCAAAGAAGAAGAAGAAGAGGCCGTCTTGAGCAAGTACAAAGAGGCCATCGGTGGACCTTGGCCGACCTCAAGGGCATCGCCCCACTTGTTTGCCAACACTACATCTTGCTCGAGACGACGCCGTGCGGCCGAGATCCCGGTATAAGCTCAACCCGGTAATGAAAGAGGTTGTCAAGGTGGAGATACTCAAACTCCTTGAGTTGGGCCTCATTTACCCTATCTCGGACAGCCGGTGGGTCAGCCCGATCCACGTCGTACAAAGAAATTCGCATCTGGTGGTCGAGACGAAGGCAAGGAAGGCGGTCAGGATGAGACTCGAGCACAGTGGAGGGTTTGCATAGATTACATAAAGCTCAACAAGGTGACCGGAAGGACCACTTCCCCTTGCCGTTCATTGAACAGATGCTTGAGAGACTCGCCGGGAATAGGTATTTCTATTTCCTTGATGGCTACTCTGGTTATATGCAAATTTGTGTGGCATTAGAAGATCAAGATAAGACTACATTCACTTGCCCGTTTGGCACATTTGCATATCGTCGTATGCCATTTGGTTTATGCAATGCTCCGGGGACATTTCAAAGATGCATGATGGGTATATTTTCTGATTTGCTTGAGCAATGCATTGAGGTGTTCATGGATGATTTTACTGTTTATGGCAAGACGTTTGACCAGTGCATAGAACATCTTGAGTTAGTTCTGAGAGGTGCGTGGAGAAGGATCTTGTGCTGAATTATGAGAAATGTCATTTTATGGTCAGAGAGGGAATTGTCCTTGGGCATGTTATCTCTGAGAAGGGCATTGAGGTAGACAAAGCCAAGGTGGAAATAATAGCCAAGCTGCCTTATCCCACCAACATCAAGCAGTTTCGGGGATTCTTTGGCCACGCGGGATTCTATCGGCGGTTTATCAAGGACTTCGCCAAGATAGCACAACCAATGAACCGCCTCCTCCAGAACGATGTACCGTGGGAGTTCGACGACGCATGTAAAGAAGCCTTCCAGATATTGAAGGAGCACCTTGTCACAGCGCCCATCATAAGGCCACCCGAATGGGGCATGCCCTTTGAGCTAATGTGCGATGCTAGTGGATACGCTGTTGGCGCGGTGCTTGGGCAGAAAATTGGCAAGGAGAGCTTCGTCATCTACTATGCATCGAAGACCCTCACCGGGCCGCAGATCAATTACACGACCACGGAGAATGAGCTTCTTGCCGTGGTGTTTGCCTTCGAGAAATTTTTCTCCTACCTCTTTGGGAGCAAGACGGTGGTTTACACTGACCACGCCGCCTTGAAATATCTCATGGCAAAGAAGGACACAAAGCCAAGACTCATACGGTGGATACTCCTCCTCCAGGAGTTCGACGTTGAAATCAAAGACAAGAGTGGATCTCAAAATCAAGTGGCCGACCACTTGAGCAGAATTTTAAGAAAGGATGAAGGAGATCCAATCCGAGCAATGTTTCCAGACGAGGATCTAATCGAGATCTACACCAAGGAACCGTGGTACGCTGACTTGGTGAACTACATCGTGACCAGAGTGTTGCCCGTGGGGATGCCAACACACCATAGGAACAAACTCAAGAAGGAGAGTCGACAATACGTATGGGATGACCCATACTTGTGGAAGCAATGCTCAGACTTGATCTTGAGGAGATGCGTCCCGGAATGTGAGCAAACAAGCATCCTTGAGCACTGCCATGAGAAGGAGTGCGGCGGACATTTTGGGCACAAGAGAACGGCAAGGAAGATCCTTGATTGTGGGTTCTACTGGCCCACTATCTTTAAGGATAGCTACGAGAAGTGCCGAGAATGCGATAAGTGCCAACGCGAGGGCAATGTCTCAAGGAGGAATGAGATGCCCTTGGTACCTATCTTGATAGTAGAAATATTCGACATGTGGGGCATGGATTTCATGGGCCCCTTGCCAAACTCTAAGGGAAACCAATACATACTCCTAGCAGTGGACTACGTGTCAAAATGGGTAGAAGCCAAGGCCACAGCCAAGGCGGACGCAAGGACCGTAGCCATTTTTCTCAAGTCAAACATCTTTAGTCGGTTCGGTGTGCCAAGAGCCATAATCAGTGATCGGGGTACCCACTTCTACAATGCCACCATTGGCAGCTTACTCAAGAAGTACGGGGTGCATCACCGGATGTCCATCGCATATCATCCTCAAGCCAATGGCCAAGCTGAGCTCTCAAACCGCATTGTAAAGACCATCTTGAGGAAGGCCTTGGGAGAGAGCAAGAAGGAATGGAGCACTCACCTCGACGACGCGCTATGGGCATACCGGACAGCCTTCAAAACACCATTTAGAATGTCTCCTTACCGGATGGTGATTGGCAAGATGTGTCACCTGCCTGTCGAGCTGGAACACAAGGCGTACTGGGCAATCCGCAAGCTCAACTTTGACTGGGATGAGGCAGGAGAGAAGCACAAGCTTGACATACAAGAGCTCGAGGAGATTCGCCTCGAAGCTTATGACAATGCCGCTATATACAAGGATAGGCTCAAAAGATCCCATGATCTTTTAATCAAAGAAAAGAAGTTCAAAAATGGGCAAATGGTGCTACTCTATCAAAATAGGTTCCGCTATGCCTCTGGCAAGCTGACCACCAAGTGGGTGGGACCTTACATCGTGCACGCCCAACATCCGAACGGAGCCGTGGAAATAAGCGACATGGACGGCAAGAAAGTGTTCAAGGTGAACGGAAGCAGACTTAAAACCTACCATGGGGACGACCGAAGGCTCAGAGAATGGGACGCTGAGCAAGATGAGCCTACCAAGATTCCCCAAGAGGATCCTCAAGATGCCTAAGCTCAAGGAATACGTCGAGCTAACGACGTTAAACAACAGCGCTTCCCGGGAGGCAACCCGGCATGGTATGATTTTAACCGCTTACATTTCATTCCATTTTTTGTCAAGGGAGTGGTCTTGACCATTTTTAACACTTTGCCTCAAGCAAAGTGTGTGAGTGGGGAAGCCCACCCTCGTTATTTTGACTTGCTCCTTGAGAGGACTGTTTCTTCCTCGAGGAGCGTATTTTCTTAAACTGCAGGTCAAAAAGGAACTCAAGATAAGGCGAAGAGGAGGCACTGCAGATGGCAAGGCAACAGCCTTGGCCAAGAACATGGGAAACGAGGTGGCGTTTGAATTTCTACGGGCTGACGTAGAGACGACCCATCAGTCAGCCCACTACCCTATAATCACCCCAACCCACGTTCTATTACCCCCCTCATTTCTCCTACCCACTTCCCACATTCAAACCACACCCCAAAAATGTCCCCAAACTACAGCACAAAAACCATAACCTCCTACCCATGGTGCACACACGTCCAAAGAAGAAACTACCGGAGCCAACCCCGAAAAAGACTGTAGCTCGCCGTATAAAAATGGAGAAGACACCGGCAGAGCCCACCGCCGAAGGAAGTCCGTCGTCCGGTGACGGAGCTCCCCACCGAGTTCGCGAAGGAGCGGAAAAGCGCCACACCCACGACATTCACGTGGAGGTGGACGCTGAGGAAGAAGAGCAGCCCACGGCCGAGAACACACCGGAGAAGACGTCGGAGAAGGCACCAGAGAAAAAGAAGTCACCCCCTCCACCGGAAAAAGAAAAGTAAAGGAGACTCCTACCGCCTCATCATCAAAGAAGACGCCGCCGACCCCCTCTCACACCGGGTCTACCGGCACGGAAACTAAAGTGCTGGAGGAGAAGGAGGTTTCAGAGGAGGGGAGCTCCGGCGATGCTCTCGGAGAAGGCAAGGACGAAGGGAACGACCCGAAGGAAGAAATCGAGGAAGAAGACGTCTTCCTCACTGGAGAACGGCCGGCGAAGAAGGCAAAGATGGCGATGCACTCGTCAAAGCGAGGGAAGTCCTACACGGTGAATACCAAGGAGCTAGTCAAAACCAAGAAGATGGTTGTGCCAAAGCGGTGGAACCGCACTCCTCGAACAAGCGGGAGTCGAGGAGGATGTCGAGAGGTTGTTTAAGGGAATAGGATGGAAGTTTCTCGAATGGGATACCACGGTGTACGCCGATGGTGAAGGAGTTTCTACGGGATCTTGACATAGATCATGACAAAGGAGTGCCGGTGGGTATCTGATTCACTCTTCTCGGGGAGCGACGAGAGTTTACGGTTGATGAGCTCAACCAAGCTCTAAACATGGTGACATTGATGGATGCAAAGGGAGCCAGCTACAGGGGAGCAGCCAAGGTGGTACCAAACTTTACTGACGGGAAATGGTCCGGGATCTCGGGAAAACTAATTGGAAAGGATGGCGCATGATTCAAGTCGTGTGACTTGAGGGGACAGCCCTCAAGGACCCGGCCATGCAAGTATGCCACCGGATCCACTCCTATAATCTTTTTGGCAAGAAGGATAGCAGCGCAACCATGTCGAAGAGCGAGTTGTTCATCCTCTGGGCGATGCACGAAAGAATGAGGCTCAACTTTGCATCCTTCGCAATCTCATATATGAAGAGCATAATGGGCAGGGAGAAGTAGAGGCTCTCCTTGTGCCACTTGCCGACTAACTTTGCCAAGGAGAACGAGCTGCTTGGCCCCGACTTTGCCATGACTCCCGAGAGAGAGGATACCTTCGACCTGTAAGTATTGAAGAAGATGCTCAGGATTGTAGAGGACGAGGACGGCAAGCTTACCATCCAGCAAGAGCTTGAGAAGCCCGTTGCCAAGCCAGCACGCTCAAAGGCTAAGGTAAGGGCAGGACCTTCAGCAACACCGGAGCCTACCCAAGGTGATACTCAAGCCGCCTCGTCGAATCTGAGAGACCTTGGTGAAATCCAGACCGCCCAGCTCGCATTCTTTGCCCACCAAGGATTCAGGTACCCACCTTTTTTTGTTTTCTTGTTTTTCTGTTTTCTGTTTTTGTTTTTGTGTCTGTTTGTTGTGTGTTTGTGTGTTTATGTTTTTCGGGGACCATATTCAGTTTAACACTTTGCCAAGAGCAAAGTGTGTGAGTATGGATGGCACCCTTTTTGTTGTTGTTGTTGTGTGTGTTGACCAGCATGTTGAGATGAGCATGATAGTTATGATCTTGGCATAGGCTTTGTAATACATGTTTAGCTTGTATCAATAAGGTTAGTATGACGGAAAAGGGGCATAGCATGCACACCTGTGAGAAATTGAGCCTGTATATGCTAAATCATTGCAAGCATGAATTCTATTCTGTGTGATATTCGGATGCTTGACTTGGTTGTGCTAGAACTTGCCTGCTGTCTTGATCAAAGCCCAACTGCTATAGGTCTGAGTGCTCTAGATGATTTAGGCTTTCTTTTCATAGCCATGGTCAACAATGAAAATAAACCCAGATATATATGTCCTTTGCTAGCCCCTTTGAGCTGTTCGTTTTCTTTTAAATTATCTTGTGCTCTTCCCTGACCTGGGGATTGAGAGAAGAAGAATAGGGGAGGGATATGTACGTCTTGGGTATCATTCTGGGCAAAACACAACATTAGATGCTTTGGCCTTCGGCCAGCATAATGAGTTAAAATTCAAAATGTGTAGAAAAGAAAAGAAAAAGGGTGGGGGGAACAAAGTTTAAAAGTATAAAAAGAAAAGGAAGTTCCCCCGAAAAATATAAGTGTGCTCAGGCCCGTAAGTATCTTGCCGAGGGAAATGGGAAAACATTCTGCCCAAGACCTAAGTCAAGACAACCTTACCCCAAGATTAAATACTTCCAACTTAGCCAAGAAGCCACTCAACACAACCCTAAAGACCTAAGGATAGAGAACTTAGACCAAGCTATAGGGCAGAGAAACTAGACGGCAGGCAAGCCTATGGCACTTCCTTGATCAAGTCATCACTGAGCGTGAAAACCCTAAACACAGAGAGTTTGAGTGCTTGAGAGGAACTCCCACAAACTTGCTTTGCCCCGATCTTGATTAACCTTGATGCATAGTTGTATTAATCGCCTATGCCGGATTATCTTTGTTGTGTTTTCATCTTATCCTTGCTGGTCTTTTGTGTGTGTTGTTTGTGTGTTTGATTTTCTTTTGGGCAAGGAATGCTTGCACGCTTGAGGACAATCGTGGTTCAAGTGTGTGAGTGTGATGAGCCCATTTTTCGTGCTCTTTTTGGGGTAGTCCTTACCCTAGAAAGAGTGTATTTTGTGTGTGTTCTTTGCGTGTGTTTGTGTCTGGGAGGACACGCTTTGGGGTATTGCAGGTTGAGCCGGACCTTGGGCAAGATCAGGCCACCTTCCATGAGAGAGGTAAAAATCCCAAAGATTACCTTGGCAAGACATTCTGACATCTTGTCAAGACACTGTACCGCATGGGAGCTGAGCCTGGTTAACGAGCTGATGTGAAGCCAAGAGAGTAATCGAGACAAGGAAGAGAGGAAAAGGACGAGTGATGCGGGGATAGAGGAGCAAGTCGGGATGCGGTGGGGGCCTTGAGACGAGGACTCTGGCGGACTTGCGCAAATGGGAGATTCAGGTAAGATTCATCTCTGCCGCTTGATTTTTGCCGAAAGGAAAGGTCAACTGCGACTACCGAGATCGGACAAATCGCGGGATCGAAGCGGAGGAGCTCTTGTCGGGGTCCAGAGCCCGAGCCAGCTTGCTGCCCTCACCACATGCCGCCTCGAGATGCGTGCGCTGACCAAGACAAAGTGGAGTTTACTTAGGCTCCCAATGCAAAATTCCAACTCCACACATTATGAGACGGCATTCACAACACAACATTCGGGAGAGAGCATCAAATCCAGAATTCTCTCTCAACTTCTCTCATTTATTTCTATTGCATTTCATGAGCGATTGGTGAGGAATAAACAAGTCCTACGAGCAAACAATTTATATTATGTATTTGGTTATCTCTGCTTGAGCAACTGCTTGGCAGAGAATGCTTTTCATTTGCTTTTGATTTTCTATTCAAGTATGGTTTCGATTATGTTCTTGTTTATTGCTTTTATGTTTATGTCGATTATGCGTGAGTAGTCGGTTCGGTTGGGCTCGGGGTGAAGCACGTTGAGTCAAGGTCATACAAGTCGTGAGGTCTAAATGTCCTTAGAACCTTGAGTGGGTGTTCCCGAAGCTCTAGGCCTTTATACACATGTTATTCATTTCCTTGAGCGTTAACTCGGTCGGTAGCCTTGGGGAGGGGAGAGATAAGCAATAGCCGGAGTAAGACATCGAGTGTCTCTTTATCCCGGGAAGTGCGGATGGAGTGGGTGATTGTAGCCGTCGGCCTTGGGCAAAGGGCTGCAAGCCACTCCCTTGGACCGGCTGTGGCTAGTTGGGCTATCTAGTGAGTCAAACTGTTGGGGTGGACGAACCTATCTTGGAGACCGTCTTGGCAAGGGGACAAGGCAGGGGGGCTCTGTACTTAGTCCTAAAATCTACGGGCAAGTTGGGGCTGGGGGGCCTGGTGTACGTGACAACCAAAAAGGGTATCTATCCCTTGGTACCTTTAACCACGACATACACTCATGGTGAAAACCCTTGAACCTATGACCGACGTCTTGATCAATATCTCAACGTGCGGAACCCTTGGTCCAACTACTTTTTATTTAATCTCTTTACCTTGTGTTTAGTTTCAGTTTACTTTCTGCTCAAGATATATCTCTCAGTACATCTCTACTGAGACCGTCAGCCTGACTGACACCTTGCCCTCTGGGCAACCTCCTACTCAAACTGTGACAACTCGAGTAACAACACAACCAGCTCTCTTGGGTTCGACCCCTTAACTTGCCATGTACCGAACTATATGTTCAAGTTGGAGGAGATTATAAATATATCTTGACGTGTCTTGGTACCTCTAACGACGGGTAAACCGAGCGTCGTCAATGCTAAATCAACATTCATGCAAACTCGAGATACCTATTCTTTGATTAAAAACCCTTTATGCTCACATTATTCATATCATTTTTCTTTTTCTTCTTTTCAATAGAGCTTATAGGGTTCATTCTTTTCCACAGAGGGACCATTCTTTTCCACAGAGGTACTTCTCTAGCTTTTAACCCGACGTAATACATCAAATTATTTCAACCCTTTGATTCTCATATCCATCCTCACCTCCTATCATCCGGTTAACAAAATAATAAGGTCTAATAAAGGCTCAAAGTAGGTGACAAATGGTATATATAATTGGGTTAGTGATATATGGGTAAATTTGTGGTTCACAAAGATGGCCTTTTATCCTTTCCATATTCGAAACACATATTGCAGTCTCGACACAGAAAACACGGCAAGTTCTAGAAGATAATTGCATGCATGATATCACACATTTAAAAGAAACTGTAACATGATGTTTATACAGTGAAGCTCAAGTCTCACGGTTCAAGCAAATGGTGAAAAACAACAAGCTAAGCAATCTCAAGTCATCCATGCGTCATTTTCTAACACATCATGTGCACCATCAACGTATTTTTCAAAAAAATTCTATCATCATTGGCCACATAGGTTAACACTTTTCACTTAAACTCGTTGATCAACAGACACAACAACGAAAACAAAAGACACAAAAGCCCCAAAACATAAAAACTTACAAGATAAAGCAAAAACATAAAAAGGACTAATCAACAAACTACACTCTTATACTCTCCCAAACTTATTATGATATTTAGAGCAATATGGTTGCAGAAAAGATGTGGTTGGGAGAGAGACCTTACCTCATATGCCGCTACTCCGACGATGGATAGAATCTTCACCAATGATCCCATTGCTGCATCATCTGACGCTGGTGCTCTTGGGATGCCTGCTGTTGGGCGAGGAGGGCCTGCTATTGGGCCATCATGGAGGTTAGACTCACGTCTATGTGGTCGAGATGACCATCTATACGATCTAAACGCTCATAGATACCGGGGTCGTCTTGGTGGGGTGGTGGGTGCAACGCGCCACCTCCCTCATATGCGGCCTCCTGTTCCGCTTCCTCTTCCTCTGGCTCTACCTCTCCTTGCGCATTTAGGCGTTGAGCCTAGCTATAGTGTGCGTCTGACATCATGTTTCAGTTGTCTCTGGGCCTTCCATCTTCGATTAAGCTGGTGAGATCACTGTTGGGCAGTCAGAAGATGGACTGACCGTTCTTGTCGTAGAGTAGCCAGAGGTAGCGCCGTGAGTCTCACTTCAGGAACATCTGGACATAAAGATATTGCTTGTCCAGGAAGATATCCTGTGAGACCGGATTCTCATGAATCTCCACCTCGAAAAAGTCGGCAATAGGGGTGACGAAACCCCCAATGCATATCCTCGTATTTCCTGAAACTACAGACTGCATCTGGAAATGTTGTGCGAGGAACATACCGGCATGTATTTTTCGGCCGGTTGCAGCACCAATCATGATGCTCATATCTTGGGAGAGGCATGTGTCGGTATTCGTGCGGGCATGGATCGTGAAAGTGAAGAGGCGGTGGAAGTAGCGAACTGCGGGATTCCGGATCGAGCTTGCCTTTGCCCTCGTGGAATCATAGTACGGAATCTGCTCCACTGCTGGATCAATAAACGACGGCCACATCTCTTGGGACGAGTTCTCTATATCTCCAATGTAATTGCCGTCGGGAGAACCATTGATGATTCCATTCAGCTCGTCTACCGTGAGCCACCGGGCTCATTTCCCAACTGGAAAGTAATATAATCCGGTGACCCATGCGTCTTATGGACATACACGGTCGACATGAACTCCAGTGTGAGAATCCGTTATGTCAAATAATTCACCGTGATGACTGAATACAGACCGGATCATTCGGCGAGCTACGTGACATCGTTGGCTATCCTCATAGCTTGACATGTGTTTATGCACATGAATCTTCTATGACGGTGCTTTAGTTGCACCAACCACCTCAATCTGTACCTAGTGGCGGGACTCGACAGGCGCACTCCATAATTCTGGGGGTGAAACTCGTCGATGGGTTCCCCCTATGATGATAAAGCGGGCTTCTTTCCCTTTCGCTTGCTTCCGGATGTACGTGGCGGCATATTGTACCTAAAATATATTGCAATGTTAGTTCATGTAAACCAAAAATTCAAAACAAACATCAACCCAAATTCAATATATAGCTCCCCCAAACTTGGAATTAACAAAATTCTTCACCCTAAGAACATAGGTTCATATTAGGCATAACAAGGGGAAGAATACACACATAGGCTCACAACACAGCATAAAACGAATTTGAGGTTGCCTCGCGGCCGCCCTAGCTACCGCTAGGGTGGTCGCGAGGCACTGACTAGCGACCGCTAATGAGCTCACGGCCAGGATAGCGGTCGCTAACCTAGTCGCTAGTCGCGAAGAACAGCTAGGGTTTCGAGATTTTTGACCCCAAAACAACAATGCAGGTGAATTAATCCAACAATATACTTCAATGTACACAAATACACCTAACAATGTAAGAAGCATGCTCAAAAACCATAAAAATCTATCAATATATGTTAGTTCATAAACTAGTCAATATTCCACAACAAGAAGAAAATAAACGGTCAAACTCTTCTAATTCATGCTTACAAGGGAAAATCAAAGAAGAATTGAACAAATGAAGCGTGCCTTGAGTGGAAAAGACTTGGAAGGCACAAGAGAGTGAGGAACTAGGGTTTGAGAGCTTGAGAGTGTGAATTGCGTGTGTGAGTGTGTGAAAAATAAGGGGGAGGGGTTAAAAACACAGACAAAATGCGCGGGTCAACGTCTGGATCTCGGGTCGGGTCGGGCCTCGCGGCCGAGCTAGCGATCGCTAGCTCGGTTGCTAGTTTCTCAGGAAAATGTTATGTAATGAGCTAGCGGCCACCCTCGGGATCGCTAGGGTGGTCGCTAGTTTTGGCCGAAAACTCTCTGTATTGACCTAGCGCCCGGGCTGGAGATCGCTAGCTCGGTCGCTAGTCGTGACCCCTTTTTTATGCTTTTATAAAAGCTACTCCCTCCGTCCCATTTAAAGTGTCCCTTTTCTTTTGGGCACGGGTATTTAGGAGATAGGTATAAAGTAGTTAAAGTGATAAAAAGTGGTAGGGCCCACACATTTTGAAGGGATAATTATTTCCTAAAATGGAATGAGACATTTGTAATGGGACAACCCAAAAAGGAAAGTGAGACATTTTAAATGGGACAGAGGGAGTATTATACTTTGGGACACAGAAACGACCAACACGACACGACAAGACAAAAATAAAGAAAAAAAACAAACAAAAAGAAAAACAAAAAGTAGATAAACATATTGGGTTACCTCCCAACCAGTGCTAAATTTTTCATCGCTAGCTCGATGTTACCTCTCATCAATCGGGCGATTTGAAAACTGACCTCCTCATCATCTTTTGCTTGCCTCTATACTTTGTGTTTACAGCAGACCACCATTGAGTATGGAAGTAGCCATCCCAAAACTTTAATAGAACATTCGAGGTTCCATGCTGAGTTAGATTTTTTCTAGCAAACTTCCAAACGACTGGTTGGTTGCCATCCAAGTGCGAGACTGGGCTAGCTATGGCAGTGATGATCGAGTAACAATCCTCATGCTCTGAATTATCATGTCGCTTGATGGCATCATAGATTGAAATTGTCAGCTCCTCCTTATTCACACGGAAGGTGAGATCACCATCTTGCACGTCGACCAGAGCCCTGCCTGTGGTTAAGAACGGTCTTCCGAGAATAAAAGGCGTGTTCCCATCTTCTGGCATTTCAAGGACCACAAAGTTCGTTGGAAAGATAAAATCTTTGACCTTGACGAGCACGTCTTCCACTATCCCCTTTGGATGGGTAACTGATGCGTCTGCCATCTAGAGAGCAATAGTAGTAGGCTTTATCTCTCCAATCTCTAATTTGTTAAATATGGACAAAGGCATCAGGTTGATGCTTGCCCCTAAATCACATAACACTCAGGAGAAAGTGTGCCCTCCAATAAAACAAGGTATGGTGAAGGCATGCAATCTTTACGCTTTACGGCAATTTCTTTTCAAAGACCTGATTGCACTCTTGAGACAAATTTATAGTCTCGAATTTTTCCAACTTCTTGTTGTTGGCCACAGCATCCTTCAAGAACTTCATGTACCCCGGCATATCTCTGAGTGCAGCTAACAATGGAATGTTGATGTGCACCTTCTGGAACATCTCCGTGAATCGGGTCAGCTTCTCTTCATATTTCGGCTTGGCTAACCGACTTGGGAACAGGATCAGAGGAGTGTACGTCATAAGATTTCTCTTTGGGTCTGCCTCGCGGCCACCCTCGGGATCGCTAGGGTGGTCGCGAGCAATGATTGCCGCATCTTTGTTGTTCCTCGCGATCGGCCTAGCGATCGCTAGGTCGGTCGCTAGTTTCTCCGGAAAACGTTCTGTATCAGTTCTCGTGGCCGGGCTAGCGGTCTCTAGCTCGGGCGCGAGCTCCTGCATAATACCTTTTGTACTCTTCCTAGTGGCCGGGCTAGTGGTCGCTAGCTCCTCCTCGTTCGAATTCTAATATTTTTCTCATTCGGAGTGGTTCTGATAGGCTTTTCCACTCCTCAGCTGGATGGCAAAGCACTGACTCTTCGGGTTTACCTCCGTAGTGCTAGGAAATTGGCCCAATTTATGTTGCCCATTTTACTGTGCAGCTATCTGGCTGATCCGATTCTCCATTATTTTCAAGTATTTGCCCATTGTTGCTACGGTGGATTCCAGATGTGCAACTTTCTGACCAGTGCTACTGATGAAGGCATTCTGCTGAGTCGCCAATTGTTGGTTGCTCACAACCAACTACTGCATCATTTCTTCCAGACTTTGCTTCTTCGCCTCCTGAATCATCCCCTTCTGCACTGAGAAGTCTGGTGGAGGTTGCTGAAGTTATTGGGGTTGGCATATGAGAAATTTGGATGGGTCCTATTGTTAGGATGATATGCCAGATTTTCCCCAGGACGGTTCCTCTGATTTATATAATTCACGTCCTCCGTCTCGAACTGGCTCTTCAAAAGAGTGAATTTCTCCATGAGATCGTCGTATCTGGAGTCAACCTCTACAGCAGCTGCCTTAACCATAGGTGTCCTCTCCATAGGCCATTGATAGTTGTTGGCAGCCATCTCTTCTATAATTCTGCTGGCATCCTCGACTCGGCGGTTCAACAGGCATCCCTCTGCCGACGCATCTACAATGCCTCTAGTGTGAGGTGTCAGTCCACTGTAGAACTGTGTGATCTGCTGCTTCATGGAGAATCTATGCTGAGGGCATTTTCTCAATAAGCCCCTGAATCTTTCCCATGACTCGAACAATGATTCATCTCCCAGTTGGGAGAAGTGGGAGATCTCGGCTATAACTTATGCGCTTTAGCCGGCGAAAAATATTTCGAAAGAAACTTTTCGCAAAGTTTTCCCCAACTGTTGATTCCAGTAAGGTCCAGGCTCTTGAACCAATCCTTCGCCTGGTTGCGCAGAGAAAATCCGAACATGCGTATCTGGATAGTATCATATGGCACCACATTCTGCTTGATGGTGTCACATATGTCCAAATATATCTCCAGATGAGCATTTGGATCTTCAGTCACTCCTCCCCCAAACTGTTCTCCTTGTACCATGCTGATTAGGGCGGGCTTCAGCTCGAAATTGTTCGCATTCACTTCAGGGCCCCATCTACCTCCTTGAAATTGTTCAGTTGGTGGTCGGTACATGTAATTCAGCGGTCTTGTCTCTACAGCAGGGAGGAGTCCCATATTCATCATCTGGCGCTGCATCTCAGTAAATTCTGCCAGAAGACGTGCAGCATGCTCGGGAGGTACACCTCTGTTGTTGGGATTCGCTGCCGTCTCTTGCCGTCTCATTTCTTGTCTTCTTCTCCTTTTAGTATTTTCGAGCTCGGGATCTAAAGGTTGTTCAGATTGTACCCGAGATCTTGTGATCATAAACTACGTGGAGAAAAAGGGAGAAATTAGACCTGGCAAGTAAAGAAAAATAAAATAAAATACAACTTGAATTAATAATTATTAATCACCAAGTTAGTCCTATATAATCTAAACAATCCCCGGCAACGGCGCCAAAATTTGATCACACTATTTTCTAACACGAAAACATGCAAGTAGATAGATAAGTCGAGTATCGTATCCACGGGGATTGAACACGAAAATACAAAAGCTAACTCAATAATCCTTTATCATTATCCAAGTAACAATTTTGGTTTTGAAGAGTTTTTTTGGGACTTCAAATATTTAATTCAAAGTCAATAGAAACAAAGCAAATAAAACGATAACGATACATATCAAATAGACAAAGAGACTAACCCTAGGGATAATTAATTCTACCCACAGCGTGTGTTTATCCTGCTTCCTATTAACCAATTTTAATACAACCAAGATGAAAGATCACAGAAGTAACCAACAATTTCAGTTACGACCATTGTGGTAGTGGATTACTAATTTCCATATTATTGTTACGTCTCAAGGTAAAAATTAGCAACTCCAAAAAGATCACAAAGAATATGCTTCCTACGGATGTTCCTATCTCAGCTACGACTCAAGGCTTACCCGTATTGTGCATTCGAGATCGATTGACAATTAAAGCATTAAGTATTCATTGGCAACTAGGTATGCATCAAGATTGATCAGAAATTAACACAAGAGATTTAGCACCAAGAATCACAAATCAATGACTGGAAGGTAAATAGCAAATAGCAGGAATCACCACACTTAGGATAAAATCATACAAACCCTAGGATTAGAACATAAATTTAGCTAGACATAGAAATCGAAATAAAATACGAATTAACCATAGAAATAAGAATTGAATAGATAAAAATCCGTAAAGTAGTGTCGGAAGAACAATGGTTGAGTTTGAATCCAAACCCGAGTAGAAAACAGGAAAAACTGAATTCCTTCGGATGAATTTGTTCCAAAGCGATTACAAAGCGTTAATGTAGCATAGAATAACAATAATCTAAAGACTAGAAGCTTAAAATCGAAGCTAGAACGAAAGTATGTGAAAACTAGAGTAAAAACTGAGTAAAATACAGGGTTAATGGAGATGGAGGCGCCAATGCACATCCAGGGGTATTTATAGCTGATGGGCTTTTTGCCCTAATTCGTGTCAAGCCGGGGCGCCTAGCGGCCGACCTAGCGGTCGCTAGGTCGATCGCTAGCTAGAGACAGAACTTTTCTTCGATGAACTCGCGGCCAGGCTCGCGATCGCGTGGCGTACCTAGCGGCTGGCCTAGCAGTCGCTAGGCTGGTCGCTAGTTCTGATACAGAATATCTTCAGGACTTCTCGCGGCCATGGCTTGCGGTCGCTAGGTAATCCTAGCGGTCACTAGCCTGATCGCTAGTTTGACTCCAGAATATTTTTCGCCTGAGCTCGCGGTCGGGCTAGCAGTCGCTAGCCTCTGTTCCTTTTCATCTTTGGTTCGTTCTTTGACTCATAAATCGGTTATCACTTGAAAAGCCTACAAAATACCAAAGAGGAACCCCAAGAGCTGTATCTTCCAAAAATAGTTAAAAGCATTAAATCAACTATATAAACGCACTTAAACTGATCTAAAATCATCTTAATATATCATTAATAAACAAGTAAAAAGCGCATTTATCATATATATATATTATCTGATATTATTAGATATCAAGATATAATTATTCTAGATAAGAATTATCTTCAGGGATTGGAGATAATTATTGTATTTATTAGATATGCAAGAGTCCTATCTAACTAGGATTATAGGAAAAATATTATAAATATAGTGTAGAAGAAAATCAGATAATATATGCATAACAGTGATTTTTGAAAATCACAAAGAAAAACATAAGACGCGAAATTTTGTAGCATTCTCCATAGATTTCTCTCACTCAGTATTGGAGAATAGACATCCGAGAAACAGTCCAGAAGATTAAAGCTGGAGTCTGCACTTTATCTACTATTTCAGAAATTCGTAGGTAAACACGAGAAAACGCATGTCACAATTAATTATATAGGAACATGCTAGGAATATAATCAATATATGGTGAATTAAACATCCAAGATAGATCGTCGGGACATGGGTAAACTAAGATTTCGCTTCAGGGACTACCATTTAAATCCTTCTATTTGTCGATTGAATTTTCTCATTGAGAATCATTGTACGTCTTCTAACAAAGGTCACATCATCGTACATTGTAGCTCTGTAACTCTGAAAATATGGAATGACATGTCAATATATTCTGAAGATACGTATCACACGTGTCGAGTCAAACACTCAAAGCTTAAATTCTTCCGTGTTTTTCAGTTGAGTTGACTCCGTATTTTGCTTCTCCTTTTTTTCAGTAGCCTAGACTCCGTCTTTTGTTAGCTTCAGACTCCCGAGTCAATATAATGCATTCAGTAGATGTTTGGTATGAATCTGTGCTGATTCTTGGTATTGTTTTGCATGTTGTCTTCATTAGTTTATCACATTTATGCCGTTAGTTCAATTATTATTTATCGTTTCAGACTTACTTGGTTCGTTTCAATGTTTTGCGGAAAATCGGCATTAAATAGGATGAAATCTATCTACCAAGGATCAGGTATAATGAAGAGCATCGCGATAGGAGTTCATAAGCGGCGGATCCTATTCGGAGTTCGGACGAAGGAGAGCGAGGCAATTGTTGAAGTCGCGCACGACCCGTCGCATGGCCGAGCATCGCGCGCCGCACGCCGCCCGCCCGCGCCGCGCGCGCGCCAGCGCCCTCCGTCGTCGCGCGCTCTCTGAGCGCCGGCTCACTCGCGCGCGTTCCCAATTTCCTCGCGCTCGGGTGAGCGCCGGCTCGCCCGCCGCCTCGCCAGCGCGCGCCGCCGCGCGCCCGCCCGCGCGCCTCGCCCGCTCACCCCGCGCTCTGAACGCCGGCTCACTCCGAGCGCGCGTTCCCAATTTTACTCGCGCGCTCAGAGTGAGCGCTCGCTCGCCCTCCTGCCTCGCTCGCCCGCGCGCCTCGCCTCGCCCTCTCACCCGCGCGCTTGCCGCGCCATCTCCGCGCGCGCGCTCGACGCCCAGCGTCGCCTCGCCTCCTGAGCGGGCGCTCGTTTCCAGCCGGCGCTCAATGCCTAAATATATATACGTTATTTAGGTTATTTCGGGAGTTCTGATTTTTACGTATTTTTCTGGTTTTCGTTCGCCATCGGCTTTTGGAACAAAGATCGATCTGTTCTTCAATTTTAGTCGATTCGGACATTGGTTTAACATCCCGTAATCGGTACTTAGTTCTCTTCAATTTTATTCTGATTCTTGCAATACCTTGTGTGATTTTGGATTTGAATTGAGAGTAATTTATCGATATTTTGTTAAAATCGTTCTTAGTCGTTTCATCTACGTATTGATTCATCCTGCTCGAATTTAATTCCTGTTTTGTTGGGCTCTTGATCAGTTCTTGCTTTCCGGTTTTAATAATCTGAATTTTATGCAAGTGGAGTTGAACTCGGATTTCATGATTAATCGTTCTTCGTTGAATCTCATCGTTTCTTGTTTGGAGATCTTATTTAATTGCTTTTGATTTGTTCCCTGATTCCGTGTTTAGTAGTTTATCATCTAGGGTTTGACAACCTCTAGTTTAGATCTATCGCTTAATTAGTTTAGCTCGGGATTGATAAACCCTGGCTTAGGTTTGCTGTTTGATTCTCGTATTTGAATTCTCGTATATCTCAAAAACTCATGTTGGTAATAGAGTGTTTAGGATTTAATCGTTTTCTGTGAGCAACACGAACATTAGGCCCTGTTAAGTTTTCCTTGAGAGACGACTAGGGTTAACTTTCCCTACTATAACACCTAAATGCGATTGCGAGTCGATTGAGAGTATACTTTTGGTTGAACAAATTTTGGCGCCGTTCTTGGGATGACTTTAAGCGTATTGTTTGTGTTGATTTGTTTTCCGTGTTTCTTTCGTTTTATTTTGTTATTCTCGATTGCGTGTGATCTTTTCTTGTTTGAGTGTTTTGTATGCTAGGTCGCGCGATCTAAATAGACCGCTTGCTACCCGTTGGACCACATTCGAAGAACTAAAGGTCGCTTTTCGGAGCTGGAGGAGTTTGGTACCACTCGAGAGTGGTGAGCAGTCGAGCGGTTTATCACGGATCAATCGGTTGTTGAAGATACTCCCGTTGAGAGAGATGGGTGAGAATGCACGTGCTCTGCGTGATTTTATAGGCGGTGATTGGGCGACTCGTCCCCAATTGTTCTTGGACCGGCAGCCGAGATTCTGAGTTGAAACCGAACCATTTCTCACTCATGCCTACTTTCCATGGGCTTGCTAGTGAGGATGCTTTGGGCTTTATAAGAGAGTTTTGCTCGGTTTTGCGATCCTTCCATTGGGAGGACTAAATGAAGATCGGTGAAGATGCGGTGTTTCCGTACACCACGAAAGATAGAGCAAAGTCTTGGTTTACGGCTCTCTGCCAACTCTCTGCGAGCTGGGCGCCGTGGTAGATAAGTTCATGACAGTACTACCGAACAAGAAGAGTCGAGAGTTGAGGTCACGGATCATGACTTTCAATCAGACGGTGACGAGCCATTCCATGAAGCTTGGGAGCAGTTCGGGGACTTGTTGCAAAGTGTCCTCATCATGCCTTGCGGGCGAAATTTTGTATCAATTCTTCTATGATGGATTGACTCAAAGTTTCAATACATAGTGGACAACGCTGCGGGTGGAACATCGGTTCTAGGGCGGCGATGGATATCGTCGACATTTTGAAGCCATGGCTGCTACTTCACATGAAGTCGATCGGTGGGAGAGCAAGGCTCGTGCAGTGAACCCTTCATCGACATGACTAAACAAGTGGCCGAGTTGATGAGGGAGTACAAGAGTGAAATTGAAAGCGATCAATTAACCCGGCCACGAGGATTTTTAGAGCCTTGTGGTATACGCAATGAAATCGGGCACAATGTTGATCGTGCCCGGGATGGGGAGCTCACTCATGAGGCGAGCGAAGCTATGCCATGCAAGGATTCCAACCCGGCAGCGATTCGAGTCTGTCGGCAACAATTTGGCTCGGGGTGGAGGAATCGATCTAACGTGGGATGGAGAAATCAGTCGAGGCGAAATTCTAATCAGGCGCCCGTTCGGAAGACCTTCACGACCACGGCAATTTTCGGCAGAGGCAATATCCTGCAGCGGATTTCGCGGCGGCAATACCAGCGGCGGCGGTATCGTGAGCACCTCCGCCGCCACCTCGAGACCAGCATCGAGGATGTGGCGAACCAAAGAATTGATGTTATAGAATCCTCAATCAAGCGTATGGAGGCGCAAATAGGATAGCTTGCTAGCTCATTTGAGCAGTACTACAACAAAGCGGTGGGGAAGCTCCTGTGACCCCGCGGGCTCGGTGTCACTATTTTGAGAAGTGGTCGTGTGATTGAGAATGAGGTCGGGAGAAATCCGAGGCGGTGAAATCTCAAGATGAAGAAACTAAGAAGGATCTTGAGGTCCGATTGCATAAGGCGACAAAGCCTTACACTCCTCCGATACCTTTCCGCATGCGGCTAAGAAATGAGAAACAAGATCGGCGGTTTAACGAGTTCTACAAACTCTGTCCAAGGTGAAAGTCAATTTGCCTCTTTTGGACGTGATCGAAATGTGCCGACCTACGTCAAATTTTTCAAGGAGTGGCTTCAAAGAAAAGGAAGTTTGGAGAATATGAGAAGGTCGTGGTCTCGAGGCGGCCAATTCCATCCTGTGACATCGATTACCTCCCAAACTCGGGACCCGGTAGTTTATCGTTAAAATTGCTCTAGGTAATGGTAAGGAGGCTTACGGCATGCTTGATTTGGGGCGGGATAAATTTGATGCCTTATTCGATTTTTAAACAATTAGAATTAGGCGAACTTAAACCCACTCGCATGTGTCTACAACTAGCAGATAGGTCCGTCAGATATCCGAAGGGTATTATTGAGGATATTTTAGTTAAGGTTGGTGGGTTGATAGTTCCTGTTGATTTTGTTGTGTTAGAAATTGGTGAGGTTAGAGAAGATGGAAAGGAGCACACTGCTTGTTATTGGGAGGCCATTCATGGCCACAACCAATACACTAATTGACGTTAAAGTGGCACTTTAAAATAGCGTGCTTGGTGGCTGTGTCTTTTTACATTAGGGACGATGTGATGTTTCCTTACAGTAAATTCCATTGATGATTGTGCTTTCATTGATGATATTGATCCCTTGGCGAGAATGTGTTGTTGCAGGAACATAGCCTCGAGGAAGTTTTTGCAGGATCGGCTGACGAGGAAGAGTGGGCACGTGAAGTTGCTAGTATGCCCAAGCCTACTCTAGAAATGAAGGAACTGCCGAGACACTTGAAGTATGTTTTCTGGAGGAGGAAATGAAAAGCCGATAATAATCTCCTCAGAGCTTTCAGTGTTGAAGAAGAAGAACTATTTTCGGTCTGAAGAAGAATAAGGCGGCATTTGGGTGGAGTCTTGCCGACATCAAGGGATCGATCCGGCAACATGTATGCATCGCATCACGCTTGAGGATGGAGTTAAACCGGTGATTGATGCCCGAGGCAGTGAACCCGATCCTCGGTGAAGTGGTGAAGAATGAGGTTTTGAAACTCGATGGAGGGCTAATCTACCCTATCTCGGACGGCGAGTGGGTTAGCCCGATACATGTGGTGCCCAAGAAGGGAGGTATCACGGTGGTAGAGAGCGAGAAAGGGAGATGGTACCTACAAGGGCTACTACGGTGGCGTATGTGCATCGACTACCGCAAGTTGAATGCGCGACAAAAAGGACCATTTCCTCTCCCTTTTATAGATCAAATGCTTGATAGATTAATTTGGACATGAATATTTACATTTTCTTGATGGATTATCGGCTATTATCGGGTTGCAATTGCTCGGAGGATCAAGCGAGGCGGCGTTTACAAGTCCCTTTGGGACATATGCTTACCGGCGGATGCCTTTTGGCTATATCAATGCAGGGCACCTTCGTGATGCATGATGTCAATCTTCTCGAGATGATTGGAGATTTCCTCGAGGTATTCATGGATGACTTTTCGGTTTCGGATCTTCTTTCATGATTGCTTAGATAAGATTGATCGTGTGTTAAAGCGTTGTGTGGAGAGCAATCTCACTCTTAGTTGGGAAAAGAGTCACTTTATGGTTAAGAGTGGGATTGTATTGGGACATATTGTGTCTAGGAATGGGATTGAGGTTGACAAGGCTAAGGTGGATGTAATTGAAATTACCTCCACCGTTGATATTAAGGGATTAGGAGTTTTTAGGACATGCGGGTTTTACCGTAGGTTTATTAAAGACTTTTCTAAGATTAGCCAACCTTTATGTCATCTTCTTGCTCAAGATGTTCTTTTCAAGTTTGATGAAAATGTTTGCATGCTTTGATTTACTTAAGGAGAAATTGACTCTGCCTTGTTGTTGTTGCCCCAAATTGGTCGCTACCCTTTGAAATAATGTGTGATGCTAGCAATGTGGTGTGGGGCTGTATTAGGTCAGCGTGTGGATAAAATGTTACGTGTTATTTATTATGCTAGCTTAACTTTAAGTTACGCTCAAATGAATTACACTACTCTTGAAAAGGAGCTTTTATTTGTAATCTTTGCTTTGGATAAGTTTCGAGCTTATATCATTGGTTCTAAGGTAATTGTTCACGATGATCACGCATTTGCTTTAAGATTTTCATTGACTAAATCTCGGGCTAAACCTAGATTAATTCGTTGGGTCCTTCTTTTGCAAGAATTTGATATAGAAATCATAGATAGGAAGGGTAGTGACAATTGTGTGGTGACCATTTGTCTCGTCTCGAATCCCTTTCATTTTACCCGCACAAGAGAGTCTTCTTGAGTCTTATCCTTTTGAGCATGCTTTGGAAATCAATTCATCGCCTTGGTATCTTGATATTGTTAATTACTTGGTTTGTGGCTCCTTGAGACTGATTTAACTTCGAAAGGAAGAGATTTTTAGTGTATGCGGGAATTACTTTTGGGATGATCCATACATTTTCAAACTCGGGAAGGACGAGGTGGTTAGAAGATGCATCCACGATGAGGAGCAAAGTCAAGTCCTTAAGTTGTGTCATGAAGCCTGCTGCGGGGACATTTTGGTGGGCGAAAGGCGACTTTCAAGTCTTTGCAGAGTGGTCTCTTCGGCCGACTCTTTTCAGGGCGCCCACTCCTTCTACCTTTCATGTGACGGATGCCAACGAGTTGGGAATGTGGGGAGGAGAAATGAGATGCCCACAGAATAATATCACAGTAGTTGAAATTTTCGACGTTTGGGGTATTGATTTCATGGGGCCTTTCCCAAGTCTAATGGTTTGAATATATCTTGCTTCTTTGTAGATTATGTGTCCAAGTGGGTAGAAGCAATTCCCACGAGGACTAGTGATGCTAATGTTGTCTTGAAGTTTGTGCGGAGAACATTCTCTGCGGTTTGGGTTCCCAAGGCGATCATAAGTGATGGGGAGCACATTTACGTAATAAGTTGTTCAAAAGCTCATGGAGAAGAATGGCATCACCCACAAGGTTTCCACGCCATATCATCCAGACTTTCGGACGGTGAGACAAGCAACAAGCGGATCAAGGGTGTGCTTGAGAAGACGGTCCAACCATCCCGGAAGGATCGGTCAATGAAGCTGAATGATGCACTTTGGGCATACCGAACTGCTTTCAAGAGCATTTTGGGGATGAGTCCCTATCGGCTTGTATATGAAAAATCGTGCCATCTACCCGTTGAGATCGAGCACAGAGCATTCTGGGCGATTAAGGCCATGAATCTTGACATCACAGAAGCAGGCAAGGGGAGAGCTCTCCAGATCACCGAACTCGAAGAACTTGGGACGAAGCATATGAAACGCCCGCATTTACAAGGACAAAGTCAAGAGGATTCATGATCGGAGAATAGTCGAAAAGAGTTAAGGCCGGGAATGAAGGTCTTTGTTATTTCGGTCTCGGTGAAACTTTTTCCGGAAGCTCAACTCGGTGGAGTGGCCCTTATTTCGTTGAGGAGGTGTTTTCCCATGGGCGGTTTCTTTGCGCGACCCAAAACTAACGGATCATTTCTTGTGAGCGGTCGGTGAGTCAAACCGTACTTTGATCGTGAGAGTCGGAAGAAGTGGGGCGTTACGCTTGTCGGTCCCCAATACCTTTAACCGGATTATGTCGGGCTCACGGCGTTAAGCGAGTACTACGTGGGAGTTTACCCACAGTTTTCGATGTTTTCGTTTTGTTTTCTTTTCCTTTGATTTATGCGGTTTGGTTATCACGATTTTTCTCCGTCGATAATGCGGCTTTTAAAGTGGGCTGGCGTTTAAAAAGTGAAGCCATTCACGGTGGAGCTCAATCGAACCGCGTTGAAATATCTGAAGCAATCACGGTGGCGCTCAATCGAACCGCGTTCGGAAGGAATCTGAAGGCATTCTCGGTGGCGCTCAATCGAACCGCGTTGAAGCAATCTGATAGCTTTTCTCATCCGGCGTTCAAGGTGTGGCGTTGAATTGGGTCGATGCTTTTCTCGGTAGGAGTTCGGTGTGAACGGCGTTGAAAATGGGCGAATGTTTTCGACTTGCGCTCAAACCAAACCAGCTCAACCCACAGGAAGAGTATCCTCAAGCGGCGTTCCATCGAGCCGGCGCTCGTTTTATAAAAAAAAAAAAAAAAAAGAAAACAAGAGAACCGGCGTTCGAGCCGGCCTTTATTAGAATTTGTTGCCTAGTTTTGTCACATTCAAGTTATCCCAGTGCCGCCCATCTTCCGCGCACTCCTCTCCGTACCACACCACTCAGCGCCGCCCATCTTCCTCTCCGTGCCCGCCTCCACGATCGGCGTTCCTCACGACGCGCGCCGCTGCCGCGTTCCCGTCGCCCTCGGCCAAGTTCCCCTCGCGTCCTCGGGCCGGCGTTCAACCAGAGCCGGCGCGCTCTCTTCTCCGTGCCACCCAGCAGCCGGCGCTCGTTCAGAGCAAGCGCCCGTTCTCCCTCCGCCCGCCTCGCCCAATGCGCGCGCCGTTCCTTCCGCCCGCCTCCACAGCGCACGCGCCGTCCTCTCCGCGACCCCGCTCGCTCGCTCTTTCGCGCACCTACGCGCGCGTTCAACTCGAGCGCCGGCTCGCTTGTCGGGCGCTCTCTCTCTCCGCCGGCCGGCGCTCACCCTGGCGCTCCATCCAAACCCCGCGGCGCTCGCTGCGCTTCTCTCCTCCCTTTGGCCGGCGCTCGCCACAGGCACCTCCGTCCGAACCCCACGCCGCTCAAAGACGCCTTCCCCCCGCGCGCCCGCTCGCGCGATCAGCGTGCCCTTCGTGACCATCCGTCTCTTCAACCGCACGTATTCAGTAGCGGCTCACCGCCGAGTTACCTTACCTCACTGCCGAGCTCGCGCCTCTCGCGCCTCTCGCACGCCCTCGCGCACGCCTCTCGAGCAAGCGAGCACGCTCGCACTCCCGGCCGGCCTCTACCACGCACACCCGGCCTGCTCACCTAGCTCAGAGCTCCTTCCGGGCATTTACAAGCATGGTTCGCACAAAAACCCTCTCGCCTCTTTGGCGAAGCAAGAAGCAGCGAAGGTGCTTGGGATCGGGTGAACAACCCGAAGATCTCAGGCGAACTACAATGCCCATTCACGATTTTACACCCCGAAGGTATCTTTTACTCCGTTATTCGTTCGAAGATATCGAGTCACCCGTTCGTTTGATTGGAATATTTTAGCTTCATTGGGTGTTGATGGATCGTGAAGCGATATTTGAAATTATAGAGTGCCTTGGTTTGGCAACTAGGGAACGGAAGATGGTTTAAGAATATTGTTAGGGAGTTTTGTGCAACACTAGAGCCCGATGATGATTTTAAGTGCATTACATCGGTTGGGGGAGGCGAGATCGCTATTACACCTAAGGTTCTGCGTGAGGTTTTGGGTTTTCATACTAGCGGTTTTTCGATGTACGAGATTTCCTCTTCTTTGAGACATGGAGGATTTTAGCTGGTTTTGACAATTGGTCATCGCGAGCACTTCTAGTGCCTTTATTGAGACCTGCATTGGTTATAGCTCATAAGTTCCTAGCGTACAACCTTACGAGGGAAAGAGCGGGCCAATAAAGTGAGTGCTCAAGAGCTTTTCCTCTTGTGGTGTCTTGTGAATAACAAGAAGGTTTCTTGCAAAGACCTTTCTTATGGAGCCGATTTGAGTTTATGAGGCGGCACCGTAAGGCCAAGCTCTCCTTGAGCGATACCCATTCATTCTAGCCAAGTATTTTGTGGGAATCACTAGTGAAGATGGTCTATTTGGGTGCGGGCGTGATTGAGAATATTCGATCACTTTCGGTGATTTCCGGTTGATTGCTTGACCCGGCAACTTTGCTTCCTTATGAAGCACGGCGTCTTGTCAAGAGTATATCACGTTCAGCGCGAACCAACCGTGCGGGACTATTGTTGGTACTTCCACCCCGATGGATGAAGATGTCTCGAGGATGCGGGTACGAAGCGGGAGAGGCGGGACCTCGTGACACTCCTTTCACGGCTTTCCTCCTCCCATCGTCCCCCACGGCGCGTTCGGTGACCTTAGGGCGCATTTGATTCGGCTTTGGCGGTTTTTGAGCCACTTCACGCGGTTTGGGGACTTTAGCTCCTCACGGAATCGAGCTTTGAGAGGTATCGGCGGCAGATGGGTCGGCAATTCACGAGTTCACCAATCTTGACCGAGGTTTCGGAGAGTTCCGTCTTGAGTATATCGGTGTCTTGGCGCCCAAAATCGCGATTCAGCGCCTTGATCAATCTTCACGGCGTTTGGGGATTTCCGTCAAGATGTTTACGGCGTTTAGACACCCATGAGCGACATTTGGGCGACCTTCAAGCCAGTGGGGCCTGGTCCCTATCCACACACCTCACCACCACCATCGCGGACCAGCGGTGAAGCTTCTTTGTTGGAGTATATATATATTTCCTTTTTATTTTGCTCTCGTCCTTTTTCGGTGGTTCGTTGTTTTCCTTTTGTGGTTTGTTTGTTTTCCTTATCTTTTACGGTGCTTCTTTGCGGGACTATCCTTGGAACTCGATGTCGCCCGACCTCCTTTTCTCTCGGTGTTATCGAAGTCTCGTTCCTTTTGGCCTTATTTTGTTGTTCATGTTTAGAACTACGGGGACGGTGCTCATCTATGTGTGGGGGAGTTGTTGATGATATGTTGTATATGTTGTGCTCGGGATATGTGCATGATTGACCCATGGATCTATGCTTACTTTGGTATCTTGTGCTCAAGTTTTTGTCTATCTGAATAAGTTAGGATTGTGATTTGTGCACCGAACTACGTGGTATTGGTCGAACCTTGATGTGTTCCCGTTTATCTTGTTGTTACGTTTTTGAAGTGCAATGTGAATTGGCGGGGTTGTGAGAATTGATCTTAAATCAAGGGTTATTGATGTGATTTGTCCGACTAATGTTAGGGGGAGTGTTAACAATGTGGTTACCTATATACTTGTTTCTTTAAAAAAAAAAAAAAAAAAAAAAAAAAACTATATTTTATGTGAGATTGTTGAAATGGAGGATGGGATTACGCCCTCTTCTCGTAAATTGAGAAATGGGCATGGAAAACCACGATAGGAGACTCGAGTTCATCGAGAATTCACCTTTCGACCATTGTTCCAAAATCATTAAGACTTTCCATGTTTATTGTTGAGATTATATAAATGGAGGATGGAATTCGCCTCTTCTCGTAAATTGAGAAATGGGCATGGGAAACCACGATAGGAGACTCGAGTTTATCGAGACTTCACCTTTCGAACATTGTTCCAAAATCTATTAATATTTTCTTTGTGTTCTCAAAAGAAACTTGTTGCTAAAGGTAACCATTTTAGTTAATTCACCCCTAACGGAGAGTTGGGTCTGAGCAAAAATGATCCTCTTGTTTATTTGACTTTCTCACAATCTTAGATTTGTTTCGCATTAACTTGATTACGTATTCATCATGTTGGGGGAATTTCAAATAGAGGTTTGATTGATTGGATTAAGAGTTAAAGTTGCATGAGTTATTTTCTACTCTTGTTAGTATAGACTTTGCTTGAGGACAAGCAAATGGATAAGTGTGGGGAGTTGTTTGGTATGAATCATGCTGATTCTTGGTATTGTTTTGCATGTTTTCTTCATTAGTTTATCACATTTATGCCGTTAGTTCAATTATTATTTATCGTTTCGGACTTACTTGGTTCGTTTCAATGTTTTGCAGAAAATCGGCATTAAATAGGATGAAATCTATCTACCAAGGATCAGGTATAATGAAGAGCATCGCGATAGGAGTTCATAAGCGGCGGATCCTATTTCGGAGTTCGGACGAAGGAGAGCGAGGCAATTGTTGAAGTCGCGACGACCCGTCGCATGGCGAGCATCCGCGCGCACGCACGCACGCCGCCGCCGCGCGCCAGCGCCCTCCGTCCGTCGCACTCTGAACGCCGGCTCACTCCGGCGCGTGTTCCAATTTCCCTCGCGCTCGGGTGAGCGCCCGGCTCGCCCGCCGCCTCCGCGCCGCGCCCGCCCTTCGCCTCGCCCGCTTCGCCCGCGCTCGAGCGCCGGCTCACTCCGAGCACGCGTTCCCAATTTTACTGCGCGCTCGGGTGGCGCTCGCCGCCCTCTGCCTCGCTCGCCGCGCGCCTCGCCTCGCCCTCTCGCCCAGCGCTTGCCGCGCCATCTCGCCAGCCGCGCTCGGCCAGCGTCGCCTCGCCTCCTGAGCGGGCGCTCGTTTCCAGCCGGCGCTCAATGCCTAAATATATATACGTTATTTAGGTTATTTCGGGAGTTCGTTTTTACGTATTTTTCTGGTTTTCGTTCGCCATCGCGCCGCTGGAACAAAGATCGATCTGTTCTTCAATTTTAGTCAATTCAGACATTGGTTTAACATCCTGTAATCGGTACTTAGTTCTCTTCAATTTTATTTACGGATTCTTGCAATACCTTGTGTGATTTTGGATTTGAATTGAGAGTAATTTATCAGTATTTTGTTCCGTCGTTCTTAATAGTTTCATCTACGTATTGATTCATCCTGCTCGAATTTAATTCCTGTTTTGTTGGGCTCTTGATCAGTTCTTGCTTTCCGGTTTTAATAATCTGAATTTTATGCAAGTGGAGTTGAACTCGGATTTCATGATTAATCGTTCTTCGTTGAATCTCATCGTTTCTTGTTTGGAGATCTTATTTAATTGCTTTTGATTTGTTCCCTGATTCCGTGTTTAGTAGTTTATCATCTAGGGTTTGACAACCTCTAGTTTAGATCTATCGCTTAATTAGTTTAGCTCGGGATTGACAAACCCTGGCTTAGGTTTGCTGTTTGATTCTCGTATTTGAATTCTCGTATGTCTCAAAAACTCATGTTGGTAATAGAGTGTTTAGGATTTAATCGTTTTCTGTGAGCAACACGAACATTAGGCCCTGTTAAGTTTTCCTTGAGAGACGACTAGGGTTAACTTTCCCTACTATAACACCTCGTACGATTGCGAGTCAATTGAGAGTATACTTTTGGTTGAACAGTAGACGTAGATAGATAGTAAGCTTTGATTTTTCATCTTTCAGCTTTGACTTGACATGACCAATGTTGACTACTTATCATCAGCTTTGACTATCTATAGACAGTTTTGATTGTTGGACATCAGCTTTGACTCCTGGTAGTCAGCTTTGACTTCTGGTACCCAACTTTGACTGCTAGTACCCAGCTTTGACTTTCGTAAGGGCAGTTGGCTGTCTGATATGATACTTAGTCATATCCTGACTCCTTCTCGTCCATCGATAACTGAGTTCTTCGATTTTCAGGCTTCAGGCTTCAGTCTTCCGACGTCAGTCTTCATTCTTCACCTTTACTCTAGTAGCTCTGATCATCAACATCGCTTGTACTTCCGTCTTCAGACATAAGTTGTCATTCCTTCAGTCTTCAGTACCACGATCTTTCAGTTGAGCTGTCATTAGTTGCGCTGATATTGATACTCTTATCAGTATGGTGACTTGATTGCTTAAACTCATTCGATTGGATCGTCAAGTGATAGCTCTCTCCGCGATAGCCCTCCCCTTTGAAACACGTAACAAAAACACCTAACTCCAAAGAAAGTCAATAGCATTAGTTACTTCAACAAGACAATCATCAGATATTTTGGGATCTAATCAAAACATACAGGTAAGATAGATTAATTCTTGATACTCGGGAATTTTTCCAACAACAATATTTTAATAAAACAAGGATTTGGAGATAACAACTTTAACTACGAAAAAATACGGCTCAAAAATTTGATTCTCGTGTTGATGTGGCACTGTCACATTAGCGATGGACACATTAACTCATATATGTCAAAACAATTATATATATATATATATATAGGAAATAGACCAAATAAAAAACTATTTTTCTTAAAATCTAAGAATTAATAAACTTTACGCACAAAGTTATTTGCACTTTATGTATGGAGTTATTGCACTATGAAAATAATTTTATACATATATATAAGGAAAAGATCAAATATTAACATATTTTTTTCGTAAAAACCTAAGAACCACTGTATTTTATGTATAAAGTTACTGCACTATAAAATATTGATGAACAATGTTGTCTTTTACAATAACTCAAGAGTACATTAGCTTTATATGTAAAATGCATTAACTCGTGAGATGCATTGCTTCTTAGGTTCTTACGAAAAAAAAATCAATTTTCATTGTAACCCAATTATATACACACACACACATATGTACATATAAGGATATATATATAGGATTGGGTTCTCGTAGTACTCGATCCTCAAATAGTATGTAGTACTCAATCAAGACCACACATTTTGAACATGTGGACGCATCAAAATTTGACACGTGGAAGCCCATTTTTCGCTCAGGGGCAAAATGGGAAGGTGCCCAGCGGGTGCTGGGTGCTCGCCGGCACTGGGTAGAGGAATCCGTGAGCGTTGGGTCTCCGCGTGCGTTGGGTTTGGGGCGCTGCATTCTTAATAACATGACACTGCATTCAAAACAACATGACACTGCATTCAAAATAACATGATACTACATAGCACCCAACTGACGTTGGGTGCGTGTCGACGCTGGGTAAGGGCGTTAGGTGCGCGCCGACGTTGGGTATGGGCGTATGTGTGCACCAGGCCGGGTAGGGGTCTTTGAGTGCTTGGCGTCGTGCTGGGTTTGAGAAGAGCCACAACAAAACATAAATAATGCATATGAAATAACATAACACTGCATTTAAAACAACAAAACACTGCATTTAAAACAACATAACAACAGATCGCAACTAGCGGCTGGGTCTTGTTGAGCGAAGCTGGGAGTGCGTTTCCAGCATGCATTAAAATTGAAACTCATATGCATGTTTGTGTTCAAGTGAATGCATAGTTCAGTTCAACTATATGCATGGTTTATTTTTGAAATCACATAACAAATCAAATTACTAATCTACCCTTACTACCACAAATTAACGTGTAAAATTTTTAAAATCGGCAGCGAATCTCGGTCACACTATTAATAGGATGGATGGATGAGATTGAGTACTATATACTATCCGGGGCTCGAATACTATTTGATCCTATATATATATATATATATATATATATATATATATATATATATATATATATATATATGGAGTTGATCAATGAGAACCACATCTTTTTGCGAACTCTGCGAACCATGTATAAGACGTTAAAGATGATGCACAACACAGTATAAAGTTGTGCATAACGAAAACTTTCTAAAATTATTTTGTTGTGCAGCAATTTTAGAATGTTTTCGCTGTGCATAACTTTATAGGTTTTGTTCATCAACTATATACGTCTGTGCATAGTTCTCAAGTTCTCAAAAAAGATGAGTTCTCACTGGATCCAACCTATATATATATATATATATATATATATATATATGGGAGGGTTGATGTGGGATCAATTTTTATCGCGAGAACGTGAAAACCAAAAAATTATGAATTCAGTGTGAAAGTTGATGAATCTGTTGGAAAAGTTACTGAATCAAAAAAAATGAAATATTTGCCTTTCATCGGATATGAACCTTAGGTGAAATTTTCAAATTTTTTGATTCGGTAACTTTCTCAGTAGATGCAACAGTCATACCAAATTCATTTTGTTCATATCGAAATTTTGTGGTTCTTAGTTCTCACGTTAAAAATTGTTCATATAGAATATATATATATATATATATATATATATATATAGAGAGAGAGAGAGAGAGAGAGAGAGATTCGAACAATAACCATTTTTAGATTTGTTGGAAAAGTTATTGAATCCAAAAATTCGGAAAGGGGCGAAAAATTCATTATTTTAGATTCAATAACTTTCCCGACGAATTCATCAACTTTCACAAATAAAATCATTTTTGGTTCTTCGTATTCATATATATATATATATATATATATATATATATATATATATATATATATATATATATATATATATATATTGAGATTAAAACAAGAATAAATTTTAACGTAAAAACTAAGAACCTCAAAGTTTCGATATGAACAAAATAAATCAGTTGGAAAAGTTACTAAATCCAAAAATTCGGAAAGAGGCGAAAATTCCATTATTTTAGATTCAATAACTTTTCCCGATATATTCATCAATTTTTCCAACGAATTCATCATTTTTAAGTTTTCATGTATTCACGATAAAAATGATTTTTATGTTACCACTATATTTATTTCATCAGAGTTTCGCATGACATTTTCTATATATTTAATGCTAAATTTCCATCATCATTTTCCCCCTTTTCTCTAACGATATTTATATTGATTTTTGTTTTGAAATATACTCTGCTTTGAGAGACTTACCGTGGTGCTAAATTATTGGAATTACCCGATTTATGTAATCACATATTCCATGAATCAATGAATCTCCCCATCATTTAAACGCCAATTTACCTTCTAAAATGAAACGAATCTGCTGATATTGTACAGCAAGAAATTTACATAAATACACGGCCTACAATCCTTTCTGTATTCTGTAATTCCAAATTCTCAGAATCATAAAGCAAAAGAAGGGGCAAAAAGAAAGCTAGTGAAGCAGAAATTTGTTTCTATGTTGATCTAGAGGTTGCTTCTATAGAACCTGCACTGGAATAGGTATGCATTTGGTTAGCCTCGCGACCTGCAATAGCTGGAAGCAGCCATTGCTGCGAATGCTCGGCTGAGATCTCAGAAGGTTGTGGCGAAGATGGAGGAGCTGCCTCGATGGATTCCTGCACTGAAAGACGGCATACTGGGCAGGTAGACTGCTTCCTAAGCCATACATCAATGCAACACAGATGGAAACTATGCCCACATTTTGGCATAATTCTCAACACTTCTTTCTCTTGATACTCCGACAAACAAATGCTGCATCTGTAATTTCAGAACACTCAGTTTAAAACCAATCTTCTCAATCAACTACAAGAAAGACAACAATCCCAGATTCCTACTTATTTCATTTTATTTCTATAACATTCGAGCCATGAAGCTTAATATATGTTTCTCTTGTTCTGTGATACAAGCACAACAACAGGAAGAACTCAACATGGCCAAACTCACTGTGTATTTTCAATCGAGCTGAATGCTTCACGATTAAACTTCATGGTAGGGATAGCTGCAACTACAACTGGTTCAAGACCATTAATCCGATGTTCTGGCTGCCAAAAGGACGCCCAAAAAAGCTATTATCAATCCCAAGAACGATGATCTCTACATCAAAATCTTCAAGAATGCAATGGGCACAAAGTGATGCAGATAGAACATCATCATGTCTACTTCTTGTAGTTTGTTTACATCGCTTCTGCTTACTTATTCTTTTATGCAATTTTCAGTCCATCGCGTAAAAAGGGATGAACTGATGACATGGTTGACCAATGTAAATCTCATACACAATGATTCTCACCCACACTACAAGACTATATATAACTTCATAGAGCCAGAAATCGAGAACTTTAAAGAAGCTGATTCAACAGCACACAATGACAACGTAACTTAGAGCCAGAGCTTTCACAGAAAATACACAATTTGGCAATGGAAAAGAAGATCAAGCAATCACACTACATTAAAAAGCACAAGTCTTAACCAAACATCACTAACGGAAACACACTCCTTAATGCTAGTGGTGAATTACTCGAATTCATATGCAAGAACACAATATGATTGCGATTATCATCTTAGGTAATTTGCCAAAAACTCAATCTAAAGACCAGCAAAAGAAACAATTCTTAAATGCAATCACATAGAACATACCTGTTCAAGATCATTTCTTGAATCAGTCTCTAACATTTGCTGCGCCTCCATGCGGCGGAGCCGCCCGCAAATCAGCCTAGTGCAAACAAAAACAATGAAAGTTGCACTCATTCCAAACCCAATGATTGTGGTGATCAGATTCATCCCAGACCCTAACATGACAACACTTTTTTTCCCTCAATCCCAATCTACAAAGAATCCTATATCAAGATTCAATAGGAAAAAATGACTACTTTTTTCAGGTAGCTCATCTGAAAGTCAACTATTAGCTGGGAAATCCACTGCAATAAATCATCACCAAAAGAAGAAAATCAACTGCGAAATAGGCAAGTAAAGCCCACATCAAGAATTTTCAAGAAATGGGTGAAGAAATATTGTAATTTTGTGGGAGCCAATGAGGAGACATTACACATCTTTAGAAACAGCAAGAAGAAAGGCCAAATGAGTGAATACACCAACAGAAACCAATAATTATACACAAATATAAATAAAATAAAATGTCCAATAAAATAAAGACAAGTTCACCAAGAATAGGCACTAATCAAGAATTAGAAAAATAATAGGATCTCATTAATCCACTCTGGGACCCCACTGTTTTTCCATCAAACAGTTGGTGGGCAAAAAATCTTTCCTTTTAAAAATGGCGGCGGCTAAAGGGACTCTGGAAAAGGTCTGATTCTTGTGAGATTCAAATACAGTAAAATAGGTGACAAAAAAAGATTTTATCTTTTTTTGTCTAATTTTTCAGTATTGGATATGCTACAATGGGTCTCTTTATTTGATTTTTCCGATTTAAGAATCTTGAACTGAAAATGATGTAGTGGGTGGGATGATTATCTAAAGGGTTATTGACATATAAATATATGAATTTTGATGTGATTTTGGTTTTACATATGAATTTTAAAAGAAATATATAAATACATAAACTTTGATATAATTATGATTTTGCATACAAACTCTAAGAGGAATATATAAATACACGAACTTATTAATTTTAATAATTTTACTATGATTTATTTTTTTGATTAAATTGAAACTGATATGGCACTAGATATGAAGAAATAAATTAGTAAATAAAATATAAAAGAAATATTTACACTTAGTAAAACAAGCATATTGACTCATTAACATACACAAACACATATATATTTTACAAGAAAGAAAGAAAAAGAATAAAAGAATACAACACAAACACAAAAAACAATGAGAGCATTTCAAATCTTAAGCTCACCATTTGTAAATGAAGTAAATGACGAACAATTAGGTTACTACAAATGTCTTAATTTTCTTCACAAACGAACTTTAAGATTTTCATGTCATTGTCAACTCATCATATCTAATGCCATGTCAGTTTCAATTTGATTAGAAAAATAAATTATGGTAAAATTACTATAATTAATAAATTCGTGTATTTGTATATTCTTTTTAAAGTTCGTGTGCAAAACCAAAATCCATCAAAGTTCGTATATTTATATACTCATTTTAAAGTTCATGTACAAAACCAAAATCACATCAAAATTTATGGATTTATATGCCAATAACCCTCGAGTAAAAGATAATTTTCTTGGTGGGTAAAAGTTTTTCTCTTAAATGGAAGAAGAGTAAAGGAGATTTTTGCAAATTTTAGAAGCAAGGTGTTTTCTCGTTCCAATCTGATCTATGTCCCTAATAAAGGAAATTTTTTCTGTCATATTTTGAATCTGTGATGTTTTGATGGTAACTTAAACACATTACTTCAATCAATGCACGGATTTACCAAACTTGGGATAGGATAGACACTTGAGCTAATTAAAATGGCTAACTAATGACGTTATTAATCACCGCCGGTTAATAGGAACCAATGCTGGTTAATGGTACCATGGTACAGATAGATATACGTGAGAGAGACCGACCAGCTCATTTATTATTATTATTTTTTCTAACGTAGGATTCTTTTTTATCCTCCACATTAATGTTTCACCTACTCTTTGTATATTAGTGATTCATTCATCGAAATCGAATTAGAACAAGGAAAAACATTAATTTTATCTATTTTGAACGTAGAACAAGGAAAAACATTAATTTTATCTATTTTGAACGTGGATTTTAAATCTATATTTATTTTCATTAGATGCAAATTGAACACCATACTAAAATATGACTTTTACTAAACATTTTTCCTACAAATTATGTATTAGTTGAGGACTTAAGTATAAAGTTAGCTTAATTTATCATTTTACTTCCTTTTTTCTTTTTTTATATCATGGGGAACCCCAACCGCTAGTAAATCACACGGGATAGGTAAACCACACAGGTGTGACAGGCTCAAACCATAGAGATATTTGGTTGGATTCGAACCTATGATCTTTCGGCCACAATAACACACCTTAATCATTGACAGTCCCTAGTGGACTCATTTTACTTCCTTTACTTTGTGTGCGGTGCAGTGAGGGAAGTTACTCGATTCTTAATAGTAGGGGTGAGTATTCGATCGGTTTCGGACGAAAAAATAACCGAACCGAATTAACCGAATTTTTCAAAAAAAAATAACCGAACCGAACCGAAATAACCAAAATATATTTCGGTTAAACCGAATTTTTAGCAAAAAAAAATATTTTTTTCAAAAGAATAAATAAATAATATTATATATATATATAAAATGGTTTATTTTTAGGAAAAAATATTTTTTTCAAATGAATATATAAATAATATATATATATATATTGATATTATATACATAAAATACATTTTTATATATTATATATATACAAAATATTTTGCAAAAAAAATAATTGATAGTATTATATAATAAATAAATAATATTATATTTTACAAATATTATATATTGATATAATAGGGAGAGAGAGAAATGAATATGATTAAAGATATTGATATACTAAAATTATAATATTAAATAAATAAATAATATTATATATATAATTCGGTTTTCGGTTATTCGGTTAAAAATATTCCGAACCGACCAAAAACCGAATTGTCGAATTTTAATTCGGTTTAACCGAAATAACCGAACCAGATTTGATTTTTCGATTTGGTTCGGTTCGGTTATTTGGTTTTTGGGTATTTTGTTCACCCCTACTTAATAGCATTCGTACGAAAAAAATATATATAAGAAAATGATATCTTTTCAGAAATTGGTTGGTGGCTCGTAAAGTTAATTTTTGTTGCGTGCTGTTTGGAAGGATAATCGTGCAATTTTATTAATTCAACCTAATTGTTTGGTGGTCATCATAACTAACACGGTGTGCTTCACCCATATAATTCGAAATTATATTTTTTATGTTAGTTATACAAGTTAGGTTGGATTTTTATCTACGGTCTATGGATGAATTGTTTATACTTTGCAAAAGATGTGTACTAAAACATAAAATGCTAAGCAACGATACTATAATGAATAGACGTTAGTTATTGTCACTACAAATGACCCGATGGTTAAGATGAGTTCGCGTGGTAGGAGGTGAAGTTGAACCCCACCAAACACCTCTATGGGTTTGAAGCACTTGTCACACTGGTTTCCAAGACTGTCCTTTTTCCAAATGTGGTTTACGCGTCGGTGTGGTTTGCGGTATTCTTGCGAGGCGTGGGGTTACCCAGTCTTGCACCTAAATTAGCGAGTGCGGGTTCCACATGATATAAAAAAAGGCGTTAGTTACTAGATGTGATTTTATAGAATCATCAAAGCCCAAGATTGATGTCTAAGGCTAAAAATATTATTAAGTTATTAAATTTATGTGCTCAAAAGTGCTTAAATTTTATGTACCCTTTACATGGATGTACCTTGTGGTGTGCATTGCACAATATAATTTAAAATATTTATCAATTAAGTTGAAACAGAGTAAGAATATAGAGTATCAAACAGTATAATGGTAAAACGGGTTGTTTGTATAATTTCTTGATCAGTTAATCTTTGTTAAGTTTATTAATATAAATGTTGTGATTGTTATTTAAATATGTATTAATCTTTGTTAAGTTTATTAATATACATGTTGTGATTGTTATTTAAATATGTATTGATAAATTTTTTGAAAAGTAAAAATAAAAAGAAGTTATATGTTAGCTATCAACCACCCTAACAACCACAAAGTCTTCCTATCAAAGAAATGAAAAATTCTATAGAACATATAGGTATACTACATCCTCTTTCACGTAGTAATATTTTATTAATATAAATTAAATTAATAAAATATTATTATGTAAAATATGAGTATAATATACTTACATGTTCTATGAAATATCTCTAAATATAAAACAATAGACTAAAACAAGTCGCCTGAAATTTGTCGATATTGATATATTTTGTTCAATTTGTTTGGATCTGCTTAAATTAGTTAAGACTTTCCGGCAGAAAGGTTAGAGCATCTCCAATTATTGATTATGCCCCAAAATGTCCAATTTTAGCACAACGTCTTACAAAAAAACACATATCGATTTAGTCTGATAATATAATTTTATAAGAAATCCAATATGATAAATTATTAATACAATCTTTCAAGTATAATAAAATAAAATTTTGTCAATTTTAACCTGACATTGCTTTCTGGTATCAGAACGAACATGATGCTCTGACTACTATCCTGGACGAAACGACATCTTATAATAAAATTTGATTAATACAATCTTTCAAGTATAATAAAATAAAATCTTTCAAGTATAATAAAATAAAATCTTGAGTTACATCAGATGGATGTGAAAACAGTGTTTCCCAATGGTGACATTAAAGAGACAATTTATATGGAGCAACCAGAAAACTTTGTGGTTGGAGACCCAAAGACTATGGTTTGCAAATTAAAGAAATCCATCTATGGACTCCAGCAAGCTTCTTGTCAATGGTACTACAAATTTCATCATGTAGTAGTCTCGTTCGGATTTGAGGCTAATATTGCTGATGATTGTGTGTACCAAAAGTTATGTGGGAGTAAGTGTATTTTTCTGATTTTGTATGTGGATGACATTTTGCTTGCCACAAATGACAAATGACTGTTGCACGAAACCAAGGAATTTCTATCAAGGAATTTTAAGATGAAAGATCTTAGGGAAGCTTCTTTTGTATTAGGAATCCAAATACACCGAGAACGTTCTCGAGGTATTCTTGGATTGTCACAAAATGGGTATATTGAAAAAGTGCTACAAAGATTTGGCATGCAGAATTGCAAACCAATTGATAACCCTATAGCTAAAGGAGACAAGTTTAGTCTCAATCAGTGTCCTAAAAATCATCTGAAAATTAAGGAAATGGAAAAGATCTCATATGCTTCAGTTGTTGGGAGTTTAATGTATGCTCAGGTCTGCACAAGGCCAGATATATCATTTGTTGTTGGTATGTTAGGCAGATATTTAAGTAACCCTGGTATGGATAATTGGAAAGCAGCCAAACGGGTTTTGAGGTATTTGCAGAGAACAAAAGACTTCATGCTTACATACAAAAAATCAGATCAGGCTGAGATCATTGGGTATTCTGATTCTGATTTTGCTGGATGTCAAGATAGTAGAAGATCTACTTCGGGTTAGGTTTTCCTAAAGTGCTAAGCAGACACTTTTAGCACCTTCTACCATGGCAGTGAAATTCGTGGCATGTTATGAGACATCCAGTCAAGGAATATGGTTGCGAAATCTTGTCACTGGGCTGCGCATTGTTGGAAATATTGAAAGACCAATAAAGTTATATTGTGACAATAACTCAGCAGTAATATATTCCAATAACAACAAGAGTTCTACTAAGTCAAAGCACATTGACATTAAGAACCTGATTGTGAAGGAAAGAGTACAGAGTGGTTAGATTGCTATAGAGCATATAGGGACAGACTCGATGATTGTGGATCCGCTAACAAAGGGATTGACACCCAAGGTCTTTCATGGACACACTGCTCATATGATTGTGTTATTGCTTCAGGATACTTTGATTTTGTGGGAGTCTGTAATATATTAATGCTTTATAGTTTATTTTGGAATCATTTTTGTATATTTTGATATTTTCTATACAGACATAAAGTAATTGATTATTGCACTATGTCATTTTATTTATTATTATTGATCTCACTGAGGAATAAGGTGGACCAATTGGAAATAGATATGTTAGATCACATTACATATAATATCCAATGTTACACATCTATAATTGATCTATGTCATTTGATTATATTAGTATTCGTGATTACTGATGGGTCTAGTCACGCTTAAAGTGATGATGACATCTTTAGTCCTATACCAATATGATCAATGGATGAGATTGCTTTAGAATATCCTTATATGTGACAGCAAAGTTTGAGCTCATAAGGTGATGCATATTTGTTCGGTAACATATGTAGTCCAAGTGGGAGATTGTTGGAAAAATCTTAATTGGACTTACATATGTTAAATTAAATATGCATAGCTGTCTTTTAGTAATCCAATTAAAGTGGTCTATTAAGAAAATATTATGGATTAAAAGGATATTAATTAATCATTGAATTAATTGTGTAGATACCATAAAGAGATTTGTATTTTGTTGAGGGACCAAATTGCAAATCTAGTTTTAATTACTTATTATATAAGTAGGGTTATGGTCCCCAAACGAGAGTAGAGAAAAATCCAGAATCTGATTCCTTCCTGCTGATTTATCTGAAACCCTAAAGAAATCTTGTTCGTTTGGAAGACCCATACAACCACAATCAAGATTCAAGATTTCTATATGGATTCAGGTACGCTTCCGTTCTGGTTATGATTTTCTCTGATTATCAATATAGAGTTATGAATTCTAAGGCATAAATTGATAATTGGAATACCCTATTATGTATATAAAATTTTAACAGTTTATTCATATAAATTTTGTGATTGTTATTTAAATATGTATTAATAAATTTTTTGAAAAGTAAAAAATAAAAAGAAGTTATATGTTAGCTATCAACCACAAAGTCTTCCTATCAAATAAATGGAAAATTCTATAGAACATATAGGTACATCATCTTTCACATAGTAATATTTTATTAATATAAATTAAATTAATAAAATATTATTATGTAAAATATGGGTATAATACAATTACATGTTCTATGAAATTTCTCTAAATATAAAACAACCACAACAAAGTACAGTCGTTTCGGAGCCCCGCAAATTGTTCAATTCGAACATATCATATAATTCCAAATTAAAATTCTATTCTGCAGTTGCATGTACAATAGACTAAAACAAGTCGCCTGAAATTTGTCGATATTGATATATTTTGTTCAATTTGTTTGGATCTGCTAAAATTAGTTAGACTTTCCGGCAGAAAGGTTAGAGCATCTCCAATTATTGATTATGCCCCAAAATGTCCAATTTCAGCACAACGTCTTACAAAAAACACATATCGATTTAGTCTGATAATATAATTTTATAAGAAATCCAATATGATAGATTATTAATACAATCTTTCAAGTATAATAAAATAAAATTTTGTCAATTTTAACCTGAAATTGCTTTCTGGTATCAGAACGAACATGATGCTCTGACTACACTTACCTGGACGAAACGACATCGTTCTGATTTAATATAAATACACAAGTGTAACATGATACTTTCACGTGCCTCTGAGTTTTGATAGTAATCCTTATTCAACCTGAAATGTGATGACAATAAGCCCAATCACGTGTCCAGGCCCAAATTGTGAAAGTTTCATGCTGAAGTCTTCGTCAAATTTTCAACGTGAAAGATATTTACCCGACCTCTTACTTCTAGGGTTTCTCAACATCATTCCCGCTGCAAAGAGAGGCGCCAAGGTAATAGATCTACAATCTCGTCTCTTTTTTGTGCGTAAAAACTAACTGTATAATGTACAGTTTTATGGATAATGGGACGTAGGCTCTATTTTTGTAGGAATTTTGGAAAAAATCAGGATCATGAAGCCTATATTTTGCGGGAATCTGGATTTTGACGCTCGGCAATCCGATGTTGATCGCCTCTTCAGAAAATATGGGAGGGTTGATCGGGTAGATATGAAATCTGGTAAATTATTTAGTACATTTCTTTAGTGCGATTTATTGTTTTTAAAGTATTATCTTCTGTCGAATTCTGTAGTACCTACACTAGATCACTGCATTGGGTGCAATATACGCTTCCTTGATTGACTTCTTCCTCTTAATGAAGCATCTAAGGCTGCTTGCAGTGTCATTGTAAACTAAGTATATTTTTGATGGATGAATGGGGAGAAATGAGTGATTGTTTGATTATAATTTTGCTTAAGGTAAGCCCTTGATCGATATTATAATGTAAAAAATTGTTCATTCAACTAATTATGATAGCAAAAGGAATGTTTAGCTGGTGTTGTTTATTAGAGGAAAGCGCTTGTGTTTTTTTTGCTATAGTGAAGCCTCGAGCTCAATAGTTTCTTTCGCGCAGGATTACTTGGATATTCCTTGGTCTTCATGGATGGATGGTTCTCTCTGCTTTAATTTTCTGGCTTGTGCCCAAGATACATGTTTGTCATTCCGAAAGAATCGATTATTCTGACATGCTCTACCATTCCACAATTCCTGTTGATCATTCACTTTTGTATTCCTCATCACTTTGCCCAGTCATCGATTTCCAACATGTTTCGACATAGATTCCTTGTTCAATTCGGATCCAGTGGCAGGTGTTATGTTCTCTTCATACAAAATTTTCCCCTTTCCTCTCCATCTGATTTGCAGGGGTTTTGAATGTTATAATTGTTCACCTACCATCATTTGGTTATATTGTGTTTGCAGAAGGTGCTTAACATAATCATTTGTCTTCCAGCTGAGAGTCTAGCTTGTTTTCTATTAACTCTTTTAGGCTTTATAGGCTTCTGCTTCGTTTATATGGAAGATGAGCGTGATGCAGAGGATGCGATCCGTAAGCTTGACAGAATAGAGTTTGGCAGAAAAGGGCGCAGACTGCGTGTTGAGTGGACCAAGGTTTGTGAGGCGTGCCTAATTATTTAATGCTAACTCATGAGTTTATGCATCGTTGCTGCCGTTTCATGATAGAATTAAGTGCGCTGATTTTGTATGCAGCAAGAGCGTGGTAGCAGAAGGCCTGACACCACCAGAAAATCTTCTTCAGATGCACGGCCTTCAAAAACTTTATTTGTCATTAACTTTGATCCTATCAATACTAGGACCAGGGACATTGAAAGATATTTTGAGCATTATGGAAAAATATCCAATGTCAGGATCAGAAGAAATTTTGCATTTGTGCAATATGAGCTTCAGGAAGATGCAACCCGAGCATTAGAGGAGACTCACTTAAGGTCTGGAAAGAATTAATATGTTGTTCTAGTTTTTGTTTCTTACACGTTTGGTCAATTAAGCATCAGTGATGTGTGGATGTGTGGTCTTGTGGGGGTTAATCATTCATTTGGGTAATACTAATGTTATTTCTAATGTTATTTCTGAATAAGCCATACGGTACACCATGTATCAAGATATACCATATGCTTCATATTGTTGCATTCAGAACCCAGATCATAGTTTCTTGAAGCCGTATGCCAAAACTACCCTACTTGATACTCTTCTTGCTTTGCAGCAAATTCATGGACCGAGTGATATCTGTGGAATATGCAATTCGGGATGATGATGACAAAAGAAGTGGGCGCAGCCCTGATGGAAGAGGCCGTGATACGTCCCCTGATAGAAGAAACTATGACCGGAGACGTTCCCCAAGTCCCTATCAGAGGGATAGGGGTAGCCCCGACTATGGACATGGCTCTATACCAAATTCTAGATCAGAGCGAAGGGGCAGTCCTCAATATGGAAGAGCAGAAAGCCCTGCCAATGATAGATACAACAGGTCATTATTTTTCATTCTAGCATTTTGTTACTTTCTGCATATTTTCTGTGGATGAAGACTAATTAAATTGCCTGTTCTTGTCATATTTAACATGCAGCCGTTCGCTGCCTCCTCCACGGGAAAGGTCTCGATCTTGAGGAGGAGGAACACTGTAATATCTAATCTCATCACTATCCCCCGCAAATTTCTCCAAGTGTTTTTTGGACTAGTTATTGTCAAACGTTGGGTAGAATGTTGTAGCCTATGCATTGTTGAATTCGGTAATGATTCTTACTTAGGTCGCCTATTCTATGTTCGATCTTGGATTTCATGGCAAAACTAATGTCGTGGTAATACTATCATAATATCCCATCGAAGATTAGCATATTCTATGTTTGATTAATGTTTTTTAACAAATTATGGCTTAGTAGTTATTATAAAAAAATTAATTATTATTATTATTGTTGTTGTTGTTGTTATTTGCTATATATAATAAACTTTAGAGTATATAATATTTGAAAAAAGAAAGTTTAAAAATAAAGTGTGCTGTAGATTTACATATGTTTTGAAAAAGGTGAACTAGTGATAATAACTATTAAATTTATGCATAAATGAATTTTTATTACTATTAAGTTGGGAAATAAAAATATTTGTAAAGTACAAATCAAATCGAACTAATCATATTAATAAATATTATGTACAGCACTAAATTATATAAATGTTATTTTCTTTGTTCATCAAATATCATAATATGATTTTATTTTGATCCGTTCACAAAAATATTTATTTCCCTTTTTTGGAATTATCAATTTTATATTTTATTCTAAATTTTTTTTTACCGACAAAATCCGTGTTCAAAATAAAATTATCTACTTGTTTACAGAAAAATCACTTATGATCTACTTTTTTACATCCATCGATCTATTTATTTATTATTTGAATTTATTGTACACTCATTATAATTTAATAAAACATGTATTACCAAAATCAAGGAATGAATATGGTGGACGAATGGAGTATTATGTTTTGATTTGGTTTAATCTTGATACTAGTATAGTTTGATAAATAATTAAATCGTATTTTGCAGTTTAGTTATCTTATGTTCAGTTTAGAACATAAATTAATTCATAAATATTTATTCATTCAACTAGATAATAATGCTAACTTAAATATTTTTTTTATCGAAGTTGAGTCGGGTTTGCACTTAGACTTACGAATCCTCGTATTTAAGATATCGTACGTCCATTAATTATTTATAGCACTTTAATTGCTTAAAATAATGAATCTCTTTAATTCATTAAGTAGTACCATCCAACCTTATTATTACACTTGAGCTAACTCAACCTACAGAGTTTAGTACAATAAACATTTTGAGCTCCTTAATAGGACGTCATCATCCTAAACGGGTACAGTGACTTGATACAGGTAACTAGCATTATATACAAGCACTGCTACCACCCAAAATGAAAAGAATCTTGGATTATCTCATGTAACTCTCAACCATAACAAGTCAAAGTGATGGTCAGTAACTCATATCCACTTAAAACCTTATCGAGGTTTAGATCAACGTAAATTCACCGAGATCTAGGTTCTTCACGACATTCAGATAAAATAATTCATCTCACTGTTATCCATCAATATGTCAAGACGTACCAGTATGGACAAGCAACCAAGTCAAGTTCTTATCCATACTGCAGCCTATACCAACAATTTGTCCTCAAGTTGTCTCAATTGTGATCATTTTTATATCTTAACTAGCTTAACAAATCATACAGACTTATGTGATCTTCTACACACTTTATGATCTAACTTTTGTATGAGAATATGGTACAATATATACAATCAAGTAAACAATTCAGATAGGAATTCAGATAGGAGATTGAAATAGTAATAACAGGAAACATTGTATACAAGCTCAACCATTCTGCTTTCAGTATATAAATCCAACAACAGCAGGCACACCCCAACTCCGGACGCGGCGTGTCCGATGTTGAGTGCGCAACTTAGCGCGAAGGACAACAAGCACCCCCAGCGCTAGATGCACCGTGTTCGGAGCTGCGCAGGGCTGATTCTGACATGATTTTTAGCCTTTAAATACTGTTTTCACTCATTTTTCACACACACTTCATTCTCCACACACATCCCACGAACCCTAGCTATTTTTTCTCTGAATTTCTATCTTAGAAACGAATTGGTTTCACTTCATTTACGCTTGTAACAACATTGAATTTATGGATTCAACATTGAAATTAGTAATAATTTCTTCTATTTCTCTTTAGTTTTTGGGATGAAAAATTCTTGCATATTGATGCGTATGATTTGTGGGATTATGTTGAGCAACTAATTCTCCATCTAAGGTTAGGGGGCATCGAATTGTGTATTGATAAATTACATATCGTTTTGAGCATATTTATCCGATTGAATTTGTTTTGCTTGCAATTAACAAATTGATCACTTATTTGTTTATATTAAATATTGATTGAGATTGACAGGTTATTTCAATTTTGTTTTGCGATTTAATATGTAACACCCCAACTTACTTAACCAAGCAATTGGTTAAGTAATTAGGCTGTTACGTGGGTTAAGAAAGAACTTCTGATAATTTATAACAACAATTCCGACGGAATATACATGTCAAACAATATTTGACATCAACTTTCATCATGAATGAATAAATTATTGTTGAAAGAGGTAGATCCGACAAAGAATGATTCTAGGTCCTCAAACCACAAGGAGTAATTGAACAAAGAAAAACAATGGCTGAGGAAAATTTTCAAAATAAGATAATCGAGATCAAATACTACATTGATCTAATATAACAGGTTAAACTAATTTTTACAACGAATGTGAGAACTCAAACATGCTTTCACCAAAATAAAATCTTTGGTTAACTAGGGTCGAAAGCATGACTCATCAATAACTTCGAAGCCTTTTATACAATATTAGATCCAACAAACAATACTGGGTATTTAAAAGAAATCCATTTTCACACAATCATTTTGATAAGTCCTGGTCATAGAAGCAAATCAACATTTTAACAGAAATGACGAAATCCCAACAATAGAATAAAACTGTCACCAGGGCAAATATCTAGATACAAACAAACAAAGGCCAAAGTTCGGCAACAAGAAGTGTGGCTGAGAATCATGTATGATGACATAAGACTCTGGGCAAACAAAACATGACATCAACAATTAACAACATCATCATGAGACAAAACCTCTAGAGAAGCTCTTCTGCACAACATTCGATTCCAGCATCCTCTCGAGCTCATCCTGCACATTTAGAAATATATGCAGGGCGTGAGTACTAGATGCACTCAGTGGGTATATGCCGAAAATATTTAAAACATTGCTCTTAGAGCTATAAACTTGACTTGCCATAACATTTGCAATGCACAGGAGTTTTCAGTTAAATAACCTGTGCATGCTTCTGAAATAAACTTACTTGCTTTCATGCTTATATATTCAAGATGCAACATTAAACATGCGTCTGCAGACATTATCTCATTCTTTAACCATATCTACGCACTCTTGTGTTGAGAAGTAGGCCTCCTTCTCAAACACCGTGATCGGCCATTTAGCTCACGATCACTCTGTGTACACAAACCCTTACTGGCAGCTCGTCCAGCATAGGGCCGATATCGTCCATCTCTCGTAGATAGGCAACATACATCATGCATCATGCTCAAAAACTTGGCAAGTCAGTCAACTTTACATAAAAATGCATATCATGTCATTTTGTATGCAAAAGCATATCATTTCTCATTTTTAAGAAGGATTTTACCCACCTGGCAATAACCACTGGGTGGACTGTACAATCTGTCCTTCACTTCTTTCTTCTCTGAACTTGGCCCTTCATCAATATAAAGTAGCGTATAAGCATACCAGGAGCCAAACGAGAAGATAAACTCTTTATCTTATCTAAGTCGTCAACACGACTATAACTTCTTGATATTCAAGACTCTATAGTCTATGAACACTTGGGTCATTGCATCCTTTAACATCTAAACATATAACAAGACTTAACTAAGCCTCATGTGACTAAACAAACATAGATGACTCAAAAACAAACTTAAGCCATCTAATCTTAATCACAAACTAACAACTCTTTACAAACGTGACTTATGACCAACGTGAAAAATTACGTGAGACGTCATCTAACATAAACGAACTTCTATACATACTCAAATATCATCAAAGATCATCAATCAACCATTGAAATCCAAAGATTAAAGCTTTAACATTGAAAACCCACTTTGACGTCAAACTAAAATTTTTCATCTTTAAAATACGTCGGCCGAAAAATCCGAATAAATCATTTTAAGCTCTATTCATATCATAGAATCCAAATATAAAGTCAAAATGATCAAATAAAATCAAAAATCCAACCTCATGTGTGACATAGTATTCGGCCATTTTATGGTTTTCACATGGGTTCGATTTTAATCGTTTTTCTTGCTCAAAACATGTTTATATCTACCCAACAACACATATATGAAAGCATATCAAGCGTATCAACAGCATAAGTTTAAGATCTAGGCTTCCTCATTTTCGAAAATTTCAAAGATTCCAAGGAATGAACTCATGCTTGAAAATTCAACATTAAACTACTCATAGGTGCTAGATCTAACGTAATATCAAGAAATAATCGAACAAAACATACTCCTTCAAACATACTTAAAAGGACTGAAAATTAGGAGCCTCTAAACTTCATGATTTTCGAAATTTTAAACCATAAATGCGTTCTAGAGGTGTAGATCTACCTTTGTGTGAAGACGGATCGTGAATCCATCGGTTAGATCTTCATAGAAATGAGTTTGAAAATTTTTACACCTTGCAGTGTGTGTTTGTGTGTGTTCTCAAAAATTTTGTGAAGAATGGAGGAAAATAGTGTGTTTTGGAAGCTAAACACATATATATACCCTTATACTATTCATGTCTTCTTTAATAAGCCACAAGTTTTCTAGAATTTTCCCTAGCTTATTACATAAGCTTTAAATGGCTTCTTTGGTAAGCCTTAAATTCTAGAATTCTCCTTAGCTTATTATATAAGCTTAAAAATAAGGATATAACCTATCTTTTGAAATTATTAACTCAATATAAATCAAATAGAAATATAAGAATTTCTAATGAGTTGAAATCTTCATAATTACCTCTTTCTAAAATAAACATCATATATGACTATTAAAAGCATTTTTTTGTCTCAAAAACCATTTTGGAAAATTTGCTCTTGATCTGAGTTCATTGAGCAAACACATATATTAAAAGATGAAAGACTCTGAAATTCTATGACTATAGGATCAAAACTTCTATGAACACATATCTTATCATTTCAAGACTCTTGAAATCTAGATCTTCTCATGCTAATAAAGACTTAAGAATCTTATCTCAGATTCTTTCTCGAATCTATCTCAGATTCTATCTTCTCGACTCAAAGCTTAACATAAAAGCTTTTAACTTAAATAACTCTTTCTTAAGGATGCAATGCCCTTCTTATAAAGCTCTTAATCAGGAGCAAATCTTTGCTACAGGAATACGGGGTATTACATAATAGGAGTGAACTATTACTGAAAACGAGTTATTCATTGTTGGGATTGAATAATTGAACAGCTGTCCAGGTGCGAGAACTTAGGTTAGGTTTTGATTAATAGGATCATTTAATTCTTGATATGTGTAATGATATGTGATTAATTGATACACGAGGAGATAACCTCGAAGTCCTGGTTCTTTAATCCAATCTAATTATTTTTGTTTCCCTGCATGTTCATATTTTTCTTGTTGCTTGTTTTATGTTTTTCAAGTTCCGTGACAAAACCCTCAATCATATTAAGATGTTAGAATTTTCTTTTCTATTTTTGTTTTTACATGAAATACAAGTCATATAAGTCTTCCGCGAGAGATACGACTTGGATAGACCTTACCACGCTACATAGGATTCGTACTATTCCGAGAACCTAGAAGTGTAATTTAGGTTGAACAAATTTTTGATGTCGTTGCCGGGGAAGGCTTTCGGTTTTGTGTTTCATGTTTTTATTTTCGTGTTTCTTTTTATTTTATTTTTTCCTTTCTTTCTCTTGTTTGTTCTTCTCTTCCAACAGGTGTGCGTAATCCATTTTCTTGTCTTGTGATTGTGTATGCTAGGTCGCATAAGCCTTAAGAGAAAGTTGGCACCAGTGTTTGATAACAGTCACAGGGTGAGAGATTTGGATCTTCCGGACCTGCAGGAAAAGATCTCATCGGAAAATGAGATGAGTATAGTATCTCCTTTGTACGAGTCTATCACACATATATGTCAAGGTGTAACATTTTATGTGTATGTCACATATGCATGCAATAAGGAATAATCATATACTCATGCCTTGTGTGGTTTGCAGGCTATTGCACATGAATGTGGGGTTTACCCAGTGCGCACCTAAGGTAGCGGCTGCGGGTTCCCCATGATACCAAAAAAAGGAATAATTATATGCTAGTATGTGTATGTGTTCAACATATGTTTATGAGTTTATGCATGAAATAAGTCTTGGATGGTCATTAAAAACTCACCATATGATAATTGTCATCGAGACAAATAAGTAGACACCAAGATCATACCGACCGGAGTTCATTTTGAGCCCTCTATGAATTTTTCTTCATTTTGAATTAAAAATGTGCGTCATTTTCAAGTCTATTAATACCTCACCTCCTTGCTAATTCTACTCATTTACATCTCATTCCAGAAATAGTAAAGGGAGAGAAAGGTTGATCCTCAATCTGTCGATGGAGCCACCATGCACCGTTCTCGGAAAAAAAAAAATCGATGACAAAATTTTACCATAATTGTAGACCCAACTCCTTTTGATGCGTAGATTCCATTTTCGAAGCTCGTTTTTCCAAAATATGGCTAGGAACCAGCCATGCATAGCCAAAATAGAAACAACCGCTACCGTTGTTGCTACCTCCATAACTTTCTTTTTACAACTTCGATCGGGATGATTCAAAAGGGTAAACTAATCTCCTTTCATATATGGTTTCAACTTTAAGATTCATTAAGATTTGAGCCTCCAATTTTGTTCTTATACTCTAAGCCCTAGTTTCACATAGGGGTGGCAATTCGTGCTTGTCGGGTCGTTATCGTGTCGACACGATAACGACACGACCTGATAAGGCCAAACACGAACACGACCCGTTAAGGATCTGTCCGACACGAACACGACACGAAATGCACTGACACGGACACAACACGAATATGACACGATTTTTTTCGTATTGACACGACACGACACGATAACGACACGACACGAAACGATAAATTTAAATCAAAGTTAGAAAATAAATAAATACAAGAAATAAAAATATATAACATATAATTAAATTAATATTAAATATATAAAAATATTATCGAATTATACGAAACCGACACGAACCGATATGAATGCAACACGAAAATTATCGGGTTACACGAATACAACATCGATTCGACACGAACACGACACGAAATTATCGTGTCCTTATCGTGTCGACACGAACAAGATAAGGTTGAACACTAACCCATTAATTTCGTGCGTGTTCGTGTTGTGTTCTCGTGTCGTGTCGAAAATTGACAGCCATAGTTTCACATCAGATGTGGAATATATAAAATTGACATCTCTAACTAACCTGTTTTCTGAAATTGTTTGACGCCTTTTTCTCCTGACATCAAAAGGATTCAAATAGATTTATTTTGATGTCATTTGGTTGAGTAATGAGTCTTGTGGATGAATTTGAAGTTTGTTTGTCTCTTTGGTAAAGCTATCAAATTTTCTGCGAATTGTCTATGTTTGCATGTGCGATTTAAGCATGTTGTTGTGTTATTTTGCTTTGGTTTCTTCTTGAATGTTGTTCATTTACATGTCTACTTAAGATTTGGAGCATTTGAGCCCTAGCCAAGTTCTTTTGATATATCGTTAAGCTCACGAAAATACCCTATGTGAAACTACCATGTCTCGACCAGCCTACTTTGAGCCTCTATATCTCACAACCCACTATGTCTTTTTGAATAAAACTTATTGGATATTTTAGTTAAGGTTACAAGGATTTCAAAATGGGGGTTTGTTCATAATTTAGTGTCTTGAGGCAAGTTATCATCGTTCAAAAACCATTTGTTGACCAACCAATTCTGGAAAAAGCTGGGAATTCTTCCCAAGTGTAAAACCTACTTCAAGTAGCCAAATTTGATACCTTGTATCTTCTAAATCATAGTTTATTTGAAGTTGATTCCTTCTATGAATTTGTAGTTATGTGTAACAATGTTTCCAGAATAGGCCTTAGAATGCTCGTATGTATTCTGAGTCAAAATATATGAGACCCCAAGTGGGCACGCCACATATCAAATTATGAAAGGTAATCTAGAAACTATTTTGAGTAGCCTACTTTGAGGCTCGATAACTCCAGAACCGTAACTCTTTTGAAATCAATTCCTTATGTGAACTAGTTGTATATGTGTATAGGTTTTCAGAATGTATCCTTACTCATTCATACGCCTTTTGAACCAAAAGTTATGAGAACCCAAAGAGAAGGCTTTGGCCCATAAATTCTGGAAAATTATAAAAATTGGCTCAGTATGAGAAATTTGCATTTGAGCATTTATGTGATCTTTAATTATGTAATATTACTTGATTGCATACATACATGTCATATCACAATTGGACGTTACAACGTCATTTTTAAATAGAACGTGGTTTGATGTGCTCCATGATCTTATTAAAAGATAAAATATCATTTATCTTTTTCTTGAAAAGATAAGCCATTTGTGAAAGCACGACATGACATGTTTTTATAATAGAAAAATGGGTTCTAAAACACGATGAAAATTTCAACTCCAGATTTAAGAACCTAGGAATATGTGGACCTAGGTGAAGTAGTTTTATCACAGTAGGACCTGGTGAGATAGTTTTTGTAACGGAGTGACCATTATCTTTGTCTATGATACTTAAGTCCCAAACTTGTTTTGTAGGGCACGTAAAGAAGGGAGGTGAACCATCCAGATAACCCAACACAGTCAAGAGGAAAAACAAGTGGGTTATATTTTACAAGGTATCTTAGGTTAGTAAGTCCAAAGCTTTTAAAGTTATAGTTGTGAATGCATGCAAAAATATTTTGTTGCATGCTTACCTTATGGGGTCAGTAATACTGACACCACCATGGCTTCGGCCAAGAAACAAAAAACGATCGGGCTTTGTTCCTATCAGGAATGAGGTTTTGTGTATATTAGAAATCTATTAGTGGTTGTGGCTCAGCTGGGTCCCCCATCTATAGCAAAGTTAAGGGTCTTGGGGAGTAATCCCTCGGGTCAAGGTAAGTTAACACCAACCCAGAAAATTGCACGTACAAGGAGCTTCTGTTCAAGAAAAGAGAAAATGTTTTCACATGATTGTGAAGTGGATTTCCTTTTTAAAACATTTACAATTATGGGATATACATGCATATCACCAGATTTTATCTTTTGCAACAAGTTTATAAAACGGGTAAGTTAACTCACTAAGTGTATTAGTACTCAGCCAAAATCTCTTTTGAAATATTTTGCAGTATGAGCGATGGACGGGAGAAGGGCAAGACGACGGTTTCCCTATGGTTGTGGTCTATCTTAGCACGTGGATCCTTATTGTCTTTTATGTTTTTGTGTAACGCTCTCATGTGGAAGTGTATTGATCATGACATATAGCCCACAACTAAGACCTTCATTTGGGAATATGTCACCTATACGGTGAAATTGAATTCGAACTTGTTAAATATTTAACTTCTGCGGGAACCGGATTCCTTATACTCAGTGTTCGTCTAAGTAATTTGATTTGGGTATGCCTTTAGAGTGTCGATCACAGTTCTCTTATGTCCAGTGTAGATTTAATTAAATATTTGTTTATTTTATTTTACTTGACTGAGTTGAGCAGTCACCCTGTCATAACGCTTCGGGTCTTGGACCTGGAACCTGGCTGTTACACTTTGACTATTCCAGATGATTTTATTGCAAAACTTCGTGCCATGTCGATTGCACATGAAAAAGAAATTGATGTAATGTCAACAAAAAAAAAGATAATGTCAAGGAAGACTGATATGGATACGTTTACTACATTGATGAGCAAAAGTCACTTATCTCCACGAGATGAAGAACTGTAAGTTCGTTTGATGATGCAATTATTTTCAAACTAATCTTTCTTTATTTACTTGTAATTTTAGTTTATGTCATTTCAATTATTGTCTTGCAATAACTTTCAATTTATGTTATTTTCTTTTCATGTAATTTTAGTTGATGCAATTTCAGTTGTCATCTAATCCACTTTGTCCGCATGCATTATATTTTAGATTATATATGTTTTGTAGAGTCACATGCACTATCTTTTTTTGGCTCTTGATGCTTTGGAGAGTCACATACATCATCTTTTTGGCTTTTAGATTTTTGCAAACTAATGTGTAATTTTGGCTTTTGGAGCTCTGCAGACACACACGCATCACCTTTTTTTCTGCAGAGATTTTTTTTTTTTTTTTGAGCTTTAGGAAGACTCGCATATTTTTTTTTACTTTTAGAGCTTTGCAGAGACTCACATGCATTTTCGTTGGCTTTTGGATCTTTGTTGCCTTTCGGTGCTTAATAATTGATTTAAGATTGTATACAAATATCCCCAAATACACATTTGTTCATTTCAAGCTCAAAAATTAAACTCACACTCCTAAAAAAATGTCTTCAAGTTCTAGTTTTGATGCTTCCTATTTCCTTGAGTTCGATGAATGAGAAGAACGTGTGGCTTAAGAAAATAGACGATTTGACCACATCCTCGAGGATGTAGCCATTCACACAACAACTATGTCATTACAACCCACAAACCACACAATCAAAGCAGCACAGAGGTTCATAAAACGGAAACGCTAGAAGGGTAACAAGAGTTTGTTCGAGCAGTACTTTTTAGATAATCTAATCTAACATACAGAAGTTTTTCGCATGAGGTTTTATATGCAAAAATAATTATTCAAACATATAATGAACAAAATTGTTGCCACCAATGATTTTTTCCAACAAAAGCCTAATGTCGTCAATCATCTGGGTATGTCTTCGATTCATAAATGTACTGCAGCTCTAAGGGTGTTGGCTTGTGAAACAAGGGCAGACTTGCATGATGATTACCTACGAATGAGTGCACAAATCATAAGAAAGTCGGTTACTAAATTCATCAAAGGTGTAATTTCTAACTTTGGTGGTGATGAGTACTTGAGAAAGCCCACTAAAGAAGATATGACATATCTTCTACAAGTCGATGAGAAACATGATTTTCTAGGTATGCTAGGAAGTATTGATTATATGCATTGTGAATGAAAAAATTTTCCTACTGCTTGGGTAGGGCATTATGTAGGGAGAAGTGGTAAGCCAACAATCATTTTGGAAGTAGTTGCCTCTCAAGACTTATGGATCTGGCATGCATTTTTTTTGAAACTCCAGGTTCGAGAAATGATATCAACGTACTTAAAAATCTCATATTTTCAATGATATCTTGGATGGCCGAGCACCAAAGGTTAGTTATATCGTTAATGGTCACAAGTATAATATGAGATATTATCTCACCGATGACATATATTCTCGATGGGCAGCATTTGTGAAATCTATTAATTGTCCACAAATCCGAAAGCACCAGTTTTTTTGCTCAACATCAAGAGATTGCACAAAAAGATGTTGAGCGTGCATTTGACATTCTACAAGCTTGTTTGGTTTTTATTAAGCGGACATATCTTATTTTGGATCGTAATATGATGGAAAAAATAATGATTGATTACATCATCATGCCCAATATGATAATGGAATATAAACGATCCACTTACCTTACTATCGCTCCCACATATTTTATGGAAGCTTGACCTATGCCGAATAGCATACAAAGTAATGAAGAAGATAATGATGATCCATATATTGAATTCTCTACATAGAGAATTGCAAGTCTAACCAGCTATATGACAAATAGGTCACAACTTTGCAATAAAAATGCTCACAAAGCTCTTAAAAATTGATCGAGCATATATGACAAAAATTCGATAATGACAATTAAATATGTAATTTTTGTCATTTGTTTGAAGTATCAGTTGTTTATTTCAATTATTGTAATTTTTATTCTTGGTTGGTCATATTTTCTATTTCTATTACTGTGTGACTTTTAAATTTTTATGAATTTTATTATAAATGAATTTATTTTAATTATAATTAAATATATTTAGATTAAAAATAATTATAAATAATATTATAATTTAATGATTGGATGATATTGATAAATCATGAAAAGTAGATGTGATTAATTAATAGCTCTGCTTATGGAAAAGCAAACTCATCCTCAGTATACACATTGCTTTAGAAACAAGAAAAACAATAATTTAAAACAATATAAACTCACGCAAATTGCAAGCTGTCTTGACCGTTGAATCAATTGATGAATCTGCTGATTACGTCGGATGTCTATCCCAAAATGACATTTATTTGAAGCCCAAAAACTATGCACATGTAAATTTTCAGGTTTTTTCTTTAGATAAATAAATGAAATAGAAAAGAAGAGGACCAAACACGCCTTTATCTCCGCCGCCGGCCTATTATCTGAATCATCTTAGGAAATAATTGGCATTTTGAGGTGAGAGACTTTAGACAGAGAGAGGGGGCAAAGAAAGAAATTTCTGTTGTGGATTTCAAGAGCACAGGAGTGGGCACAGTTCCCTGTGATAATCAATATTTTTCCAAGTAAGTGAGTGTCGCTATGTGCGAAACAATCCGATTTTGTGATTTTCCGTAGATTATAGCTGATCTTATGATTCAGGCACCAAGATTAGGGACTTTTTGCTGTTATTGGATATTTCGCGGATATTTATTCGTATTGTTATTTTATTTAAGTAAATGAAATATAGATTTGTGTTACTTGAACCTAAGTGTTGTGTGTGTGTGTGTGTGCGATTTCCCTTCGTTTAGAGTGGTCACTATTTGAATTTCTGCTGGATTAGCTATGTGGACAGCTTTGTTCTATTTAATTGTCTGTTGAAATTTGGGGGAAAAAATGTTAAACAATAGCTTATACCTGAGGTAGATGAAATATGTGTTGGGGGTTTTCTTTAAATGAACAATATTTTATCACTAAAATAGCTCAGCGAACATGATATTTCTTTTTAAGTTTACTTTGAATTAGAAGGCGCTGGCTGTGAAATTGGACATGTGTATACCTTGGTTAGTTTCAGCAAGTAAAAGAAAATTTCAGCAGGTGTTCTTGTTTCTGATTACACTAAACAATAGTATTAGTATCAAACTCATAAATTATTCTAGGTAAAAGAGGAACTGTACAAACTTCATTTAAGGTTGAATTGAATAACACGAGCTGCTCGCGAGCTTGAGTTTTGTAGAATTAATGCTTCGGCTGAAGTAACGTGAAATGAATTGTGCTACCTGATAAATGAAGTTATTGATTGCTAGAATGCAGTTCTGGCGCTTTATTATTTACTTAGTATTGTTACTTGTGCTTTATCCATTTTGTTAGCATGAATTTGGGTCGTAGGAGTTAGTTATGTGTTACATGCTCCAAATCTTGGTATCTCTATTAGAAGAACTTCTACATGCTAATATATTATTCATTTTGCCATTTCAAAAGTTGAATCTAATACAAACAGCCTGTAACTTATAACTAAGCCCAGGATTTTTGTGGATCGATTTAGCATATCAAATTTTCAGGTTCAACAAAATAAAAAATGAGTTCACTGGATGTCGCCAGAGCAGAGCTTGCTCTTGCTGTTTTATATCTGAACAAAGCTGAAGCAAGGGACAAGATATGCAGGGCTATACAATATGGTTCAAAATTCTTGAGTAAAGGAGAGCCTGGAACAGCTCAGAATGTTGACAAAACAACTAGCTTGGCTCGAAAAGTTTTTCGATTGTTCAAGGTCAGTTCGTCCTTTAAGTGCCGTCTTAAAATTTATACAGTTTTTCCCTTTGAAATATATATTTAGTTTGTGTCCTCTCTATTATGTTTTAAACCTTGATGAAGTTCCAATATCTATCCATTTTGCAGTTCATCAATGATCTCCATGCTCTCGTTAGTCCAAATGCTCCAGGAACTCCACTTCCTCTGATTTTGTTGGGAAAGGTAGTAATTCTTCTATTATGGAATTCTCAACCTAATTATATCATTTTATAACTTACCCTTCTTTTTGGTGTCTGTTTAAGTCCAAAAATGCACTCTTGTCCACTTTCTTGTTTTTGGACCAAATTGTGTGGCTGGGTAGGACAGGCATCTACAAGGTATGTCTTAAGGCTTGCCTAATTCGATAGAGTTAGTGAAAAGGTCATTGTGTATAAGTAGAAAATTTATCACGCAGAACAAAGAACGCACTGAATTGATTGGAAGGATATCTCTGTTCTGCTGGCTCGGTTCTTCTGTCTGCACCACCCTGGTCGAGGTATCTTGTTGACCTCTTTGTCTTAGTGATATTACTTTTGATAAGTTTTTAGGATTGTCAATATCTGACGTGCTTGTTTGTCTCTTCAGATTGGGGAAATTGGAAGGCTATCCAGATCAATGAATAAGCTAGAAAAAGAGCTGAAGAACACTAACAAATATAAGGTCTGCTTTTGAGATGCTAGTAAAATTAATTTGGCAGTTTCAGGCTTGGATTCTAGTTGTTGATATCCTTTTTGTTTTCGTATTTCTTGGTTGCATCCCCACTGCAGAATGAACAATACCGAGCTAAGCTTAAAAAATCAAATGAGAGATCACTCGCTCTCGTCAAAGCTGGCATGGACATAGTTGTTGCTGTTGGTTTGCTTCAACTGTCACCCAAGAAAGTTACGCCTCGTGTAACTGGTGCTTTTGGATTCACGAGCTCTCTCATCTCCTGCTACCAGGCATGTATCTGCCTTTGCATGAACTTTTTTAGTGCTCTAATTAACTTTTTATCCCAAGTTTTGGGTGGAATAAAAATTCTAAATAACATAAATATTTTACCATCTAACTTGATTCCATTGTTATTACAATCTCATGTTTGTTTCTGAGCGTTTTCTTTTACGATAGTGTTTTTGGTAATAAATCCCATTTTTGCTGGACAGTTGCTCCCATCACCACAGAAGACAAAGACTTCTTGAAGGCTGGTTTTAGTTTTAAGTTTGTCATCAATAACTTGAGGTGTCTTTGAATCATATGTAGCTGTAAGAAATGGGGCAATTTGTTTACAGGGCATAGTTGTAATTTCATAATGTTCATCGACAGCGCTGCTCCCAGTGTTCACTTTGTTGCAAATCGGTGTGGTACAATAATGTATGGAATGACCTATTAGACCAATGAAATTCTTGGCATCTATCTATTGATGGCGGTGGAGATGATTGATGATCAGAGAATCTTACCTCATCCCATTGTTTTATTTATTTCGATAGTTGCCAACTTTGCTTAGATTTATCAATGTTATTACAAAACTAAAACTAATTACTTTACAATCACCTTAGCATATAATTATAGTTAAAATTTGAAAATTAAAATATAAATAATAATTATAAACCCTAATTAAACAAAAGACTCGAGAATTTGAAATGGAAGAGAAAATGCAAATAATTTTTCTAAAACAATATCATACGAGTGGTGGACCAAAAAAAGTAGGATGGATAAGTGTTGTTTCTACAAGAGTAGACTGTAAATTGTTTGGCCATCAGCCCAAACTTATGGGTCTGCAGGCTGTATTCCATGTTTAAATCTTGAAGCATAGTCTTCTGGGCTATTCTACTCAAATTGTATAATTTTTCATGTAGTTGATTTTATTTCTATTTAAATTCGAGTTTAGATGTGTTCTAATTATTTTGAATTTCTTTTCTCAAATCAAATGTAAAGCACATCGATTTTGTACATATTTTATTAATTGTAACGACCATATCGAGCTCTAATAAGCCTTTATATATTATAAGACATTGATTTATTTTAAAGCCCTAACTAAAACTATATTATTTACAACAACCAGAAGAGTTTTTGATCTCATCTAAGCCTGCAAAACCCACTAACATATATGCTATATCGAATTTAAATTTGTGGCCAAACGTACATTTTGCTAACTCAGATCCACATGTCATACAACTTGTTGATAATGCAAATTGGCAATTAGTGAATGGACTATTAGCTTAAACACAAAAGTAAATAGTCATAAGTAATCAAGTAATTTACCGTTTATAATTATAAAGCTACAAACGACCCCATCAGACATCATTATACTAGATTTGCTTTTATGTAGCTATACATTTTTTAAATGGAGTGTCGAATGATAAATTTCACTAAATTTAGTAATATATGTATCTATATAATGTAAGGTTCAAATAAGAATCATTTTTAACGTGAGAACTAAGAACCTTAAAAATTCGTTACGAACAAAATGAATTTGCTATAAAGTTAATACATCCGTTGAGAAAGTTACTGAATCCAAAATTTTCACCCAGGGTTCGAATCTCACGAAGAGCGAAAATTTTATATTTTTTAGATTCATTAATTTTTCCAACAGATTCATCAACTTTCACACTTAATTCACCATTTTTTGGTTCTCACGTTTTCATGAAAAAAATGGTTCCCATGTTAATCATCCCCTATATATAAGGAGTAAATCAGATGAGAACTATATTTTTTTTAGAACTCTGTGAACTATTTATAAGATGTGTAAAACTGATGCACAGAACGGTATAAAGTTGTACACAATGAAAACTTTCTAAAATTGTTTTATTGTATGCAACAATTTTAGAATATTTTGGTAATACGCAACTTTATAGATTTTGTTCATTAACTTTATACGTCTTTGCATAGTTCTCAAATTCTCAAAAAAAGATGAATTCTCACTCCCTTATTTTATAGGTAAGTATACAGGTGTCTCATGTGCAAGCTGACAATACTCACGAGGAAAACCTCCAAAACTCTCTCCCTCCTAAAACAAATTCGACCTCATGTGTAATTTATGTGTCAATGATTCATAAATTATGTATAGTTATGGTTAGTTATGAATTGGGTCTAATTATTCGTATTTTATTTGAATATATCCAAATATTATGCGGGTGCGTGTGTGATCATTAGTGTTTTGGAGCAATTATTAGAGTAAAAATAAAGCTGTTTAGTGGTTGATAAAAATAATAATTATAAAAATAATACAAAAATCAACGACCTTTTTTGTCCTAGTGAAAGGAAAAAGTGTATTATTGAAAATGATAGAATAATTGGATAACGAGACATAGACGTAGTGAAAGATGATACAGAATTATGCTAAAAACAATGATAAAATGAGTCACCTTAGTTATATTTGCTTCCAGATGTTGCGTATGTGGATAAGGATGTACTCAAATGTTTGTTATTTGCGGACAAGTTGATTCAGTCTTTTCAGATATATTTGTTGGTAGAGTGCCCTCCAAAAGATATATAGATTGCCACTGACAATCTTCTTTAGAATTATTATATACCTAATTCAATTACTATTTGCATCAATAAAATTGTGTTAGGTGGAGTTCAGATTTCCTACTTCAGACTTTATCGGAATCACACAAGTGCTATTTTTTTCATGAATGTGTTCATAGGCAATCGAAAAATTGGATGGCTGATTGTTTTGAGAGTTAGATAGCTGCATTTTCAACCTCACAAATTTTGCGGTTATTCTTATATATATATATATATATATGTATTAAAGTTCAATCAGTCAAGTCATTTGTTCCACCTAAATTCTCAAGGTATGTTACAATAAATATATTATATTAATATATGTTGTACAATAAATTACCTTAGGATGGTAATGTTAATTACCTTTGGAATAGCATCTTAGTCATATTATATCATTTTAAATGCATTAATTGGGTGCCTTACCCAATTACTTTTTGTAAGTGATATATACATTAGACGAAAAATACTTAATTACTTAATTATCAATTGAAGTTAAATATCACTTGATTAATAATATACAACGTAAATTATACAAATTATATATTAGTATAGTATAATATATAATTTATTAAACGTATTGCTTATTTTTACTATATATATATATATTAAATCTATTATATTTGCATTATTGATTACCTCTCGAAATCAATCATTTATTTTTAACATAGTTGCATCACCGACTATCGCCCAATAACCAGCCATTTTTTTTATATATGAGCCTAAAAACAGTCTCATTCAAATTGAATAATATAAGTTATCATAATTAATAAATTATTAACTTAAATTGTAGTAAAAGTAATATTCCATGTATTTGATGTTTCCATGGATAATCTAAATGCTCCAACATGGCCATGCCATACCCAATTGCAAATACTCGGATGTTTAGTTTGGATGATAACCACACACAAAAAAAAAAAAGCAGCGCGCCAATGAAGAGTTGGATCCATCATTCAAATTTATAGAACTCTCTCATAATGTTTGTAGAAAAGGACTAAGCCGATATTTTCTTTAATTTCGTGGACAAATGATGTGGCGTTCATTTCAAAAAAAGGGGGGCAATAAAGAATGAGAATAATTGGAAGGAGAAGGAATGACAAGGTTATTGAAGATAGAGAATAAAAAAATAATTTATGGATTAATATTTTGAAGCATTTAAATTTGACTATGACGATGGTTATTCTACAATTTTGGAACAAGGGGCATACTCTAGTCAGATCAATCTAACTTGTGAACGTCTCCATATATGTCTTGTATATCCTCATATGTGGCGGATAAAAAGCATACATAAGCATATCCCAATATGTGTTGTATACGTACAACACATTAGGGGCGTTCGCACGTAAGACACCTGATCAGAATTTTTTGTGTTGGAACAATGAGAATCATCACTATTTTTTTTTTTTGAAAAAATCTATTTTCAAACAAACACACATATAAAATAATGCATATGTGCCCTGAAGTTCATATAATTATTCTTCCATATACTATTTAAGTCGACTAATACGTTTATTAGTATTAGTCAGTATAAGCAATATCTATCATTATTGATTATAGTTTATTTTTTAATAATTATATTAAAACTTACAAATTTAATGTTTTTAAAAAAATGTAAAATATTCTATGTGCATCACACCGAGTGCAAATTTAGTATATTTTCAAAATCAAATGATATAGCAGAAGTTTTCAACGAGGAACTAAAAATTAAAGCAATAACTGAGCCAGTCCACCTTAAATAATTCTCACCAATAACTGCTAAAATCAAGACCATAAGAAAACAATGCGTTGAGCATCCTAATCTTCACCCTTACAACAACCATCCAAGTTCCCATCATCATCCCCCCTCTTTACCTTCGGCACCACCACCAGCGCCTCCGCCTCCTCCGTCAGCCGCTGCCACTAATAGTTATATAGATGGAGTTTTATTTTATTAAAATTTTAAACTAGAGGCTATAGGAATAAATTAGTACTTCAACTAAATTTTTTATTATCGTTATAAGGGGACTATAGTCAGTAAAAAGAAGGCTATGATTAGAGTCATCCTATATTTTTTTTGAAAAAGAATATTATCATTTATATTGTTAAGAACATAAAAGAGTGGGATGCTGAGGTCAATTTCTAGTAACCAAGTCTTCTTTTTCTTTGTTTAAAGAATTTTGATTATTTTGGTGTTTGCGTTTATGTATATGTGGGTTTCCCATAGAAAACATCTTGATCATTCTTTTTTTTTTTGGTTGAAGCGAAAATATAAAAAATAAACATTTTTAATTTGCACTCAAATGCTAAAATGACATGATTTCTAATTGCCATATTATGGACCTTTTTTAGGCTTTTGCATCTGAGTCTACATAATAATTGGACTGAAACATCCTGCTCATATGATTATTATATCAATTTCCAAATAAAATATTCTACAGTATTTAAACATTCATTTACGTTTAAATTGAAAAAATTTAAATGATCTAAGATAATCTTTATAGTTTATTCTTTACTATTGATAGATGATAGTATTTAACTTATAAAAAGGTTTCAAAAGTTAAACCAACATGGGTCCATAGCTAAGTGGTAGAGCAATTGACTGCAGATCAATAGGTCACCGGTTCGAACCCGGTTGGGCCCTTACAAAGATTGTTTTTTCTCAAACAAAACAAAATAATTTTTTATCTCTAATAAATTTATTGTATCCAAACTATATACATTCCTTTTAGTTTAATTTTGAAAGGTGGTTAAGAAAAAAAAAAAAACAAAAAAGAAGAGAAAGTGAAAAGCATAAAAAGTTAAATATACTTGTGAAATGACTATTTTATTTAAAATAATTTTGAAAAAAAGGAAATTAAATGTTTGCAGTCATCGATCTTTTACTAACATGTGACGTGGAATTCAATGGCCACCATTCCTCAAATAATAAAAAAGTTGATTTTATCCTATTGGCTGTTGCCAGCCAAGTGGAAGGTCGCTTTGGAGGTTTTTTTAGTGCCAAGTGTCATTTTGTAAGCGCGTGTCAAACACCTCCCTCTCTCTATAATTTTTGCTTGAATTGTATTTTATCTAAAGTTTAGTTTTATTGTTTAGTTACCATATGTTAATTCGTATTTATTTAATTATAATTTTAACTAACAATTATTGATTTGGGTTTGATTTATTTTATCATTACTTTTAACTGTTAGTTGATAAAATTATTGTTTAATGGTGATTATTTCATTACTAAGATTTATATCTATTTCTATTGTTAACGATTGTTCTAATAAGATATTTTGTACTGTTATATTTTATAATTACTTTCAAGTTTTACTTATAGTTACTAATTAGGCTTGACTTTTCCTTATTAGGTTTGTAGTCAACTAAAGTTGTTAGTCTCCTAGTTTTTCTTTTCAGATAACACTTTTTTTAGAGAGTTTATTATTCTATTATTTAGGTTTCAGTTATTTTTAGCTTGTCGTTAACTATATTAATTTGGATTGACAGAACCATTTAACGATTTATGGTTAATTTAAACGGTTGCTTTTAGTTAGATAATTGATGATTTTTAATGGTGAGGTTTTACCGTAAAGAAAAAAGATCACTTAGTAAATAGGAGTTTAAACAAAAAATACTATACCTTTTTTTTGTAAAATAATGGCATAGAGTGAGTTGACTTTCTTATCTCTATGACATCTTCTTATTTTAATTTAATTAGATTCGATGGTTATAATTGTTAGGGTAAATAACACATAGCACTCCAATATTTTCGACTTTTTATATCCGTGTCCTAACGTAAGCATAATAACAAATTAGATCATAACCTTTTAATTGGGTTCATAATAATATCCTAGCTACCGGAATCGGGCCTATGTGGCACGCCGGAAATCTACGTAGACGTCAATCTAGCCTACATGGCACGCCCCAGCCTAAATGGTAGCAGGCCAACCTCACTTCAGATTTTTTTAACTATACAAAACAAATAAAAATAAACAATAGGATCTGTGAAGCATGAAGTTGCCCACCATCTTCTCTAAAGCATCAAAAACTTCACGGGCCAGACTCGATTTTAAGTAAGAGACAATCCCATCATTTCCGGTGAAAACTAAAGGTCTTCAATTTTCTTAAGATGCAACACGTCGAGCATTCTGTGAGTTCTAATGATCCTCTTGGTGTAAGCTTGTCTTGTCGTTTGATACATTAAGAAATGACAGAAAAGTCAAGCTGACAAGCTGCTGTTCCGGAGAATTTATTATTTGGGAGGTCTAATGATTCAAAACCTCAAGCATTTTGCAGTTTGCTAATGACCTTGGCAGCATGCCTTTCAAGAGATGTTGTTAATATTCATAGACCTCAATGCAAACTTTTGAGGGATTTGTCTATATTTGTCCCCCTGCAAGTTTAAGATTAATTGAACATCAAGCCTAGATATTTGGGGATCGGTCCACTTAGGTGATTCTGAGAAGCATCAAGAACGAATAAATCTCAGATCCCAGTTGCAAGTGATCCCTAAAGCAGATTGCTCTGAAGATCAAGAGTCTCCAATGAATTCAGGGGAGGGATTCTTCCATGGAATTCATCTCCACGAGCACGGTCTTATTGGTCAGCTAGACGAAGAGCATGCTGAACCTCAGCAAGAACGGCTCCCTGAACGTCATGCCCTCCTCGGGGCACAGAGAGAGGTCGCCTTTTTCTAACGGGCTCTTGATCTTCCAAACGTTGACATCGCTGATCGAGGTTAGCTTGACGATGGGCACCCCCCAAAACCTCCTGCCAAGGTTACAATTTTTCCAAGAACACAGTGAATTAGGGTTGACAATAAGACGACGTCGCTTTTGTTTGTGTGTGTGTATATATGTATTTTATTTAATGTATTCCACATAACCAAATCGGGCCCGAATTACTATGCCACATAAGCAAAATATGCCCGATTTCTGTCTTCAGGACATGGATGTTAACAATTTGCAACGGTTATGGTCTAATTTGTTGTTATGCTTACGTTAGGACATGGATATAAAAAGTCGAAAACGTTGGAGTGTTATGTATTATTTTCCCTAATTGTTATTTTTATTTTTTGTGGATGAATGTTAGTTTTGTTATTTTGGAGTGTCATATAACTAACCGTGTCCCTTAAATTTTGCCCATTTGCAACTGTAATATCATTTGTTGATGATGTGATATGAATTAATATTAACATTTTTATTGTATTACTTTAGCAATTTAAATAAACATTGAATATGATACTTGTGCATTTCAAAAATCAGTGACATTGCACTATAACATTTATATCTATCTCCATATTTAGTTGTAAATATTTCAGATTATATAGACATCATAAATTATATAATGAAAATATAAATATTCAAAAAACACATTCTTAGCCTCTAACTCTGCACTACTTGTTTAGAATGCAAGGTCCATTTTTAATGCAAAATGAGTATAAATTTATATTTGAGATATTCTGAGTCCTCAGAAAATGACTACTGACCGCAACGCGACCCCACCAAAATCAACATATCCAAAATCTGGTCCACGGGAACCCATCGGAATGGCAGAGGACAGACAGTCACACCACTCACTCACTGCCCTTTTTCCCTCTAAAGTCTAAACCCCCTCTCACAAAATCGACACTCCCTTCACCTTTCTCTCTCTACAACCGTTTTCTCTCACGCAATTCATTCTCCGCCCACCGGAAAATGGGAACCAACGCCTCTTCTATCTCAGGAGGTCCCGAAGCGCCGGACACTTCATCCATAACCGAGCTCGACGACATACCGGAATCCTGCATAGCTCTGGTTCTCTCCTACTTGGACCCGCCGGAGATTGCCAAGCTCGCCGGAGTCAACCGCGCTTTCCACGCAGCGTCTTCGGCCGACTTTATCTGGATTCCTAAATTTCCCTCCACTTCTCCCTATATTCTCTCCAAATTGTGTGATCAAGGCATTGTGGGCAAACGCAGCAAAGACGTTTACGCCGCGCTATGCCTCCACAGCACGTTTGACGGTGGGACTAAGGTGTGCATATTTACTCTGTGCTTGCGAAATTGTACTTTGACGAAACAATCTTCTTTCTGTTTTTTCAAGTCTTCGGTTTGATCGTGATGTTTTGTTTTATGGAATAGGAAGTTTGGATTGATAAGAGAACCGGAGAGGTTTACTTGGCTATCTCTTCGAAGGCGATGACAATTACCGGAATTGATGATCGGAGGTACTGGAATCATATTCCAACTAATGAATCTAGGTACGTGTTTTTAGTTTGTATTTTATAGTGTTATGATGATAGAGATATTCCTTGTTATGCATAATTGTATGTTGGAAGAGTTTCAGTAGCTAATCAGCTCCAAATTCCCTATCTCTATGAAATCTTTACATTCTTAGCCTAAATCCTTTAGGCAAAATTCTTGTTTTCTGCTTCTTTGTTTTTGGTTTTTTTGGTTACTGAAGGTTTTTCTTTGATTGATCATGTAGATTTGAAACAGTTGCATGCCTCCAGCAAATATGGTGGCTTGAAGTGGACGGAGAAGTCGAGTTCCGGTATCCACGCGGAACTTACAGTCTCTTCTTCAGGCTGAAACTCGGCAGAGTTGGGAAGAGAGGAAACCGCAGAAAGAGTAGTTGTGAGAATGTACACGGATGGGATACGAAACCTGTACAGTTTCAGTTGAAGACGCACGATGGCCAGCAGGCAGCCTCCCGCTGCATGCTCGGCAGCTTAGGAAACTGGGTGCACTACCACGTAGGAGATTTTGTCGTTGACGATCCTAATGCTTTCACAAGGATCAAGTTTTCCTTGACACAGATTGATTGTACACACACCAAAGGTGGTCTCTGTGTAGACTCTGTTTTGATATGTCCGAGTAGTGTAGGAAAAGAGTTGTATGCATAAGATGATGAAGCTTCTAGGTTAGAGTATAACAAGAAGTAGAGGTTTTCGAAGATTTTGTTTGAATCAAGTCTTGTATATCATTTTCAGGAATATCATTGTGTATTGTTGATCTAACATCTGTACTATGACACGAAACAACAAATATCTTTGAATATCAGCGTGATGAGGTATAGCCTCTATCTCCATGATATGATCATTTGAAGACCTGATTTCTTCCACTCGCGGAGCTTCCTCTCCGTCGCTGGGAGAGAAGACGGACGGTCTCGTTTCAAATAGCTGCGGATTCTTGAGCAGGCGTTCGCTTTGATGTCTGCGATCCTTTGGTCAAGAGATCTCTTGTTGTGCAGATGGATGGCCAGTGAAAAAAGAAAGCATGTCATGTTACAAAACCCGTGATGGCGAAGAGCACGGAGAAGCTTCGCAACGACACTATGGACGGGGAGCTACTACCATCGGGACCCACACACTCTGGCTTGGGCAAGTGCCGTTGCTCAATCTCAAGAATCATACCAGCTTCTGTCAATTGAACTATGGCTCTAGAGATATCTGCTACTGCAGGAAGAGATTTGGGAAAGGTCTGTCAATCACAAACAGATACCAGATGATGTTATAGTTTGGTATGCAGCACCATATAGTATAGGCAAAGACTCCAATCAGAACATCTCTGCACGATGCAAAATAAAAATAAAAAATGACAATTATATCTAAGAAATAGGGTTGGAAATGGTTTGGTTTCAATTAATCAAATGTCCGAAAAAGTGAAATCGAAATCGAATCAATTTAGATTTTTGGTTAATCGAAAATCGATTGGTTATTACGGTTCGATTTTTCGGTTAACCGAAAAATCGAAATAAAACTAATTAATAACTAAAATGATTAAATAATGATTTAAAAAATTGAAATTTATTAAAAATGATTAAAAACTGAGATTCTAATTATTTATACAATAATTAAAGTAATAATTAAAAATAAGAACAGTTTTTTGGGTTCCGGACCAATTGGTTATCAGTTAACCGGTAGCCGAAAAAAATTCAACTCTAAAACCGGACACCGAAATCAGAATTGAATTTTTGGCTTTCGATTAATTGGAACCGATTCAGTTCGATTCTAATGTAGAACTGAACACCATTTAGACAACCCTAATAAGAAATGTGACTCCGGCCTACACCGTGCCGACGTCCTCATAGGAGTCCACCTCTATAGTTAGTTGAAAGGAAATGCACTTACAAAGGCGAATCCATCTGTGCGATAGACAGGATCGATATCATGTACTTGCCACACGATTGAGATAGTATGACCTTGATGTGGGGCAAGACGTCGCAGTAGGCTGATGTACCATTGTTTTTGCTTCCCATGGATAAAGCTTGTTTACAACCAGGCACAGATGTATAACTTTTTAGCTTCATTTTATCAAATCCCAACTTGATCAAGTAACCTTCAAGAAATGAGCCATCTTGATACCCGACATAGTCCCCGTTGGCAATAAGTTGCTCCACATTCGTTACACTTCTTCGAAGAGTCGCTATTGCGAGTCTGGAAGATAAATTGGCAGTGTAGGTTGAGTTAAGCAGATTTGCTACAAAAGCTCATGTCACCAAAATCAGACAAATTATGATGACTTCTATCCTTTCTCCTGCTTGCAAGCAAACGAATACAGATGATAAAGGAGGACTAATCAGGTCAAGCAGAGTAAGAAGGAGAAAAGGTAGAAGATATATCATCGCTCACCGGGAAAGAATGGCAAGAGGCAAGTCAAGCCAACGTGTTGACTGAGCGAATCCCTGGAGCTGTGCAACCGAACCAAGTTATCATAGCAGTCGAGATGTAAAGGTAGCAGTGGTTAACCACATTTGTATAGTGAGGGGCTGTAAAAATGGTAACACATCATTCACATCCTCATACTTGATGGGAACAATACAAGCAACACCTCTGATCGATCTTGTTTTCGTAAGGGAATTAAATGCACGCAAGAACACCAGAGATTTACGTGGTTCGATCTATGAATAAGATCTACGTCCACGGGGAGAGATAGTATTCGTGTATTGAAAATATGAGGAGTGATTACAAGAAGTGTAGATGATCTTTTCCGTCTAATCTATCTTCTATTTATACACGATTATGATAACCTAGATCTCGAATCCGAGATTTATTCTAAGATAGGATTTGAATCCTATCTCTTCTCTAATTAGGATTCTCGTAGATATGACCGAATCTTCTGCGTTCCTACTGGTTCCGGAGCTTTCTTGGGCCGGACTCGTTTGGGCCGAGCTTCATATCAGGCTTTTTTATGTTGGGCCTGATGCTTGGGCCTGGGAGTTGGGCCGTATCCTATCATATCCCCCCCCAAAAAGACGCAGAAGCGAGGTCGTTATGGGTTTGGGGGATTTTTGCCAGAGATGTGTCCGTGACGGAGTGGAGTATGGTCGATCTAGCAGTTATCCTTGTATCTTGACTTCGTATTTTGTCGGCTTGACTTGATTAGGCTTTGCGTCGATGTCTTTGGATGGGCTTCACTTGACGAGGCTTTATGCCGAGGTCTTTGACTGGCTTCGCCTGACGAGGCGTTATGCCGAGGTCTTTGACTGGCTTCGCCTGACGAGGCATTTTGCCGAGGTGTTTGACTGACTTCGCCTGACGAGGCATTTTGCCGAGGTGTTTGGGTCGGCTCCGCCTGACGAGACTTTATGCCGAGGTCTTTGACTGGCTTCGCCTGACGAGGCGTTATGCCGAGGTCTTTGACTGGCTTCGCCTGACGAGGCTTTATGCCGAGGTCTTTGACTGGCTTCGCCTGACGAGGCGTTATGCCGAGACTGAACGCGGGATGCCTCATAGCATTTAATGCGCATTTAATGTAGCAGCGGTTGGATTCCCAATAAAGCGCATATTGGGAGAATAACTTCCATGATACGCCTTTTCGCCTATCACTTGTACATTTCAATATTCAAAAAATTCTGAAACTTCTTGTGTTCCAAAAATTTCTCTGTCGCCATTATCGTCCTCGCGAGTTTCAGTGCTATCTTCCTCGAATCTTAAAACCAGTAAGTTATGGCTTCCTCATCTTCGTCATCTTCTTCTGATTCTCACGGCCCCGAGCCAGATTGTTCAGATCACCACCGGATTCTCCGGTGGATTTTGAAGTTTATCATCTTGGTTCCCCCCAAGCTACCTTGTGTAGATTAGATTTTCCGCCTTTCTATGATTTAGGTAAAGTTTCTTCGTTTCCTTCCCTTTTGACAACCCCTGTAATATTAGAGCTTGCCTCTAAATTTTTTGTTCCGAAATCCGTTGGGTTAATTGCCCCTCGTCCGGGGGATAGGGCTAGCCTCCCTCCGCATGGATTTGTAACAGTATACGAGGACAACCTTAAGTGCGGTCTTCGTCTTCCTTATCCTTCCGTGTTTGTTGAGTTACAGCAGCTTTTCGCTATCCCCTTCGCCCAATTAACACCGAACTCTTTTCACACCGACGGCCTTCGTGTATATGCGATAGCATAACTTCCCGCTGAGTCTAGGGCTCATCCTTAGATTTTTCGCTTTAAATTTAGTGCGGGTGGTATTATTTAGCGCCCGTCAGAATTTAAGATAAAGACGAAGTCGAAGATATCAAACTGTTAGAAGAAGTACTTCTTCTGCCGGTTTGACGGCTCTTATGAATTCGCTTGGAAGCGTGATAGATTGGCCGATGTAGCCGTTGGAGATTGCTTCGGCGATGTGGAGACGTATCTAGACGGGGTTGGCCTGGTCGACGAAGTCTTCTCTGAGGCCGAACTAGCGGCCGCGGGGCTGAGCCCCTATGACCCTGCTGCTGCAGATGAGCCGGCGAGGGGTGAGGCCCTGCACTTATCTTTAGTGTCAGAATATCTTCGTGTTGCTCTGTATTGACTTGATATGTCTTATTTCTGTAGTGGAATTCGTCTCCTCAAGGAAGAGAAAGGGGTCGGAGTCCGAGGCCGAGCAATCCAAGAAGGCGGCGAAGACTCTGCCCGAGGTCACCCCGAAGAGGGCTGAAAAGACTGCGACCTCGCCTCAGCCGAAGCGTTCGTCGCCTCAGCCGAAGACTTCGTCGCCTCAGGCGAAGCATTCGTCGCCTCCGCGCACCTCCCGCTCCGGAAAAGAGAAGCGTCATCCTCCTGCCGACGACGACGACGATTGCACGATCCTTGGTACCGAGGTCGCACGTCCGTCTTTTCCCCAGGTAATGCACTGTGCTGTACTTTTTCAAGCCGTATAGAGGCTTTGCTTGACGTTGTTAGCTTTATAACAGGGGACCGAGGACGTGAAGGTCCAATTGATAGCGGCGTCCGAGCTTGTTGTTGGGCATTTAAATGATGTCGTGGCTCATTTCGAGCACTTGGCTCGCTACGCCCACGAGCTGGAGGGGGAGAAGACCCTTCTTGTGGCGGAGGCGATCGAGGCGGAGGAGAAGGCTCGGGTTGCGGCCGGGAGGGAGGCCACGGCCTTGGCCGTGGTGGAGAAGGCCAAGGCTGGGATTGAGGCTGCACGGGCGGAGGCGTCGGCCGAGATAACTTTTTTGAAGGCCGAACTGGCTTCGGCCGAGGCAGCGAAGGCCGGATTGAAGGCCGAAGTGGAGGCGGCCAGGCTGAGGGAAGCCGAGGCAGCGGCTTCGCAGGGGGAGCTTCTCCGTGCTTACACCGAGAAACTTTTTTTGTCTCGAAAGTTTTCCGGGCTGGCGAACAAGATGGCCGAGCTGCTGAATAAGAGGGCGGTGTCTGATACTCTGGATGACGTCGCCGATGACTATCCTGACTTAGATAAATATAAGTATGGATACGAGGTGGTGGAGACTGACGCTCTGGTGCGGTCTTATGTTGGTCTCCTCGCTGGCGGTCTGAAGAGCTCGCCTGCCGCTCGTAGTCCGCCTCGTCCTCGACTCTGCTGACTGCTGAGTCCGTCCGTGCTTGCTCGGTGGACCGAGATCCCCTCTCCGAAGCTATCATGGCCGAGCTGACTAAGGAGCCGGAGGCCGAGGTGGTGCCCGTTGAAGCTTATAAGGAGGTCGAGGTGTCGGCGGCCGAAGTTCAGAAGGAGGCCGAGGTGTCGACTGCTGAAATGCTTGAAGCCGTTGAGACCGAGGTAGCGACTGCCGAGGCTGAGGCAGGCGGGGTTGGCACTGAGGAGATGCAGCTCGGAGCTGATGTCGGGGTCAGTTGATCCCTTGTAATTTTTTTTTTTGTAATCGAGCACGATATTCTGCCCTTGAGGCCTTAATAAAATCTTTCGTTTGACTGAAGAGACTTGCCCTTCTTGTTTCTTCTTTGTCCAGTCTTCTCCTGAAATGCCTGATGCTTCCCCTTGGTTAAATCATATCGAGGCTTTGACGCGGGCTCTTGAATCAAAAGAGATCGAACTCCTCCGTTTGAGGGAACAGGAAGACCATGCGCAGCAGAGGCCGATCTGGCTTAGGGTCGCCCAGAGAGCCGTGACGAGCTTGTGCTCGCTCTGGAGTTGGAGGAGAAGTTCGAGATTGCTAAGGAGGAGGCTAGAACAGTAGCTGAAGAGCACTCCGAGTACGAGGAAGTCATTCACCGAAGTGGTGGGATGACCATTCCTGAGGTCGAAGCTAAGGTTGTTGAGGCCGCTGCTCGCTGTGCGAGGTACAGGCGTGAGTACGGCAAGAAATCCTGGCAGTTTACGGAGCAGTTCGCCGAATTGAAAAGACTCGGAGGCATATATAAGACTGTCGTTGCTCGACAACCACAGCTCGAAGAACTGCTTCAACCGGATACAGAGGCCTCTTCTTCTGCCGGGGCTTCTCTGCCTGCCAGGACTACAATTTCTGTTCCGAATTTTGAAGATCCGGAGTGGCGAGCTCAAGAGAGACGCGCTATGGCCCAAGAGCGACGTGGATCCTCAAGGAGCCGAAGTCGGGCGTCGTCGAGCGGCCGAGGTCGATCTAGCAGGGCTGCGTCGTCGAGTGGCCGAGGTCGAGCTGGCAGGACTCATAGCGTAGATCGAGGACGAGGTAGAGGTAGGATTAGTATAGATGCTCTGTTGAATCCCGATTTTGCTAGGGATTGGCTAAGCTTTTCCCGGCCTCCTGGACCCTCTTCGTCCTCGTGATGTACAAACTGTATATGTTGAAATAAGAATTATTTTTGCTTTGTGTTGACTCTTCGAGAACACTTGTCTTTAATTACCGTAACCAATAAGAAGGTAGGTCGTCCTTGTTTAGGCGAAGATAGCTCGTCCTTGCCGTAAACAAAGGTAGTTTGTCTTCGTACGAAGGTATCCGTCCTCGAAATAAACGAAGGTATCCGTCCTCGTACGAATCTTCCTCGAAATAAATGAGGGTAGTTCGCCCTCGTATGAAGGTATCCATCCTCGAAATAAACGAAGGTATCCGTCCTCGTACGAAGCTTCCTCAAAATAAACGAGGGTAGTTCATCCTCGTATGAAGGTATCCATCCTCGAAATAAACGAAGGTATCCGTCCTCGTACGAAGGTATGGTTCCTGTTTTGCCAAGTTTTATCGGGAGGGTGGTCCCTTACGCTGCTTGTAGTTCGTCTTCGTATTAAACGAAGGTAGTCTGTCCTCCGTCGAGGGTATAGTTCGTCCTCCGAAGAGGGTATAGTATTTTTATAAGAGTTATATGCATAAGTGACAAATAAAAACATGCAAGACAAAAAAATAGATAGAGAAAAGATTTTTATTGATAAAAGATAATGGAACAAGACGACAAGACTCAGACTCGACCTAACAGGACTCAAAGACGAACAAGACTCAACTTTTGACACTTATGCAAAATATCTCTTCAAATGAATGATGTGTCATGTGTTGGGTATTTGCTCACCGGACAAATGGGCGAGCTTATAGGCTCCTTTTCCGAGGACTTCTTCGACCCGGTAAGGTCCTTCCCATGTGGCTTCCAGTTTGCCGAGCTTTGTGGCTTTACTGACTTCATTATTTCGGAGCACGAGGTCGCCCACTTGGAACTGTCGGGACTTGACACGCTGGTTGTAATGCCGAGCTACTTGTTGTTTGTACCGAGCTTCCTGATGTGGCGAGGTCTCTCTTTCTTCGAGCAGATCTAGATCGGTTCGTAGATTTTCCCATTTGCTTGGCGGAGAAGTGAATGGTGCGGGGCTCGTATTTCGATTTGCAGGATCACCGCCCGGTTCCATACGCCAGATCGTAGGCGTTTCTCCGTCACGTCCGAGGTGTTGTTCGGTATGACCATAAGACTTGTGGTGAATTCTCCACCCAAAGACCCTTAGCTCGGTCAAGACGGGTTTTGAGACCCTTCACAATCGTCTGTTGGTGACCTCGGTCCGACCATTTGCTTGAGGATGGGCCACCGAGGTGAACTTTGTCGATCCAAGTTCTTTACACCGTCTTTGAATATCTTATCGCTGAATCTGCGTCCCATTATTCGAAAGAAGGATATGAGGGATGCCGAATCGACATACTATGTTCTTCCAGACGAAGTTGATGGCGTTTTTGCTTGTGATCTTTGCCAAGGGCTCAGCTTCTACCCACTTCGTGAAGTAGTCAATCGCGACAATCAGGAATTGGAGTTGCCCCGGTGCTTTGCAGAAAGGGCCTACAATATCGATCCCCCATTGCATAAATGGCCAAGGGCTTTGTACGGAGGCGAGGTCGGTCTGCGGTAGCCTTGGCACGTTCCCGTGAATTTGACACTTCGGACACCTTTTCACAAGGTTAAGTGAGTCTTCGAACATTGTTGGCCAATAGTATCCCCATCGCATGACCTTTTTTGACAAGGCTCGGGGTCCGATGTGACTTCCGCACGATCCTTCGTGTACTTCCCGTAGTACGTAATCAGCTCGGTTCGGGCCCAAGCACCTTAGGAGAGGCTGGAGGTATGATTTTCTGTAGAGAACTCCCTGCTCCAGTACATATCGCAAGGATTTGTTAAGGATCCTCCTGGCCTCGAGTTTATCATGGGGCAGTTCGCCTTTCTCCAGGTATTCTTGAATGGGAGTCATCCAATTAGGCTCTTCGTCTGAGACCACGTTGACTTCGGCTCCTTCATTAGCATCATCTATGCTTCGGTTTGAACTCCTCCCATGGCGGGCTTGTTGACGACGAGGCCAATTTGCTCAAGATGTCACCGCCATTTTGCTCCCTGGGATGCGAATTATCCGGAAGTGGGAGAAAGTTTGTTGTAGGCTTTTGGCTTTCTCGAGGTATTTCTTCATCCCACCGCCTTTGCCTCGTGCTTCCCAACATATGACTTACGATGACTTGAGAGTCACTATGAACTTTCTTTGCTCAGATGTCAAGACTTTGAGCCAGCGAAGTCCCGCGATCGAGGCCTCATACTCTACTTCGTTGTTCGTATTTTGAATGAGAACCGGCGCGACGTGATCTCGCCATCCGGTCCAAGGAGCAAGATGCCAGCTCCGCTACTGCTTTTTCCGAAGCCCGCCAACGTAGACTTGCAAAGAATCCTCGGTGTTTTCTCCACCGATTCGGCCTCGGTGTCTCGACACGGACTCGGGGCTTCGGTTTCTCGATGAAGTGAGCCTCGGCAAGAAAGTCCGCTAAGGCTTGACCTTTGATGGCTTGACGGGGGCAGAAAGATATATCGTGTTCGCCCAGTTCAATTGCCCACTTCGCAATTCTCCCCGAAGCTTCTGGCTTCGTCAACACTTGCCGAAGTGGATGATCAGTGAGTACTTGTATGTGATGTGCATGGAAGTATGGACGCAGATCTCCTGCAAGATTTACTAATGCTAGGGCGAGCTTCTCCAAAGGTTGATACCTTGTTTCTGGGCCTTTTAATGCTCGGCTGATGAAATATACCGGGAGCTGACGTCCTTCCTCTCGTACCAAGACTGCACTTATTGTTTCGTCCGAAGCGGCGAGGTATAGGAAATGACCTCCTTCTTTCTGAACGGACGAGTAGGAAGTTTGGCGAGGTAGTTTTGAGATCTTCAAAGCGGACTTATGTGTATCATTCCGTGAGAACTCCGAGCCTTTTGAGTACCTTGAAGAAGCGGCACCGCTTGTCCGCTGCCTTTGAAAGAAAGCGCTTAGTGCGGCTATGCAGCCCGTCACCAGGTACGTCGTGAATGGTCTTCGCATCTTCATTTCTAGAATGGTTTGAACCTGGATGGGTTGGCTTTTAACCCTTCTTGTGAAACCCAAAGATCCTAAGAATTTTTCGGATCGAACCGCAAACGCACTGGGGTTCGGTTTGAGGTTGACTTTTCGAAGTAAGCCGAGGACGATCCGGAGGTCGGCGACATATGCGGCTTCCTCCTTGCTTTTTACTACGATGTCGTCGACGTACACCTCTACATTCCGGCCTATGTAGGGCTGAAATATTTTGTCTTCCATTCTTTGATAGGTAGCTTCTACATTCTTAAGTCCGAATGGCATCTTCCTGTATGCGAAGACTCCGAAGTCTGTAATGAAGGCTGTCTTGGCCGCGTCTTCGTCATCCATCAAGACTTGGTGATACCCTTTATACAAGTCTAAGAAACTGAAGACTTCGAACCCGACCAATGCGTCGACCTTCTTATCGATGTTGGGAAGGGGATAGCAATCATTTGGGCAATGTTTATTGAGGTCAGTGTAGTCAATGCACATTCGCCATCCCCCTCCTCCTTTCTTCACCATCACCGGGTTGGCTATCCATGTCGGATATTTGACTTCAAACAATATGCGAGCTTTTAACAATTGATTTACCTCGTCATGGATGACTTGGTTCCGCTCGCCGCAAAATTCGTTTCGCCGAACTGGCTTTGTGCTCGGGTCGATGTTAAGCTTGTGGGTGATGATACCCGGGGAGACCCCGGTCATGTCGAGGGACGACCAAGCAAACACGTCTCGGAATTCCCTTAGGAGTTGGATAACCTGTTCTCTCAATTCAGATGCCTCGGTAAAGCCAATCTTGACGACCTTGAGTGGCTCGTCTTTGTATAGCGTGACCTCTTCCACCGGGCTGCTAGAGATAGGCGTTGTCTCTTTTACTTCCAACTCCTCGGGTTTCTTTAGTTGCTATGCCTGTGGGTGCCGGGTTGGAGCCCCGCACTGTAGGCGCGACTGTAAGCATTCCTTGGCCCGCTTCGATCCCCTGATCACGGCTACCCCTTTTGTGGGGATCTTCATCGTCAGGTGGTATGTTGAGCATACCGCCCTTACAGCGTTCAGCCAATCTCGCCCCAGTATGATGTTATACGGCGAGTAGGCCTTCACTACGAAGAAGTGTACCACCTTGGTGGAGCTCGTCGGAGCTTTCCCTACCGTGACAGGTAGCTCGATTATCCCTTCCGGGCGTGTCTCTTCTTGAACGAAGCTTCGGAGTGGCAGCGGTGCCTGTGCGAGGCGCGCCTCCTCTACTCCTAATTTATCAAAGCATTCCTTGAAAAGGATGCTTACCGACGCGCCACTGTCGATGTATACGCGCTTCACCAACTTGTTCACGACCACTGCCTGGATTACCAGCGCATCCTGGTGGGGTACTACCGCAGTGGCTGTGGTCGCCTTGAGAGAAGGTGATCGCCTCATCCCTTCTGAACCTCTTGTTGGCCGGTTCGCCGATATGTGGGCCTCGGGCTTCGGCTTTCAAGGAGGACTTCGTGACTCCGCGGGGGAGCCCCGTAATAGTGGAGATGACTCCGTCATATTGCGGTTCGTCGTCTCCTTCTTCGTCTTCGCCGCGCTTCGTCTTCTTGTTAGGGGCGCAATTCCCCCTTCTTACTTGTTTCCTCCTTTTCTGGCTTCGATGAGGGGCCTCGTACTGTCCAGCTCGTCGGTCATGCCCTTTGTATTTGCTCAGGACCCCGTCCTGTACTAACATTTCGATATCCTCCATGAGGCCTCGGCTCGTGCCCGTAATCTTCATGGAAGGAGCAGTACTTGTCCTTTGTTCGGCGTTTTGACAACCCTGTCATTGGTCGAGGTTTCTCGAACTTATCCATGTGGAGTTCGTAGATTTCTGCCCTTGGCTTCGTCAAAGGGGTGTATTGAGGTCGTTCAGAGGTGTTGCGCTGTCCGAGCCTGGACTATATGGGGCGACGTATTCTTTCCAAGGCGCTTCGTCGGCCTTGGCTACGGTCTCCTCGTCCTTCGTATCTTCTTCCTTTTTCAGAGGATCCGCCTTTTTCTGCCTCGCGCTTCATTCTATCAGCCTCGTCCGCCTTGGCGAACCGATCGGCTATGCGCCATAGCTCCGTGGCAGTACGGGGTTCGTACTTGACGATCTCTTTATATAAGGCCCCGGGCTGGATGCCGTTCTGGAAGGCTGAGATGATGAGGAGGTCGTTCACGTCTGCGACCTTCAGGCTTTCTTTATTGAACCTGGTCATAAAGTCGCTGATGGACTCGTTTCGGTCTTGCCTCAAGGTGAGGAGATGTGCCGAAGTCATTTTTGACTCGGCCTTCTGGAAGAACCTTCGATGGAAGGCCTTCATCAGATCGCGGTAGGAACCAATGCTCCCAGGAGGTAGACTGTCGAACCACCGGCGGGCGTTGTCGACTAGTAATTCCGGGAAGAGCTTGCACATATGAATTGTGCCGAGGCGTTGGTTGATCATATTGTACTGGAACTGCGAGAGAAAGTTCTGCGGGTCCCTTAGTCCGTCATAGGGGGTGATGCTCGGCACCCGATATTTGTCTGGGAGCGGGGTGTCGAGTATTTTGTTTGAGAACGAGGTGACTATCCTCCCGTACCCGTCGAAACCGCCCTCTGGAGAGTGAGGCGGAGTTCTTCGACCGAACTCGTTTTGGTAGTGAGGGCTGGCCTCGCGGCGGTCGCGACGTCCTTTCCCGCGCTGTTCGTCCCTCCCGCGGTCGGTTTGGGCCCCGACTTGTGCGGAGGTGTGAGCGCCCATGATTTGGATGCTAGGGGATCCACCTCGTCGCGGTGCCTCGTGTTTAGACGAGGCTTCGGCATTCCTTTCTTCGGATGCGGCCGACCTTGTGCTTCATCGAGGTATTGGAGGAAGCTCTCCTTGTTTTCTCAAGAAACCCTCGACGGCGCCGAGGTTTATCCGAGGAGCCGAGGTTCTCCTTGGTTGTCGCTTGTGATCTCCTTTGCTTTGGTATCCTGCTTCTTCATGCAGGATGGGATTCCCTTGTTCGTCGAGGCTTTGGACATGCCCTTCGGGGGTCGATTCCAGGACCGGGCTTTTTCCAAGCTGAGCTCGGCGTGTCCGACCGCCGTTGTTGCTGTTGTTGCCGGCGGCGACTCTGGATGCGTGACTTCTGGTATACATCGTCGTGATTGATTCCCTGTGAACAATGGTTGATCGAAAACACAAAATTTTCGTTCCCACAGACGGCGCCAGTGATCGATCTTGTTTTCGTAAGGGAATTAAATGCACGCAAGAACACCAGAGATTTACGTGGTTCGATCTATGAATAAGATCTACGTCCACGGGGAGAGATAGTATTCATGTATTGAAAATATGAGGAGTGATTACAAGAAGTGTAGATGATCTTTTCCGTCTAATCTATCTTCTATTTATACACGATTATGATAACCTAGATCTCGAATCCGAGATCTATTCTAAGATAGGATTTGAATCCTATCTCTTCTCTAATTAGGATTCTCGTAGATATGACCGAATCTTCTGCGTTCCTACTGGTTCCGGAGCTTTCTTGGGCCGGACTCGTTTGGGCCGAGCTTCATATCAGGCTTTTTTATGTTGGGCCTGGGAGTTGGGCCGTATCCTATCAACCTCCTTCTGCAAATGGCATAGTGAAATCGGCATAATCACATCTGTTAGCAGTAATGGTGATATCTCCAAGAGCACCATAGTAATCTTTCTCTCATCATCAAGAATGTCAAATAAACTAAACCGTAGCCAAAAAAATTGCTAAAACAACTACTTACATATTCACTAAAAGAACTCGCCTGCAAAGAAACTTGAAACACGAGATCATTGTAGCTCCTGGATCTTGAACCATTGGGTTTGATAAACGGATAAGGGACAAATTCATATGGCAAAGCGTGCATGACAGCATCGAACACCTCTTTGTAGTATCCACTAACTTTCGTTTCATTTGTTTGATTATCTGTCTGCACTTTCAAGAACTCATTGAAACCAGGTTTCTTTGGCACCACGATTCTTAGCTTTTTACCTTTCATAGGATTCTCCCAGCCTCTCGGTGCTTTCGTTGAGTCTCCGGGCCAAATGATACTCCTTAAACTTTCCTCTCTATGCTTTCGACAACATTAACTATCTCGTATGCTGTCTGCTCCAACTGTCCCTTAACTAGGTTAAATTCTCCGGCTGAGTCCTCTAAGCCTCGTAGCTAACAACACTTTGAGAAGCTTATGACCTGTTCCGGAAACTCCGGAAGTAAAAGGGCTAGTGAAGTCAACACTGTTTTCATTCTCAGCTGCACTTGACTGACTGACCCCAACTATTTCAGCCGCCATACCGAGAGCCCACAAAGTATCATACGCCCAAAGACCAAATACACCACGACCCCCCTGCATTGCCCCAGCACCATCCGGACTGATCGAGCTGAATATATCCGTCATCACACTCGTAACAATCCATACATATCCTTGACTCCCTAACTCTCTTGCTTTCAGAAAGAGCCTGGTTCCAAGGATCTGAGACGTATGCATTACAAAAACTCGCGTCTGCATCGTCATCACTTTGTACAACTCATTGCTTATAAGTTCATTAGTGGCTGATATGGGAAGCACGCTTCTGTGCGGCACCTGAGCATTGACATCTTGGAGCGCGTTAGAAAGATAGAGGATGATGCCATTGCCGAATTCCGTGTCCTCGTATATGACCACAACCTGCGTCCATAGGAACGCTTTGATTATGGAAGCAATAGCCTGAACTTGATTGGCGTCACTCTGAGCTGTCTGAACGAAATAAGGAGTTTTATGGACGAGGGAGGGGCTCGTTGCGGAGAAGGATATAATCGGCACACGAGCCTTATCTCCCAAATCCATCAAAAAGTCAACCTGCGCAGACTTTTGGGGACCGATGACGGCATCCACTTTGACATCGCGTAGTAAATGAAGAGCTGCAATGCACAAATAGTATTGCAATCAAGTCAGAATCAGAATATTATGTCTAAGGAGAAGATGTGTCATACCAGCTGCAGCAGCATCAACAACGCTTCCGTTCGAATCTATTGGATGGAGGATCAGTCTAGTTTTATAGTCTGTGTGAATGGAATAAAAATCGGCCAGCGCCATTGATAAGCTTCTCATTCCTATACGCCCACTGGTAAAGCCGTTGAGTTCAAATCAAGAATCACGTCAACATGAAAATCAATAGAACGCGCAAGACAAGATTGCGTAGTAAAAAAAGGGGAAGCAAGAGAAGTGCCACAAACAAGTATAAGGAACACATTGCTTTGGAAGACTTGACAATGATACTTGAAATAAACTGCTATATATAGCACCTACAAGATTTGGTAAAGCTAATGACTTAGGAATTAAATAGGTTGTTCTCGTCAGTTTCTTTATCATTAGAAAATTTCCCTTGAATTTTCTCCTTATTTGATATATATGTGTCAAGAACACTGTTCCTTCGTGGGACCATTTTCATCTAGAAATATTAAGAGTGAACATTTCCAAACTGTCCTCCAATTAATTTACTACATTATTGTCCAAGAACCAAAGATTACATTTTACGTGGCCTAACTTTGAAGGCACATTACTATAGCACAATCAAGAGTTGACATCATGAACTAAGACTTAGTATTTTTTATCTGTTACATTTACCAACATGGAGAGTGAGAACAATGTGTGTGCGTGTGTTGGCCTAGTGATACAATGGTTAATACCTGACCAGTGGCGCAGCCACAATGATAAATCTGTGTACGTTAGTATGCAAGATTTAAAAAAAGCAGTAAAGAACACAGGAGTTTTTACGTGGTTCGATCAAAAATCAGATCTACGTCCACGGAGGTGATGATCCTCAAGATGTTCACTATAATTTTATTACAATGAGTATCTCAAGGAGCTTTTGTGTTCAGTAATTTGCTAACCTTTTTACCTTCAATCTAACTCCTATTTATACATAAACGTAGACCTTGTAACGAATCCCTTGATTGGCGGGCTCACGATCCTCCTGTAACTGACCATGATCTTCACCATAATTGCCCATGATTTCCACCGTCATCATCTTCGCCCTTGACTCCGTCTTTAATTAGGGTTTAGAGGCTGTGTTTCGGGCGTAACCGAGTAGGGCAGCATTAGGTCAGGCCCAGCTCGTTTGGGCCATATCCTATCATAGCCCCCCTCGAAAAGTCGAGGAATAGCCATGCCGAGGTGAAGTGGAGAATGTGCTTTGCCGAGGCGGGATGTTGCTTGGCTGAAGTTGTTGTTGAAGGTTCTCGATCTCTTGCTGCAAAAGAAAGCTGAATTATGACCTGGATAGCGGTCTTTGTATAGGTTACACCGAGGTTCGGTCTGAAGCGGCTTCGCACTTCTGGAGGACGTCGAGGTCCGAACTGAAGGAAGATTCTCTTGTAATGGGCGACGTCCGTTGGCAGGAAACCGAGGTCTGATTTGAATGGCTGCTTCTTGAAGAAAAGCCGAGGTTCTACCTGTATGGCTCCTGTTTTTCTGGAGGACGTCGAGGTCCGACCTGAATGGCTCCTGCCGGTCTGAAGCGGACATGGGCGTGGTCCGAGGTCCGAGCCTCAATGTAATCATTACGTGATCAGACTGGCGGTCTGTCTTACCATAGAGTACGTCATACGCGCCAGGCGGTAGTTGGGCGCTCGAACAGCGTGCGCGCGTCGACTACACATCCAATCGTAGATAGGCACGTGTGATAAATGAAACGGCAGCTTTTAGGCGCCATTCGTCCTATAAATAGGTCCAAATGAGGCAACTGTTCATTTTCTTCTTCGACGCTTTATTCCAGAGAACATACTTGTAGAAATTTCCCAATTCCTCCTTCAAACTTTGTTGAAGAAGTCGGATATCTCGCTCCAGAAAAAGTAAGTATGTATGCTTCATCTTCTCATTGCTCTTCTCGCTCTGATAATTCTGGTTCGGTTTCGGGTTCTGGCCGCCCAGATTCCGATGTGAAGGACTATATGTGCCATAACCGCTTAGGTAAATCCATAGGACTTAGTTCTAGGGTTCCGCCGGTGTCATCGGTATGGGACGGCCTCAGGATTGGCGTGGCGAGGTCGACGTTAACGACGGAGGAGCTTTTGGAGATTACGGAGAAATACCATATTCCGGAGGATGCATGGTGGTGCCTGTTGAAACCAAATGATAGGGCGATGGCCCCTCCGGAGGGATTTATTACTATATATGTAGATAGCTTGGTAGCTGGACTTAGGTTTCCTTTTGCTCCTATTTTCCTTAACTTTCAAGAATATTTTCGGATCCCCATATGTCAACTGACCTCGAATTCCATTAGGTCGGTAGTGGGGCTAGGGCTATCCTGTTATGGCATAGGCGAGGAGTTCTCCCTTGAAGTCTTGATGCGTTTTTTTAGCATCAAGTCTATAGGAGGGGTGTATTATCTGTCTCCTCGACTGAAGCTTAAGATAGCGACCCCCTCGAAGGTGTCCCATTGGCAAAATAGATATTTCTTTCTGCGGGCTGAGGGGCATCCGAGGTACGAGTGGGGCCTCGGTACAATAAAAGACGTGAAAATCAAGCCTCTGGGCCATATGGAGGAAATGTTGAACGATCTTGGTGAGATATTATCAATTAATTATACCGAGGATGACCTGAACAATGCTGGGATGAGTGTTTATAGGTCAGAGGCGCCGGGATCAGGGGCTGATTTGGGTGAGGGTAACCTTCTTCTTTTTATTCTTCCTCGTCTCGATTTCACAGTTAACGAAATTATTATTCTGTGATGCAGTGAAGATTGACCCCAGGAGAGAAGTTAAGTTAACGGGCTCGACGCGCCCTGCACCATCTGAGCGAAAGGAGCAGCCGAAGAAGAAGGCGAAGCGGGGCGAGTCCACTCAGCAGCCCATGGTGGTGGTGGGCGCCGAGAGACTTATCGACGGGACCTCAGGCGACCTCGAGCCCGACAGCGGAGATAGAGGTTCATGGCCGCTCCTTGCCCGAGGTGCCGGCTTCCAGCACTCCTTTATCCTTCCCTAAGGTATAAGTCGCTGCTCTTCTCCTTTGTAATTTTGTCGTTACGCGTCTCTAACTGTTTTGTATTCAGGATGCGGCCTCGGTGGCAGGCGAGATGCACCGCATGGCCGGATTCGTTGCTGAGAGCGCCTCACGATACGAGGGTGGAGAAAACTAGCCATTCTTTGAAGCTCTCGAGGGCCGCCTTGAATCCGCTACCGGACGCCGCAAGGCGGATTGAAGTTGCAAAGGCGGCCGAGAGAGCCACGAAAAGAAGGATCGGGCCTTGCGGGTGGCCCGTGCCGAAGTGGAAAGCGCCCAGGAGGAGGCGGCCGAGGCGGAGAAGAAGCTGGCTGCGCAGACAAGTGCCTTGCTGGCAGGGCAAGGACCTATGCTGAGGGCCTTTGCCAGCAGGCTTATTGAGTCGGAGAGCTTTTCCTCCTTTATCTCCGACCTGGCAGCTGTAATGAGGCCGCAGGTGATATCTGCCCACCTAGAAAAGCTGGCGGCCGAGAGACCTGATTTTGACAAGGCCCAGCACGGTTGGGTCGAGGTCGATCCTCGGGAGGTGTGTATGAATTATGCCCGCATAATCGCCGGGGCGACCTCCTTCCCCGTGGTGGATACCTTGGCATCCTCTGCCTCGCTCCTGACGGCGGAGGCTGTAACTCAGTGCAAGGAAGATGAAGACGTAGAGCTTCAAGCATTCCTTGCTGAGGTGAGAGCCGAAACCGAGGAGACGGGGCCGAGCTCGGACGTCCCTTCCGGAGATCGGCAGCCGTTGGAGGAGCAGCAGCAGGTGGCCCAGCAGGAGGTTGGTGGGTCCGGCAATGAGCCTGAGGTCAGTGGACCTAATGTAATAGGTTGATTTGCCGGGGTCGATAGGACCCTGCGTTGTACGAACTTCTACTTTGAATAATAGACACAACTTCTTGAAATACGTTTTATCTTCTTTATTTCTAGCACTCCACATCTCAATACTTCGGACTCGATCATGAGCTGCTGACAAAGCTGAAAGAAGTCCGAGGTGCTCTGGCCGAGAAGGATGAAGAGGTGATGCTTTCGAGAAGTCGGTTGCGCCGAACCGACCTGTGTTCAGTCACTGGATGTCAGCTCGGCATCGTCAGCCGAACTGAAAAAGAAGTTGCATGAGGCCGACTGCGAAGTGGTCCGCCTCCTGACTGAGAATGAGGCGTTAAAGCTAAAGATTACACAACTCGAAGTCCAGGGGGCTGATTTATCTGCTGATGTGGTCCAAGGACTACCGATGCAATGCGAGGCTGCTCGAGTGACAGCAGATGAGTGGCTCGGATCTCGGAAGAGCATGCGCAGTATGAGAAGGTAATCCACGGATGGTGGAACTACCATATCCGAGGCCGACGATCGAGTTCGAGCTTGTTGGGCGGAGGCATGGTGCTTTGAGGGATGAGGAGGGCCTAATAGCAAGAAGTTTAAAGGCGCCTCGACTCCATCACGAAGTACATGCGGATGTACGAGGTCATTCAGAACGACGATGCCCCACCCCATGCCGAGTCTATGGGCGCCGCTGGTCCTATAATTGAAGAGCTCAAGAGGAGGCGGCTACGCTGATCACGCCAAGTGCTCCGCCTAATGGTTCCGGTGAAGGGAGCATTTAGAGGCAGCACTCGGCGGTCGAGGCGCGGCGCAAGGGCAGCAGATCGGCGTGGAGGCGGCGGTTGGGGCGGGCGTGGTCCGCCCGGTCGCTCACGGGCCGAGGTGTGACCTCGGGTATAGGAACACCCCCCCCGGGCCGGAACCCGCCCGTGTCGGATCAGACTGCACCCGGAGCAGGCCGAGGTGGTGCCGTTCTCATTGATTGGGTTGAGGGCACCGAGTTCATTCCGGGTATTCATCGCCGACCCGGAGATTTTGTTCGAATCGTGCAGCAGTGAGTCCGTATGAGCCCTAAGCCCGAATGAGCTTGTATGTAGCTTAGGACTTTGTATGTAGTCGTAAATATATTTGGACTCGTTCCGAAGTGTACATTTTCCCCTTTGAGAGGTACAAACATAGCTTAGGACTTCGTTTTGGTCGTAAACATTTTTAGACTGTATACAGAAGTGTATATCTTCCCAAATAAAGGGGCATAATTTGATGAGATCCAATCTGGATGTCTTTTACATGTAGATATTTCAACTTAATGAGTTATCTGTATGCGTGCATGTAGACGTTCAATTTAATGAGTAGTCTATATGTGTTGCACTGAGACGTTCAATTCAATGAGTAATCTACGAGTGCGGCGCGCGCTTAGTGAGTACCCTACTTAGTGGGTTTTTCATCTTCGTGAGGGCGTCCCCTCGTGAAGGTTTAAATGCGGTATATCCAAATAGATGTTCGCATATGAATAAAATGAGGCGAAGTGAAATACTCATTAGAAAAATAAATATTTTATTCAACAAGTATATAACATCGCACTTCGGCAAAGCAATAAGGAGACTAACATGACGCTGATCTGAAATCGAAGCTATGTAAAGTACCTCCTTAAATGAGTGATATGCCAGGTTCGGGGGATAAGTGCACCGGATAGGTGAGCCAGCTTGTAAGCCCCTTTGCCGAGGTCCTCGTGAACGCGGTATGGGCCTTCCCATGTCGGATCCAGCTTGTTAAGACGCCGCCCTCTCGGCTTCATTATTTCGTAGGACGAGGTCGCCTACTTGGAGTGCGGAGGCTCTGACCCTTTTGTTGTAGTACCGTGCGACCTGGCCCTTGTACTTGGCTTCGTTTATGAAGGCGAGCTCGCGCTTCTCCTCGAGAGCGTCGAGGTTGGCACACAGGTCTTCCTCGTTATTGGCGTGGTCGAAGTGGAGAGTGCGAGGGCTTGGTGCACCGATCTCAACCGGTATGACGGCCTCGGTACCGTAGACCAGACTGAAAGGAGTTTCTCCGTGCGAGGTCCGAGGTGTTGTCCTGTAGGACCAGAGGACTTGAGGGAGATTTTCAGCCCAATCACCCTTAACTCGGTCTAGCCTTTTCTTCAATCCTTGTACGATCGTGCGGTTCGTCACCTCGGTCTGACCATTCGCTTGCGGGTGTGCAACCGAGGTGAAGCGTTGATCGATCTGGAGCTCTTCGCACCACTCCTTGAAATTTTTGTCGACGAATTGGGTGCCGTTGTCCGAGACCAGAATGTGCGGTATGCCGAAGCGGCAGACTATATTCTTCCACACGAAGGTCTGAATCCTTTTGCTCGTGAGGTTCGAAAGTGGCTCAGCTTCGACCCATTTTGTGAAGTAGTCTATGGCTACGACTAAATATCGGAGCTGACCTGGTGCTCGATCGAACGGGCCAACGATGTCGATCCCCCACTGCATGAAAGGCCATGGACTCGCAGTCGCCCGATCGATGCTGGGGTAGCTGACCGTGGAGTCAAGGCGCACTTTGACACTTTTGACAAGCTCGGCGAATCTTGAATAAGGGTGGGCCAATAATATCCCGACCTTAGCGTCTTCTTTGAAAGAGCCCGTGACCCGATGTGGCTTCCGCAAGATCCTCTGTGAATCTCATTAACACGAGTCGGCTTCTTCCGCCCAAGGCACCTCGGGAGGGTTGGAGGTAAGACTTAGGTGAGAGCGCCTCATACATGAGATACTCGATTTCACCATCATCTTTTGGCCTCAAGCCGGTCCCGAGGTAGTGTACCAACTTCCGTGTAGCTTTGGGCGCCATCCGGTTTGGCTCAACTTCGATAACGCCGACGTGGGCGCCTCGATGCTTCGGAATGAACTTCCTCCCTTTGGCGGATTTGCCGACGACGGCCAACTTACTAAGGACGCCACCGGCTGTTTTCCCTCGTGGGATTTGGTGAATACCGAAATACCGAATGAGGTCAAGATCTCTCTCGCCTTCTCAAGGTATTGCTTCATTCGATCCTCCTCGCCTCAGACGTGTTTGGGACCCGTTTACCACGACCGGGAATCTTGAATATCTGGACTTTGTCCACTTTCAATTCCTTTGCGAGGCGGAGTCCTGAGATCAATGCTTCGTACTCCACTTCGTTGTTGGTGGTCGGGAAGGTAAACCCGAGGCGACGCCACTTCGCTTATCCGGGCGAGGAGGAGGATGCCCGCTCCGCTGCCTGCCTTGCATGAAGCTCCGCCCACGTACATCCGCCAAAGAACCATCGGGCGATGCAAGGATGTGTTCCTCCATTGTGAGGCGGGAGTGACTCACGGTAGAGCCGACCTCGGTGAATTTGGCCTCCGCCAGAAGTCGTGAGCTTACCCTTATATGGCCGGCCTAGGGGAGTACGAGATGTCGTGCTCGACGAGCTCTAGTGCCCACTTGGCTATACGTCCAGATGACTCTGGCTTTGACAAGACTTGTCTTAAAGGTAAGTCCGTTAGTACCTGGACGGAATGGGCTTGAAAGTAGGGTCGGGCGTCGCTTGGCGTTTACCAGGGCCAGAGCTACCTTCTCGAGGTTGATGTACCTTGTCTACGGTCCTTTGAGAGCCCCGGTGATGAAGTAGATGGGAGTTGCCGTCCCATCTCATCTCGCACCAAGATCAAGCTGATTGCCTCGTCCGAGGCGCCGACACAACGATAGGGTTTCACCTTGCTTCGGGCGGATAGGGTTGGCGTGTCGGCGAGATATTCCTTTGTTTGTCTGGCGACCTGGTGTTCTTCCCTGCCAGTGAAACTGAGCTCTCCTCGGGATCTTGAAGAAGGGAAGCCGCTCGGCAGCTCGAGATAGGAATCATCGAGGCGGCTAGCATCCGGTGAGTTTGTGTATTTCACGGATGGTTCTTGCACCGCATGTCGAGCACCGTCTTCACCTTGGTAGGATTGGCCTTGTGCCTTCTTGAGAAACCCAGCATCCCGTGAATTTACCCGCCTTCACCACGAATGTGCACTGGGATTAAGCTTGAGGTTGGCCGACACGAGGAAATGGAGGATAGTTTCGAGGTCGACGGCGCATTCTCGGCTTTTTGCTTTTGACTACTATATCGTCGACGAGACTTCAACGATTTCCCTATGTGATCTTTGAAGATCGCGCCCACCATCCTTTGGTAGGTAGCTCCAGCGTTTTTAGACCGAAGGCATCTTCCGGTAGGCAAAGACACCAAGTCGATGATGAACGCTGTTTTGGGGCATCTTAGGCCTCATCAGACTTGGTGGTATCCTTGTATAAATCCAGAAATCAAGATCTCATGTCCCACCAATGCCTCCACCTTCTTGTCAATGTCGGGAGGGGTATGATCCTTTGGGCGGTGTTTATCGAGGTCGGTATAGTCGACACACATGCGCCATCCCCCTCGGCTTGAACCACTGGCGGATTAGCCATCCGGGTTGGGTATTTGACCTCGTCTGATTTTAGCCTCACGGAGTTGGGTTACCTCGCCCCTTATGACCGGTGCGCCCGCCGCAAAACATCTCTTCTTCTCGCCGAGGCGGTTTAGTGGCCGGATCGATGTTGAGACGATGAGTTATGAGCTCGGGCGAGACCACGTCATGTCAAGTGGGGACCATGCAAATACATCCCTATATTCCTTAGAAGTCGCATGACCGTTGGCGAATATTAGCCGAACTGGGTGCCGACCTTGACAACTTTGGAAGGGTCGTCGTCAGATAGTCAAGATTCTCGGTCAGTCATCCCGAGGTGGCAACTTCGAGGGTTCTCAGAATTGCTAGGCCCGAGGTAAGGCCGCATCTTGGGTTGAGACTCGTAGGCATTCTTTAGGCGCCGTTTGGTCACCCCGAATGCTTAACACTCCCACGGGGTGGGTATCTTAATGGCGAGGTGGTACACGGAGCGAGACGGCCCCTGTTGCGTCTGACCAATCTCTTCCTGTGATAATGTTGTATGGAGAGGAGCTCGGACCAAGAAAAATTGAATGGCCTTGGTAACCGACCTGGGAGCACGTCCTACGGTAACCGGAAGGGTAATGACGCCCTCAGGTTGAACCGCCTCCTAAGTAAAGCTCCGCGGGAAGGTGCGCGGATGTACTAATTCCTCCAACATCAAGTTTATCCAGCAGCCGGAATATGATGCTAACGGAGGCTCGATGTCAATGTAGACCCGATGTACGTTCTTGTTGCCCACCACGGCTTGTATAGTAATGGCGTCCCGTGAGGCATAATCTTGGTCTTGGGTCATCTTTGGAGAACACGATGTTCTCTCCATCCCGAGTCGCTTGTTTTTGGCTCTCGGGGTCGGCCTCCGAGCCTCATTTCTAAGCGACGACCTCGTCGCACTCAACGGGCGATCCGGTTATAGCATAGATCCGCTCCATTGCATTGGGACCTTCGTCCTCGCCATCTTCGTGTCTGGCTGCCGCTGAGGTCGGTCATGATTGTTACCACCTCCATTTTTCCTCTGCGCTTTTTATTACCCGCCCAGTCGGCCGATGTACTTCTTCGGCCTTCTTTGACGAGCTCGTCAACTGTGAGCTCAAGATCTTGCAATCTTACGATCGTGACCGCACTCGGTGGTAGTCACAATACTTTCTGCTGACTTTTTTCGATCCTCCTTTCATAGGAGGGTTTTGGGAAGAGCTCGGTGTGAAGCTCAAATATTTCATACCTGGATTTGAGCAGAGGGCGCTCGCTATTGCCAGGGTTTGGCCGAGGTCCCAGCCTTGATTCTACTGGGCCCTTTTTGATTCTCTCGAACGCACTTCGGCGCTCAACACCTCGGCCTCGATCCTCTGGCTTCCTTCTTTCATCCACCGCCATCCCGGATCTCTCTTCTTTCGATCCGACTTGTCCCCTTTGACAAAGTTATCAACCAAGGTCCAAAGACGACTAGCCGTCTTCGGCTGTTCACAAGTGATCTCTTTATTCAGAGCACCGGGTCGGATCCCGTTCTTGAATGCGTTGGTGATGTAGAGATCGTTACTCTCATCTATTTTAAGGGACTCCATGATGAATCTTGAGACGAAATTCGACATCGTCTCGTCCCGTCCTTGGCGGATTGTAAGCGGATCGGATGAAGGTTGTTGAGGCGGCATCTTTTGGTAAAACGCCATTTGAACCGATCCATGAGGTCTTTGAGCAAAGTGGATGCTAATCAGCGGTGAGGTGAACCAACGCGTCGGGCGTTGGAGATCAGCACCTCGGGAAGACCTTACACATGTGGAAATCTTCCATCCCTGGTTTGCCATGTTAGTGGTATAAGCAAATAGGAAGTCGAGAAGGATCTCCAAGGCCATCGATGCGCGATATTTGGAGCACGGTGTTGTGGCGGGGGTGTATCCGTAATTTCCCTCGAGAAATGAGAGATAATCCGCCGTGCGGCCGAATCCGGGAGCTCATTGCCATCTCTCTCCGGAGGAGTGGGAGATCGATATCGGCGTCTCGTGCCTCCGTGTGGGAGTTCGACCGCCTTTCTCTCTTCTTTCCCCCCATCGCATGGGAATTACGCCGAGGTGGAGAACGGCCCGCTGGATGGTATGGGGCGAATGAACTCGGGTATTGGGGCGGTCATTGTGCCGCGGTGAACGTTGATTATTTCAAGAGGTGAACGACCTCGGTTGCTCAGAATCACCATTCGGGCACTCTTGAGGGCCCGCCCGCTTGTCCTCCGTTGAGTAAGCTCGAATTGATTGAGGTTGGCATTGAGGAATTCGGACACCGCCGACCGAGGACTCGTGGGAGCGGTGAACCTCCTGCTCACCGCATCGAGGTTGGCATCTTCCTCCTCGTTGGGGCGGCCATCCTGAGGGTGTATGGAAGCATTCTCCATGTAGCCCTCAGGAGTATGACCGCTGGTGGCGTCCGCGATCCCCTTTCCCCGATGCTGTGTGACTACCTGATCGTCCTCTGCACGGTTGTTACCGACATCGCCGGCAGTACTAGCGTTTGCACGTGTCCTTGCCATTAAATTGTAGAAAACACAGCTTTTTGTTCGAAAAAGAAAAAGAGTGCTTCCCACAGACGGCGCCAATGATAAATCTGTGTTCGTTAGTATGCAAGATTTAGAAAAAGCAGTAAAGAACACATGAGTTTTTACGTGGTTCGATCAAGAATCAGATCTACGTCCACGGAGGTGATGATCCTCAAGATGTTCACTATAATTTTATTACAATGAGTATCTCAAGGAGCTTTTGTGTTCAGTAATTTGCTAACCTTTTTACCTTCAATCTAACTCCTATTTATACATAAACGTAGACCTTGTAACGAATCCCTTGATTGGCGGGCTCACGATCCTCCTGTAACTGACCATGATCTTCACCATAATTGCCCATGATTTCCACCGTTACCCCATCATCTTCGCCTCGACCGTCTTTAATTAGGGTTTAGAGGTCGTGTTTGGGCGTAACCGAGTAGGCAACATTAGGTCGCCCACTGTTTGGGCTATATCCTATCACACTAACTCAGGATGGAGGCAATTGCCCCACCTCAAAATTTGCTATTAATACCTTAGTATTAGGAAATATTATAATTTTATCAAAAGTTGCCCCACCAATTTTTTTAAAAATAGGGGCAAAATAAATTTTACTTTTGTTTCTTCAACCCATTTTAAAATATATACGTATAATGCATATGTAATTGTGAAAGAGAATAAAATTAAAAGAGAATTAGAAATAAGAGAGAGAGAGAGAGAGAATAAGACAAAATAAACTAAATTTTTTACTTTTTCTCAAACTAATCAGCAGTGTTCTTCTTCTCTGTCTCATACTCTGTTTTTCTCCATAGTTATTCTTGAGAAGGTGCATCCCCTAGAAATCATCTCGACGAGGGCATCAAGTGTGAGTTTTTGTTTCGCTTTTTATACTTCATTGTTTTTTCAATTAAATTAGGGTTTTACATACTTCGTAATATGTGATTTCTCAACCAAATTGGCATTTTCTATACTTGTTATTTGTTGAATCGCTTGTAGTTTTCCGTTGTTGGGCCTCTCACGAATTGACGACTTCTCTTTGTTAATTGAGATTTTTGTTCAAGGATGCCAATCGAGTGTTTGTAGTATTGCTTGTTTCATTTTAGGTATAGATAAATACCCCCATAATCTTAAAGTGTATCTGAAATATAGGATAAGGTATAGATAAGCTGTGATTGTGAGTACCATAATATTGGTTGTTGATTGATTTGGTTTGGGGATTTTCTGCACATACAATAACAAGGATTGTGCATGATATGAACTTGGTAGAATTAATTGCAATCCCTGTAGTTTTTGTTTGTTGTGTGCCTCTGTTTTTCTATGAGTTTGGATTGTTGATTTCTCATTCACTATATTTTGTTATCAAATAGGAATGGATAAATTTCTTATTAGAAAATCATCAACTACAAATGAGGAGACAAGTCAAGGAGAAAAGACGTATCAAGAACAAGTGCTTGTCTCTTCAAAGAAACCCCGAGTTGAGATCAATTTGGATGATCTCTCATCAGACCCGGGTTTAAGGATAAAGATTTCAGCCTATGATCCTAATGATCGAGATAAAGTAAGAAGAAGTTATTTGCAGAAAGGGCCTTGTCAGCCTCGCAATCACAACTTTCCACAAAGAATGTTTGGTAAGTTTTCAAGAAGATTTTGTCCATCTTGGTTCAATGAATTTCAGAATTGGTTGGAGTATAGCGTAGATAAGGATGCTGCATTTTGTTTATCTTGCTACTTATTTCGTCCGGATTTGGGAAAACAAGTTGGCGGAGATTCATTCACTACGGTTGGATTTAGTAATTGGAAAAAGAAGGAGTTGTTTACTAAACATGTGGGGAGTTCTAATAGCATACATAATCAAGCTTGGCAAAAATGTGTCGATTTGATGAAACAAAGTCAACACATTGAAGTTGCTATTTGTAGGCAATCTTTGCAAACTCGTAACCTTTATAGAGCTAGATTAACCGCTTCAGTTGATTGCATTAGATATTTGCTACGCCAAGGCCTCGCTTTTCGAGGACATGATGAATCTGAAAGTTCCTTCAATCAAGGTAATTTCCTTGAACTTCTGAAATTTGCTGCAAATCATAATGAAGAGATAAAGAGTGTTGTGTTAAAAAATGCTCACGAGAATAATCAATTAACTTCTCCAGATATTCAAAAGGATATTGTGCATGCTGCTGCTCTTGAGACTACTTATGCTATAGTGAAAGAACTTGGAGATGATTTTTTTGCCATATTAGTTGATGAATCTCGTGATATATCAGATAAAGAACAAATGGATGTTATGTTACGTTATGTGAATTCAAACGGTTTTGTTGTGGAACATTTTCTTGGAATCGTTCATGTTAGTGATACTTCTTCTATGTCACTCAAGAAAGCTATTGAATCACTTCTCTCAAATTTTGGATTGAGCATAGCTAGAATCAGAGGGCAAGGATATGATGGTGCAAGTAATATGCGAGGAGAATTCAATGGACTTAAAAGTTTAGTTTTGAAAGATAATCCTACTGCCTTCTATGTTCACTGTTTTGCACATCAGCTTCAACTTACTATTGTTGCAGTAGCAAAAAATCATCTCCAAGTTGCTTCTTTTTTTAACTTGATAGCCATCGTAGTTAAAGTTGTTGGGGGTTCTTGTAAGAGGCAAGATATATTTAGAGAGAAGCAAATGGTTGAAGTTAGAAATGCACTTGGAAGTGAAGAAATTTGTAGTGGTCATGGTTTAAATCAGGAAACTCGGCTCAAAAAAGCAGGTGATACTCGTTGAGGTTCCCATTATGGCACATTGATGAGTTTGATTGCAAGTTTTTCTACTGTTAATGATGTTCTGGATTATGTAGTTGAAGATAGATGTCATTCAGAACAAAAAGCTGAAGCAGCAGGTCTTGTAGAGTCTTTGGGAACATTTGATTTTGTTTTTACTTTGCACCTAATGAAGAATATATTAGGTATAACAAATGAGCTCTCCCAGATTTTGCAGAAAAAAAATTAAGATATTGCGAATGCAATTGTACAAGTTAAAGTCTCAAAGAAAAGGCTGCAAGTGATGAGAGATAATGGGTGGGATGATTTACTGAATGAAGTGGTGATGTTTTGTAATCATCATGATATTGAAATTCCGAGCATGGATGATTTTCATGTTCTCAAGCGTAGATCAAAACGTAAAGCTCCAAGCGTTACCAATTTACACTACTACCAGGTAAGTGTATTGTATGAAGTGTTGGATATGCAACTTCAAGAGCTCAATGATCGATTCACAAAAGAAAACACTGATTTAATTCTTTGCATGGAATGTCTTTCTCCAAATGACAATTTTTTTGGTTTTGATAAAGTGAAACTATTGCATTTTGCAAAGTTTTATCCATTTGATTTGTAATATCCCACCGACCAACTAGGTCGGGACATAGGGATATCACAGGGTTATGAGTGAAATAAGGAAAGGACAAAGGAAACGAAGGAAAATAGTCACACTTATAATATTATATATATTTAGGCAATAGAATATATATTTATCAGAACAGCAAACTTATGACGAAATCCTAGCGAACAGATAATTTAAAAAGGCAATTAAATTCGAATAAATAGTGAAATAGTCAAAATCTTGACATGAGAATGGTGGTGCAAATGTCATCCCGATATAGGGGCTATCGTTTTTGACTAAGCAACTCGAAAGCGAAAAACAAACACTTGACATAGCAACGCCCAGGTTTATAGCTTCAGAAAGATATTAGAAACTAGACTACCATGAGTTTTGGATTTCTCGACCAGTCAATGCCCAGGTGTCATAGTCGTCTCGCTCGGCCATGCTAGCTTATTAACCTGAAAACATTTGAAAAGAGTTTTGGGCTGAGTACTAGCGTACTCAATGGGACTTTATGCCCCATTTTGAGAAATAACAGTTCATAAACAGTTCAAGAGAAGAGCATGCTAAACACATATCATATGACAGGTTTTAAAGAGAAAAAGTAACCCTATATATGCAAAATATAGTTTTCTCCGAGCAGAGCTCGTATCACGATATACTTCCTTGCTCATCACATCTGTGCTACCTACTGGACCATAGGGAAAAACAATGTTCCACTAATGGCCGTCTTTGCCAAGATTAGGGAACTTGGCCAAGTTCACCTAGCTCGGACTTCCGTGTACACTACCTCAGCCAGTACTTAGCTCGAGGCACGATCGTTAACTACTCCCGGTCGAAGTCGTAGCGGTTTAACCGCTCCAAGGTCAGCACCAAGCAATGAGCATAAAAACAGCATGCAATTCTCACTTTCAATAAACATCTTGGGGCTTAATAACCCGAAATACATTGCTGAAAACAGATCCCACCCGTCACCGAAGTGGTACCAACAGCCTGTCTTACTCGTACACATTTGCTGGTTGTCAGTGGATGAACTTTAAACAGTCCTACAAGACAAGTCTAGTTCTTAAATACGTTACTAATAAAGGATTTCTCGAAATCCAAGTCCTAGGCCCGAAGCCTATAAATTCCCGGTCTTAAGATTTTGGAGTTTAAATATCCATCGGGTATTAGAGCCTATATATCTACTTTAGTGCATGTCATGGTATGATATGCAGTCAACTGATCGTGTAGTAGCACGAAGTCACATATTTTCCCGTTAAGGCATGCTTCTATAAAAATATCATGTTGTGTTGTTTTATCATAATTCGGGCATCTAATTAATGCTCTAACGTACCTGCGACATAACATAAATGAATGCGTCAATTAATAGCATGTTAGTCACATAATGCATATTTCACATAGGAGAGTTCCAATACTTAGTTAAATTTCAAGTATTTATTTTTCAGCAAAATAGCTCAAGTGACATACTTTGATTATTCATAACTCTCGACTCAAGATACGTATGACCGCACAAAGACACATTATGGAAACCTCTAAACATGTACTACAAGTTCTAAGAAGGAATCGGATCCAAACAAGTTGTGGTTCTGGAGATATAGGGTCTCAAAGTGGGCAACTCGAACTGACTTCTATACTCAAAATATTTTTCAGGATTTCCAGATTTGGCTTAACGACGAGGGATTTTGCGAGGCTCGTAACTTTTGACTCACAATACCAAAATTGGAGAGAGACCCATTATGGAAACCTTGTAACAAGAACTACACGTTTTATTAAGAAAGACTCGAAAGATACCCGACGCATCAAGAGATACAGGAGCTCAAAGTTGACTGGTTGAAAACGGACAGTTTTGGATAAGTGATTTTGGGTGAACAAAAAGCATACCTAAAGGACTTGGATTGAGATCAAACTTTTCAAATCACAAGTAGACATGAAATTGAGTATTTTTCATGAAGACACCTAAGTCAAAACAATAGCACAAGTAGCTCGAACATCATACGCAAAAAACAGGACTTGAGTGACTCAAATAGGTAAGATGACTTGGACAGTTTTTGATTTTGTACCCAATTTCGTGTTTATAAAATTAAATACGAAAATTTATGTTACAAATTTTAGCACGCCCGGTAAGACCTCTCTACCTCTCATCTCTACTCTCCACCAAAGATAACAATGGCCACCTCCAGAATTTCTTCGGAGAGCATTGGTGTCCTCACGCGAAGCAAAGCTAAACAAATTCAAGAAGCTTCTAAATCAGCCATTGCCGCGGAAAAGGAGCAACACCTTGCCACCATAAAGGAAAAGAGCACTGGAAGAGGCTTCGCTTTCCCTGCTCCACATTCCATCACAAGTTACTCATTTGATGCTCCTGTTATGATGACAAACACCTCCACTGTGGAGGAACAACTTGCGAATCTCACGAAGTTGGTTGAATCTTTGAACAAACATATCCAAGTGCAAGATGCACAAATTGCAAAGCTCAAAGGAGAAAAGGGAGAGTCAAGCCACGTAAATGATGAAGAAAGTGAAAGGGATGATGAGGACGAAGAGCTCCACGAGAGACAACAAGAAAGAAAATCAACTGGAAAAAACCTTCAAGTTTCATCCGATGGTTTCATCCCGATAGATCAACTAAAGGAATTCATCGAGGTAACTATGAAGAATCGATTCGATGGAAGCTCCAAGTCATCTTTAATCTACTCTAAGCCGTACACTCAAAGGATCGACAACTTGAGAATGCCTCATGGTTACCAACCTCCCAAATTCCAACAATTTGACAGAAAAGGCAATCCAAGGCAACATGTAGCTCACTTTGTTGAAACATGTAACAACGCTGGCACCTTTGAAGATCATCTAGTCAAACAATTTGTTCGTTCTCTTAAAGGAAATGCATTCGATTGGTACACAGATTTGGAGGCAAACTCTTTCGATAGCTGGGAACAACTAGAGCATGAGTTCCTCAATCACTTTTATAGCACGAGAAGGACAGTCAGCATGGTGGAACTTATAAGTTCTCACCAATTTAAAGAAGAGCCAGTGATCGACTATATCAATAGATGGAGGAAATTATGCCTTAATTGTAAGGATCGATTATCTGAATCATCTGCCATCGAGATGTGTATTCAAGGGCTGCATTGGGGCCTACAATACATTCTATGAGGAATTCAGCCCAAAACATTCGAAGAGTTGGCAACAAGAGCTCACGATATGGAGCTAAGTATGGCAGCCAGTGGAATCGAAGAGCCTCCAATCCATGAACCTCGCAGGTTTAAGGATAAGCCAAAATTCAAAAGAGGGGCAAAACCATTTGATAAGGTACCAAAGAAAGAATCAATGGCGGTGAAAGCAACAGTTGTCAAGTTTTTAAAGAAGGATTCTGATCAAGGCAACAATCAAAATACTTCGTGGATACAAAACGGCTACACCTCAAAGTATATGGAGATTCCAAATTGGTGGTGAACCAAATACTTGGTGTATATGAAGTCAAGAAACTTGAGTTACTTCCATATGTCAAATATGCCCAAAAACTCATTGGATGGTTGGGGGACGTTAAAATTGAACATGTCCAAAGAAGCGAAAATAAGCAAGCAGATGCATTGGCTAAACTCGCGTCCACAATAGCCATGTCCGAAGGAGAAATCCATATACCAATATGCCAAAGTTGGGTTGTACCACCTACATTTGACGAAGAAGATTGCAAAGATAGTGAAAGCAATATTGTTGAAGTCTTTGAAATTGAAGAAGATGATTGGCGCCAATTGTTGGTCGACTATTTGAAATATGATAAGTTGCCAAGTGACCCACATCGAAGAACCGACATTCGGCGGCGCACCACCCGCTTTATATTTTTCAAAGGCACACTTTATAGACGATCATTTGATGGAGTCTTTTTGAGATGCTTAAATAGTGAAGAAGCTGTCAAAGCCATGGAAGAAGCGTATTCTGGAGTGTGTGACGCCCATCAATCTGGGCCAAAGTTACACTTTCGAATCAAAAGAATGGGTTATTACTGGCCAACAATGGTGAAAGATTGCATGGATTATGCGCAGAGGTGTCAAGCTTGCCAATTTCACGCAAATCTCATTCACCAGCCGCCTGAGCCACTTCATCCCACAATTGCTTCTTGGCCCTTCGATGCTTGGGGCATGGATGTTGTAGGACCTTTGACAAAATCATCAGGGGGGCATCTGTATATCTTTGCAGCAACCGACTACTTCTCTAAATGGGCAGAAGCTCTTCCCTTAAGAGAAGTAAAGAAAGAAACTGTTGTTGATTTCATCAAAACCCACATCATCTATCGTTATGGGATTCCACGATATATCGTCACTGATAATGGAACACATTTCAGCAATACTTTGATGAATAAACTTTGTGAAAAGTTTGGGTTCAAGCAAAGAAAATCATCCATGTACAATGCGCCCGCTAATGGATTAGCTGAAGCCTTTAATAAGACTCTGTGCAATTTGTTGAAAAATGTCGTGGCCAAATCAAAGCGTGATTGGCATGAGCGAATTGGAGAAGCATTGTGGGCATACCGAATGACGACGCTCGGATTACCCATCGTTAGAGGTCCCAAGGTACGTCAAGATACATTTATAATCTCCTCCAACTTGAACACATAGTTCCGTATATGGCAAGTTAAGGGGTCGAACCCAAGAGAGCTGGTTGTGTTGTTACTCGAGCTGTCACAGTTTGAGTAGGAGGTTGCCCAGAGGTCAAGGTGTCAGTCAGGCTGACGGTCTCAGTAGAAATGTACTGAGATGTATATCTTGAGCAGAAAGTAAACTGAAACTAAACACAATGTAAAGAGATTAAATAACAAGTTGTTGGGCCAAGGGTTCCGCATGTTGGGACACTGATCAAGACGTCGGTCATAGGTTCAAGGATTTTCACCATGAGTGTATGTCGTGGTTAAAGGTACCAAGGGGTAGATGCCATTTTAGGTTGTCACGTACATCAGGCCCCTCAGCCCCAGCTTGCCCGTAGATTTTAGGACTAAGTACAGAGGCCCCCTGCCTTGCCACCTTGCCAAGACGGTCTCCAAGATAGGTTCGTCCTCCCTAACAGCTTTACTCACTAGACATCCCAACTAGCCACACCGGTCCAAGGAGTGGCTCAGACCCTTGCCCAAGGCCGACGGCTACAATCACCCACTCCAGCCGCACTTCCCGGGATAAAGAGACACTCGGTGTCTTACTCCGGCTATTGCTTGTAGCTACCCCTCCCCCCAAGGCTACCGGTCGAGTTAACGCTCAAGGAAAGGAATAACATGTGTATAAAGGCCTAGAGCTTCGGGAACACCCACTCAAGGTTCTAATGACATTTAGACCTCATGACTTGTACGACCTTGACTCAACGTGCTTCACCCCGAGCCCAACCGAACCGACTACTCACACATAATCGACATAAACATAAAAGAAATAAACAAGAACATAAACGAAATCATACTTGAATAGAAAATCAAACAGAAATTAAAGGCAGTCTCAGCCAAGCAGTTGCTCGAGCAGAGGTCATAAATACATAAAATAAGTGTTTGCCCGTAAGACTTGTTTCTTCCTCACCAATCACTCATGAAAGCAAGAGAAATAAAAGAGAGAAGTCTAGAGAGAATTTCGGACTTGATGCTCTCCACTCCACCGAATGTGTCTTGTTGATTTTTAAATATTGGAGAGGGGGTCCTTTTGGGAGCCTAAGTGCACTCCCCTTTAGCTTGGTCAGCGTGCGCGTCTCGAGGCGATAGGTGGTGAGGTCAGCAGCTTGGCTCGGGCTCTGGACCCCGACAATGGCTCCTCTGGCTTCAGTCTGGCAGGTTTGTCTCATCCACAGCACTGCAGGTTGACCTTTCCCTTTACGGCAAGAATCAAACAGTCGGCAGAGAGGACCTTGCCCAGAATCTAGGGCAAGGACTACCCCAAAAAGAGCACGAAAAATGGGCTCGTCACCGAACCACCCATAGGACTCCTACACAAGCAACTCCATATTCTTTGGTCTATGGTGATTCCACTTGAGCAGCAAATTCCATCACTAAGAATTGCTATCCAAGAAGGCTTAACTGAAGAAGAGAACGCTCGTCTGCGCCTTGAAGAATTGGAAGCCTTAGACGAAAAGAGGCTAGAAGCCCAACAAAGATTAGAATGCTATCAAGCCCGTCATTCAAAAGATTACAACAAAAAGTGTGAATCCGTTCTTTCCAAGTTGGAGACTTAGTGCTCGCTATGAGAAGGCCGATTATTACCACGCATCGTGTGGGGAACAAGTTCATATCAAGATGGGATGGTCCGTATGTCGTCAAGGAAGTCTACACCAATGGGGTATATAAGTTGATTTCGGAAGACAATGTGAGAATTGGACCGATCAATGGAAAGTTTCTGAAGCGCTATTATCCCTGAAAAGTAGCAGTGAAGCATGTATGTATACAAAAAAAAAAAACAAAGAAGCAAGACAGCTCCATGACGCATGAGCCTAAACTGCATGTTACTCCTGACCAGCATGAGTATAAACTGTGTATGGTGACCACCAAAGAAAGTGTATGTGGTTAAACTACTAAACTTCTCCCACCAAAAGGTAAACTTATGTGGTTAAACTATTATATACCCCACTTTGTCTATATAGTGGTTAAAGAAATAGTCACTCCTGGCCCACAAGAGTATAAAATGTGTACGGCTCTCCCCCACCTCTTCAAAATATAAGTTGATATTTTGAACTACGTTTTGACTTGATCCCTCTTAAAAGGGTACGTAGGCAACTTAGATTTTTCTAAGTTCAGTCATGATTTATGTTCATGTTTGGTGTTGTGATTGTGATTCATTGTTGGATCAATCTGTTTAAAGAACACAAATATTCAAGATGAAGTGCGTGAACTTTGAGAGAAATCATGAGTAAAGCAAAGTACCAAATTTTTTATTGCACGATTCTGAATTCTTCAAATTCTCCAACACTTCATCATCAAGAAGAGGGGCACTTTTAAACTTATCAATCTCACCTTTGAAGCCCTTGATTTCACTTTGAGTCATTTGAAGTGATGTATGATGTCTCTTTAAAGACATAGTCAACTCATTCCTCTATTTGTCAAGCTCTGCAAGCTCCTTTTTGATAAGTTCAACTTTGGAGATCTCTTCTTTCTCTTTAATTCGAGCATCACGAAGACAAACTTTAACTTGTTGGAGTCGTTGCGCAGAATGCTCCCCGATGTTACGAGATTCTGATCTCGCCTTATCATAAGCAGCAGCCTTGATAAAAAGTGTGTTGATACTCGCTTCAAGATGAGAAATATCAAAATCTTGTTGAAAGCCCTTTATACGAGACATGCCATCACGTATCTCATCCTCAATTGATGATAAGAATTGCAACGGTGTCCTTGTTATCTTGCTACGAAGAACACCCCAAATGTTTTTGAGACATATCCTAAACTCTGTATCAAAAATGTTCTTACTATTGAATTCAGATATAGCCCCTGCTCTTGGTACCGGCTTAGCACTTGCTTTCACACCAAGGTTGGACGTCTCGTTTAAGTGGTCAGACTCAATAGACTCATGGCTGGCTTGCGAACTTTCTTTGTCATTAGTTCCAAGGACCTCTGATTGTACCTAACAAGAAGGAAGGTCAATTAGAGATATAAAAAAAATACCATCAAATGAGCAAGAAAATATTTGAAGAATACCTCATCCGTAAAGACATTCGGGTTTTGATGGTCACTTTGGTCATGTTCCTCAATAGGTTCTGGAGACTTAGTATTTTTCTTCTTCTTCCAATGGCGTTCAACACTACTGCTCATAGAATCATCTAGATGAATCGAAGTTGCTTTACGTTTTTCCTTAGAAGAGCTCGCTTCTTCAACAGTTTTTTCAACAATATCTTCAACTCCGTCATGATCTTTGGAAATGTCCTTCGCCTTTGGTTGAGAAGTTAAGATGTTTTCCTCAAATGAGCTTCTATACACTTGATCCCACCAGTTTTTGTAATCAACGCTTGAGAATTTCTTTACGTTTGAAGTCAAACATGGAAAGGAAGCCTTTGATGCAGATCTACGCAGCACGCATGCACGCCAATACTTAAGGCCATCATCCAAAGTAACTTCTCGAATGTTTTGAGTAAGAACGCCTGGAATAACTTGATAGTACCCAAACTGGCGGCTAAAGCGATGTGGGCTATATGGCTCAATAATAAAGCAATCGTCCAATCTCCGAGCCAGGTAGTTGGAACGGATAGCCATGAAGAAACAATGGTCAGACTCCTTTGCATTATCGCCATCAATATATGTGATGTCTTTGTTCTTCGTGAACATTGCGCAACTCCATGCAATTTGATCCCATTTATGAATTCTCCTCCGAGCTTCGATATGGTCGTAGTATCTCGCCCCTCCTTCACCAGAATATTGAATCATCTTCGGAACATAAGAATTTCGCTCAAGTGGGAAATGAGTCTTGAAGTAGTGAGTCATCCAAGCATAAACAAAGTTGACAGGGAATGTTGTTCGAACTCGAGAAGGCTCTATAGAATTTGCAATTTTGTTTAGGCCTCTAAATATGCTAGTCAGAACTGGAACTGTAAGAACCACCCTCTGTTGATTTGCCATCATGCTTGCCATTTTGAATGTGTTGGGCCTCATCAATGTAGCATCGCCATCGGGAAGAACAAAAGCACACAACCAACAAGCAATGTAGGCAGCTAAGTGTGTCTCATCCCAATACCTCTCCTTGATGCCGAGCTTTATAAATAAACCCTTCTCAGCAGAAGTCCATGGCTCATGAGCTTTGAATTCGCCTGTAGGATTGTGAGTAAGTTTGTAGCGAGCTGATTTCTTCTCTTTGCGTGGAGGTGGCTGTTGGTACCTCGTGTTCTTTCTTGACCAGAACTTGATCCATTCTTCAATCTTAACTGAGCATCTTGGACTCTTACCATCCTCGTTCCCAAGAAGATGATAAGAACGGAATAAATGTCGGCAGCTTGTAGGAACATATTGTTTTTTTTCTCGATCCACGCCAACGAGCTCTCTCGTGCAAGGTATCACCTTGTCATAAAATTTCCCCACTGCTGGAAGTCCAGACAAAAATTGCAAATCCCACAATGAAATAGATAGCTCGCCTGTTGAAGTTAGCAAGGTATTTGTTGATGGACACCATGCTTCACAAAATGCTTTGATCACTTCAGTGTTTCGATCATAGGTGAAAAGGGAAGCATATACTGGATCATAAATTCCAGCATTACGAAGCTCGCTTCCAAACCGACTAAGGACGTCCTCGCTCCATTCCCAATATCCTTTGAAATAATGGAATTCTCCAAGAAACTCCATATTTTCTCCCAATTGGCATTTTCTTCGGCAATTCGGCGACCCAAAGTCAACAATGGGTTAATCTCTTTAGTTGGTCGATGATGAGCTGATTCCAATGTCCACGCCACAAATGTTTTGGTCACATTAGTCTCTTTGGTCCACACCGGTTTATGAAGAGGACTTGTGAATCTAGGCCAGTTGCCGGCGAAGTGGCCAATTAGTAGATCGTATGTTTTGAGACGTGTTCCTTTGTCGGTAGGTTGTTCCTTGTTGTCCAAGATCACCAAATAATTTTGTCGAGAGACAGTAACATCTTTGAAGTAGACCATGCAAAAAAAATAAAAAAAAATAAACATGGGAATTGTGTGGCTTATGGATATGATGTCATGAGAAATAAAATGCATGCTCACGACTATAGTGCTTGAGTTGTCAAGTCCAATTGGGTTCTCAAAAATAGAGTTTTTGATGGAATATTGACGTAGGTCCTCAAGAAGCGATTGAGGTAGACCCTCAAGTAGTAGTCGAGAAAGATCCTCGAGTAGTGGTTGAGGAAGATCCCCAAGTAGTTTTCAAAGGAAGGTTCTCATTTGAATGCGACGGATCAAGACTTGAAAGTGTGATGAAAAAGATGGGGAGAAATAAAAAGGACGACATTCAATTGTGTTTACATATGCATATTTAAAAAAATAAAGCTTTAGTTAATAAACTAAAGAAAGCTTGCTATTGAAATGAGTGGTTACTTGGAGATGTTGTGTTTGGGTCTGCAATGACGACAAGTCACCCTTTTAAGTCAAACTCATGTTCGATCAAATCTGCAACGTGAGAAACATAGTAGGGTTAGAGACTCATTGCCACAGCAGAAGAAATAAAAAAAAAAAGGAATTGAATATTCTCAGGCAATTCATCGAACACCTAGTATGCAGAATATAGAAGCTGGCTTCCTACCATTATGAAGAGTCAAGTTAACCAAAAATCGTGCATACATCACCAAACAATGAAAAGCTTAAGCAGAAGTCATGTCTGTGGTTCTCCCTTCAATTTGTGTGAAGAATCCTACACTATGACACCCTTTATATAGTTGATGCGCCCATCTCATACATGGAAAATTTCCTTCGTCAATTGCTTTATGAAAAGAAGAAATAAAAGATTGAGAAAGGATAAGAAGGCAAGAAATCGTGAATAGACTACAAGAAATTGGAAGAAAATAATCAACCATATCAAAATAAATCGCGAAGCATTTTCTGTGAGAAAAGTTGGCTTATGCTTGGAGCATAATTATGACAATTCCAATGTTGGGAGCAATTGCTATGGTAATAGCTTACGTAGCCACAACAAACCTTATTATATTGAGTACAAGAAACTACAATGGCTACTTTGGTTATGGTAATGGCTTCTGCTCGTATCTCGATTCTGCAAATGTTGAGCAGTGGGATTTTGTTTAAAAATGGCAGAAGCAAATTAGGCCAAATCTTTTAATAAGTATGGGCCTAAAAAAAGATCACAACGTGTTACCTTGCAAAATATGGGCTGCCCAAATAGCCCAACGAATAATTGTGGGCTGCCAAATTAAATAATTTCATATTCAAATATGATTTTATAAGAGCCCAAAATATTCAGCACTTTTATTGGTCCAAATTCTCAATACTTAACATGGGCCAATTAGTCAACTTGGGTTCTTTTGGGAAACTTTCTTATCTCACGATGAGTGTTATTATTCTATTGGGTCGAAAATTGAAATCTGATTTTCAATTAAGAAAAATAAGCTCATTCTTGGAATAATTTAAAATTTTCAAATCAAATCCAAGTCCAAGAACTCCTAAATACAAGTATAAACTATTTAGAAATTCAAATTCAAGTCCAAGAACTCCTAAATACGAGTATAAACTGTTTAAAACTATCTAAATGAATCTCGAGATTCGTCCATTTCCAAGATAACTCGTCCATGAACGAACCTCGATGGGGCAATTTGTAGGCAATTAAAAAAACATTCGAATGATTCCAAAATTAAATATATATCATTGATATTTAATTATGTGGATTTATGGTATAATCAAGAGTTACCATATGTCAAATTCTACATAAAAAGGAAATAAATCAAGAAGATCATGTCATGGGCCCAAAATCTATGGGTTTAAGCTAAAAGCTCATTCCTAAACTTCCTAAATTAAGTTTTCCTACAACTATAAATATGGGGTTTAGGAGGCTCATAGAGAGAACAAAAAATTAATTGAAGAGTTCAAGCATTGGAGGAATTATCTACAAACTCTCTCCAACATTTAAGAAGTTCTTCAATATTCAAAGTATTCTACTTCCAAAAGACGGCGTTCAATCCGGAAACAAGGTGAAAACCCTCCGTATCGGCATTCAATTTGAAGATCTTCACGGCGTTCTTCAAGATATCAAATCAAATTCAACAAACAAATCTGAAAACAAGACAAAGGTCCTTCAGATTGATATCAGCAAATCATAAACCTTGAAGAATATTCGAAGATCGTTCAACAATTCAAATCGAAGAGTAGAATTAGAGGAGACAATAGAGATTGGATTCACACAATTGTACTTTGATCCAAAAATATTGATTTTGTGCCCAATGTCGTGTTTATAAAATTAAATACGAAAATTTTTGTTACAGAGTCCACCGTGACGCGACCTTTAAAATTTCTGTATTTAATGACAAAAAAAGAGAGTGAGGACAATGTAGTATGCAACCTAGGACTTTCCAACAGCGACTTTTTTCACCGACATCGTATCAAATGATGAAAATTACCTCAAAGATAAAGGAGTTACCAACTGCAAATTTGGAATGTGAAAATAAATAAATAACAAATAAAAATTTCAATATTGAAACAGCAATAGTAGGTCTGGCATGGCAAAGATGCAATATGCATGGTAGCAAATACGAGAGGTTGATACAAATATGGACTAGAAGCCACCCCCCAATATCATGCCGTCCATATCCAGTCACAATTGAATAATAGCCTGACCCTCCCATCTTATCTACTTATTCAAAGAAACAAGCTGTTCATCAAGTATATTAGAATATTGCAATTTTTTTTAAAAAAATGGACCAATAATTTCTTTCTGTTAGTAATAAATTCAAACAGCTGACCTGCAACTTTGAACAAGTCTGTTCGGAAGCTAAATTTACATCTAAGAAACTTCAGGGTAAATTGACTTGACAGCAACAACCAAAGGAATTCTAAACACACGACTCTAACCATAATAATAACTGCAGATTGAATTAAACATAAATTTCATAATTTTATTGGAAACTTCTTTCTTGTGGAAAAATCTAGATATACGATATACCTCATTTTATCAGATTTCGCTACTCCTTGCAATTCATCGTGTAATATTTACGAGACACAATATTCGATCGAACAAGTGCATGTTAATATATGCCTGTGCAAATTCTCTTAGGTACTTGTTCTCTTTCTTAATATAAGATGCAAATACACATTTAAAAGTTTTTACAAAAAAGTAAATATATCCCTATTATTATTTTTAATGCAATGTCATTCATAACGTGTTTAAAATCTTGTAAATAACCCTCATGAATACGGGCTTTCTAATTCGGTTACATAAATTTCGTTTTTTACCCTCTAATAGATCTGAAGATTCTAGATATATATTTGTCTCCCATTTCATCAAAATCATCACGCTTCTCATCTCTATTATCCTTGTTTATCTACTCCTCCACATCCCAACCACTCAAGAAACCCCTCCATCTCTCATCAGCGATGTCTGCTCACATATTCTCTATCCCTCATTCTACTGCTCCATCATCGACAACTCCACAAACCTCCTCGAATTCTCCATCAATCAAATCATCAACTGCGTCGAGGTCCCAAGATTTAGTCTCACCTATCATTTCACTGGTCAAGAATTGAACTCGTTGGAGAGAAACACCACTCGAGATTGCACGAAGCTATTCAATCATACGCTCTACGAGTTCGAATCCGCTATAAATTGAGTTCATCTCTCCCCCTTCTTCCCCGCATCGATTCTATGGAAATATCAAGAACCTTTTGAGCGTGGCTATGACTAATTAGGGATTATTTACTTTTTACGAAAACTTATAAGGATGTATTTACACTTTATCCCTAACATGTTTTAGTCTTGTCTAGTAGGACTAAAATTAACACCAAATTTGATATACTCATTTATTTTTTTGGGTGGTAAAATTGTAGTGTAAAAGAAATCAAAAGGCATTTTGAGGAGGGAGAGGATACTCGTTATAGGGTTGGCGGCTGAGTAATTGAGTAGGGAATTAGTGCATCCCAACGGTTCCATTAACAATTCCCAAAATGTAAACGATGAGCTTCAAAGTTGGATCTAATTTGCAATGATAGATTTAATTTGTAATTAACTCAGTAAATATCTTTTGAGAAATTTCCTAACCGTACGACGCAGTTGTGGAGTTGCAGCCAACGGAAGCGGAACGCGAAGCCGCCGGTACGATGCGTGAGAGGACGAGCACGATGGCGTTCGGCGCAGAAAAATTGCTAGCGGCGAACAGGTCGAGGCTAAGGCATAATATATATACTATTGCTGCACCTTACAACATTTGCACACAGAAATACCACTTAACATTTAGCAAATGTGAAATCAACTAAAAACAATTGGTGAAAAAGGAAATATATGAAAGTTGTATATAAATTGTGGTGGAACGGACAGAAATTTTGCATGATTTGAGTCATTTCATCCAACATATGGAATAGTGGTAATTTCCCCAATTTAAATTAATAACACTCATATTTGGTGGGATTTCCATAAGCTGTAGCATGATTTTATAGTAATAGCCGTTAATCCTTTGACTATAAATAATGTTGCAAGAAACCAAAATCTAAGATTGGATTTTCTGGAGAAGCAAACACAAAGATTTACAATTAGATATTCAAAATCCTAGTCTAGTGAGAGAGATTTTGGTATTGGGACGGGATGAATTCGAGCCGGTGTGCAGCATGCAAGCATTTGAGGAGGAGATGCCCCTCCGACTGCATTTTCGCTCCTTATTTTCCCTCTAATAATCCACGCCGTTTTGCTTATGTTCACAAGATTTATGGCGCTAGCAACGTCGGAAAAATACTTCAGGTGATAGAAAGAAAAAAAGAAACACCTACATTTTCATTTACATTATTTTGTGATAATCAACACTAATATTTTGGAGAAAAAAAATAGGATCTTCCGGCAAACTGTCGGGCGCAAGCAGCTGAGACGTTGTGGTACGAAGCGTGCTGCAGGATGAAAGATCCGGTGTATGGGTGTGCCGGGATGGTGAGTGTGTTGCATCAGCAGTTGAACGTTGCCGAGTGCCAACTAGCTACGATTAGGGCTGAGGTCACGGCTGTTAGGAACGAGATCAGTCCTTGCTATTTGCCCGACCACTTCGATTTCTTATAGTTGGTTTAGTTTCAAGGTTGATGATTTATGTTTCTCATGTTGATCAAATAATTATGCCACTCCAACTGTTTAATCAAATATAACAAATGAAATTAAGGAATCAAGTATATAAAGGGCGTGGAGATTAGCATGTTCTATTCTTGTTTGATTTGCTGGCATTTTTCTCTCCTGAATTAATCTAAGTTATATATACTATGTATATTTTTCTTAGGTCTTCAATTAGGCACTGAATTAGCTGATGTCAGAATCTTCAATTTTGCAGTTCGACATCTTATGCATGCTTTTCAGTATCTCTTCTTTATCTTTATTTATGCAGCGTTTGCCTAAACTCCACTTTCTATTTTAATTTATACGAATTCAAAAAAAGAACAGATGGCCGTACAATGATTTTGGAAACTAATTTAATCGCTACTTATATACATGAAAGGTGTATAAATTGTTTTTCTTATTTGGCAGCGGTTTTCTCCAATAAATAGCGTGCTAAAAAAATTATTTGAATTTTGCAGAGATGGAATTGTTTTAATTTTAAAAAAAATTATTTTAATCTTGCAATCCTTGTACGGCATGGTGCAGAAAGAAGGTGGAGATATATGTTCTTATGCTTCACTACTACAATGGTTTCCGCATACCAAAGGTTCTACAACTTCATGGAAGAGGAGTAGAGGAGCAAAATCTATAGTCTAATATCCAAAGTATAAAAGACTATTGTCCACTCGTAATTCGAGATCTAATTAGTTCTTGTTTTTCTAGAGCATATAATTAGTTTTTGTTACATGTCAATATGTTTAATGTTGACCCATCCCTTGTTATTCACTTATTATTCTGTTTAATGTTTATTCTTGGGTTAATTGCTAAAAAAATCACAAAACTTTGATCATATTTTCATTTTCAATACATTTTATAAATTATTTTAATAATAACATCACTTTTCATCTCCTAGCAAAATAGAAATGTTTAATATATTTTGGGGACGATATTTTAACCTCAATACTCATGGCATTGTTCCTTGAGTGATACATGGTGAATAGTGAATCCATACTGCCAATCATCTTTTTGATCATCGAACAAATTTGAGCAGTATTATTATTACAACAATTTATACACCTTATTCAAAACCAAAATTATATCAAAGTTCATGATATTTTAAACAATGATTTTTTTTTTTTAGTTAGGGAGGAAATATCAACAATGATTCTTTTTTTTGTTTTTAGTTAGGGAGGAACAAGGTGATTAAGATTCATATCATGAATTTTTAGGGGGGCGAATACTTTCAGAATATAAGTCTTGCAATTTTATAATGCATCAGTATTTTATTTAACATTTTTTAATCTTGATCTCCGTACATTATTTAGTTCACTAACAGTTAAAACATGAAAGTTCAATTTTCATTTTTCAGAATATATTTTTTGAAAATACTAATTTTAAGGTCATTATGAACACAGCACCCACTTCTACTATTGAGCAGTCTAATATAAAATCTATTGCTTATGAGCATTTCCAATAAAGCAACAATAATTTGAAACCTTGATTGGGCACTTTTGGAAAGCCTTTGCAGAACTATCAAATCAAATGAAGTGTTGATTTTTGTTCACTACACCGTTTAGTAACAAGATGTTTTTGCTTGCCATAGCTACATCAAAAAATGTAATAAAACGAGTGTCATGTTTGAGACAGATGATGACAAAACTTAAATATAAAATGCTCCACTCAGCCAAAAGAAAAACCAAGTTAACATACGCTCATCATCTACAAGAGGGAAATCTAGACTAAAATCTGAGTTTCGTGATTTTTCATTATGCTATTTCCTCGTGTGCCTACTAGTTCAACCTTTGTTACATGTAAGTGAACAGCTGTGAGAATTCACAAAAACAAGATTACAGACATTCTCATCAATTACTTGGTTTAGTCAGTCTTCTTATCCGGTTCGTCGATGGCAGCTAATCTTTCGACCAGGGGTGGATGCGAATAGTGGTAAGCAGAATACCAAGGGTCAGTGTTCATGGATGATAGATTCTCCTCCTGTCAAACATCAACAAATTGTAAGCTTCATAGCCTCTATAGCCACACAGAAGAATAACAAATCCCAGAAGACAGGAAAAAGGTTTACAAGAAGCAAATCAATGAGACTACTATGCATACTATTGCTAACCTTGCAAGGGAAACGGTAGTACCATCATTAATACTTCGACTTCATGAAACAGTATACAAATCTCTATGGAATATATATTTCGTAAAAAGCCAAAGATGGACAGGACTCACGTGGAAGTGCAACGGAAACAAATAAAAATTTACCTGCAGTTTGATAAGACCAGCTCGTAGAGGAACAGCATAACCAAGCTTCTTGGCAAAAGCATCGGCCTTTGTGATAGATACAATACATCAGTCTCAGTTGCTAGAAATTTATAATGACAATCGATTTAGAAAAAACCACGAGAAGATAACCTGGAATTCAAAAGCTCGGCTCACAAGATTGAGTAAAAGGCTCACAATATGCTGGAGAGGTATCACAGTATGCTGCAATGACCAACATACAATTAACACCCACAAGCAGACATGATAATCAAATTTAAATTGTAAAAGAGTGAGCTTCCAAGTATGCAATTCGGTATTAACAATGGCATATATGTAATATCACAATGTCATATATGCTTATATGTGATTGTAATGCAGATTAAGCACATGGTTCTATCAACAACAACATGAAGCCCAATTGCTTGCTAGCCAAAATACACAAGGTCTAGCCACAAGAACAGCATGAGATGAATCTAGATGAGGAACAAAAGCAATCATTGCACATGCAAACCTCAAGCGCTCAACTTAAACCTGAAATATGATAAGGCCAATAAGAACTGGCTGTGTATCAAACCCAAAACTTTGAAAGAGGTCTTTAGAGTTCCTAACAAGAGTGTATCCCCCAAACTGCAACAATGTCAGGATCTGCATTCCAAATTACCAATTTAGCACGAGATAATATATATTCACTGAATTGTCACAGCAGTAGCCATGACTTAAATCATAATAACTCAAAAGGGATAACTAGAAACCTCGCATCAATGGGAGAATGAACAATAGTTTTAACGCAATAAAGTTCCATAAACAACATAAATGAAGAGATGCGAAAAATTATGAAACAAAATGAAGGAATGAACGAGTTCATGACTAAAGTTTGATTTCAGCATCCACAACATGGAAAGCATCAGAAGAAAAGAACAAGAAAATTAAGCGACACAAATATAACCAGCAGCTTAAGTCAAATGAAGCAAGAAAAATCAAGGAAATCAGATTTTGAAAGTTCAACAAAAGTAGTAGTAAAGGACATTTGGGAGAATGCAGAACTTCTCTTTAGCATTTCAAATGCCTAACTAATGTTTCAAAAAAATGATTTGGCACAAACAGCATGCAACCGATTGGAAGTATTGTGTCATATTCTGAATGATACACAGCAAAACCCTGCTTGTTTCTGCTAATTGAAGAAAGCTGATATGACTACCTCATAATGGCAAAGTGATAAAATACTTAACAAACAATTTTCCAAATAAATGGGCACTTTAACAACTCCATCTAGAACAGCTGTCATACCTGAACTGCAATGAAGGAGTACATTGTATGGTTTAGCTTCCAGTGACCAAGTTCATGAGCAATAACAGCAACAACTTCTTCGCCATTCTTACACTGCATGGATTTTGAAAAGAGGATATTCAGATTTGTTCATATGCTAACTCTGAGTCTTGGGTTCTCTCTGCTTAGTTTGCAGGTATATATAATACAGTAGCCATGAAAGAGAAAATTTTGCATGCATTTATTCAACACAAGTAAACAGTAGTTACGAACTCCTTACCTGTTGTATTAACGTGTCATATAGGACAATTCTTTTGTTCTTAAGAAATCCGTACATGTAAGCCTGCAGAAAAAATGTTCATACTAGTGTTCATGAGGGAAAAGGAGAGGTAGAGCCAAAAGGGTGAGGAGAAAAGCAACCCAAACCATAGTAACAAGTACAGTATAGATCAAGTGATTAACAAACATTGCATGCTTGAAATTAAATTATTGCATTGCCCAGGTCTCCATGCTAATTTCTTGCTCTTCAACTATTTTACAGATCGAGTCCTACAGGGAATGAGTCATCTCCACTTATTTTAAATCCGTAGTTATCTTGTGTTTCCTTAATTGATAGAGCTAGTTAGCGTTAAGTTGATGGGCCAATAGGTGAGGCTTGTTCAAGAGTCCTAGGTTATTTAGTTTTTTCGTTTATCAATATACTCGTTCCAAGCGAATGGATTATTTTGTTTTTAGTGTCGGCATTTAATGCTTAGGCAGGAGAAACCCTGAGTTGGTTTTATGCTTGGGCAGGTACTTGTCTGTGAAGTCTTTCTTGTTTTATTTTTTTTAATATTTCAATAAATCATTCCCTTGCCAAATGCTTGCATCTGTCAAACTATGTCTTATTGCAATATACTATCCTCTATAGAGCTATCAAATAATGAAACCTGGGAGTCCCAAATATTCAGTTAACAATTCAATATGTATAATACAGTTGGATATCGATTCACCGAATTCTCCTTAACCTTTCCTTTTATTCCCTGCCTTTACAAAGCCATAAGCCTAAACCTCATTGCGTTTTTCCATAACAGCTTTAATTAAATCATACGACATTTCAACACTGTATACACCAGCTATTCACAATATAAAATACCATTTATATGGTTTAAGCAAGTAAATTATATTCAAAGATTTGAGGAGAATATACTTCAAAACATCAGGAGTTCTGATACGACTGTGCCGAGGGGGCTGAAGGTGTACTCGATGCACAGGGGTCGAGGTCGAGCGGAAGCAGCAAATTGAATCATTGTTACTTTTATTATTATTATTATTATTATTTCTTTTGTTGGGTTTTAGGTAAGCAGGCTTTAGGGTTTTGCATGGGCCTGTAGGTTAGGTATTTTAATAAGCATTCCTACGCTAGTTTAGGGTTATGTTTTGGCTGGAGATTTGTTAGCAGCTTACGTTGTGTGCAGAGTGTGACTCTGTAGCCCTTGTTAAGGGAGTTTCTTTCTCTTTAATTCATTGTTTATCTTTTCCTCACACCTTCACTCTATCAATTGGTGCGGTGAACGTGGAATTGTTCATGCCCAAGACAAGAGGGGAGACGAAGATGGAGAAGGTGGTAGAGGAGTTGCAGTCTAAAGTTGCCACGGTGGAAGATGCGCTAGTTTCTCTCGAAGCAGCCCTGGGAAAGCACGATCACCAGTTTGCGGCAATCCTATCAAAGTTGGAATCCTTGGGATCGCGTGCCCCAGAATCAGAAAATTCTACTGGGGAATCCGGCGACGTGGGGAAGAAGAACGACCGTCCAGAAGAGAGGATAGAGTTCCCTAAGTTTGACGGGTCGGACCCGACGACGTGGTTGGCTCAGGCTTAGCAGTATTTTCTGGTGCACCGAACACCAGAGAGTGACCGAGTTCAATTGGCTCTCATCGCCATGACAGGACGTTCTATGTTTTGGGCTCAATGGGTAATGCGTCGTTCCGCCAAGATTACATGGAAGCAGTTCACCAGGGAGATGTTGGACCGTTTCGGGGATAGTTCAGCCATAAATGTTTATGAGGCTATGCACCTCACCAAACAAACTGGATCGCTGGAGGATTATTTGTCCTTATTTGAAGAAAGGGTTGCTCAATTGCCTCCCCTCTCGGACGAACATTACTTAGGATGGTTCTTGAGTGGGTTACAGCGTTCCATCCGGGACCGCATTCCTAGTTCAGAGATGACGAATGTTCAGGCTACTATTCGGTCTGCTCGGTTAATTGTTCGTTCACACGGGCTGTCTGCACCAGTCCAGAAATCTGACTCCCTTCCAGGAATAGGCACAAGATCAGCTACGGTGTTTCGCAGTGCTGGTTCAGGGGGACAATCAGTCTACACAGCCCCAGCGAAGTCCCAGGCCTCATCGATAGGATCATCAGGGTTCCGGAGAAACCGCAACGCCCGCCATCTTACGCCGGAACAACAAGCGGAATATATAGCCAAGGGCAAGTGTTTTCGTTGTGGTCAGCCATACAATCCTCTGCACAAATGCCCTGCTAAGTCACTTGCGGTGGTCCTGGAAGCAGAGGACAGCGAGACGGAGGAAGAAGAGGTTGGAACCAAAAGGGAGACGGGAGAATATGGGGAAGACATAACCCTGAACTACAGCAACTGCAGCTATCTCGACTTTCGTCTAATGGGTTCGATGGTGCCCAAACGATGAAGTTATTTACCAAAGTCCAGGAGCGCCGGCTGCTTACAATGATTGACAGTGGAGCAAGTCACTGTTTTATAGCTGAACGTGTAGCACAAACCCTCCAGCTGCACATCACGCCCACGGAGAATTTCAGCGTGGTGTTGGGCGACGGTACTAAGGTTCAAACACAGGGCGTCTGTAACCAGGTTCCGTTCACCATCAGTGGACATTTATTTCACATCACTTGCTATATCTTTCCTCTTCGCAGCATCGATGTTATTTTAGGGGTATCCTGGTTGGCTCAATTAGGTGACATAACTGCAAATTGGGCTAAATTGACGATGGAATTTAGTGTGGCTGGGCGGACTCTGAGCTTGGGAACCCCTCCCTTACGCGTCGCGCCTGTATGCGCACTGACCTGAGCTCGTTGGAGCGAGAGGATGAAGCGTGGCTGCTTTGGGCTGTGGAAGATGTTGATTTGTCGTCCTGTTCCACTTTTCCATCTCTCACGGAAGATCAACAAGGAGAACTGGAACAAGTGGTGTCCTCTTTTCCGTCCATTACACAGCCTCATACGGGCCTTCCCCAGCCCGCGAAATGACCACCGCATTGTTCTACAAGAGGGCACATCGCCTATTTCAGTTAGACCTTACCGTTACAATCATGCCCAAAAGGATGAGATGGAAAAGCTAGTAGCCGAAATGCTAGCTGCCGGCATCATTCAACCAAGCAGCAGCCCATATTCCAGCCCGGTCTTATTAGTGCGAAAAAAAGATGGCTCATGGAGGTTTTGTGTGGATTATAGAGCTCTTAACAAAGCGACGGTGGCCGACAAATACCCAATACCTGTCATCCAGGAGTTGCTGGACGAACTCCACGGGGCGAGTTGGTTCAGCAAGTTAGACCTGCGAGCGAGGTATCATCAGATCAGGATTTTTCCGGAGGATGTGCCGAAGACGGCTTTTCGGACTCATTCCGGACACTAAGAATTTTTGGTCATGCCTTTTGGCCTCACGAATGCCCCAGCAACATTCCAATGTCTCATGAATGACATATTTCGCCCGTTTCTAAGGAAATTTGTGCTCGTTTTTTTTTATGACATCCTGATTTATAGCACATCATGGCCTGAGCACATACAACACTTACGGAAGGTATTCATGTTACTATCTGAGCATTCCTTAATTATTAACCCCAAAAAGTGTGTGCTCGGTAGTTCACAGGTCGAATACCTTGGACACATCGTGTCTAACCATGGCGTACAGATGGATCCCGCCAAGATCAGTGCGGTTCTTAAGTGGCCAACCCCACGTCTCTTAAAGGAGTTCGCGGATTTCTGGGTCTTACAGGTTACTATCGTCGCTTTATTTGCGACTATGGTAAGCTCGCTTCACCGTTAACGACGTTATTAAAGAAGGAGGGTCAGAAGACATGGAAGTGGCCAACTGAGGCAGCTGAGGCTTTTCAAAATCTGAAGCATGCTCTAACCACAGCTCCGGTGTTGCGCATGCCCAATTTTACACAACCTTTTGTGGTGGAATGTGACGCGTCGGGAACGGGTATTGGAGCAGTTTTGATGCAGGACAATCAGCCTATTGCCTATTTTAGTAAAGGATTGTTCGGACGGTTGTTATCTAAATCAGCTTACGAGAAGGAGTTGATGGCTCTGGTCTTGGCGGTGCAACACTGGAGACATTACCTTCTTGGGCGCCGGTTTATGGTGCGCTCCGATCAACGGAGCCTTAAGCAGCTGCTGTCCCAGGCTTTGACCACCCCTGCGCAACAGAATTGGGCGGCTAAACTCTTGGGTTTCGATTTTGAGATAGTTTATAAGGAAGGGAAATTGAACCGCACTGCCGATGCCTTATCACGTAGAGACGAGGAGTTGGAACTCGCTGTCATTTCAACGTCGAGGTGGCTGGACTGGCAGCGGCTTCATGAGGCCGTACTAGGGGACAGTCGCTTATCCCGGATTGTTGCGGATTTGGAGAGGGGAGTAAACACGCCCAAACATTACAGCATCTCGCAAGGCACCCTATTTTACAAAGGTCGTATCGTTTTACCAGCCGATTCTCCGTGGGTGCAACAGTTGATTACCGAGTTTCACTCCACCCCAACTGGGGGGCGTTCCGGGGCTTTCCGAACTTACCAGCGTTTAGCGGCTAATTTATATTGGCCTGGAATGATGAAGTCAGTGACAAGGTTTGTAGCTGCTTGTGACGTGTGCCAAAAGAATAAATACGAGACTAAAAGCCCGGCGAGGCTGCTTAACCCACCGCCAATTCCGGAGCGTGTTTGGGAAGATATCAGCATGGACTTCATCACCGGGCTGCCCCGTTCCGGTGGCGTGGATTGTGTGCTCGTGGTGGTTGACCGTTTCTCAAAATATTGTCACTGTTTGGGCTTGAAACACCCTTTCACGTCTAGGTCAGTCGCGGATATCTTTGCTAAGGAAGTGGTGCGACTTCACGGCATGCCGGGATCCATTGTCTCAGATCGTGACCCGATCTTCCTTAGTTCCTTCTGGCGGGAACTTTTTAAGGCAGCAGGAACCACGCTGCGTATGAGCTCGGCATACCACCCAGAGACAGATGGTCAAACGGAAGTTATGAACAGGTGTTTGGGAACCTACTTACGTTGCTTCGCTTCTGAACGTCCGAAGAGCTGGAGCAAGTGGTTGCCTTGGGCCGAGTATTGTTTTAATACGGGATTCCATTCAAGTGCTGGAATGACACCGTTTGAGGCAGTGTATGGGCGCCCTCCACCCCCTATTGTGCCGTTTCTACCAGGTGAGTTACGTGTCCAGGCCTTGGCTGATTCCTTGCGTGATCGTGATGATGTTTTGAGACATTTGCGTGCCCATTTGGAACGGGCCCAACAACGAATGGTGCGGGAAGCCAACAAGCATCGTCGCCCCTTGGAGTTCTCCGTGGGCGATATGGTGTATCTCAAATTTCGCCCATATCGCCAACAAAGCTTGTTTCCAGCTGGAAATGCTAAACTAGCTCCCAAGTTTTTTGGACCGTTTGAAGTAGAAGGCCGGGTGGGAGCGGCAGCTTATCGTTTGGCGTTGCCGGTAACGTCCAGGATACATCCCGTGTTTCACGTGTCCTTATTGAAACCGGCAATCGGAACGGCGGTCGCATCCTCGTTGTTGCCCGAGGACTTATTGGCTGGGGATCGCTCTTTTCAACCTGAGGCAGTGCTACAACGCAGGGTGATGATTCGTGATGGAGTTGAGGTGGATCATGTGTTAGTTAAGTGGTTCGGATTGGATGAAGCTGATAGTTCCTGGGTGGATGTGGTGGACATGAGAGGGCAGTTTCCGGAGTTCAGCCTTGAGGTCAAGGCTGTTCCGACGGGGAGGCAATTGATACGACTGTGCCGAGGGGGCTGAAGGTGTACTCGAGGCGGAGGGGTCGAGGTCGAGCGGAAGCAGCAAATTGAATCATTGTTACTTTTATTATTATTATTATTATTATTATTTCTTTTGTTGGGTTTTAGGTAAGCGGGCTTTAGGGTTTTGCATGGGCCTGTAGGTTAGGTATTTTAATAAGCATTCCTACGCTAGTTTAGGGTTATGTTTTTGGCTGGAGATTTGTTAGCAGCTTACGTTGTGTGCAGAGTGTGACTCTGTGGCCCTTGTTAAGGGAGTTTCTTTCTCTTTAATTCATTGTTTATCTTTTCCTCACACCTTCACTCTATCAAGTTCCTATAAGAAATTAATAAATAATACAGGATACAAAATGAAAAACTAAAGCATTACTCACATTGCTGTGACTTGACCTTGTTGAACCATCAACAACAAACAACTTTTTCAAAGGGAATTTCAGAGATGAAGCAAGATACTCAATCTTGGTCCTGAGTTCTCCCTCCGGAAGCTGCTCAGATTTTAGACAACATTGAAATTAACAACTTATGTTATCTAATGAACATGAAATATTATGACATACTATTACATTAAACAATATACCCATTACTTACAGGAGTGAACTTATTGAAAAGAGGGGCGATCAGAACTGGATAGACAGTCATCATTACAAGAGATAAAATTAGCATGAAGCCCCAGAGATATATGGCCAAGTACGGACCTCCTTTCTGCAATCAATCACTAGTGAATGTTAATGGATACAGTTCACCACATAGAAATTCTTACCACGATAAATGCAGACAGAAAGAAAAGACAGAGAAATATTGAAATGTATAAATGATAAACATGTAAAACACTAATGGTGTAGACATAACTGACTATTGTTAGAATCTATACAATGTCTTAAATATAATCATGTAATGCATAAGACAGAAGTACCTGCACTATAATGATGATAGCCGCTACAATAGGAGGACCAATCACTACAGCTAATAAAATTCCTTTGATCATGTCCCTAAAGAACAACAACATTGTTTGCTGTAAAATGAGAAACAAGTTAATCACAATGAATGCATTGATATTTGGTAATAAAATGCAACTATATTAAAGGAGAATCAAAGAAATCTGATTGATAAAAAATATGAATTATGAGCAAATGACCAAAGTAAACCACACACCTTGTTGAAACCATGACGGGCCTCAATGACAAAAGTTGAGTATAAAGAAAATGGCAAATCAGTTATCTGCATAAGAGATTAAGAGATATGCATGAAATAGTTAGAGAAGACCATTAACATGCAACTAGCTACAATAACAAGCCGAGATATGTGCTGGTAGATTATGGTGATCTTATTAACAGTCGACAAATCCACCCAGTATTTGTTAATCTTTGAAAAACAATAAATGGAACACATAAATGCACCTGTGACCAAAACATAACACCAGCTAAAAATGCAAGAGTGTGCAATATCTCATTTTCAGCATTAAAACCAGCAAACACCAGAAACTCTCCAGATCTCTGCAGTTACAAGAAACTAAAAAACATTAGACAAAGTAATCAACATAAGAGAACAACTACCAAACCAATAAAGAAGGCACGGTAAAAAGTGACTCACCTTCCAAAACCAGGGCAATACGCCATAGTACAAAATTGCGGAGTCCATGAGTATAGTTACAAATTCGTGCACAAAATGGAAATGGCTGAAGAAATAAATATTCATAACCGAGGTGCAACTGATTAGTTAGAGAACAGATGCAGTGTTATCATAAGTTTTATGAGAAACGTAAATGACTGTGCAATAGTCAATACCTCTTGTCAAGACTATAAGCCCGGGATTTTTCAAACTTTTCTTGGCTGATTACTCCTATCAATGGTTTTGGCAAAGTTGGCAACTTAAGAGCAGCATGCTGCCGCAAATCAAGATACGTCTCAAAAATGTACACCAGCATCATAAAACCTGGATCATGTAAAAGCAAAACAAGAATTAACAAATTCAAGGAACAATGTATAGTGGTATTACTCTTAGTCAAAGGCAGCTACAGAAATTTAACCATAAATAGAAAAGACACCAACTGTCCCCAAGATAAGGGATGCTAAAGTCATCTTGAAGCAAAACTAAATCAAAATTCAATTAACGTGTTCATTATTTACACCGAATCAAACAAATATCAAACATGTAAGTACGTAGATTCGCAGATCCTAACCGCAAAATCTCAACACAACACTAACGCATTTCAATGTCATTCCAAACAGAAAGCCAAACTAAGCTCCACGGAGAGAGAGGGAGAGTTAAAAATCCACTCCAGTTCAAGAAACAAGACATTCAGCTCAAAATCCGAAAGTAATCATCAATCAATACAATACGATAAAACCCCTAATACCTACTCCATAGCAATCACAAACACACAGTATAAGAACATCAAAGAGAAAAATGGGGGAAATAACTTTTTCGATAAAGAAAATTAACCTTTAAAACCTAAAAAACCTCATAACGCAGAAAAAAAAGGCGACCAACTCATTTCAGTAACCGCCAAACGGAAAATCGAACCAAATCAAATGATCAAGATTAATCATATCCATGTAAGTCGAAAATCGTATACATATCACACAGAAATATGTAAACGTAAGAGAGAAACAATACCGACGACCGCCTCCATGTAGGGAAACGCCATGGCAGAGGAGAGAGATATAGGGTTTTCCTTACAGCAAATGAGATTTTCAGAGTGCCAAGTAGAGGTGGCAAAGTAGCGGGCGGGCGGGTCACGACTGACCGTCGAACTTTTATATTTTAGATCGGGTTGGTATAGAAATTTGTTCGGTCTAGAAATATGAAGTTTCAAACCAACCCGAGAACTTTCGGTGAGAGCTTTTTTAGATTATTTTTATTTTTAATATATAAAATTATTATTTTAAATTTCAAAAATAAAAATTATATACATAATTAAAATTTCATATATACATAATTAAAAATAAAGAATCGTGATAAGAACATATTGTTTTACTTATTCTTATGATAACGCTTCAGATATTTTGACATATTTATGTATTCGTAATATGATATTATAATGCAAAGATAATTTTAATTCTTTAATTTAAGGAGAAATAAATTAGTAATTACAAATCAAAGGTAAATGATATTATTGAACGTCAATTCCACTTATACGCCTAAAATAATAGAAAAAAATAAATTAATTATACAATATATATTTAAGATCAATGATTTAAAATGGTTTTTACATATTATAAAGTCATTAATCATCATCCTATATATTTTTGGAAATCATTTCTTTTATGAATTATTTTTGAATGATTTATGAAGTTATTATTTTTTTTAGAATTTTGATGTGTTGCAATTCAAAAAAAAAATATTTTCCTGACCAGTGTGTGAATTAGTAAGAAACTTTTACTATAAAATATAATTAATATTATTAAAAAGTATAGATATGTATATTAAATAATTTATAAAATATATATATTTAATGAAATATTGGGCGGACTTTTTTAGCCCAAAACCTCGGGCTTTTTTGGCCCGAAGCCCTGTAGACCCGGGGTTTTTTTTGGACGGGCTTTTTAGACCCTATTTTTTTCGGGCCTTTAATTTTTAAGCCCAAACCAACCCAAACCCCGGGTGCCCCAGGCGGGCTTTTCGGGCCGGGCTCATTTTGCCGGCTCTAGTGCCAAGTCTTGTACATAACATATTTATACTGGGGAAAGTTAGACGCCGAAGTGAGAAACCCCAATCGTACTTCTACTGCATTTGTTATTTACTCGTTCCGCTGTTTCTTCATAGTTTTTCATTTTAATAAGTCTCAAATATGTTCCCTTTTTTGTTATAGAAATTATCCTATAAAATATTTTATATTTATTATTCTAATAATATTTTTTTGTATGTTTTATCAGTTATGAATCATCATTATCTATATTTATTGTCAGCAAGAACACTATTTATTTACATATTATACTTCATGATCCATTAGTAATTAATTTAACATTACATTAATGTAGGATCCTTCACTCACAAAACACTCAATCATTTTTATTAAATACTTACCCAAGATTCCCAAGAACATATTCTGAGGATGGGGGAGTACTATATACTCCTCTATCTCAATAATTTTGTTTCAGAGGACTTTCAAGTCGATCTCTCTCTGTGTGCATTTGTTATTTCTTAAGGTTGAAACTTCATTAATGATCGTCACGAATCTGAGTTCCATGTCATTAATAGATTCTCTCTTCTTTTGTTTGAAATTATCAAACTTTTGACAAACTATCGGAAGATTACTTTCTTTGATCTCCTCAGAGCCAGCACATGGGCTTTCTAATGCATCTCACATCTCCTTTGTTGTTTTGCATTTCATAATTTCCCTCAATGTGAGAGTTAGGAACTGTTTCGAAGATGATATTATAGTCAGGTTGTCGAGCTCATCTTATTTTCTTTCTTCTAACGTGAAGTTAGCTCGATCATTTGACTTCTGCTCATATGCTGGGTCTTTGTCTATGTCGATGCCAACCTTCAGGATCTTCGCTTTTATAATGATTGGCCCATTCATGATGACCTCCCATATTTGGCAATGTTGGGGAATGAGATCACTTTTGAGTTTGAACTTTCAGATCTCATAGTTATCTACAGTAAAAATGGAGAGTGACGTCGATCTGCTATAATTAGTTTCCATCACAGCAAAAATACAGCAGTATGTAAAAATATATAGTTTTGGATCTTGTTCGATTCCACTCATACTCAGAAAGAGTCGGTAGTTCTTGATAACAACCTGATCAATACTAATTGATGGTCCATTGGGGGACGTACTGGTGTATGGATGAGGGATAATACACCAGTTAAGACAAATAAGAACTTTTTCTTAAACAAGACTGGACATTCTACTCAAGTCAGTAGGTGTCGGTCACTATACTTAGTCCGTACTGTTGACCAGTTCAGATAAGGAAAGTTTTGTACAGTGTGAATCAGTTAGCAATCCTACTGACCACTTTAGCAGCTGGTCAGTTGGACTGATAACTTATGTAAATATGGAAATTGGTGATTAAGTTATGCTTTACTGAAAACTGATACAGAAAAGTTATTTAGCCAAATATTTATTAGTTAGTATAAAGTTTTTTGTTTAGTAGCAAAATGCTACTGATGGAGGTTCTGAAAAGTATGTTGTGTTGCGTGTGCTGAGTGATGACTGTTCAATAACATGTAATGTAAAGTTACTGAAAAGTAAAGAACACACTTAGTTTTTACGTGGTTCAGAGATATCAGATGTTACATCCACGAACTGATAAATCAACTAATCCACCACTTGGGATTGGTCTTGCTTACGGGTGCAAGAGAAAATCTAGATACATAACTTCACCTTATCTATATTTCGACTAACTTGTCGTATCTTCCTTCGCTTCATGGTACAAGGAAACCACAGATTGCTACACTTGCAATCGACTTATAATTCTTGCTTATAGGTGCAAGAAAATCAAGTTTCCAACAGCTAACACTTTGTTGTTTACTTGTCCAACTTCCACTTCTAACTTTTACAAGTGTTTGGTAGAGGGAATTTTTCCAACTTATGATTAAGTTGTTACAAGCAACTACTTAATCTTTTTTGGGCGTAAGATATTACAAGGTTTAAAACCTAGACTCTAAGAGAATGTATGTTAAATGCAAAGAATTATATTTTTACTCTCTGATAACACTTTAAATTCTCTTCTTCAAAAATACTTTGTTTGAATGCTTTGCGGATATGAACTTTAAGAACTTTTTGAATACTTGAATGCTCAGCGTTTTTTGGTAATTCTCGCAGGTATTTATAGGAGGGACAATGAATAACGTCATTGGAGGAAACACCAATCATATCCGTTTCATTTATCGTTTAATTCTTTTCGTTTGAATCATTGTACATCGTTTTTCGTGCCTACAAGATCGTACAACAGAGCTCTGCACATCTAAAACGTATCTCTGGCTTGTGAAGATCCCTCATAGATTCGTTCTAACACATTGAAAGGCAAACACCCAAGCTTTAAATTATTCATGTTGCTTCAGTAGGGTTGACTCCGTATTTTTTCAGTAGAGTTAACTCTATATTTCTTCAGTACGTTGACTTCGAATCTTTTCAACAAAGTCTGTTCTGTAGATTTTCAGTAGAGTGGACTTTGTTTCTTTTTATTATGTTGACTCCGAGTCTTCAGTCAGATCTTTTTAGTATATTGACTCCAATCAGGTCCTTCTATTTGTCGTTTGAATTCTTCTCATTGAAAATCATCGTACGTCATTGTCAGAGGTCTGTAACATCATACACTGTAGCTCTGCAAATCTGAAAAGGTCTTCTGGCAAGATAAATCTTCAACAGATACGCTAAGACACGTGGCGAGTCAAACACTCAAGGCTTAATTTCTTTAGTATTTTTCGGTTGAGTTGACTTCGTGTTTTATCAGCATTGACTTTAGGTCGACCACCGAGGTCGCTCCATCTTTGTCGCGAGTTGAATCCGCCTTTTATCGCCCGGACACCTAAGTCAGTATTATGCTTTCAGCAGATGTAAACAAATATAGTCAGCTTTGACTTTTCATCAGCCAACTTTGACTTGATATAGCCAGCATTTACTACTTGTCACCAGCTTTGACTATCGATAGATAACTTTGACTCCATGACGCCAGCTTTGACTCCTGATATCCAACTTTGACTTACGCGGGGACAGTCGGTTGCTTGATATGATATTTAGTCATATCATGACTCCTTCATCTCTTTTAGAGCTGAGTCTTAGTCTTCGATCTTTAGCCTTCTACCTACGTCAGTCTTCAGTCTTCAGTCTTCGACTTTACACCAGTAGCTATGTTCATCAGCATCGCTATACTTCAGTTCTTCAGACATCAGTTGCCCTTCCGTCAGTCTTCGGTTCTTCAGTCTGCTATCCTTCAGTAGAGCTTCTATCAAATGTGTTGCTATTGATACTCCTATCAGTATGGTTGACTTCAATACTGCTTGAACTCCTTCAGTCTTGGGCTATCCAAGCTATTAGTTCTTCTGCTGAAATTTGTAACACAAACGCCTAACTCTAGATTAAGTTAGTAGCATTAGTTACATCATAAAAGGCAATCATCAGAGGTTTTAGCATCTAATCAAAACACACAGTTAAGATAGATTAATTCTCAATTACTTAGGAATTTTTCCAATAAGGGAATTCCAAAACGTTATCATAAAATCTTCAGAGCTCAAATATACTTATCAGCTCAAGATTTCAGTATCCACTCTCTTACGTTCTAGGTCCTTACTTGTAATATCTCAAGCCTATAAATAGTTTGTCATCTGTGAAAACTCCAATTTTAGTTGGAAAAACCCTTTACTCAAAACCCCCAAAATTTAAGTAGAAGTTGGGCAAATAAGCAACGAAGTGTTAGTTGCTAAAAGCTTGGCTGTCTTGCACCTGTAAGCAAGAAGTTAGATCGACTACACCTGTATGTAGTCAAAGGTTTTCTAACACCAGAAAGCATAGGAAGAACGCGGGATATAAAAAATAATAAAGTTTGTATCTAGGTCTAATCTTGTACCCATAAATAAGATAAAATCTCAAGTAGTGGGTTGAATGTGTTATCAGTCCTTGGATATATGAGTTGATCTCTTCTAACCATGTAAAAACTAAGTGATCTTTACTTTCAGTATCGTATTTACTTTACATATTATTGAACTAGACATCATCAACACACGCAACACAACACTGTTTTGAAACATTCTATCAGTATCAGTTTGATACTAAAGTGACAAACTAAAAGTTGACTAAGCCAATATTCAACTAAGTATTTTACATCAATTTGAGCTTTCAATAAGGTAAAAACATAGTCACCACATTCCTCAAACATATCAGTTATCAGTCCAAATAACTAGTTGCCTCAACAATCAATAGGTTAGCTAACTGATATCACTCTGAATAAGATTCCTCATATTTGAATTGATCAGCAGTACTGACACTAGTACTGAACTGACTTTAGTTAACCGACGTCTACTGATCAAGTAGAAGGTCCAATCTTGAGTTAAAAAAAATTGCTTTAATTTGCCTTAATTAGTATATTCCTTGTCCCTACCCTCATACAAAAGTATGAATCCTCAGGGACCACCAAAAAGGATATCAACTTGCATATAAAAAGAAATTAAAAGATTTATATACTTAAAATTACAAAAAAAAAAACACCTTAATAATTTATGTTGTGACAATGAAACTTAGCACATTTAGTTGCTAATAACAGTACATCGATATTTAATCTGGATCCAAATCTAGCATGATCAATGGCTTATATATATTCATATTTCTCACTCATATTTACATTCATACGTGATCCATCCTATATATATATCCATATATATATATATATATATATATATATATATTGAATGGATCATATGAGAATTAAGAACTAATATGGTCATTCCATTTTTTATAATCTAACGGTCAAGATTAATTATCTATCATTTATTAACCTCATCTTTTAATGGTAACCATTTTCAACCCTATAATCAATTATTTTTATATATTTATTTACGATATCCACTCTTACATGTACAATCGCTACGATTGCATGAACTACATGACCAGAATAATGAATTGTAATGAGAAAGGTCACACATGCACAAGAATAACAAAGATCCCACATGGACAAGAACTATGATTATATTAACAAGATGAATTACACAAAAATAAAAAATGGAATGTGAAATATTTTTGGGATAATGTGTTCAAATGGAATGTGATAGATTTTTGAGATGTAGATCTCGAAATAGCAAAAAATTCGAGATTTGGCAATTTCTTATCATAAAAAATTCATTATGAGCCGTCCAATCTTATTTAATCTAAAAATGATTATTGGTTTTTAGTTCTTATCTAATAAGTAGTTTGTTTGTATAACCAATATATAATCGTTCCACATTAGTGAACATGTATGTTGAGTAAATGATCAGAATTTATTATGTGAACTTAATTTTTAACAACAAATATAATTTTTCTGTATATAACAACAAATATAAACCCTATTACCAATCAATCAATTTTTTGGTATTGTGGACCAAAATTTGATGTGTTAGTGCTGACAATTTCATATTTTTGGTTGGCACTTTGTCATTTGCACCCGATTTCAAATATACAAAAAAGAGCTAAAACTTTGCACACCATTGAGATACGTAGTAGGGACCTGAATCCTACAGGTTAAAATGGCTTTGTGTGTGACATAAGTCATTAGTATCATTCATTCTTCTTTTCAACATAAAGAAGAGGATTTTGATCCCAACTTTTACCCAATTTTAGAAAATAAATTTAATTGAACATACTCGGTATAGCGCGCACACACACCCATACCATTTTGATCATATGTAATTAAATGAAAATAAATGTAATCAAAAGGTTCCTACAAATTTTCCTACATCGTGATCAAATCGTGATCAAGAAGAATGAATGATACTAATGACCTATGTCACACACAAAGCCATAGATTTTATTGCAGCCGGTAGATTACTAAGGTCAAGAACTGCATCAAAATGACCATCTGGCCTTTTAAAACTAAAGAATAAACTTTCAGGAAGTGTTATGTGTATGATTGTGCTTATCATTTAATTTTATGCTTTATTATAATTTTTAATACATTTTACTATGCATCGTGATCAAAGGATTTTTAAACTACATACAATTCTGAAATTCATAAATATCGAATACAATTGCATATTTTTTTTTTAAAACATCATAAATAGTTTTAAACAATTCAGACAATTGTTTTTTTAAAAAGCATATTTTCTAAAATATAACACATTTTATGCATAGATATTGTATATAACTTGCATATGGACATATTATGTTTAGAAAAAGGTATGGGTGAAAACACAACCATGATTGGGAAACGAACTAGGATAGCAGCACAGTGTACAACTGAAACTCAAGGTACAAATGAACTTAAATTATCGTATTGTACATGATGTGAAAAAATTATGCATTTTTTTAAATGTGTTTTTATATATTTAGAATTAAATGTATACAAGACAATATATGAAATTATTATTCATACTCAATCTTGTTATTGTTCATATAATATTGAATTTTTTTACATGTTTTGATTTTCAACATCATGAAATATAGACAAATTGTATGCAATATTTATTCACACCAAGCAGTTTGGCATGCATATAGCTATCTCTTATTATGCACATTGAATGCTATGTTTATGCACGGCACCTTTAATTATTATTTACCTTGTTTTTTATAATGTACATTGCTCAATACATATATACATGCTGATTGTTATTATTGTGCAAATATCATTTTATCGTTATGCACGTTTCATGATAAAACAGTAAATGTTAGATTAGTAATCTTTTTATACATATTTAATGTTATGTTTATGCACGGATTGTTTAATTGTGATGAATCTTTATTTCTTTATGTACATTTGATCATAAAATATATGTATGCTGAATGTTACTGTTATGCACATTTTATGTTATATTTATGCACATATGAAATGTTAGTAAATATTGGGGAAAAAATGAATTTTTCATGTTATTTTAATTTCATGCATGTTGTTTTTTTCTAGATATATTGAGATTATATTATTTATATGTTTTCTTGTTTTTCTTTAAAGTAGACAATTTAACACATGAGGTGATCAAGGATGTTGGAGTTAGTGTTGATGATTCTGGTATGATTTCATATGTAAATCACTTTATTAAAAAAAAATCAATTATACATCTTAACAGTTGTGCATATTTAATATTTTTATTTAGTACCTGGAAACTCACCTCTGAAAAAGAAAACTAAACCGACACAAAAAAAAAGGAAATCATTGGCGATGCGGTAATACTCATATATTGCATTAGTTTATGTTACTTAAAACAAGTACTAAATTAGTTAATGCATATTACCCATATCTAACTTTGTTTAATAAACCTCCTGACGTTTAGTTTTATGAATGCATTTTTCTGCACGCTAGCTTTTATTGTTGTGCATATGGCTTATTATTATTATGCTTCGCATATGTTTTTTAAAATTATGTAATATATAGACACTATCAATTATATGGTTATGGACATCGTATATTCTGTTTATACACATTATATGATATTCAATGTTATGTTTATGCACTGCAAGTTTAATTATCAAGTACCTTGATTTTTTTATGTACCTTTCTCAATATATATATATACATGCTGAATGCAATTATTATGCACATTGAATTTATATTTATGCACTTTTTTTTAATCAATTAATGTTAAAATATTTATCTTTTATGTATATTTAATGGTATGTTCTTGCACGCCATTTTTTAACTTGTATATAACTTGCTGTTTCCCATGCAAATGTTATGCACACTGAGATATTGTTGTGTGCATGCTTCTGCACATCTTCATTTTATTTATGCACAGTGAATATTTTTATATGATATATCTTATTGATATGATTTTTTGGATTGATCATTACAGCAGACAATATAACTCACGATGTGAGCAAAGATGTTGGAGTTGGCAATGATGATTCTGGTAAGACTTCAGATGTGAAACTATTTTAATGCACACTGTATATTATGGATATTTTAATGCACACTGTATATTATTTTTATGCATAATGTATATATTTTAATGCACACAGTATATTATGGATATTAGGGCTGCTTAACGGTACGGTTTCGGTTAATCGAAACCGAATTTTCGGTTAACCGAAACCGAATTACCGTCGGATAAATAACCGAAACCGAACCGATTCGGTTAGCAAATAACCGAAATAACCGAAATTTAATTAAAAAATTCAAAAATTCTTTTCCTCATTTTCTTCGCCTATTTTCCTGTTTCAATTCCAAATCACAAGAACCAAACTATAATATAAGATATCAACACATGGTATCAAGGATTCAAAGCTGAAAAAATTAAAGGAACTTCAAGCAATTGGATCCCAAAGTTAACGCCCCAAATCCAATCCATTATCCATGCATAATCTGAAAAACCAAAAGTAAATCCAGTGCAATGCATCATCAAATCCACATAAATTTAAATACCAAATACCCACAAATAAACTAACAAATCAACAGCTGAAGTAGTGAATTCAAAGCTGTGAAGTGGTCAACAAAAATGATCATGATGTCTTCCGACTCAAAGCACTCTCTGTCGTCCTCATAGTCGTATGTCCTCCAAGCGGACCAAGCCCTTCTCCAATATTAGGTCCACTACCAACACCAAGTTGGTCCAAAACTATTAGAAATGAAAATAAAGAAAGAAACATAGTTAGTATATGAATTAAAGCTATAATATTTAAGAATATTAAAGTTAAAGTACTTACCCATTTGAAATTCTTTTTCTAATTCTGTCACAGGTACATCTTCTTCATCCTTAAGAAAGTTGTCACTGGAACAAGATTTCAGCCAATCTTCAGCGCATATGAGAGCCTCAACCATATTCGAAGTCAAAGAGCTTCTAAATTGGGAGAGAACACGTCCTCATGTGCTAAATGCATATTCGGAAGCAACGTTAGATATGGGGATAGCCAAAATATCTCTTGCCATCTCAGACAGAACGGGGAAGCGTGGAGCGTTCTTCATCCACCACTGCAGGATGTCAAAAGATCCCACCTCATCCCTTTTCATCTTCAGATTGCTTCGGTGAAATAAATAGTAACCTCCAACGCATCGAAACATCGGGTTCATCATCTTCATCAACAACTTCCGTAACGCTCACGCATCTATAAAATAATCTTCCATGATCTAATATTCCCATAGTAGGATCGAAGGACTTGCATTTGTTATTGGCGCGCAGACTCGGAGTCATTTGTCTATCAAAAATCAAATAACTCATACAATGAGTTGTTAACCTCTACCACCAATTCGGTTTGCCGTTTTTTTTCGCTATACATCGCCCTCAAACACTTCTCCACATGTTTCATCTTCGTGGATCCAATAATGCAAAGAATGTAGAGAATCTTGTTCATCTTCGGATTCAATTCTTTATCCTCCAACCAATATTTCCCAATCTTCATCCTCATCTTCAGTGCCATTTGACTGATTTTATTATCTTCATGCAACTCCAATTGATAAATGAGGTCAAAGATATCACACATTTCTTTGAAAATATATGTGATGTGGTATATGTGGGAGACAGAGAAGGGTCATAGCATAAAACTTCCTAGATAACGATCATCCTTTCGACATTAATCCAATCTAGCTCTTCGTGCACACCAATAGGTTGATCTTTATACTTCTTTTGCTTCAAGTCATTTGAAAAATCTTTATTAATTGTCCCAAAGCACCTAATGGCATCTGCATAGGGTAGAGCCGATTCAAGCATCAAATATGTCGAGTTCCATCTCGTCGGTACATCCAAACACAAAGACTTTGTGCTTTCAATCTTGTGGCTTCAAGGTGCCCTTGAATCCTTCATTCGGTTGGAGATGCCTTTATCCACTTCACAGCTTCTCTAACTCGTCTCACGGACAAACCTATCTCATCTAAACCGTCCGACACAACCAAATTAATGATATGTGCCGCACAACGCATATGCATGTACTTCCCACCAACAACACTCGTCTTCCACCTCTCAAGGACTGAGGTCATATGCTTAATTGCCCCATCATTTGCTGATGCATTGTCCATCGTGCAGCAAAGAACTTTCTCCAACCCCCACTCCTCCAATGAAGAGACAATCGAAGCACCAAGATCATTTCCCTTATGACTGTAGATCTTGCGAAAATTGATGATCTTCTTGTGCAAGACCCAATTTCTATCGATGCAATGTGCGGTGACACAAATGAAATTTGTGTTGTTGATTGCAGTCCAACAATCAGTAGTGATTGACACTCTTCCCATGCCCTTCGCTTGAAAAAGAGACTTCAAGTTGATCTTGCGCCCATAAATAACTTCACACAATCGCTTCAGATCGTGTCTACTCGGGATCTTGAATTGAGGACATAAACTCTCAGTGTACCTCTTGAACCCTTCCCGCTCTACAAATCGGAATGGAAGCTCGTCGTGAATGATCATCTCACATAGTCTTAGTCTACAGGTTTGTTGGTCGAATTTCCAACTTGTTAACGACCCTTCCCCAGGTTCATCGGCATTAGGTTGAAAGTTTAACATTGATTGACCTTTTGTTGCTTCAAGCTTTTTCATACACGAAATACTATGGTTCTTCAAACCCGTTGTACCATTTTTCTTTGGATCAGCTGCAAGGAGTGTTCCACACCGTTTGCATTTTGCTTTTTTAAGTTGTTGTGGAGGATCTCCACTCTCAATTGTAATCGGGGTAAATTCTTCCCAAACAGCAGACCGTGTGGATGGATTTTTCCTTTTCTTTCCACTTACCGATTCTTTTTCAGTTTGAGTCTCCCTTGCTAGTTCTTCTATCTCAATTTCTTCTAACATCTCGAAATCTCCACCCACAAGCCTATTACTACCTTGTTGTGTCTGTGACTGCGACGGAGAACTCATCTAAACAATCATAAATAAAGTAACAAATAAGAACAAAACTAATAAATTATAAAAACAAATGCTTATGTTCTGTTCTCTTCTTTTACAAAACTAAAATGCTTATGTTTTGTTATTCTATTCTTTTACAAATGCTATTAAGTATTAACATTGCAGCATGCACTTTAGTTTTAACATCTACACAAATCACGCCTCCATATATACTGTATAGTATACATAGGCACTTTAGTTTTAACATCTACACAAATCACGCCTCCATATATACTGTATACATAGGCACTTTAGGTATATTTTTATATAAGTCGAAAGTACCGAGACAATGTGTAGTGGTGGACAAGTTTTTATTTTGCTCAAAAAATACAAAATAAAAATCAATCTTAGGTTCTACAAAATGTAAATTTAAGTTTCTGCTAATCTATTATTAAAACATCTCCAAAGACTCCACTGCATAGCACCATTTTGGTGAAAAATAATGATGCAATTCTACAAATTTTCTTTTCAACTCTAAATTCTAATATTCACTTCAATACCACACCAAATTTTTTTTTAAGAAAACGTTTTCATTAATACCTAATTTCAATATAACAATTAAGAATATTCTGTAAAATATATAACAATGATGAACACCACATTCTGCACCACCAATACGCAGCCCTTTACTGTTCGATGAGTTCAAGATTTCAATAATTATTTGATGAGTTCAAGATTTCGGTGTTTTACTGTTTTTCCACAGATATTGAAACGCAAACAATATCTATCACGGTTTAAATTGCAACACATTCTGCACCACATTCTGCACCACCAATATCCACAGATATTGAAACGCAAACAATATCTATCGATGAGTTCAAGATTTCAACACCACATTCTGCACCACCAATATCCATCTGGAAACATTTAAATTGCAGTGGCATAAAATTTCAAGAACTATTAGATTAGATGAAAACCTTGAATGGAAATGAGGGGAGCTGGACAACGGGAGCTGGAAATGACGTGAGGCGCCGCGTGAGGTTGCTGCACGGTTTCAGGACGACTGGACGATGATGTCGAGAGACAACGGGGCACTCGCAATGACGGGAGCTGAGGTTGGAGTGGAGGTTGTTCTTTGGTGTTTTGTCGATGGACGGAGGGCTCTCATGAGTCGGGCATTCGTAAGCGAGGCGGGGCGGATGCGGAGGCGGAGGTGGAGGGAGGAGGCGAGGCCGCGCAGGCTGGGTTGGTCTGATCGGGAGGCAAAGACCGCAGCGAGGGAGGAGGACCGAGTCGAGAGGAGGAGAGAGAGGTCGAAAAATCAAATGAAAATTAAAAAGAAACCACACCAAGCCCTAATTAAATTAAAGCGATTTGGTTATATGGTAACACTTCTTATACTGGTTATAACCGAACACCGATTTTCACACGAATGACAACACCGAATACCAACCCGAACCCCGACTAAGTCGGTTAACCGAAACCGCTGGTTATCGGTTCGGTTTTGATTATAACCGATAACCCACAACCGAAATAAGCGTTTTTAATGGATATGCACAATGTAAAATTTAATGCACATCAGATGTCATTTTATTTATGCACGTGTATATTTTTATATGATATAATCTTATTGATATGATTTTTTATGTTGTTCATTACAACATACAATATAGCTTATGATGTGAGCAAAGATGTTGGAGTTGGCAATGATGATTCTGGTAATACTTCAGATGTGAAACTATTTTAATGCACACTGTATATTATGGATATTTTAATGCACACTGTATATTATGTCCATGCATAATGTATATATTTTAATGCACACAGTATATTATGTCCATGCATAATGTATAAATTTTAATGCACACTGTATGTCATTTTATTTATGCACGATGTATATTTTATATGATATAATCTTATTGATATGATTTTTATGTTGTTCATTACTCAACTTCCCGCAGTTCTAACTATCATGATTCTCGACGTTCTTTGGGACATAGTCGACAAATACAAGGTTTCTATATTCTACACCGTCCGACATTGGTGCGATCATTGATGCGTGAAGGAGACGAGGCAAGAATATTGGACCACCCTTTTTCTTAGTGCATATTACTTCACAAAAACTCTCTATATTACTCGAGCTATTGAATCAGAACTTCAAATATAGTGATTTTGTAGATGTAATGAAAACAGATTGTATATTTTTGTATAGTGATTTTGTAGCTGTAATGAAAACAGATTGTATATTTTCAATAGTGATTTTGAACGTAATCGCAAGTATATTTTAATCTCATTTGCTTGTGCGTTATTAATTGTATGCAGTTTAAATAAAGAAATTAACTACGGTTGAAATTGAAAAACCGTAGTTGTTATTAAATTGACTACGGGTTGTAATAGAAAAACCGTAGTAAATAAACTAAAAAACCGTAGTTAATACATATAGACTACGCATAAAAAGCTTAGTGTATGTGCGAAATTTTGTGTAGTTCTGCCGGTATAGACTACGCGAAAAGCGTAGTCTATGTGCGAAAAGTCAGAGTCTATATGGGTATACACTACGCATAAAAAGCGTAGTGTATGTGCGAAATTTTGTGTAGTTCAAAAGCCGGTATAGATCACGCCAGAAAAGCGTAGTCTATGTGAGAAAAGCGTAGTCTATAATGGGTATAGACTACGACAAAAAAGCGAGTGTATGTGCGAAATTTTGTGTAGTTCTGTCAGATAGACTACGCCAGAAAAGCGTAGTCTATGTGAGAAAAGCGAGTCTATAGTGGGTATAGACTACACATAAAAAGCGTAGTGTATGCGCGCCTATTTTTCTCTACACCACTTTTCTCTACACTACGAAACGCACATACACTACACATAAAACGCGTAGTCTATACTGATTTTTGTAGTAGTGAAGCGTGGAGCGTTCTTCATCCACCACTGCAGGATGTCAAAAGATCCCACCTCATCCCTTTTCATCTTGTATTGCTTCTCAGTGAAATAAATAGTAACCTCCAACGCATCGTAAACATCGTTCATCATCTTCATCAACAACTTCCGTAACGCTCACGCATTCTATAAAATAATCTTCCATGATCTAATATTCCCATAGTAGGATCCAAGGACTTGCATTTGTTATTGGCGCAGGACTCTGAGTCATTTGTCTATCAGAAAATCAAATAACTCATACAATGAGTTGTTAACCTCTACCACCAATTCGGTTGCCCGTTTTTCGCCATACACTGTCCTCAAACACTTCTCCACATGTTTCATCTTCTGCCGTGGATCCAATAATGCAGCAATGTAGAGAATCTTGTTCATCTTCGGATTCAATTCTTTATCCTCCAACCAATACTTCCCAATCTTCATCCTCATCTTCAGTGCCATTTGACTGATTTTATTATCTTCATGCAACTCCAATTGATAAATGAGGTCAAAGATATCACACATTTCTTTGAAAAATATATGTGATGTGGTATATGTGGTACCGGAGACAAGAAGGGTCATAGCATAAAACTTCCCTAGATAACTGATCATCCTTTTGACATTAATCCAATCTAGCTCTTCAGGCACACCAATAGGTTGATCTTTATACTTCTTTTGCTTCAAGTCATTTGAAAAATCTTTATTAATTGTCCCAAAGCACCTAATGGCATCTGCATAGGGTAGAGCCGATTCAAGCATCAAATATGTCGAGTTCCATCTCGTCGGTACATCCAAACACAAAGACTTTGTGCTTTCAATCTTCAGGGCTTGCAAGGTGCCCTTGAATCCTTCAATTCTGGTTGGAGATGCCTTTATCCACTTCACAGCTTCTCTAACTCGTCTCACGGACAAACCTATCTCATCTAAACCGTCCGACACAACCAAATTAATGATATGTGCCGCACAACGCATATGCATGTACTTCCCACCAACAACACTCGTCTTCCACCTCTCAAGGACTGAGGTCATATGCTTAATTGCCCATCATTTGCCGATGCATTGTCCATCGTGCAGAGAAAGAACTTTCTCCAACCCCACTCCTCCAATGAAGAGACAATCAAGCACCAAGATCATTTCCTTATGATCAGAGATCTTGCGAAAATTGATGATCTTCTTGTGCAAGACCCAATTTCTATCGATGCATCGTGCGGTGACACAAATGAAATTTGTGTTGTTGATTTGACCAACAATCGATGAGTGATTGACACTCTTCCCATGCCCTTCGCCAAAAAAGACTTCAAGTTGATCTTGCGCCCATAAATAACTTCACACAACTGCTCGTATCGTGTGTCTACTGGATCTTGAATTGAGGACATAAACTCTCGGTGTACCTCTTCAACCCTTCCCGCCTACAAATCGGAATGGAAGCTCGTCGTGAATGATCATCTCACATAGTCTTAGTCTACAGGTTTGTTGGTCGAATTTCCAACTTGTTAACGACCCTTCCCGTGTTCATCGGCATTAGGTTGAAAGTTTAACATTGATCGACCTTTTGTTGCTTCAAGCTTTTCATACACGAAATACTATGGTTCTTCAAACCCGTTGTACCATTTTTTTCGATCACCGCAAGGAGTGTTCCACACCGTTTGCATTTTGCTTTTTAAGTTGTTGTGGAGGATCTCCACTCAATTGTAATCGGGTAAATTCTTCCCAAACAGCAGACCGTGTGGATGGATTTTTCCTTTCTTTCCACTTACCGATTCTTTTTCGTTTGAGTCTCCCTCGCTAGTTCTTCTATCTCAATTTCTTCTAACATCTCGAAATCTCCACCCACAAGCCTATTACTACCTTGTTGTGTCTCAGGATCATGACGGAGAACTCATCTAAACAATCATAAATAAAGTAACAAATAAGAACAAAACTAATAAATTATAAAACAAATGCTTATGTTCTGTTTCTTCTTTTACAAAACTAAAATGCTTATGTTTTGTTATTCTATTCTTTACAAATGCTATTAAGTATTAACATTGCAGCATGCACTTTAGTTTTAACATCTACACAAATCACGCCCATATATCTTGTATAGTATACATAGCACTTTAGTTTTAACATCTACACAAATCACGCCCATATATATCGTATACATAGGCACTTTAGGTATATTTTATATAAGTCGAAAGTACCGAGACAATGTGTAGTAGGACAAGTTTTATTTTGCTCAAAAATACAAAATAAAAATCAATCTTAGGTTCTACAAAATGTAAATTTAAGTTTCGCTAATCTATTATTAAAACATCTCCAAAGACTCCACCGCATAGCACCATTTTGGTGAAAATAATGATGCAATTCTACAAATTTTCTTTTCAACTCTAAATTCTAATATTCACTTCAATACCACACCAAATTTTTTTAAGAAAACGTTTTCATTAATACCTAATTTCAATATAACAATTAAGAATATTCTCAGTAAAATATATAACAATGATGAACACCACATTCGCACCACCAATACGCAGCCCTTTTATCGCTCGATGAGTTCAAGATTTCAATAACTATTTGATGAGTTCAAGATTTCGGTGTTTTATCGTTTTCCACGATATTGAAACGCAAACAATATCTATCACGGTTTAAATTGCAACACATTCTCGCACCACATTCGCACCACCAATATCCACGATATCAAACGCAAACAATATCTATCGATGAGTTCAAGATTTCAACACCACATTCTCGCACCACCAATATCCATCCGAAACATTTAAATTGCAGTGGCATAAAATTTCAAGAACTATTAGATTAGATGAAAACCTTGAATGGAAATGAGGGAAATGGACAACGGAGCTGGAAATGACGCGAGGCGCCGCGTGAGGTTGCTGCACGGTTTCGTGACGATCGGACGATGATGTCGAGACAACGGGCACCGCAATGACGGAGCCTGGAGGTTGGAGTGGAGGTTGTTGCCGGTGTTTTGTCGATGGACGGAGGCTCTCATGAGTCGGGCATTTGAAGCGAGGCCGGGCGGACGCGAGGCCGGAGGTGGAGGAGACGGAGGCGGAGCCGCAGGACGGGTTGGTCTGATCTGGAGGCAAGACCGCAGCGAGGGAGGAGGACCGAGTCGAGAGGAGGAAGAGAGGTCGCAAAAATCAAATGAAAATTAAAAAGAAACCACACCAAGCCCTAATTAAATTAAACTGATTTCGGTTATACGGTAACACTTCGGTTATACGGTTATAACCGAACACCGATTTTCACACGAATGACAACACCGAATACCAACCCGAACCCCGACTAAGTCGGTTAACCGAAACCGCCGGTTATCGGTTCGGTTTCGGTTATAACCGATAACCGACAACCGAATAAGCAGCCCTAATGGATATGCACAATGTAAAATTTAATGCACATTGTATGTCATTTTATTTATGCACAGTGTATATTTTTATATGATATAATCTTATTGATATGATTTTTTATGTTGTTCATTACAACATACAATATAGCTTATGATGTGAGCAAAGATGTTGGAGTTGGCAATGATGATTCTGGTAATACTTCAGATGTGAAACTATTTTAATGCACACTGTATATTATGGATATTTTAATGCACATCGATATTATGTCCATGCATAATGTATATATTTTAATGCACACGATATTATGTCCATGCATAATGTATAATTTTAATGCACATCAGTATGTCATTTTATTTATGCACGTGTGTATATTTTATATGATATAATCTTATTGATATGATTTTTATGTTGTTCATTACAGACAATATAACTCATGATGTGAGCAAAGATGTTGGAGTTGGCAATGATGATTCGTAAGACTTGAAGTGAAACTATTTTAAATTTTATTTGAATATTATTCTATCTAATCTGTTGTGCATATTTAATATTTCAATTTAGGACTGTTGAAGCACCTCTCGAAAAAAACAAAGGAAACAAACAAAAAATAAGGGAAAATCATTGGTGGTTCGTATTACTCTTAACTTGTATAAGTTGATTTTGATTTATTTGATTTTTTATATTGTAAAATAACTAATTGTATGTGTGTTCTTTAAAAAATCAAGAAATGGTCGTTGTGAAAGACAAGAATGATAACATACGTGAACAACATGTGGTCCGACATATCCAAGTTAGGAATCCCGTTGATGTTAGATGTCGACGTCGTAAATTAAACCAAGGATTGGATACATTAGAACATAACGAGGAAAAACTCTACCATGGTTGTTGACACGGACTACACCAACAACTTTTACAGCAAGCCTCCAACAGCTAAACGACTTTCAAATGGAAGTTGTGAGTCAAATTGGATTCGAACGTATACTTGACTTAAATGTGAAAGAGTTACCAGGACATTTGGCCTACTGGGTATTAGACCACTTCAACTCACGAAACTGTGGGTTGGAAATGCCCAATGGATGCAGTGTGAGAATAACTGAAGATGACGTATACCGTGTGCTTGGTTTTCCATATGGTAAAAAGGAAATAAAATTGTTTGAGCGGACGACAACAAGTAAATTGTTTGAACAGTGGCTGGATTTCTTCGGTGGTATCGGGAGAGAAGATATAAAGATCAGGGCTGTATGCAAAATTATGTTGGAAAGTGTGGATGGAGGTTCATGGTTCAGGAGACATTTTATGATTGCCTTGGCATTCTCACTAATAGAGAGCACTTGCAGTGGTACTGTGCATCCATTCATAATGGATTGCCTTGTTGACGTTAGGGGTTTAGGGCATTGGAATTGGGCAAAATACGTACTGAATTCACTAGTAGATAACAAAAGATCATGGGCATTACAGAAGTCAAGAATGTTTGTAGGGCCAACTCTATTTCTTGTGGTAAGATGTTTATTTTTAGATAAGTCAATTTATTATGAATAATTGAAATGCATTAATTAATTAAATGATGGTTCATCTAATCTATTCTTCGTCAATATGCAGTTGTTTTATGTGGATAGGTTTGAAATTAACAGGAGGCCTGAATCTAGGGTTTATCCGTTAATTAGTGTGTGGAATCTGAAGATTCTAAATGAAAGATGAATAGGGGTTCTGGAGGATGGTTATTTTGGGGTGGCTCCCTGTCTTCCAATAGATATTCCAAGAGAAGTTATTGACTGATCAATGTTGATGAAAACAACAATGAATTAGCGATGAGAGCAAGGAGCACTTTGGGAAAACAAATAATGCGTGAAACAATGACATAGTTGATCGATCAATAAGTTGAAGAGGCGATTGAAGATGCGCCAATTTCTGAGCTCCGAAATACATAATTTAAGGAAAGTGTAGTCACATCATGCAAGATTCAAGGAATCACCATAGATATTAACACGCCAAGAATTAATCGACCAGTTGTAAACATTCCGATGGAGGAAGATATTTTTTTTTACAGAGACGATGTACTTGAAAGCGTGGATCGAGCATCAGGTTCTGGGCATGGAATGAGGCATAGTCCAGTTGATATACCGAGTTTTGACTTGGGATTAACACAAACGGTACTACTATCTAATAATTTAAAATATTCTATTGCAAATTTTATGTATTTCTGTTACATATTATGTTGAATTTTATTAATTACTTGATAACTTTTTAATTTTGATTTGTAAGGTTGGAACTGGTGACGTCGGATCTGGTCATGATAACACAAAGGAAATTGAATTTATTCCATCTGATGATTTGAACCCACCAAATAAGGTGAGAAATATTACACGTCATGTCTTTAATTGTACATCATCAATATTGTGTGGATTTGTAATGTTATATAATGTTTGCGTACAACACATTTTGATAACATATGCATTCTAAATTTAAAAGTTGTGCATGTGATCATGAATTTCAGATTATATTTTTTATTATTTGTATTTGATGAATCTATAACATAGTAAATGACAATTTAATTGGGTGTTCTTTCATATGCACTGACCGTATGCGTTAGCCTTCTCAAGATGTGCATATAGATATTCTATGTTGTGCATACAATACTCTGATACATTATCAGAATAAGTTTTTATATATGTTTCATTATCACTACATATATCATGTAGTGATAAAAAATAAATGTATTGCAGTTTTTACTAAATTTTTTCTGCATAAGAAAAGTCCACTATATATAATGTAATGATATTCTTTGAAACATATGCATGCCTTATTTAAGAGTTATGCATGTGATCATGAATTTTAGATTGTATTTTTTATTATTTGTATTTGATAAATCTATAACATAGTAAATAACAGTGTAATAGGGTGTTCTTTCATATGCACTGACAGTATGCGTTATCCTTCTTAAGATGTGCATGTAAATATTCTATGTTGTGCATACAATACTCTGATTTGCATGTAAATATTCTATGGTGTGCATACAATACTCTGATACATTATGATAATAAGTTTTTATAAATGTTTCATTATTACTATATATATAATGTATTGATAAAAAATAAACCTATTGCAGTTTTAAATAAGTTTTTTTTGCATAAGAAAAGTCCACTATATATATAATGTAGTTATAAAAAAGGAACAAATGCATTAGTTGTGCATGTGATCATGAATTTCAGATTATAATTATAATTATTTGTTTTTGATAAAGCTATGACATGATAAATGACATTGTAATAGGGTGTGACTGAAGAAGAAGTTGGTGCGAAAGGAAACAATGAGATTACGAGTTTGAATAAACAAATTAAATTCAGCTCGCCGGATGAGGTTGAAACTTTAAATTCGTGTAGTACATGATTATTATATATTTCCGAATTGTTTGAACTGAATGGATTTTGTTGACTTGTGTTGTTTTATTTAATTGCAGAATCAACATGTTGGTGTGACCATGAAGGATAAGGGAAAACAATTGGTAAAAAAATATGTCAGGAGGTGTAAGAAACAATAGTTCGATATGGTTGTAAATGTTAACTAATTAAGTACTTGAATTAGGTTGTTAAACAAGACTCATGCTGGGATGGAACCAAACGTGTTGTTTTGAGGATTATGGATGCAAACGTATGTGATGTGACTGTATATAATCATTTTGTTATCCATTATTAATTGAGTATTAATCATGTCTATTTTTAAGTTGTGTTATCTATGTGAATTTTTAGTTTTACATAATCTTAATATTATTTGTTTGTTTGAAGTGCGAAAATTCAATAAGATGTAATCAGTACGCATACAAGAAGGTAACATTGATGAAACCCATCAAATTTCGTTCACCTTTTTTTCGACGAGATATATGTGCAACAAAACAGCTAAACAAATCAGAGAAGGAATTTGGTGTGTACGCAATGTACAAAACTGATGGCGAAGAGTATGTTTTTTCATGATTCTGTTTATGTTTATAATTTGCATAATTGTGTTAATTTTTATATTATTTCTTATACTAACATGGTTTTTTAATAGAGAGGAAGTAATGTTTTCATACGAGTCATTAGAGCTAAGAAGGTATGACATGTATTCCTTGAGGAAGGAAACAACATGTCACGTACCGCCTAATCCAAAGGATGATTTAGAAGGCGGAGCTTAACAATGATTACAAAACAATTAATAAGAATAATCGAAAGATTTCAAAATAACATTTATCGAACTTCGATAATCAAACCTTATTTACAAGGCAAAAGTCATTTACTGTATGTAAAGGCTACAAGTTCCTTTAATGTATGTTCGATAATTCGCATGATTCAATCACAACATCAACATACAAATAACATTCAAAATATGCAATGGAAAGATGTGAATGCATATATGATATACGCACCCAGGTTCTTTCTTTCAAACATAATAAATACCAAAAGACCTCGACTACTCAACATCTCCGCTCCATCATCATCATCACCAATCGCACATTTAAAAACAATATGCGGTCGAGTACAAGAATGCACTCATGGCTCATGCCAAAATAATTTATTAAGTTTGAATTACTCGCTTCATCACAAGAATAATACGAGGTTTTAATTTGAAATACTCGTGTTTACTAAATATTTTCGTCATTTTCCATAAATATCGCCACAAGCATTTTCCACGTATGTATGATCCATATCCACCACAACAATTCAACCAATAATAATTCCCGCGCTGGAGAGGAGGCCTCCTCTCACAGACGCCATGACCGACCGAGCACCCTTTCAGCACACGGTCACAATTAATCAGTGCACAAAATCCAGTCATCTCAAGACATGATACGAATTCTCCATCATCCTGGGGTACTTCCAAGAATACGAATTCAAGCATGTCATAAAGTGGGAGCTACCCAACATTATGCATCAATAATCATGGATCGATACATACATAAAACATAAACATTTTGGGTGTAATTAAATAAATCGGTTCATAAATATTTGCTTGCAATAAAGCATCATAAATAAATCATTTGATAAGTTCTATCAATTTGAGTATAGTAAAGCCCACCTTTACTAAACTTCAATTTCATCGTGTGCTCTTCTCCTCGTCATGCGTGAACTTCACGTCCCACCTTTACGCAAAATGTACGCTTAGTACGTTGGCACGCTTTTCGAGATTTTCAAAGTTCACTCAACTTTGATATATAAATTAATTCGAAGTTCTAATAAACCCTATACGTAGAAATGACGTATTTCAATAAAAATAATTCTCGTATATCGAGGGAGAAGTAATATGATCTACAGTCTCATTTTAACCTTTTAGGTTAAACAATTAACGTATAATAACGTTATTCAATAAAGTGATTTCAATTATGAAATCTTTTCTCACAATTGAGATATTCTTATAAAAGTAATACATTTCTCACGTATTAGAGTATTTAACGAACGTATTTCGTACGTCAATTTCGAAAGTCAGCCATTTTAACTTTTCATTAAAAATATTCAATAAAACATATTTTAATCAATATAAATCGATTTTCAATCGATTTCTTTTCATAAAACTTTAATCTTCGATTTTTCACGCAAATCGATAATTTTGATTAATATTTTCTTTCAATATTAATCTTTTAATACATTAAGCATTATTTACGCTTTTAACGTTATTTAATATAACGTTCTATCTTAAACATAATATTCTATGTTTAATAATTCCCAAAAATTCAATTATGTCTAATATAATTTTTTAGACATATAATAAATTATTATTCATGATTGAAAAGGAATTAAAATTCCTTATTTAACACATATAGCTCACGGCTATATCACAAAATTTTCAACCTTGTTCCAAAAATTCCTCTAAATTCATATAATATATTATTTTACACTATGATCATCAATATGTATTAATATCATTATAGAAAAATTTGGAACACACATATATATATACTATAGGCTCTCGATTTTTATCAAAATAATATCAATAATTTTCCAAAAATTCCAATAATTATACACAAGCCTCAAATATTAATATGTGACATAATTATAACCTATAGTTTGATAAAATCAAACCATACACCAAGAAACCATCAAAGTGGCTCACGGCTACTATAGTACAATAATTACCAAATAATTTTTATAAAATCCTATAAAATTACACTATGCTTATATGCTATCATATAGCACTAATACATCACAATATCATGTAATAACACAACATAACCCACTAATTCATACACCTAAGTCTCGGCTATTTTGAATTAATTTAGCTACAAGTGTCCAAAAATTCTAATAAATTCCTACAACACCTAATCAATACCCTAGATCAATAATATGCTATTATATCAAGCATATAAAAATTATACACCATAGTTCAATGCATGCTCATTTTCGGCAGTTTTGAAGAACTAACAAAATGATTTCCAAAAATTCTCAAATTAATACCATGCACTCCTACAACATTATAGATCAATAATCCAACATTAAAAACATCCTAGTAAAAATCGAGCATCACTAGAATAATTTAATTAAATTGCTAAGCTTAGTAAATAAATAATCTATACACATATTAACATATGTAACATAAATCCTAAGCTTATAACATGCTAACATGATTTATTGCATAAATAATAAATGCTAAAAATAATAATTTAAACCGTAGGATTATTGAAAAAGTTGGGTTTTATCGAAGCTTGTTCGATATCTAACCTCGTTATCGGAGTTGATCGGTTGTAGGATAGATTGAATTCAAGTAAATGGAGATAAAAGAAGAAGGAAAATATTTGGTTTTCTACTGGAGGTGCTCACGGCAGAGAAAGAGAATGGAATGAGAAAGTGTGAAATATGTTCTGTGGTGCAAAAGAATAAATATATATACTTAGCCAAAATAAAAAAAATGAAACAATCACACATGTAAACCTCTCGGCTCTCTCTCAACTCTCACAGAACAATTGAATTATTTTAGTCAAATGTTGATGTCACTCAAAAAAATATCTCTTACAAACTCATTAATACATTGTAAGCTTTATTAAAGGAGTTTTGGGAGAAACAAAATTTATTTTGTTTCATGCATTCAAGTTGCCGTCGACCACTGTGTAAGGAAGAAACAATTTCAAATTTTTCATGTATTTCACAAGTGTATTTATTACACTCTTCCCCAAATATAATACACTCAAGTGTATTAAATCAAAAATCCAATTTTGTAACAAAATTCAACATGGACGGCTATTATATAAATACATTGCCAGTGTATTTTCATCTATACATTTTAATAGCTAAGTGTGTATTAATACTACACTTAAGAAATAACACAAATTGGATGATCAAAAATTAAATAATCCTATGTTTAAAACAATAGGTTATACACGACACTTTTAATAATTTAATGCCCAAAATTTCATTTCCATGCTATAAGTAGATATATAGCATAATATATATCCTAGATGATAATTTATATCATAGAAAAATTTATTGGAATTAATCCATAGGTAGAAAACTCTAATTCTCGATTTAGGGTTTTCGAGAATCTTAAATAATCAAAAATATCATTCCAAAATTTCTAGCATTAATTCAATGCTAAATAATATACTAATTATATAAAATAATCATAGGAATTTAAATATCATAATTCCTTGATCGTTAGACTTGATTTTCAAGTCATCTCAAAACGTTAACGTTTGAAACGTCTCAAACGTTTAAATATCGACTCATCTCAACATGGTCGAAATAAAGCTATAATCACGTTATTAAATAATTCCAATAATAATGGAATTAAATTCTAAGCTTAAAAACTTAGAAAATATCACGAGCATATAAATATCGATACGTAATCGACGTAGAAATAATACTGTTGAAATACGTTAAATATTCGTATTTCTCGATTCACATTTATTTGTGAATAAAACATAGGAATTTATTATTCCAACAATAATCGATATCATTATTCGATATATAAATAATCAAATTATTATGATAATATTCTAATTGACGAAATTAATTTCGTAATTAGGCATTTAAATAATCGGGGTATTACACAACATAAGTATATTCGTTGTAAATGCATGGGCAGTGATACTAAACGACATGGAACAATACCGTTCAGATGCATCACCTGTACGTTTTTTTGCAACAACGAGTATATACGTAAGTAAACATAACACTTTATCTTAAACTAATAAACTGTTGTATGAGTTCTTTCTTCTTAAACAGAACCTAACTGGGTTTTGATGAACAAAGATATATTATGAATGGCTTTTATTAAGTTACTAATGTGATTAAACAGCTTGAATCGATTGATCAAATTGACTGGTCATATGAAAGGCGAAGAGAGGCGTTTTTTGATTTAATGACATCAGAGTTAATTGAAAACCAACACAATCAATTAGATCAAATTGACATGGTGAAATGTTCATCTTTGATGTCATTAAATTAATTTTAGTCCATCTCTTTAAATTAATTTTATTGTATGCAGTTTTTCTACCCGATTTATGATAACGGAGTGTATTATGCCTGCTGTGTCGATACAAGAAAGGAGAAGATATTCATCTTGGATAGCACACTTGACGACATTCTGGAAAAGGATTTCAAAAAATATGATCAGTTGGCATGTGATATTGTAAGTTTATCTATATTCTGAATAGATATATTAATTATATATATAATATTTGTATTCACTATTTATTAACAATGTATTATATTATAAGTACGTTAATAATACATAATACAGTATGCATATTATTTTGCAATTATTTTGTATATTGATTAATTTGACTATACGAATTGGATAATTTGTTTGCACATATAATTTGATTGACTAATTGATTTGCTTAATTTTTTGCACTGTAGAGATTTATGTTAACAGAGTTTGTAGCTGATCATGAAGAACAAAAGAAGGCTAACGCAATATCCAAATCAAAGACGCAATTTGTGAAACTTAAATGGGCTGATAGTAGGAACAACATAGATACTGGAGTTTATTTGCTGAGACATTTGGAAACATTTATGGGTGATGGATCAGCAAGTTGGAAGTGTGGATTGTCAGCAAAAGATAAACGGCAACTTATGCGTATGCGCGTGCGTTATTGTTCATCGAAGATGTCTCACATGGAGCTTCTGCTTTTTATCGGGAGATGTGTATTGATCCGAGTTTTAACGCAAATCTTATTTTATTGGGTTGAATAATGTTATATCCCACGTTTCTTGTTATTGACTTTACGGCATTACATACATTAATGCAGGTTTTTTGTTTTCAACGGCTTAGAATGAATAATGTAAACATTTGGCCACTCAATTTTACATAAATTTGATTTTATTTTCCCTTATTATGATTGTGATAAATGTGTTCTTTATCTCATGTTAATATGTGCAAGACAGTATTTTTAGATAAATCGTGAACTATCATTGTGATAAATATGTTTTTTTATCTCATGTTAATATGTGCAAGACTGCATATTTAGTTTATGTTGTAAATTGTGAATTTTTTTGAATAAGACGTAATAATGAATAATATTTATTGTAATAATCTACCATAAACAAAAAATCAACGTTACTGATTCACTATAATAACTAATCCATTTGATAAAATTAACCGTGTTAACACATCATTTACATATATTAATTTTATGCACAATAGTGATACTAAAAAAATAGGACCAATATGAAATGAATATAGTCATAATGTTTTAACCGTAATATTAACATGCTATTGTTCTTGCAGATTGAAGATTCAACAACGTAAATTGTGCATGTAAATATTCATTGTTCTGCATACATAGGGGATGGTATAATGCCTATTGGGTGTATTGTTGAATATTGAGGAATAATTGTGTGAGCATTAAGTTGATGGTTGTTTTATGTACGTGTCAACATTTGTGCATTATATATTACTATAAATATGTATCAATATGATATTTATATGCTCAGAAAGTATGTTTGTACATATCAATATCGATATTAATTTTAATATATGTTTCATTATCACTATATATACAATAATATTTATAAAAAGAAACGTATTGCAGTCTTGAATAAGTTTTTTCTGCATAATAGTAAGCCACCATATGCATAATAAGAGACAACCATATGCATCAAAGTAAATATATATCCAATGTGTAATAAAAAAAAGTATAATAAAGCATTGTAAAAATCAAATTACATTATAAAGACATAATTAATATAATGATACTAAAATGTGCAATATTAAAATATCACTATTTATCATCAACTGCGTTTGGACAATTCCTTGAATCGTGATAACCAAGCTCGTTACATTTCTTGCATTTTTTTTTTTTTTTGCTTTTTGAAGTTTTTCAATAGCTTGCTCTCTGTTTGACTTCAACCTACGACCACCTCGCCCGCTACCCTTTGTTTTAGAAACTTCGGGCGACAAAATATCAATCTCAGTAGGTATAGGCATCCCATAAAAATCTTCAATGGCCTTATCTTTGTCCTTACTCGAGCATAGTGACTGTCCCATTTGTGAATACTTATCGTTCATATCTTTCAAATCCAAAAATAAACGATCCTTAAGATCATTATTCCCTTCAACATGACCAATAATTTTGCAAAGCTCAAGGAACAAATGACTGTTTCTAGTAGTTCTTTTCTGAACAAATTTTTGACCCCCAATGTATGTATCGGTCTTCGTCCAACGTCTCATAATATACTTTTCGGGAATTTGCTTCATTTTGAGAGACTTCATGACGAAGAACATGTGTTCGTACAACAAACCTTTCCTGATGAACAACTTGCATGAACAAGAAATATCATCGGACGTAACATTGTGGCAAACAGTAAAAACACCATCAGACCTATCATCAACCTCAAAATACCTTGCATCTGCATCTCGTGACATATCATTCATAACACACCTTCTATCCGCTGCAACAATTGCATTTTGAACTTCAACAAAAATCTTGTTAGTATATATGGACGCCGCTTGTCTCTCAAAATCAAGATCAGTTTTCATCTCAGCAGAATGGGTATGGTCAGCATATGTCAATTGATCGTAACCACTTCGTTGAGCCTCCATGGAATTATTGAAGTGTAGATACAAATCTACAAGGTTAGAATCACTATTCAAAAAAAGACCAAAGAAACTATTTTGGCTCTCCGATAAAGATGTTGTCCTGAACAGACCACTCATATTTATGTCACAAAAATATGCTGGAATCCAGAATTTACGCACATTGAACATGTCGACAAACCACTTATGACCAACAATATCATATTTCTCCATAACTAGCTGCCATTTAGAATCAAAAACTGAAGGTTCATCCAAATCTGTCCAAACAACATCATCAAAATCTTGTTTGAATTATGTACTATCCCTTAACAAAGGAGGCAACTTCTCGGCAACCTTCATCATTATATGCCACATACAAAACCTATGTGTAGAGTTTGGCCATACATTAGCAATTGCAATTTTCAGGGCGGGGTCTTGATCTGTTATGATTATATTTGAATGTTTTCCCATGCAATCATAAAATTTGGACATCACCCAAGAGTATGATTGAACGTCTTCATTAGAAATTATAGCTGCAGCAAATGTAACACATCTACCATAGTTGTCTCTACCGGTAAAGGGTGTAAAAATCTTTTTATACCTAGAAAATAACAAACAACGAATATCATTAAAAGTTTATTACATAATAACTTAGCATTATGATTAAGCAATTATAACATCACTCGGCAATGATAAAAATTTCATTTTATAACAACTACATAGTATGCACACGTGCCATGTTAATCATGCATATATAAGTATAGTATCATGCACAACATATATATATTGCGTATGCATAATATAAAATACTTAAAAAAATATCATCGCTCGAGAAATAAATGATATTATTATACACATTATTCACATGCACACTATTCATAAAATTATGAATAAATACATATATTCATGCACAATAAATCATGCGATCCTAATAATAATGATAAGCATAAGCCACAAAAATAGTGGAAAACATAGAATAAACATAATCACCAGATAACTTAAAATTTTGAATGGATGTGTAATCAGCCCAGAATACATAATAACTTATCATTAAAATTAAACTTCTAAAACAACACACGTCAATTATAAAAATTTCATATTATAACAACTACATATTATGCACTCGTGCATATTTAATCATGCAAATAAAAGTATGTATTCGTGCACAACAAATGTATTACGTATACATAATATACAACACTTAAAAAAATATGTACAACGCTCAAGATATATATGATATTAATATACACAATATTCACATGCACACTATTCATAAAATTATGAATAAATACATATATTCATGCACAATATATAATGCAATCCTAATAATAACTTAAAATTCTGAAAGATAAGGGCAAATAGTGGAAAACATAGAATACTTATTCATACGGTATGTCGCATCAAACGAAATAGCATCACCAAATAACTTAAAATTCTGAATAGATGTGGAATCGGCCCAGAATAAACTTGTAAGCCTACTTGCATCATCAACATCATAGCTAAACATAAATCCATTGCAATTCTCACGTTTCCATTTAAAATTATCTAACAAAGATTTGAGCCAACACCAAGAATGACATCCTTAAGTCACGCTTGTAATTTTCAAGTCGACGATAGTACAACCAACATCTCGATAGCTACCAACAATCTCATCAATATGTGAAAACTCTTGCTCGGACCAATGTCGCTTTTATACCTTTCTCAATGAACATTTGATGCATATAATCGACCTTACGATTACTTTTCATGAGGTGACGATAAGCATCGTGAACCATTTGACGAGTGTGACCTCAATAAACTTATGAATCTTATATCCATAACCGACTTCAAGCGAAACACAATTCGGGCCATACAACCAACTCGCTAGACAATCTATTACGCTTCGATTTGATGAACTACCATCACTAGAACATTGTATCCAACATTAGAACCCTCACGAGTACGTAGAATGGACCTAAACAAAATTACTTTATGTCACTGAACGTTTTATAGAGCTTTTTCGTCTCAAATCCACAAGAAGTCGCATAAACGCTATAGAATTCCTCCGCCTCGTAAGCTAACGAAAGTCATTTTAATTTCGGCTTTATTATTTCATCGCAAGAAGGAACAATAAATTCACTTGACTGCAATACTTCATTTGCGATAACAATACCTGCACACAATAAGCAGACAATGCATGTCGGATACCATGTTTGTGCATGCCTAAGAACATAATTATTCATATTTATATTATTTATGAGTTGTAAGGTAAAATTCATAAACTACCTAATAACGATTATTAGGTAGAATTACTAATGATCTTTAGAAACAACAATGCATTCAGGAGTATTGTATTCACATCAGGAGTATTGTATGCACATAAGTATTGTATATGTGGGGTCATAATATAGCATCGTTTATTATAATGACTGTTTTTTCCGTAATAATAAGTTACTATTATACTTTCACATGATCTATTATTACGATGTTCATGTAGTTATAACATGATGTGCATATATCTATCTAATACTATGCATATTGTAGTTATATCCAGCTGTGCACGATATCAAAATCTGCTAACAATAATCAGACAATGCATGTCGGATTTCATGTTTGTGCATGTGTAAGAATGTAGTTATTCATATTTATATTATGTATGAGTTGTAAGATAAAATTCATAAACTACATAATTATTATAATTACTCATGATGTTTAAAAATGCAAAATAATTTAATATATTCATTGTACATAATATTTAAACAGTTTTTACGTCAATAACACTAATATACGCAAAAAAAAAAAAACATACAAACCTTCTGTCGCCATTACCACACAAGCTCTGGAGAAAACTGGAAGACGATACAAATCAATGAATGATAGGGAAATATTCTGACGAGTCATTAAAGTAATTTATTGATGGAAAGAATCTTCATGGCAATGAAATCCCATAAATATAGCTTGCAACCGGTTACACATGTTTATATTACAAAAATATCCTCACACTTTCGCATACAAGAGATATAACGTAAACATCCTATTTAATCTAAGCCATTTGATTAACAAAAATTAACAGTCAGGATTAGTTCCTAGTTCCTAATTTATTTATAGTTCTCAATTGATCTATCCTATATATATATATATATATATATATATATATATATATATATATATATATATAGGGGATGGATGGACGCGAGAATCAAATATTAGTGGAAATAAGAATGCAACATTTAACGACGTATAAAGTTGTTGCACAAATTGTATAAATTTGTTGCACCAAATTTAACATATAAAGTGTAGCACTTAATATAAAATTGTTGCACAGAATTTGGTGCAACAAATTTATACAGTTTGTGCAACAACTTTATACGTTAAATGCTGCATTCTTATTTCTCACTAATATTTGCATTCTCACGTGAACCATCCCCTATATATATATATATATACTTGAGTAGTTACTCCATCGTATTTTAATGACCTTGGTGTAAATTACCTTCAACTTTTAAAGCATTTTTATAAAATTTTAAGTAAATTTGTCCCTTTTATTTTCTCCACGCGAGTTTTGAGCTGATATTCAATGTCAAAATCCAAAATTAATTGGGGACTTTTGTAGCTCATTATTTGGGTTGTCATTTATCATTGTCAATTGCACTGTTGGATGTCCGATAATCAAGTAATTGAGTCGAGAGTTGACATGATAGAGTTAGAGTTTTTCGATGGTTCAAGTTGTAATATTGGACATTCATTGATGAAATTAACAAGTTAGGACAGATGGTTCAAGTTGTAATATTGGACATTCATTGATGAAATTAACAAGTTAGGACAACTCTACAATGAGTTTTAAAAGTCCTCAATTAATTTTATTGAGTTTAACGTTAGATAAATGCCTAAATCTCGCTTCCAAACTTGTTTAAGAAATAGAAGAGAGAAATTCACTATAAAACAAAAAAAAGTGAACATTCTTGAAACACTTTTAAAATTGAATCTAATTATAACGAATCCAAAATGTGAGATATAAATTACAATCATCTCAATAAAAAAATTGTAATAAACATTGCTTACTTTTCTACTGATTTGCCCTTTTCTAATAAGTACATTGAATGTTGGGACACTAAGAGACTCCACACATTGATTGGTTAATTATCGGTAAATAACGTACCCTTCACTCAAATTCATAATTTTCGCACGACTTTTCAAATACTATCTTTTTAAGTATTTGCAATTACAATATTCCCGGAGTTTTATCAAATAACACATACCATTGATTTATGCATAAAGAATGAGAGTATTATAAATATAAAGATGATTGTTTAATTATAGGGTTGTAACACTACAACAAAAAGTGACATAAAGTAGTTACAGATTTTATAACACATAAGGTGTAGTTACAAATTTTATAACACATAGGGTGTAATAAAATTTTATTTTTGTGATACGCATAATAGTTATCATCACAAGATGTCACAATTTTATTTAGTGACATTTTCTAGGGCCATAATTCTTCAAAATCATATCACTACTAGAGCATTTGTTGTAGTGTAAATGTAGTGTAAAATTTATAAATTTGAACAAACATTATTTTATTTCCGAAGATTAACATTACAAAAATATACGTGGAGAATAGTTTTTCTACCACCAATTTCATTACAGTTTTACTGTCTCGAGATTGATTCTCAATTAAATTAGAAGGACTAACTTGAATAACTGTAAATTCAACTGAAAAAAAATGTATAACTGTAAATTCTGAGCTCTCTTTTCTAATTTTTTTTTTATTATAACCTCAAAAACATTTGTTCCATTCCGTTTCTCTAATCATAGTTGTTATTCATGCATTATTAATATTTTGAGATAATTCGTAATTCTTGTATTAGTGGACAGTGATGGAAGAAAAATCCAGGGGGTTGACAGTCTGTACTGTATAAGGAAACAAGATAAAGAAACAGCGCTTTCGTACATATTATCCACATCACATTTTTTCACTCGGTATAAACGGCGTTAAAAGCCACTAACCTTTTTCACTGCCGTCACATTCATATATAAAATTCAGAGAGAAAGAGAAGGTAATTATATACTTAGATATATAAAATAAAATAGTAATATTAGTGTGTGTATCGAGTCAACCAACACCTTTTAGCCGTGTATTAATTTGGTCGTATATATATGTGGGCTTCCAATACTCCACATAGTATTGCGGGTATAACCTTCTTTTTTCTTCTCCTACGTCTCGTCATGTGTTTTTCTTCTCTCTCTATCTTTCTCTCTTTTCTTTTTCAGCTTTTGTAGGCATGAAAACTAGCTTTTTGCAAGTCAAGCATGCAGATATTGGGATAACGGAAAAGCAAGAAAAGCCCTCCCAACTAGGGTTTTCTTGAACCCAATTCCTATTCATTCCCATCTTCTTTTTATTTCTGTTCTTTTCTTTCTTACATTGGAAGAACTTCCAGAGAGAGAAAACAAAAGGCCGGTTGCTGTGTAGGAGAGGAGAAAGACAGGGAGAAGGATAGAGAAGAAAGAGCAAGGGTTTCTGGCTTGCCTTCTTTCTCTTTCTTTCTCTCACTATAAATCAACCTTTTGTGAGAGGCAGTTAGAGACATTTGGATTAAGGCCTTCTGTCTCCTCTACCTCTCTATTTTTCTTGTTTTCTGATATACTAATCTACACACACATATATATAGTGTGTACGTGTGTCTGAATTTTAGTCGATGATCTGTTAATACAACTTCGATCATTAAAAAACATTTGGAGTAAGAAAGTAAAGCTCTCATATCTATATAGAGGGGGATAGAATCAGAAAAAAGTGGAAAGAAAGAAAAGTGAATGAATTTTGGGGATTTTCTTGATAACAATTCTTGTGGTGGTGGGAGTGGAAAAATTCCGGCAGATTTGCCTTACACCAACGGCAGCAACAACCCCACTCTCACACCTCTCACCACCACCAGCATGCCCGCCGCCGCTATTGCTCCTCCCCACCTCGTCTCTCACCCTCTCTCCTCCAATCCCGCCTTCAACTCCCCCGGCCTCTCTCTCGCTCTCGTACCGCCCCTTTATCTCTCTCTCTCTCTCTAACTCCACACACATGACGATTGACGAATCCTTGCTTTTCTGCAGCAAACCGGAATGGAGGGGCAAGAAATGGGAAGAATCGCGGAGAAGTACGAATCCAGCAATCTTGTCGGAGGAAGAAGAAGCCGAGACGAAGAGCACGAGAGCAGATCTGGGACTGATAACATGGACGGTGCATCCGGTGACGATCTGGAGGTCTCCGACCGCCCGCCCAGGAAGAAGCGATACCACCGACACACACCTCAGCAAATCCAAGAACTCGAAGCGTCGGTTCTTGTGCTCATCAAAATATTATCTTCACTATAACAGTTTCTCAAGATTTCTGATTCATTTTGGTATTTTTGTAGTTTATTCAAGGAGTGCCCCCACCCCGACGAAAAGCAAAGACTGGAACTCAGCAAAAGGCTTTGCTTGGAGACCAGGCAGGTCAAATTCTGGTTCCAGAATCGTAGAACTCAGATGAAGGTAAAGAGAGAAAGCTCCCTCTCTTTCTTTCTTGAAATTTCGTCAAATTAATTTACAAATATCTCCGGATTCACAGACGCAACTGGAGCGGCACGAGAATTCGATTCTGAGGCAGGAAAACGACAAGCTCCGTGCCGAGAACATGTCGATAAGAGACGCGATAAGGAACCCCATGTGCACCAACTGCGGCGGCCCCGCCATGATCGGCGACGTCTCCCTTGAGGAGCAGCATCTCAGAATCGAGAACGCCAGACTGAAAGACGAACTAGATCGCGTCTGCGCGCTCGCTGGTAAGTTCTTTGGCCGCCCCGTCCCGGCGATGGGGCCCCCGATGCCTAACTCGAGCTTGGAGCTCGGAGTCGGAATCAACGGATTCGGAGGCCTAAGCGCTGTCCCCACCACGCTGCCTCCTGACTACGGCAGCCCTCTTCCGATCATGTCTCAGGCCAAATCCACGATGAATAACTCCACCGCGATCGAGAGGTCGTTGGAGAGATCTATGTATCTGGAGCTCGCCTTGGCCGCCATGGACGAGCTCGTTAAAATCGCGCAGACGAACGAGCCGCTCTGGATTAGAAGCTTGGAAGGCGGGAGAGAAGTGTTGAACCGTGAGGAATATTCTAGAAGCTTCGGTCCCTGTATCGGAATGAAGCCTAATGGATTCGTGGCGGAGGCCTCGCGCGAGACTGGTGTGGTGATCATCAACAGCTTAGCCCTCGTAGAGACATTGATGGACTCGGTGAGTTCAAATTTGATCTCATTTTGTTTCCTTTCTAGTTTTCGATTAATCAAAGGTCGTGTTATGTTTGATAGAACAAATGGGCGGAGATGTTTCCTTGCATAATTGCAAGAACCACAACTACGGATGTCATATCGAATGGTATGGGAGGAACAAGGAATGGTGCGCTTCACCTGGTAAATTTTTTCAATCTCGTATTTTATATCAGTGAGTTACGAGATGCAATATTAAAGTGACTATATGTTGATTCAGATGCATGCTGAGCTGCAAGTTCTATCGCCGTTAGTTCCGGTGAGGGAGGTGAACTTCCTCCGGTTCTGCAAGCAGCACGCGGAGGGGGTTTGGGCGGTGGTGGACGTCTCGGTGGACGCCATCCGGGAGTCCTCCGGCGGGGCGGTGCCGTACCCAAGCTGCCGGAGGCTCCCCTCCGGCTGTGTCGTACAAGATATGCCTAATGGCTATTCCAAGGTAATTACCATTAAATTCCATCTGCCCAACAAAGTTACTTATTCATGCATTATTTTGTTACTTATTACATACAGCTCCACACTCGTTTTCTTCACATTTATTGAGTCTCTCAAAGGGTTGGTATGCTTCACCTCTTATTGTGTTAAATATGTTTGTTGAAGGCAACTGCATTTCTTGGGACTTAATTGAGGCACATTTAATTGAGTCATACTATACTATACTAGTCATCATACGATAGTATTCTCCCTTTATACTTGATACATATAAATTGATATTGTATCTAGCATTTTACTTTTAGTCGATCGTGATTCTCGCCATAGGAAATCTAGAGTCGCGAGCATATATATTTGACCTTTCCTAATCTCTATCAATAAGTCGTCGTCGACAAGATGCTTCTCGTGCGACGAAAATAATATCATAATACTTGGAGTTTGGGCTTAAGATCGGATGAATATATTATTAGGTTTTACTCCATTAATATAATGGATAGAAGGCTCTACAACTCCTGTTTTTGCTCCTTGGGACACATTAATTATCATATGATCCAGAATCTAGATTCTAGTAATCATCAAAAAATAGCTAGAGTTAATCTTAATTTATATTTTGATGTTTCTATTCCGATCTTTCTGATACTGCCTCGATGCAATACCTCGCAGACTTATATTAATTTCATATAATTAAATAATTTAGTATTTTGCGGACACATTATTTTGTAATCACCCGTATCAAGCTGTTATAGTCAACACCCCTATAAATTAGCTACATTTGTCTTGTCACGTGACAAGACCTAGTACGTTTCTCTATGTTTCAGTCCACCTCGTTGCCAACAAATTTTGTACACCTATATTTTCGAAAAAATAAAATAAAAATCTCGCACCTAATTTTGGATTTGAATTCAAATTAGGGCATAGGTGTGATTATTAGTAACAAATTTTGGACACATTGCATATTAGGTTACATGGGTGGAACATTTTGAGTACGATGAAAGTGCAGTTCACGAAATGTACCGGGCGATGATCAACGCCGGAATGGGGTTCGGGTCGCAAAGGTGGGTAGCTACGCTTCAACGACAATGCGAGTGTCTCGCCATCTTAATGTCGTCTTCCACTCCTTCCAGAGATCATTCCGGTAACGATTCAATTCAAATTAAGCTTAATGTAATTAATTTTGAGTTAGTGAGCCTCTAACAGATTAAATTGATCGGAGTTGCAGCGATCACGGCGGGTGGGCGGCGGAGCATGCTGAAGCTGGCGCAGCGCATGACCAACAACTTCTGCACTGGTGTGTGTGCCTCCACTCTCCACAAGTGGAACAAGCTCAGGGCCGAGAACGTGGACGAGGACGTGCGTGTGATGACACGGAAGAGCATGGACGACCCTGGCGAGCCACCAGGAGTGGTGCTGAGCGCGGCCACCTCGGTGTGGCTGCCGGTGTCGCCGCAGAGGCTGTTTCACTTCCTCCGCAACGAGCATTTGCGGAGCGAGTGGGACATCCTCTCCAACGGCGGCCCCATGCAGGAAATGGCCCACATCGCCAAAGGCCAGGATCATGGCAATTGCGTCTCCCTCCTACGTGCAAGTGTAAGTTTTTCTTTCTTTATCATTTACAATTAGGCAGCGTGTGAACAAAAAAAAATGAGACTCCGTTTATTGGGAAGGATGAAATGACGCATGTGCCCTTGAATAATTTCGCGGTTCAGTCGGTAAATGAGTGAGTTGTGGACATGATTAAATAGGACAAGCATGTAATTTGGCGGTACCCTTAAAGACGAGGGTCACCAAATTGGCAGATCCGGAACTGTAAAATAAATTTTTGTACACACGAATAAAAGTCAAATACATGATTTCTGTGGGAAAAAGTTAACAATCAAGGGTGTCAACCTCCTGGGGCCCTTATCTGCAATTTTGATGAAAATTGGGCGTTGACTCGAAAGTGAGATCCGAATTTCAGAAAAAGTCGAGGGCTAATTCTGTAAATGTCCCGACAGGCCATGAACTCCAACCAGAGCAGCATGCTCATCCTGCAGGAGACATGCACAGACGCGTCGGGGTCGCTTGTGGTCTACGCGCCCGTGGACATCCCCGCGATGCACGTCGTCATGAACGGCGGGGACTCCGCCTACGTGGCGCTGCTGCCCTCGGGCTTCGCGGTGGTGCCCGACGGTCCCGGGTCTTATAACAGGCCCGACAGCGAGGGCGGGCCGGGTCAGCGGGTCAGCGGGTCGCTGCTGACGGTCGCGTTCCAGATCTTGGTGAATAGTTTGCCTACGGCCAAGCTGACGGTGGAGTCGGTGGAGACCGTCAATAATCTCATCTCCTGCACGGTACAGAAAATCAAGGCGGCTCTTCAATGTGAGAGCTGATCATGTCCGTTTCTGCATTAGCATATTATTTTTTATTCCAACAATATTTATGTATGGATGTTGGAATAAAATATTAAAGCTATTTGCGATTGGGGATTGAATTCTGAGTTGATGAGATATGGGGATTTGTTATTGATTGTGATAAGATGTTTGAGAAAGTATATATATACCTACTTGAGGTATAGAGTGAGCATATAGCTAGCTAGGGGGTGGTGAGTCAAGAACGAACCGCGTGGCGGAACAACCCTTGCATGGTGGTGGCGCCGCCGTGGGATGGTGGTGCTTGGCTCGATGCGTGGGCGGTGGTTCGGGTATTGACTCGGGAGTACCCTTGAGTTGCCTCAAGTAGGTGTGGATATAACTATTGTATCTTGAATAGTTTTTTTTTAATTGATGACAAGAAACACTTTTGTTGGTGATTTAGTTTGAAAGGTTTTGTCGTAATTATTTATGATTAGATTCCAATAATATTATTTTTAAAACTAATTACCATATCACCCAGGGTGGACTATAATATTAATTTGGTCTTTCATTGTAATGTTATTTCTATTGGATCCAAAAAAAATAGTTAATGTAACTAGTATTCTTGATGTACAAATTATGACAATATACAGTCAAAGTCATTTTCTTTCTTATAATTAATTTAGTTATGATTAGAAAGCATTAAGCTTAATGGTTTAGTTTTTAAGAGTTAAAATCAAACTTACTGCATATCTTCACTTTCTACCCTTTGTTTATTGATGAAATCATGCACTACAACAAATATATTTAGTAGTAACATGATTTCAGTGACACAAAGAAAGTGTCATAAAATTTATTGCGTTTTTAAAGTGTAACATAGTAAGAGCACCTCCAACAATACATTCTCATTCTCAGGTTTTTGCTGACATCATCACAGACACATCATCATATTCTCTTCTCCTATTTTCACCCCCAACAATATCTTCTCAAACTCAGGTTTTTGCTGACATCATTATGGACCCACTTTTCACTCACTTTCAACTCATTCATTATCGATCTATTCATAATTTTATTTAAATTTTATATTTATTATTCGAACTTGATAAAAATTAATTTTAATATTATTTAAAATTAATATCAAATAACTTAATTATTATATAAATATTAGTACATATTAAAATTGCACAATAACATGGAAACTTTTAAAAAAGAACTTATACGATATAAAAGACAATTTAAATCTAACAAATTAAAGTTATCCGGGTGGGTTGGTAGTGGGGGTGGGGGTTGGCCGGTGGAGAGGTTGGCCGTGGGGTGGGGTTGGCCGGTGGGGGGTGGTTGGCCGTGGGGGGTGGTTGGCCGTGGGGTAGGGTTAGCCGGTGGGGGTGGTTGGCCGTGGGGGTGGTTGGCCGTGGGGGGTTGGCCGTGGGGTAGGGTTAGCCGGTGGGGGTGATTGGCGGTGGGGATGGTTGGCCGTGGGGTAGGGTTAGCCGGTGGGGGTGGTTGGCCGTGGGGGTGGTTGGCCGTGTGTAGGGACCGAAAACCGAACCGAACCGAACCGAACCGAAATGGGCGGTTTGGTTCGGTTTAAATAGTAATTCGGTTGATTCATTTCAAATTTTCAAAACCGAAATTAATTGGTTCGGGTTGATTTAGTAAAAAATTCGGTTTTAAACCGAACCACTTAATTAATTATTATTATATATTTTATTTTATATATATATATATATATATATGTTATTTATATTATTAATATTTAAATTGGTTAATATATATATATATATATATATATATATATATATAATTATATTTATATATTATATTATATATATTATAATATTTATATTAATTTTAATTTTAATTGGTTAAAACCGAACCGAACCGAATCAATCAACCGAAACCGAATATTTCGGTTCGGTTTTGTCTCGTTGATAATCGGTTCGGTTCGGTTTGGGTTTTTAAAATTCGGTTTTTCGATTTTTCGGGTTCGGTTCGGTTTTGAACCGAACCGTCCGAATGCTCACCCCTAGCCGTGGGGGGTTGGCCGTGGGGTAGGGTTAGCCGGTGGGGGGTGGGTTGGCCGCCGAGGGGTTGGTCGGCCGGCGGTGAGTTGGCCGCTCGGTGCAATCCTTATTTTATTAATTAATTATATAAATCCTATAATATTTGATTTTCTAATTAAATTAAATATATAATATTTGATTTTGTAATTAAATTAAATATGGTGAAAACAGAAAAAAAATAATAAAAATAATCAAAAGTGGCCCACATTTTGAGTTGCCTTTCAGGAGGTGGTTCCACCTTTTCTCTCTCATCTCTCCTCCCACTACCTTTCCACTACCTTCTCACTCCCCTCCCCCCAACGGTAAGTATTGAGGATGCATCCACAATGCCTCCTTGCATTGGAGATGCTCTAAGAGGATTGAAAATGAATACTTTTTATTGACGATTTATAATCTAAAACACCACGACTATTTATAATTAAAAAATAATAATTGTATGCAATTGATGAGTTGTACATAGGCTCGCTATAACTAATGTAACAATATACATATATAACTAACTAATATTGATTATTCATCAAGATATATACAACATAATATGCTTAACAAATATATCAACAATTCAAGCAATCAAATTTATTCTACACTACCAAAGTAGAATTATTAAAATCTACAACGAATAATATCAACACTTCAAGCAATTCAAGTGATGTTGTCAAAATTACATTGACTAATTATGGTGTCGTAAATAATCATAATTATTTGGTTCTATGACATAGTAAGTGGACTAATTATATAAAATTATTGTAACTATGTGCAATTTCTATAATATATATACACACATACATAGTATTATACGAAAATTCATACGCTGGGTTATCCTTGATTGATTTAAATATATTACATTGTACAATTATATGTAGGTCGAAACTATCATAATCCCAATAATCACCTTATAGACCTACAAATATCGATGACAATAATTATTTTAAATTATATACGAACATATTATTTAGATATTTTTAAGCAACACTAACAATAATTAACAAGCTATAATTAACAATAATTATCTTATCGAGACATAGTCAAGTTATACCTTGATTATATAATGTTTCTAATAGAAATGTGAAATTGGGTGAAAAATAAAATTCATATTGATATATATATATATATATATATATATATATATATATATAATTTATGTACATCATTAATATTAGAATTTTAATCTTCAATCCTTTCATGCTATAAATTTAAATATAATAGTTTTTATAATGCAAAATGTGATTTCCTTTTAATTTATATATTTTATAATACATAATGATTAATCATCTAAATATATTAAAGAATCCATTTAGTGCTTGAATCATTGGTTAAATATGTAGTGCAGTTATATGTTTAAATATGAAAATTTGCTATGTTTGTGTGATGGTTAATTAATTAATAAATGAGTTAATGATTATTATATTAAATTTTTTGTCTAAAAAATGTTGAAAACATTTAATATAGTTTTGGCGGGAAAATAGTATATGGAATGATTCATCTTTTATATATATATATATATATATATATATATATATATATATATATATATATATATATATATATGGAGTGTTTATGGTGATAATACTACTATTTATAAGAAATAAGAAGTGCGTGTGTGTTGGCCTAGTGGTAGAGTGGTTAATGCCCGATGCCAAAGGTCTCGGGTTTGAGTCCACCGTGATGCAGCCTTTAAAATTTATGTAAAAAAAAAATTAAAAAATAAGAATATATCCTAGCCATCAATTAAGATGTAAGCTACGGTTCAAATTTGATATTTAATATATAATAGGAATGATTACATCATCAACACATTAAATTATTTCCATCGATCTAGGGTAACAATGAGATATTAAAAAAAATGATCTCTTCATGTATTTTAACTACATATAATTAATGGGTTATTAGTTTTCACCTTCCTTTTTCTGTGGGATATCCCATCATCATTGAAGAAATCCACATAATTATAATTTGACTTTTTTTATGCTGCAAATATATTTTTAACTATTTAGCACATTTTATAAAAATATATTGCACCATTATTATGCAAGCTTTTGTAGATTTTTTATTATTTTTATGTTTCATGTGTAGCAGGTTGGTGCAATATCTTCTAGTATAAATTTGCATTTTTGTAGCATATCTTTAAAAAATATCTGCACAAGTAGTAGACAAAAATTGCTTGAATAATATTTTTGTATTATATTGATAAATATTTGTAGCATACTATAATCGTTATGTAGCATATTCTTAACATTATTTTATTGTTGCACATATTCTTAAATATATAGCATATAATTATAAATATATTTTGTTTTAATTTTATGGCTTGCAGTGTCCAAGTATTGCATACATTATTTTGTTATTTATACACTTATTATTGCGTCACTTCAAAAATTGTCACACCCCAATTCCCGAGGGAAGACACGGATGCCGGGGTATGACTAGGGGTTGGAAATAAGAAGCAGGGAAGAAAGGGGAAAACCATATATATACATATGAGGTTCACTTACATGCCAAAATTGGCAAAGATCTCCTCTATAAAAGGATAATTCCAAAAGAAACGAAGCGAAAATAAGCAAACAAACACATCTTCGCAACATTGGTGTCTGAAAGCTCGGCACGCCACGTTGGTCGTATACAACCGACTACAATCACGGGGGCTGAACAGTCGGACAACCAATAACAATTATTAGGGTAGGAGCATCCTACTACACCTCAAGTCAAGAAAATGATGGGGTATCAGAGAGCCTAGCTCGTCAAAAGGAGTTGGCCGACCAGCTCTGCTCATGAGGCCGTTACTGTCTCGACTACTACATGAGGGCTTTGGCCAAGCGTCCAAGAGGGGCCGACTACTCGCACTCTCCATCAAAAGCAATAAAGAAAACGGTAGAGAAATCACAGCGTAACCAACTGAACTTAAAATACTTCAAATATAATAGTCATAGAACTCAACTGAGTTTCTAGACGATAGCAACGAAACATACACACTTAAGAGCGTACAGCGGAACGTAACATACTTAAAAAAAAATAGAGAACAGCCAACCCGCCTCAGCCGCTCATCACGTCCGCCCGTTTATTAACCTGAAAACATTTTAAAAGATTTTGGGCTGAGTACTAGCGCACTCAGTGGGTCATGCATTTTCGCAAACAGTTCATATAAACAAAACGAAGAAAGTCCATGTCATACGGTAAACATAGAATGTTTTAAAACATAAATCCACTTCCATGAAACCAAAAACCTTTTACTTGGGGCCCATTAGCGCATTCCATTGTTACTCTAAGCTAAGATCTCCGGGACGAACCACACTTCGAGATCACATTACCATAACCCGGTGAGACTCGGACGAACCACACCGAGATCAATCACGGGCCGACAACGGCGTAACCCGAAGCCACATCATATGTCGACGCCGCTGGGGATCAATCCACGGCAGTACGGACTCGTGTACACAACCCTTAGTAAGTGTGTTAGACCCACTAAGAGCCACAATTGCTTTACAGAGAGCATTAAACATATAGAGATGCGCCAAAATATTTTCATAGAAATTCAAAATTTTCTTTTGAAATATCAGAGCTTAATAACTCAAGATATGTATTCAAAATATAACCCACCTATACCGACGAAAACGTCTACTGGGAGAGATCTACAGATCCAACAACTATACCGATCATGCTGACAAGTACCTGGTAACAATACGGAACAACTTTTGGGGTCACATTCCACGAAGCAAGACAATAATGCGATCAAAACGGAGATCGAAGCAAAACGGAGGTTTTCGACTTTCCGAACCCATATTTGGCAACATCCGGGTTTTCAAATCAACTTGATGCAGAAGGCAAAATTGTTCAGGGCATTGAAATCTATAAAGAGGTAACTTGAAAATATGCATGCGTGCAAGTTGATATAAAACTTAGCTACGAAGAAGTTTCAAAACTTGATGCTTATCCTCAGATCTAGGATAAACCATCCAAAATCGATGCATGAAAATGAAAACATAAGCAATATGCAATTTTAGGAACATAGAATGACAAGCCATGTCGAAAAAGGATAACCCGGGAATGTACTTCTTTTAGAAACTCAAAATGATGAAAAACATCCCGGTATGTAAAAACATGAAAAACGAGAAAAATGAATCGGTACACTAGTAGAACACATAGCCCGAAACTCAAAATCTAAAGGGCCCATAGCCAAAAAGTGGCCCGTCGGCCACCAAATCGGCGGCCAACCGGCGACGGCGGAGGTTTTGACCGGTTTGGCCGGCCTCCGGCCGTTTCCTCGCCTCGTCCCTTTAGAGACCCGAGTTCTACGTTATGCTATCTATGAAAAGACGGAATCAAAACAAGAAAATGATAAAATTTAAAAACGAAGGCACCGGGGGAGGCTGATCGGCTGTGGTAGGCCGGCAGCAGCGCAATGGTGCTTCCGGCGAGCCCTCCCGGCTCGATCCCCACTCCTTAGCGCTTCCGCAGCGTACCTGGAGCTGCTCGGCTCTTCCGTAAACACATAGAGACGCTTGAAATGAACGTTTGAAAATGAATGCCCTAGGCCCCTATTTATAGATTTTCAGAAGCTTGCTTGCACAAGCGCATGCGCAACGCTGACGCAATTAAGAGTGTGCTTGCGTAATCGTTGACACAAGCGTTAGCCGAAAAACACTTTAAAAATCATAACTTGATCGTTTGAAATCCGTTTTCAAAAATTTAAGAGCCTACAGGCTCGCATTTAAAAATCCTTCACAAGGACTATGCATTTGCAAATTTTGGAAATCATGTGAATATAATGCATATGAAAAATGGATTTAATACGGACGCCAGATTCCGTTCTAGGTCCAAACAAAGTCTAACTTTTTTCAAACTTCACCGAAAAATCTAACGAATATTTTAATAATATTCTACGAAGAAACGGGTCGTTACAAAAATAATATATAGCACAAGTCAATAGGGAACATAACACCATGTCTATTCAATTAATATATGAAGTTTCATTGCGTCAAGTGAAGAATATAATAGAAAAACAAAACTGAGATAGTAAAATATTGATAGAAAAAAATATATATCCAAGATATACAGTTCTATAAGGAATGATTCATACAAATTCCACAAAAAATGAAAATACAGATACACCAAAATATAAAATTACTAGAATAACCTCTTAGTTATTGTTGTGATTTAAAGACATAGCATATCCCTTTGTTCAAGATTGCACATGAAGAATAAATCTGGACCATCGAATTAAGGTTATGAATTATTCTTATTTCTCACCAATATTTGCATTTTCATATGATCCAAATTCTCTCTCTCTCTCTCTCTATATATATATATATATATATATATGAGGGTTAATGTAAAAATTATTTTTATCGCGAGAATAAAAAATGATTAATTTACTGTGAAAGTTGATGAATCGATTGAAAAAGTTATTGAATCCAAAAAAAATAAAATTTTTGCCCTCATGAGATTCGAACCTGGTGAAAAAATTCGAATTTTTGGATTCAGTAATTTTCCCAGCGGATGCATTAACTTTCATAGATAATTCATTTTGTTCAGAGCAAATTTTCATGATTATTAGCTCTCACGTTAAAAATTATTCTTATTTGAACCTTCTCTCTCTCTCTCTCTCTCTCTCTATATATATATATATATATATATATATATAAGTAGTAATCGTGTAGATACTCCTTATAGTGTAAGCATAAAGGCAATTATCAACTCTTGATAAATCAATATGGGCGTTTCAAATTCAATGCACAAACTATGATACAAATGTAAAAATGCACAATTATATGCATAAATGTGTATATAACTGTAACACCCCAAAATTTTAGAAGGCCAAATAAATAATAATAATAATAAAATAATAATAATAATAATAATAATAATAATAATAATAATAATTGTTGCAATTATACTAGTATTATTAATAAGATATCGAATTATAGATTTATGATTTATGATGGGGCAGATTTTGAAATTTGTAGTAATATATGTAGATATGTACTTATCATTATCAAATCTTTATACATATTAATAAGAGTTCTAATAGGATTAGGACTTAATTAGGATTTTATTTATATATATATATATATAACACACGGCACATACAACACAAAAACACACACCTTCACACAAACACATTCACGCACACACACAGCACATTCATACACACACGCACACACACAATTTATATACACACGCACGCACACACACATACATTCACACACACACGTTCATACTGACACACACACACGTTCATGCACACACACTCCACACACATACACGGTGCACACACACAAACACACTCCACACACACACGGCATAACTAGGATCCTCGTTTCCGAATTGAGTTGATTTTTAATTTGTTGTGCTCGACAAAATAAGGTGGGGAAATTTATGCTTGTGGTTATGTTATCCCTATTGTTTTATATGTTTTATATTCATATTGATTATATGACTACATGTTTTATTTTAAAGACTACATGATGTTTATGTTAATATATATATTCTCATGTTATGCTATATGTTATTATTATATTTAAGACCTCACAGTATATTAAGGTCACATGTTATTGTTATATTTAAGGCATCACAGTATATTAAGGCCTCATGTTATTATTATATTTAAGACTTCACAGTATATTAAGGTCTCATGTTATTATTATATTTAAGACCTCACAGTATATTAAGGTAAGGTCTCATGTTATTATTATATTTAAGACCTCACAGTATATTAAGGTCTCATGTTATTATTATATTTAAGACCTCAGAGTATATTAAGGTCTCACATATATATATATATATATATATATATATATATATATATATATATTTTCATGATATTAATTTCTATCTATGTGGCAATATGAAAGATTAACATGTATTACATATGTGGATAATTGCATTGTTCCTCACTGAGTATATTTATGATATGCTCACCCCTCTCTACTTTCAGTTTTGCAGTTGAGGAGTCGAAGCAGTCATAGAAGTCGAAAATGACTAGTATAATAAGAAGTTGTTTATTTATTTTAGTTTAAGTTATGAGATTTTCGATATTGACTAAAATCATAAATTTAGTTTTCTTTATTAAGTCGTTTTCAAATTAAATTTATATTTATTTGTTGAGTTTACAAGTTTTTCTTTTGTTGTTCACGTTTAAATTAAATGGCAATATTTTTATTCTTTTAAAATTTTGGGGCGTTACAAAGTGGTATCAGAGCCAAGTCTACGTTCCTGTAGACTCGTGTTAAGTATAAAACTAAATATGTTTATGAAAAAAAAAAATTGAACCTAGTCATTTGAGACTCCTGCGCTGCATCGACTCTAAGGTATGTGTTTTAGTTTTATGCAAGTCTATTGAATGTTATTGATGAAATTTGAGTATTTTAGTTTTATGCAAGTCTATTGAAGATTATTGATGAAATTTGAGTTATGTTTTTGATGCTTTCATGATTCAAGTGTGAACTTACATGAGTACACTAGGAAGATAAGGAATTATTTAACTTGTGATAAGTTACATTGATGGTAAAAACATTATGTCTGATAAGTGGTTTTTTTTAATAGAATATAGTATGCAAGAAAATGTTACGTTTGAAGATATCTTGATTTAACTCAACGATAAAATCTTATTTTTGGATAATTAGAATTTCGAGGACGCACGATTAATTAAGGCTTCAAAGCGGAGGGGTACATGAATGAACCGAAACGCACCAGAATGAGAGGAATTTCGAGAATATGCAGGTATGGGACTGCATATTCGAGGAGAGCTTAAAGGATTTGATATGTGCTACTCATACCAACAAGATGCATCTTCTTTCCGAAGTCCATCTCATAAAAACTCTAAAGTTAAGCGTGATTGGCTTGGAGCAATTGTGGGATGGGTGACCCCCTGGGAAGTTTTCTCAGGGAGTGTGTGAGTGGGGACAAAGACACCGAAAAGACTTGTGTTGATCGTGGGGTCACCGTCAATCCGTAAGTCGGTCGTTATAATAACTAATTCGATTGTACATTTAAAATAATCATTAAATTTCTAAATCTAATAAACTTGATTTATTCTCATTTATGTATGTTAAAGATTGTATATATATAAACCAATTTATATATATATATATATATATATATATATATATATATATATATAGGTGGGTTATTATAAAAACATTTGTTATCCTACAAACATGAGAACAATGCATTCTCTATGAAAATTACTACACTAAATAAAAATATTTGAATTTTCGCTCCTCATGAGATTCAAACTCAGGTGGTGCATAATGCACTCATCCAGCAAAACGATGCATCACTGTAGATCTTCGCGATCTAATGACTAAAAATGGTTCTTATATTCTCAACTTAAATAAGGTTTTTATTTGAACCTGTTCCTAGTTAACGAGATGAGTTATTATAAAAATATTTGTTATCTTACAAACGAAAAAAATTTATTTGAGCTCTCCTATATATATATATATATATATATATGAGATGGATCAAGTAGAAAATGATAATTTGGTAGGAAATATGAATGAATCTGGACATTTGATTTGCTATATCAATGGTTGAGATTTAATATTCGGGTGTACTACAGTTTTATATTTTGTGTGCTACACGGATTATTGTGCAGTACTAGAACTCTTTTTGTGGTACGCTGCAATGAAAGATGTGCTAAACTAATATATTTAGCATATGTGCTACGAATGGATGAAATATGTGCTAAACTAACACGTGCAATATAGTAATTCTGATTGTGCTATACAAATATGAAAGATGTGCTACTATTCCTATTTTCGTACATTAAGGAGCTTTCTCACCATAACCAACCCCTATATATATATATATATATATATATATATATATATAGGGAGTGATATATATATAAGGGATAGTTCCTGTTAGAATGAAAATAAGTGTAGGAAATATGAATAGATATGTAAGTCTAGCATATCTTTCATATTTGTGTAGCACAATCAGAATTACTATGTTGCATATGTTAGTTTAGCACATATTTCATCTATTCAGTAGCACATATGCTAAATATATTAATTTAGCACATCTTTCATCAGTAGCATATCACAAGAAGGGTTCTAGTCTTTGCATGAATCGCAGTAGCACACAAAACACAAAACCTGCACAACCGAAACTAAATCTCAATCATTGATCCAGCGAATCAAAGGGCCAGATTCATTCTCATTTCATACCAAATTATCATTTTCTATCTGATCCATCTCCTATATATATATATATATATATATATATATATATATATATATGAGTTAGTTAAAGAGAGAACCGCATTTTATATAAGAAATACAAACCAATAATCACCGTTATATTAAATAAGATCAGACGACTCATAATTATGTAATGATAAAAATAGTCAAATCCCTAAATTTTTGCTATTTGGATATTTCATATTCTATTCTTTGTTGTTCATATAATTCATGCTGTTGTTCATGTCATCGTAGTTCTTGTGCATGCTATACATTCAAATTCATTGTTATGTTCATGTAACTCATGGTGTTGTGCATTTAGTCGTAGTAATTGTGCATATGAGAATAATTACGAAAGTCAATATATAAAATCCCTTGATTTTAGGGCTAAACGGTTATCATTAAAATATGAGGATAATAACTATTTATAATTAATCTTGACCGTTAATTATAAAAATGAATGGACCACATTAGTTCTTAGTTCTCAAAAAAGTTAAAGTTCTCATTTGATCCACTACATATATATGGGTTGGATCCAGTGAGAACTCATCTTTTTTGAGAACTTGAGAACTATGCACAAACATATAAAATTGATGAATAAAACCAATAAAGTTGTGCATAACGAAAACATTCTAAAATTGTTACCCAACAAAATAATTTTAGAAAGTTTTCGTTATGCACAACTTTATACCGTCTTGTGCATCATCTTCAACGTCTTATGCATGGTTCGCGGAGTTCGCAAAAAAGATATGGTTCTCATTTGATCCACTATATATATATATATATATATATATATATATATAATGATGTCTATCCTTAACTAATTTTGCCGTTTATGAGATAGTTGGAGAAACAAATTCTTTGAATTTTGAAAAGGACACTATATTTTTTTTAGGACGTTAGGATTCCGAATAAAATCTTTGAAGCTTGGCGTTATTCTCATAAAATTAAAGGCGAGTGATCAAGGTATAAATACCAATCTCCCAACCATCAATTAAAATATATATATATATATATATATATATATATGTGTGTGTAAACTTTTCCATAATTATGTGGGTTCTCATCCTCAATATATATAAATAAACTTTTTTAGTTGAGATATATAAATAAACTTATGAAAAAGAAAATTAATGTACATTTAAGCGCTGACGATTATTTTACAAAACTTTCGAACAAGATTTTTCCAGCTATTATCAACGACATTTAATTCTTCAATCATCTTTGATCTTCAACTTTCGAGAATTAAATAATGTCCCCGAAAACTAGAGTTATACCAGCACAAACAACTTTGTAGTTCGTAGCCTATTAATTATATGAATTATTACATCGATAGATAACATACTTTAGACTTGATTTTCAGTTCCCTTTCTTCTATTTCTAGCATTTTATTTTTGGGGTCTCTTACACCCATAAAGCTTAAAAATATTAGATGCACGTAGTAGCTTATAAACAAGGTTAATTTCTATTTTTGAGTAACTCAATTTGTTTTAGAATTTGGCATTAGAAATCATGATGAATTGTCCCATCTCTAAAATTGCCAACTATGAGTATGAATATTATCAAAATAAACCAAACATGATAATCTTGTGACATGGCAAACACTCTTTAATACCATAAGAGGCAAGACAAGTGCCAGACATTACTAATTAATTACATTACGACAACACTACTTATCTAAATTAATTTTGACCATTGACCACCATTTAATAAATAGTAAGCAATTAACTATAGTAATTGTATATTAATAAAATTAATTTTTAGTTACCAAAGTCACTACTCATGAGGGTTTGGATAACAAATATTTAGACCTGTACAATTGGTTTTTGGTTAAATCAAACCACGGAACAATCAAAGTTTTAGAATTTTCAAATCGAAGTCAAAGAAAAATTCCGGCTCCCAAAAAAAAAAAAAAAACCCTAAGTGTACAAAAGACACCTCCCACTGAAGAAAAAATATGATTATACCTATTTTTTAACACTTTAATTATTTTATATATTTTTTCTAAATACTCCAAAAGAAATATGACATTATAATTAGGAAGAGGAGTATCTAGTTTTAAACTTTTAAGTTGATAGATGTGAAGAAATTGGATTCATTTTGCGAGCAAAAGCAACTGTAGAGTGGCGGGGCTGACATGCATTTAATGAGTTGTTCAGAGATTGTTGGGTTGGCTTCATTTTATGCATACTTCCGTCATTCTATTTTATACTCTACTCCATACTTTTTAGAACTCCCCTCCGTCCCATTTAAATTGTCCCTTTTTTTTAGACACATGTATTTAGGAGATAGATATAAAATAATTAAAGTGATAAAAAGTTGATAGGGTCCACACTTTTTGAAGGGATAATTACTTCCTAAAATTGAATGAGATATTTGTAATGGGACAACCCAAAAAGAAAAGTGAGATATTTTAAATGGCACAGAGGGAGTATTTTTTTATACATATATACATGATAAATTGAATTGAGAAATAAGTCCTTTAAAAAGTGTTTAATGACCAACCCCCGTATACAGAACTAATATATTAACCATTCTTTTATAAATGTGTTAATATATGTAAGTAGCAAAAAAAAAATAGGAATAGAAGTTTAATAGTCTAGTCCATAAAAACATGAGTTTTATAGCCATTTTGGCTTAAAAACACCAAAATATCCCTGGAAAAAATTCAAAAAAGAAAGGTAAAAAAAAACTCTCTCTCTCAAACGCAACTCTCTCTCTCTCAACGCAACTCTCTCTCTCTCTCAAACGGATATCTCTCTGTCTCTCTCTCACTCACTCTCTCTCTCTCTCACTCACTCTCTCTCACTCACGACTCACACTCACTGTAAAAAAACCACACAGACGTGAACACGCAAGCAAAACCCAACTCACCGTAAAAAAAATCTCGACTCACGACTCACGCAAAACTCACAACATGAGTGATACGGATACAGATCCACGGTACTCCCCGGATGCGGCCGAGCAAGCGGCGGCCGAAGGAGAGAGCTCCACCACGACGGAAGAAGCTTCTACGCCGGAGCAGTCACCGCCGCGCACACAAGCATGCCGTCGACCTTCTGCTTCGGGTCGACGAACTCCCGGCACCGATTTAGGAGCACCACAGCTTCCGGTGAGTAATCGTGCATTTAAAATAAAATTTTAGTATGTACACGATAATTTTCATGTAAGACACGATAGTTTTCATGTATGACACGATAGTGATGAAATTTCGATAGTTTGTGTGTTTAGAAACTTATAAATTGAAATCGATTGCAATGTTGATGAAATTCGTGAAAATAATGATCGGTTCGTGTACGGTCCTAATCGCAGTAGAGTCTGAGATCTTGAGTACACGGTTCTAACCGTGTATGTTCTTCAGACACGGTTCTAACCGTATCAAGACAGACATTAAGACCGTACACGGTTGGTTTCAATCGTGTATTACGTTAGAACTTCGCTTATTGTATATCGATTAATCTTGTGCATTTCTGACCTCGTTATAGGTGGTTACGACCGCATATGCAAGGCTATGCCGGACGCATCAACCAATACATCCGAATTGATGTGTTAGCCGAGGTGAGGACATGTCTAAAGCAACGCAAATGTCTTGACGTATTCGAGAGAGTCGCTGGGCATCCGCCGTCCAGAGAGGGAAAGCGCAAATAATGCGCTGCACAATCGATGGCCCGGCTGTGTTGTGGATCCTAGTTTTGCGGAGTTCGAGATTTGGTTTCACGTTTGTGGAACCGATATACGATTGGGATGGTTGAGTTTGCCACGGTCTCCGGATTGCGCTTTGGGCCGTCTTCCTTGATCCGAACTTGAGGCACGAGATTCCCTGCACCAAAGATGTTCCATAGGTTGTTTCGGGTCGAAGGACTACTATTTTAGAGCTCCGCACCGATTCATCAAACAACGGTGGGTGATGATGCCGAGACTACTTGGCGGCTTTCATATTAGTAGCTTACCTCATCGCCCTTTGCGCGATAGGGAAGCCATCGAGCCATGGGTTTGGGCGTTCACGAGGATTTGGATATGTGGCGAGTTTTCCTTGGGGCTCCTATTCATTTCGTGTCCTCTGTCACGGGATTGATGTGCTCAAGAGGCACCCGAGCGAGGTGGCAGCTTCGAGGAAGACGTACCATTTCTATGGTCTTGTTTGGGCTTTACAGATTTGATCGTATGAGGCCATCCCCGACTTAGGACGTATGTGTGGGTGCCGAGACAGCGAGATAGTGTTGCCGAGATGCTTGATGTGGACTACATGGAAGTCCCCGACCCAGTAGATTGGATTTTTGACGAAAGGTGTAATTTTAATCTCATGTTTAGTATTTGTTATATATTTATTAAATACATTATAATCAATAATGTGTATGTGTTTTTTTTGTAGCGTTTATGTCATCCTATGCTGGAGCCGCTGGAGGCCGAGTTGATAGAGACATACTACTTGAGCCTATACGAGGGCGATCCGATGGCTATTCGGTTTGTGCCTGTGAGGCGGCATGCCAGAGGCGCACATGACGAGCTCGCGCCGAGCCGGCAGTGCTCGTGTTGAGAGAGTGCCCCGCAGCAGGGTGGCAGCAGAGCATGTCCCGATCATGCAGAGAGTGGCGAAGGCGGCTGGGAAGCTGAAGTGCCGAGTACATCTCGGGTTTTTGAGCCCGATCGACCCGGCGTCTCAATCGTAGTCGAGCGTCGAGACACGAGAGGCGCGAGCGCACCACGTGTGCCGCGAACACGCCAGAGTGTTCGACCAGACGAGGCCTCCATTGCCGCCGTGATCGAGACCGTCCGTCGTGCCATTGTGGACGACGATTTGGAGGGCCTCGAGCTCGAGTGGCTCGACGTGTGTTCGAGCGGTTGACGGATTTCTTGGCGCAGATCTTGAGACGAGATCTCGCACTCTATATCTCGCACGGGAGCTACGCCGGCTATTCGAGCATGTCACCGAGGCGCTCGCCTCCCAACATGAGGAGGGGCCGCGACTAGCCACCGACGATCTGCTACACAGCAGGTCGATCCAGAGGAGGTGCCCCACATTAGCCACCGACGATCTGCTTCACGGCAGGTCGATCCAGAGGAGGGGCCCAACACTAGCCACCGACGATCGGGTCGTCGAGGGTCTAGTCACGCCAGCCAGTGGAGATCGGCAGCTCGAGAGTCAGTCGTACCTGAGGGTGATGGATCGTCTGATGGTGGGGATGCTGCATCGGAGACCCCACATGCAGCTCTCGTAGAGTATAGTACCCCTGGGGCGCGACCAAGGGCCTTCGAGATCTTTAGGCAGGCAGGCCCAGATGTTTTTGTCGTGGCTAATTTGAATCAGCATGTTATGACTCAAGCACTGTTCGATCATATCACCGACCCAGATTCTGAGTTCACGGGCGAGGTACTTTATTACAACATTTATTCAAATTTTGTTTATATATTTATAATTCAATTAATGGTGTTCTTTTTTTATGTGTGTTAGATTATGGAGTTATACACTTTGTATATACATTGGAAAATAATCAACCCACATCATCCTGGCAATGTATTATTGCCCACGATCAATGACGCTCGATGCGTTGTAGCACCGATTGGATTTTATGTAAGTTTGAAATGTCCTTAAATTATTCCAACATAGATAGCTTTAGCTTTATATGGGTATAAATTATTCCTGACTAAATTTATTCATTTATGCAGCAAACGCTTATGCGTGAGTTCGCCCGGCTTCATCCAGGTGATCCTATGGGTTATAATGTGGTATCAAAGACCACATATCCACGATGGCAAGTACCCGATGATTTGATAGCGATGGTACAAGGGAGAGATGCTGCAGAGCATACCAGACCGTGGTTGTGCGCTGATATGATAAATTTATTACCTTATTAAACATGTGTGTCGTCGTTGAACGAACAACCAAGCGACGCCCCTTTTCGACAGAGGCATGTAGCTTCGACGCGGCTACTTCAGTCAACTCATCGGACCTTGCTGCTGCACTAGCTCGTCGTACGTCAAACCATTTCTCCGTAATAGATCAAAAAGTCTTAAGCAACGAGCAAACAGGTAGACGCCGAGCCCACAACAACCGACTATTGAAACTCGCGCGATTCAAGTCATGAAACTATAGCGTCAGACAGACACTTCAACATAGACCACCTATGCTCCCCAATGGAGAGTAGATGATGGTGGGCTACCGTTTTAGAACATCCACAAGAAGAAAAATCTCTCGAAATCCTCGATCGACAGTATATGCGGTGACTTGATAATCAGACAAACATGCGACCCAAATCGCGCCATATTCTTCTCGCAAATGGTAAAAGCACAACACATGCGCGACGCTCGGATACACGGACTCCACAGCTTTTTCGATGCCCTTATGTTGATCAGACACAACTAAGAGATCATCAGGATGACCAATGCACGAACACAGCCGAGATAAAAACCAAGTCCATGACTCTTAATCCTCAATCGGACCTAACCCAATAGCAAGCGGGAAGATTCCTTCATTTCCATCCTTCGTAACAGCGATAAAACAAATTCCTTTGTTCTTTCCCTTAAGATGAGTCCCGTCTACAACGACGACCGGTCGTAGGTAATGCTTGAAAGCATGCAAACTCTGTCCAAGAGCAAGAAACAAATATCGAAATTTGCCATCATGAGCCGTCTCAATATCATATAGTGTCCCTGGGTTTGATTCTCTCAACAGATGCAAATATGATGGAAGCAATTGATATGACCGTTCGAAATCACCATATGTCATCTCTATAGCGACGTTTCTTGCTCGGAGAGCAAATGTAATCCATCTCAATGCCAAATTGTCGATGCATCTCTCCAATCATCTCTTTCGGCTTCAGTACCACACCTTCATCGACCAATTTCCGTGCAAAATACTTGCCAACAATCTTAGCAGGCACTTGTCGTGGAGCAGTGCGATTCAAATCCAAGTGACAAGTATGACTGTTGTTCAACTTAATTACTCTCCATATTGTTGCCCTCTGGACGGCTCGTAGCTTAAAAGGACAATCGTTGCCATGCTTGCAAACATATCCCAAACGTGTTTTACTTGACCGATCGACCACGCACTCTACATGATTCTCCAAGTGGTACAACTCACCGCTATCGCCAAGTCATCTTCGCCTTAAATATCGAATCAACGATAATTGGTGGTATGGGCTCCACAAGGTTCGACCCAATCTAATGGCAATGCACCGTCACAATCAAGTAGTGGAATAACCCGGTTGCATGTAACTCATGCTACCGTATCATCCTCTCGGTTCGTGAAGTTGTAGCATGAGCCTCACCATCATGTCGTTGTTCGGAAGTGAAGTTCACCGTCCGATAACCTTATCAAGATGTCCCGTTGTCGAATCCAAGCACCAAATTCAAGAGCCAATGAATCAAATATATCTCTATGTCGGTTCGTGTCTTCCTCTTCATCTCGAATACACCACTCGCCTTCCTCCTCATTCAAGACAACATTTCATCTTCGTGTATAATGAACCAAGACATCTTGCATTAGACTTTGGCAAGATCAGATCGTTGTGAACCATATAATACCGGTGTCTCTGTGTATCGTGGTGCAGATCGCTTGCCTTTTCAATCACATACACAATCGATCATCCTTTGTTCCACAATCAATCAACAAATCGTCGCTTTTAACGATACTTTTATTCTTCTTCCATCACTAGCGCCGTCGATAGAAAAGCATATAATCGATCCACCATTGTTGCCTACTTGCTCATGAATCTCTTATCAAATTAGCACGTGAAATCTTCTCTGACCATGTATACGAGAACCTCGTCACCGCCTATATACTCTGCTCTGTCCCAACCACCACCATGACGTATAATAAGACGTTGCTAAGACATCTGTTGCACAATAAGATATAAAAGATAACAGTCATATGCATAGGATGCACGAGATACATAGGATGCACGGGATGCACGGTCGCAGCACGGATCATGCACGGTGCGCACCGCACGATCGCAGCACCGCGCACGGTCGCCGCACAATGCATGACCGTGCATGGTAAGTGCACGGTGCACGACCGTGCACGGCTTATAAACCCGTGTACTGATGAGTTTCGTGCACGGTTTATGCGTTCATAAGTACACGGTATAGCCGTGTACTGTACATGGTTCCGTGCACGGTTTGAATTTAACTTATTAAATGATCCTAAATATTAAATTAATCACTTTATTAACATAAAATCAACACAAATAACATATGTGACGCATAATACTTTTGCCGTGTACAACCGTGTACTCAAGAACGCATTTTTTTTCCTTCAAAACATGAAATTTATCAATCCAGTAACATTAAAGTATTAAAAACATATTTAGTGTAAATCATCAAGTGTATAACCGTACTCAAGAACACTTAAAAAATTCTATACGGATTTAATTTACCTTAATCCAATTAGCAATGCTCGATTTCCTTTGCTTGATTGAAAAACGCAGTAACAATTTCTTCTATTAATTATTTTCGCCTCTCTTCCTCTCTTTGAAATTGTAATATTACAAATGAATTCGTTTGTGATTTGAATTCGATGTGTACCTGCGTTTTTCAAATTAATGTTTACAAACCTTTTTTTACAATTAATGTTTACCAACCTTTAATTTAATTTCATTCAATTTTTTTGGAAAGAGCTTATTTTCGAGAGAGAGGGAGAGGAGAGAAGAGCATTCAATTCATTCTTTAATTTTTGGCAGACCTTATTTTTCGGCAGAGAGAGAGACGAGAATGAATTGAATGCTCTTTTTTGGCAGACCTTATTTTTCGGGCAGAGAGAGAGAGAGAGAGAGAGAGAGAGAGAGAGAGGATATTTATTATTTTAAATGGTGGGCCCAGGGATAGTTATGTCTTTTTAAACCAAAATGGCTATAAAACTCATGTTTTTATGAGTGTGGATATAAAACTTATCCCACTATCTTTTTTTGGTTATTTATAAATTTTCCCCTTTATAAATACTATTTCAGATACTTGCTACACACGTGTAAGTTAAGAATTTCAATGATATATATAACAATTTCAACATATTTGTAGTTTTAACCAGATTTTAAAAAAAAATCAGTTATAATGCATATTTTTTATTTATAACGATTCCATAGTCCCAATTTTTTTTAATGTATTTGAAACGTCGTATTGGAATTAGAAGTAAGATTGATTTTTCTGGTATACTAAAAAGAATGAGGCATGTAAATATTTGGGTTTTCTACGGGAATTTGACATAGTTATATATATTGTCCATATAATTTATTTTTGTAATTAAAGAAAATATGTTCTAGACTTGAAATATAGGGGGTAAGATCCAAATAGATAAATAATGTTTTCCAATAAAACCATTATTGAACACATAATATATATGTATATGACAACCCATTTTTAAAAATTAGAGCTTTAGAATCATTTTCAGTCTTTTGATAATAAAGATTTATGGTGAATGTATTACTTTATTGGATGAATTCATCACTTATATTCGAATTTAATGAGTGATGAAAATTATTCATATACTTTTTAGTGTAGTAACTTTTGTGACGAATTAGTGACCTTATATGTTCGGTGCAGTTGCTCTCAGTTCTCACGAAAAATGGAATATATATATATATATATAGGGGTTAGTTATAGAGAAAAATCCCCTCAAATAAGAACTAAGAACCAATAACCACCGTTAGATTGAATAAGATCGGACGACTTATGATTATCTAATAAAAAAATAGTTTAATCCCTAAATTTATGTTATTTGAGTATATCATATTCAATTCTTTGTTGTTCGTGGAATTCATGTTGTTGTGCATGTAATCGTAGTTTTTGTGCATACTATCACTTTCCAATTAATTGTTATGTTCATGAAATTCATGTTGTTGTGCATATAACAGTAGTTCTTGTGCATATGAAAATAATTACGTAAATGAATATATAAAATTCCTTAATTATATGGTTAAACGATTATCATTAAAATTTGAGGATAATAAACGATTTATAATTAATCTTGATCGTTAGATTATAACAAATGGATGGACAGTATTAGTTCTTAGTTCTCAAAAAAGTTGGAGTTCTCATTTGATCCACTCCATATATATATGTAAGAGGGTTAACGTGAGAACCATTTTTATCGTGAGAACCAAAAAATGATGAATTAACAGTGAAAGTTGATGAATCCGCATGAAAAGTTACTGAATAAAAAAAATAAAATTTTTTTCTCTCATGGGATTCGAACCCGGGTTAAAAATTCCGAATTTTTGAATTCAGTAACTTTTTCAACAGATTCATCAACTTTTATACCCAATTCATTTGGTTCTTAGTTTTTAGGATAAAAATGGTTCTCATTTGAACACACATATATATATATATATATATATAGGAGATGGATCGGTAGGAATAGATAATTTGGTAGGAAATAGGAATGAATCGGACCTTTGATTTGCTATATCAATGGTTGAGATTTAATTTTACATGTGTCTTCTGGTTTTGTGTTTTGTGTGCTACACGGATTATTGTGCAACACTATAACTTCTTTCTTCTGTTACTGATGAAAGATGTGCTAAACTAATATATTTAGATATGTGCTAGAATGGATGAAATATGTGCTAAACTTTCATGCAATACATTAATTACGATTGCACACAATATGAAAGATATGCTACTATTCGCTTTCGTGCATTAATGAGTTTTCACCATAACCAACCCCATATATATATATATATATATAGGGTATGTTATATTGAAAGCTCCTTAGTGTAGAAAATAGGAATGGTAACACATCTTTCATAATTGTGAAGACAATCGTAATTACTATATTATACATATTAGTTTAGACATATTTTCATCCCTTCGAAGCACATATGTTAAATATATTAGTTTAAGACATCTTTCATCGCAACATAATACAAGAAGAGTTCTAGATCGCACAAGAATCCGCAGAAGACACAAAACACAAACTCAGAAGACAACTGAAATTAAATCTCAATAATTGATACATCAAATCAAAGGTCCAGATTTATTCTCATTTACTACCAAATTATTTTTTTCCTACCTAAACCATCTCAATATATATATATATATATATGTGTGTGTGTGTGTGTGTGTGTGTGTGTGTTGATGATCAAATGAAAGAGAATTAAAGATTTATCCCCATAAATTTAGCTTAATTGATTAAAAATTAGTAAATATAAGACAATGATTAATGATTGAATTGTAGCGTCGCAATATTGTGAAAAATTCCAAGGAAAAGCTTCCCCTTATACAAGAGAATTCGAGATTCGAACGAGCATGATTCTGAATTTAATTTAATTCTTGGGAATTGGGCTCCTCCCTTCATCGTTTCATATATTTAGGTATAAAAGATAATTTTGGAGAAAGGGTTAGATTTTCCATTGGAGGTAAAAGTTAGATATACAGAAGATTCAAAGAAAGCAATGATATTATTTTGGAATTATTATCTTCTGTCAGTATCATATAATATGCTAGAGAGACATATATCCAAGTAGAGAGAGAAGTGAAATGAAAGAGGACAAGATGAAAAATTGGCACATTCTACGTTGGTAAAATAAAAAATTCCTGGAAATTGTCTGAACATGGTGAACTTTCATTTTCGATGGCTTCTATTCCCTTCACCAATCGTTCATCACAGCGCAAGGACCATAATCATAAGAATTGCAGCTCACTGTGTCTGCGTTATCATCTCAATTAATTTTATGTAGATTAATTTGGGAAAATTAAATAAAGAAAACTTCAGATGAGAATGGTATTATAGAGTTTGTAAATTGTAATCAAATATCTTATATGGCTATATTTGGTTTTATTTTCACAGTGTTTTGAGTATAGCTTATAAAGTACATTAACTTTTGTGAATTGAATGATTCATATCGTAGAATTATTGGTATGTAAACTAAAATATTTAGTTGCCTAACTTTTTATACATTTGGGGGGACTCATTTTGAATGTATGCTTGAATGGAGAGCTGAATAGTTCTTTAGTTATGAAGAAATTTATATTTATGTAGTGCATCATAGACAAGTGAGCTGCAATTCACTGTGTATGAAATAAGGAACTATAATAAGATTATTTTGGTAAATTCATGATTGTTTATAAGTTTATGAAAAAATAAGTTAGGGTTGACCAACTTATTTTTAGGGGGCTTATAAGTTGTTGGAGCTTATTTTACTAAACATTTTGTAATAGCTTATAAGCTCCTAAACATCTTATAAGCTGTTTTAAAGAGCTTATAAGCTCAGCCAAACACCCTCTTAAGCTTACTATTAATCTGCACCCGGTCACTAGTAAATCGTAATCAATGGAAGTGGGGGCTAGGTGAAAACTACCGCTCTGTCCATTATTATTGTGGTTGAGAAATTGTTGGTGTGTGTTTTGAGAGGTCTTTAACATCTCCACACATTTAGGATAAAATGATAACTTTCTTATTGGGTGAAAAGCTAAAAATATTGATTTCGTCTATGGATCATAGATTTTAGTGAAGAAAAAGAAATAGGACAAGTAGCAAAGATAAAATGGATGAGTTGATATCTTGTTTTCATAATCAAACTTAAGGTTCAAACATAGGTTAAAAAGGAAATCTTTTTGCATCCATCACTTACTCCTTTTGTGGATGCACAAGAATTAGAAGTGAAATGTAAGAATGTGATGGCTTGTTGAATTACATTTTCTTGATTTGGTTTGGTAAATTATGAGATATGGCCTCCTAGTTTTGCCTTTTACATCATCTTCTTTAGGTCATTATCAAATCTCTATCATAGTTTGTTGGATCAATAGCAATTTTATGAATAAATTGTATACAAAAAGTGCTCTTAAATGAGATAATTAATATCTCATGTCATCCATTTTAGAGCATATTCTTCTCACTATATAGATTATTAATGCTAGGCGATATCCTGATCTTATACTAATTAAATATTCGAAACAGAATACTCTTTTTTTGTATATAAATGCTAGATATTGTTGTCTTCTAATAGTGTGATAGAATAAGATATAGTAAATATACCACAAAAGTTACTTTGCAAAATGAGGAATCACTCCGATACACCCATATAATTTATTGAAACCACAATTCAATCTGCAACTAACTCCAGTATATATATTTTTTCTTTCGAAAATAACAAATAAAAAAGCGAAAAAAAGAAACACTTAATTATTATTTAGTAGCCCTAGCCTCCCTCCTTATTGTAAATTCTGCCAACTCTACTCGAGTACCGCAATTATCTAATACCGCTATTTTGTAATGTGACTTGCCGAGTTTATCCTTAGTTACTTCTTAAATTGATTATTAGATAAAGGCTAGAAATATATTTTTATTACCGTAAAATGGTCTAACAAAATCATACATACATATGTTACACATAAGTTACATTTGATGAAAATGGGGATTTTCTTTTCCCCAGCATGTTACTGTAAGTAAGGGACTTTTTAGACTTATTTATTAAAAATTAGATTTTTTGTACCCCATATTTTGTTAAACACAACTGGTATTTGATATTTTATTCCAAAACATTTTTGACGTGTACAAATATTGAGTAATTCTTGTTGGACTTTTGCCTCTTAGCCTTACCCCTTAATAAAAAAAAGAGGCTTAAGTTATGATTCATCAACATGTTATTAATTCGGATTTTTCAAATGTGATTTGTCTCTTCAATAGAATTTGCATGATTTTACACATGAGTGGTATATCTAGGGGACTCTAGAATATTGATTGCGTATTTCTCTCATTGTAGAAAGAAAGAAAGAAAAAAAAGGATATCCTCTTTTCATTTATGAAACGAATAAGTTGAGTCATACATTATCAAATTTCAGCTAATAGATATGTAATAGTCTATATATCTAGATGTGTATATTGTTACATTATGTCAACAGTATTCCGACCTTAAAAGGGTCATATTTGGACTGTTAAGTGGAGTTTCTTCAAATTGGATCCACTCCAAGCTAAGGCGGAAAAAAAAATTAGGAGGTGTTTGGTATGATGCAATGGAGGAAGGACTCGAATGGTCATTCCCATCTTCATTCTTGTCTTTTGTGTAGGGCTGTTAAACGGTTCGGTTTCGGTTAACCGAATCGAATTTCTCCAAAAAAGTGAAACCGAAACCGAACCGTTTTAAATTTTCGGTTAACGGAAAACCGATCGGTTCCGACGGTTTGATTTTCGGTTAACCGAAAAACCGAATTAAAATTAATTAATAATAAAAATAAATAAAATAATAATTAAAAAAGTGAAATTTATTATAAATAAATAAAATATTTAACAAATAATTAAAATAATTAATAAAGTAATAATTAAAAATTGATTTTCAGAATTTTTAATTAATTAATTAATAATTAAAAATAAAAAACGGTTTTTCGATTCCGAACCGTTCGGTTATCGGTTAACCAATAACCAAATTTTTTTTCAACTCTTGAACCGAAACCGAACCGATAACCGAATTTGTCGGTTTCGGTTCGATTCCGGTTCTAACCGAAAACCGAAAATCGTTTAGACACCCCTACTTTTGTGTGGTACTCCTTTCATCCATAATAAGTGTATTACTTGTAAACGACATAGATTTTAATAAATTTATTGGTGGGTGTTATTTGAATGAAGAAAATGTCACACCTTGTATTATGATGTGAGTGATAGGAATGATATTTGGTAAATAATGAGTGATTGTGAGGTTGAATAATAAGAAATAATATCATAAAAAGGAAAGTGATACATTTTTTGTGAATAACGAATAAGATAATTATGATACACTTATCATACACGTAATGAGGGAGTACAACTTTTACTTAAGAATCATCATTCCTATTAAATTAGACATGATCATTCCTTCCTCAACCCATGATATTAACTATTACATTGTATTAAGAGTTTTTTTGGGAGAAATCTCATGCTATATCTAAATTTTCACCGTGGAGATAATTTGCAATACGTGTCTTAGATAATAACTTTTCAGACTTTATGCGTTATGTTAGCATATAAGAAATTTGACTCGTAATTGTTGGCAGAAATCAGACCTCCATCCAATAGCACCAATCATGGTCAAGAATTCTTAACTTTTTTATTCAAGTTAGATACTTGTGCAATTTGAATCTCCTAGCAACTTTCTAGAAAATAATGAAATAAATAATGGGACACCAAAAATTATGAAACAGAAAAAATTCGAAATGGTTAGTATTTAGTATTGCTCTGTCTCTGGTGTGGGCCATGGGATGGGGAAGTTTGATTTTGGGCTTTTCTGAAAACTTGATTCAACCCATCACATGGAGGAGGTGGCCTCCACATGCTTGACTTAAATTCTTTCAAGTCCAAATCCACTCCCCATCACTATGGGCTCCACGCTTGTCTTTCATTCTCATATTCTAGTATTGTACCATCATACTGGCAATTATATAACACAAAAATTTATGTACATTCGTTCGTATAGTGTGAACAGATAAAATTATTATTTATTGTTAAAAAAAATATCATTTATATTAAAAAATATATTATTTATGTTTTATCCTGTAATTTTAAAAAATATCATTTATACTGAAAAAAATATCAAAGTCCGCATATATAGATAGATATACAAGATATCACACCTCATTATATACCAGATTAGATATGTATTGTACTAATAACTAGATATATTACGTTTTTAATACACAAGAAAAATTAAGAGGGTTAAATTAGTAATATTATTTTTATGGGATTTGATTTTTTTCCTTTTTTTTTTTGGATTTCATATCATAGATAGATATTATTATTCTTTTAAATTTTTATCTTCTTTTTTCGTAATTAGTTCGTTGCACTGGTAATGTAACTTCTTTGTTTTGTCAATTGATTCCGTTGCACTGGTAATGTAATATTAATTCATCGTTTAATTTTGTTAGTATCTACAACAATAAAGTTATACAAAGTAAATGTTAAGCTTGTGTTACATAACGTTTTTATTTGTGCTATAAATATGTTTCGTAAAATAATACTAATTTTTTTTGCAACAGATTGATGCAATGTTAGTTACAATATATGCTACATATTACACAACTTGTGCAACACAAATAAGTGTCATATTACGGTAGGTGAAAAATTTATAGAGAGAATATTTTTTATACCATATTTACCCTCAACCGATTTTAGATGAATAGAAGGGTGATGATGTCATCAATTTTGTTTAAAATGAAACATGAAATCTGGAACGTTAGTTAATGATTATGATTTTTCTTATTTCCACCCCTATATATATATATATATATATATATATATATATATATATATATGTCTTTTTAGATGTTAAAATATTATCTTTTTCATTAGGTAAATGTCATTTCAAGTTATAGGTAGAATAGTCAAGAAGATGTATATGTTTTGCCTACATATTTTTGCCTATAAATAGGCAATCCTTCCATTGTAAAAATCCATCCGAGAAATCTTCCATGCAATAAACCTTTCAGCTTTCTAAAAACAAAGACATGTGTTGTTAAATTTTCAGCTTTCTTACTATTTTACCGATCATAAATTCTATACCAATCCTTAGAACTACATAATATATCCCATTCCATAAAATAAAAATAAATAAATAAAATAAATAAAACTGTACAATCTCTTTAGGAGGAGAAGGCCCCGCCTCTACTCTTCACGTATTAGAGTTCCGTGTGAGCTCTTTAGGTATTATCTCTTTCTTTTCTTTATCTTTGTGGTTTAATTTGTAACCCGAAAAAACACACCCTAACCCTTTATGGGGTGGTTCTGGTGAGAATGCCAAGTGTAAGAAATAAGAATATATCACATCCATACATCTAACCATTATCAACGGTCCAAATTAAAGAGAATTTAGTTAATCATTTCAAATTTTATTTTATTCAATAATTTGAATAAAGCTAAATTTGGTATAAAAAAAATTATTTTCTCTGCCACTATAGATGTAAATCTCGTCACTTCCAGATAATCTCGTCACTTATCGAAAAGTAGGGATTTTACAATCTGTTCAATATAATGTTGTACAAACTAGTCATTCTATAGCATATATTTAATAAATATGTGGCACACATTACACATCAGTATAATTTATTGTTACACTATCTATACCAATATATATATATATATATATATATATGGGAGGGTTAACGTAAAAACCATTTTTATCGTGAGAACTAGAGCCGGTAAAATTGGCCCGGCCCGATGGGTCGGCCCGGGGTACCCGAAATTGAGATTGGGTTGGGCTCGTGAAAATAGTGACCCGAAAAAAATCGGATCTAAAAAGCCCGTCCACATAGCCCATCGGGCTAACCGTGCTTTGGGGCTAAAAAGCCCGGGGTTAACGGGCCCAAAAAGTCCGCCCACATATTTACGTTGAAATTGATGTTAGACTTGTTAGTAGACTTAATTTATTTTATTTACTTTGGAATTGATGTTATTAGACGTAATTTATCATATTTACTTTGAAATTGATGTTAGTAGATTTAATTTATTTATTATTATCATATTTTTTTAAATTAAAAATAATATTTTATTAAATTAAATATTGGGTGGGTTTTGCCCGATGGCCCAGATGGGACTGGGCTGGGCTACCATATTTTTAGCCCGATATTATTTCGGGCCGGGCCAGCCCGACCCACCCCTTTTGCCAGCTCTAGTGAGAACCAAAAAATGATGAATTTTGTGTGAAACTTGATGAATCCGTTGGGAAAATTACTGAATAAAAAAAAAAATCGCCTCTCATTGGATTCGAACCCTGGGTGAAAATTTTTAATTTTTGGATTCAGTAACTTTCCCAGCGGATTCATTAACTTTCATAGCAAATTCATTTTGTTCGTAAATAATTTTCGTAGATCTTAATTCTCGCGTTAAAATTGATTCTTATTTGAACATTCACTCTATATAGATATTGATTTGGTAAGCCCTATGTATGCTCCAAATTATTGGTATGTTGTACAGGGTATGAAATGGTGTATCTTTTGTTATACATTTCTCGTTTTGACATATTAAATCATGGCTAATAAATGTGCAAAAGAGCCACCAACTTAATTTATCATTTATGTATCTAACCAATATTTTTGGTTATTTGAGGGCGAGTGGACCACGCAGCTGTACCACACAACATTTTGTTATGATGGTTGTCTCATTGATGCATAAATATATATTGACTTTAAGATGGTCTGATGTATGTGTGTACGGATAATGATATTCTTTTCAGTATAAATGATTCTTTTTTTAATATAAATGATACTTTCGAATTATAATGTAAAAAATAAATAATATTTTTTTTCAATGTAAATTATATTTTTATTAAAAATAAATGATACTTTTATCCATCCACGCCGTGTGGATGGATGTACTGAAGTTTTTTTGATTGATTTTTACCTCAAAAAAAAGTTATATTGAATTTTACAAGGTCCATGCCTACAAACGTTCCGGGATTGGCATTATCTTTAATTTATTACTCTTACGTGTATTTCATGACTTGGTATTGGTTTATGTATGAAAAAATTAGAATATATTTGGATGATATTTTGAAAATTAAAAATTATATGATTGGGATTGAGCATATATTGATTAATTGAAATAATTTTTATTTAAGTTGTGACTCATTTTGAGTTCGTGATTAGAAACAGAGAATAACAGAAGTCCCAAAAATTATGATATATGTTTCATAATTGAAGATAAATTTTTTGAATAAGGTTCTTTTGATATATGTCTATACTATTTAAAATAGGAGTCTCCACTAAAAATATAATGGTAGACATACAAAGTCGGAATAAAACTTACCTAATTAGATTTAGGCTATAGTAACATGTGATGGGCCATCAGTAGCAGCCCATTTTTAAAGTAGGCAAATATACAGCCCACATGGCTCATATATGGGCTTTCAAGTCATAGATCCTAATAAGTTGGTTGTGAGCCACAGATTTTATGTGCGGCACTAATATCCTCTTCCTATAAATCTTTCTATCTATTTCTGTATTTTACATATTTTAAAAACATAAAAGTTCTAAAAGTTGTTATTAACAAATTTTCAATCAATTCTTTCGAGAACGTCCAAACAATGAAAACCTTTTTGTTAACAGTGAGATCTATGGTTCAAACCCTACCCTCCATTTCCCAAGAAAAAAAAATTCCAATCAAATGCACTTATAGAACTTAGAAAGTAATATCATTATCTCATTACATAAATATCTTATTTATAATATATAATATTATTCTACTAATTATGCATAAATACATATATAGTGTGAGAGGAGGACACAAATGATATGTTGTTCACATTACATGAGCACCGTTCACGTTTAGGTCACATTACGAATTTGTTTTTTGTTTTATCTATTTCTTTATATCCTAATATTTCAAAAACTATATAGTATTGGCATATATATATATATATATATATATATATATATATATATATATATATATATATATAAAAGAATTGGATCAAATAAAATCAAAATATAACTAGGAACCATTTTGCATCCTTAAATCTTGAAGATCTATGGCGGATTAATCATTTTGCTGAATGAATTCGTGGTCTTGGGTTTGACTGTTGGGAAAATTCTAATTTAATTGTGTGTTTTGATTAGATCTCAAAATCTGATGATTATTGTCATGCTGATGTAACATAGTGCAACTCACATATTAGTGAGCTAGTCTTTTTGCTTACAAGTATCAACAAAAGAAATTATCAATTTGGACAGGCCCAAGACTGAAGGAGTTCAAGCATTACTGAAGTCAATCGTACTGAAAGAAGTTTCAGTACCAGTGCAACTAAAAGTCGGAAGACTGGAGACTAGAGAATGAAGACTCAGTACTGCTGAAAACAAAGAATTCGAAAATATTACTAAATGTCATACTAGCAGATGAGAAGTCGAAGTTGTTGATAACTACTTCAAAGCTAAAGCGTCATACTGACTCAGGGACACCAAAATGATAAAAAATAAAGTCCAACCTGCTGATAAAACTCGGAGCAGACTCTACTTATATGACCTGAATTCAACGTACTAAAAGAACACAGACTGAACTCAACTGAAGAAACATGCCTTTAAATAGAGTTTTTCGTGTATTTTTCACACACACTTCATTCTACACCTCACACCTACGAACCCTAGCTATTTTTCTCTCATTTTTAAACTTGGTTTTGGATTGATTTCACTTCATCTACACTTGTAACAACATTAGTTTACGGATTCATCATTGAAATTAGTAAGAATTTTTTCTCTTTCTCGTCAGTTTTTGGGATGAAGGATTTTTATCAATTGATGTGTATGATTTGGGGGACTATGTTGAGGAACTAATTCCACATCTAGGATTAGGGAGAATAGAATCATGTATTGATGAATTACGTATCATGTTGAGCATATTTATCCGATTGAATTTGTTTTGCTTGCAATTGAACAACTTGATCATTTGTTTGATTAAATTAAATATTGATTGAGGCCGAGAGACTATTCAATACTAGATTTATGATTTCATCAGAGTGAATCTTACAGGAACGAGTGATTCATTTTCGGGATTGATTAATTGAACACTTGTCCATGAGCGAGAGCTTAGGTTAAATTTTGATTGATAGAATTGTTTAATTCTTGATACGCGTAATGATATATGATTAATTGATATAAGGAGAGAACCCCGAAGCCCTAGTCCTTTAATCCAATCGAATTATTTGATTTTTTCTGTGCGTTCATATTTTCTTATTTTACTTGTTTTATTTTCGGTTTTCAAGTTCTGTGACAAAACCCCCAATTATGTTAGGACATTAGAATTTCCTTTTCTATTTTTTTTTCACGAAATATAAGCTATGATAGTCTTCCTCGAGAGTTACGATTTTGGTCGACTTTACCACACTATATTAGCCTCGTATTATTGCGAGTACCCAGAGGTGTAATTTAGGTTGAATAGAAAGCAAGCCGGTAGATCACACCAAGTATCGAGGAATCATTAGATTGATGCACTACCTTCCTACCAGTAGACCAGACATATCTTATGCAGTAGAAGTACGTGTAAGATATCAAGCTAATCTAAAAGAAGCGCTCACTTCAAAGCAACAAAGAGGATACTGAGATATCTCAAAGCCACACCTAACATGGGTTTGTGGTATCCCGCTGATGATAATTTCGAGCTTTCAGGTTACTCTGGCTCTGGTTTTGCAGGTTATACAAAAAATCGACTTAAGGATGTGTCAATTTCTTGGAAGTATTTCTTGATTATCCAAGAAACAGACACCAATTGCCACGTCCACAACTGAAACTGAATATATGGTTGTCGAGAGCTGATGTTTTCAAATACTCTGGCTGAAGCAACAACTGAGAGATTATGAAATCACGACGAGTGAAGTACACATCTACTGCGACAGCTCCAGCGCCATAGCAATCACCCTCAATCCAATCATACATACCAGATGCAAGCACGTCGAGGTCAAACATCATTTCATTCATGATCAAGTCGCAACGTGATGATATTCTTACAAAACCGCTTGCTAAAGATAGATTCAACATACTGTGCGGAAAGCTAAGACTGTTGAACCCAAAGGAGTGAGAAGTTGATGATAGAAAAAACTGATCAAGGACAACAAACTAATTCCAAGAGGAATTCATGCTGATAAGTCCAACTGATAGACATTAGCCGATCAACCATCAACATTACTGATTCAAGGTGGAATCCATAATGATAGGTAAAACCGATAAGTTAAACTAATAGGTCAAAATGACATATCGAACTGACGAACTCAAACTAAAGAATGATACTAACTATCATCAGTATCAGTACAAACTAGAATGTCAGCACTAACGACTAGAATGACGAGGTATCAGCTGGTTACAGTGTCCTGTTAACCAGTAAGTATACCAACCTTCCCTACTGATAATGTCGAACTGATGATCATACTAAAATCGATGTTTAACTGATGCATTAAATACTTGGAATTTGCTTCGATTCATTTATGTCTAATGATTTGAATTAATTTCTCTAGAAGTTATATCATATGTGCACATGATATCATCCTCGTATTTAATGCCATGTCAGAAAAAGGCAGTCAAAAGTGAAAAAGTTAATACATTTTTACCATATGAGAGCGCGTAGAAGGTTAAACATTGATTCATCAAACAACGTGGGCGTGGACGACAACATTTGCAGGCTTATTTAAATATTTTCCATAAATGATCATCGTTTTCACACGATCATATCTTTGAAACCATCATTTTTGTGCATTTAAATTATCTTCAAGTCTGTATTCTTCAAAATCTCTACATATTTCATAAAATGGCACCAAACTACAGAAAAAGAAAGTTCCACTCACTGAACCTCAAGTAAATCATGACCTAACCATTTCTTTTTCTAAAACCACAAATGAGGATGCCCTTGAGATCCTCAACATCTACAGGAACCAGGGTGGAAGTACTTTTTTGAATCACCAACCCCAATTTTATATTGACGAACAAGTAGTAGAGTTTCTACTCTACTCTCCACCAAAACAAGGCCTCCAACAAGCTCGTGGACACCGTCACTATGGAAATAAGAGGAGAGCCCACTTCCACCTACCATCATTGGCTACCATCATCTAGATTTTCCAGATGATATTCAAACTACCCTTTAGAGGCGAGCTCCTCTACACAGAGCTTGATCATTTTTTTTGTAGAGGACGTGATGAGAATGATTATGGAAGAAGGCACGCCCTCCACTCCCACGCTGAAGAGAGCTTGGTTCCTGCCCAAGTTCAAGTTGATGATAAGCATCCCCCACCGATGTTATTTTAGGTTACTTGGATCTTTCGGCTAAGTATCGGCTAACCAGCAAATGCTGCTGGCTTGTGTGGCCTCATACAGAGATATCAACTGGGAGAGATCCTTCATATCCCACTTGCTAGAAGATCAGCAGGTCTTTTTGAGGGAAAACAAGATAAAGCTTGGAGGAAAGATGTCCTTCATTATCTTGGAAGCGCTGAAATGACAGAAGGTCGTATGGTACAACTATACGTACGTATCGATAAAAGACTGGATGCTGCGGTAAGGTGATCTGGCGCTGCATCACATGGGATTGAAGATCCCAGTCAACAAAGTTAGGGATGAGTATTTGGTTATTCGATCGATTTCGGACGAAAAAATAACCGAACCAAACCGAATTTTATTCGGTAACCAAACCAAAATAACCGAAATATATTTTGGTTATTTCGGTTAAATCGAATTTTTAACAAAAAAAATATTTTTCAAATAAATAAATAAATAATATTATATATTGATATACTATATATAAAAATACATTTAATATGTTATACATATATAATATTATGCAAAAAAATAATTAATAGTATTATATAATAAATAAATAATATTATATTTTACAAATATTATATATTGATATAACAGTGAGAACGAGAGAAATGAATAGGATTAAGGATATTGATATATTAAAATTATAATTCTAAATAAATAAATAAATAATATTATACACACACACACACACATATATATATTGTAACAGCTCTCTAATCCTAACAACGGATTATCAAGGACTATTACTTGGAACAGTAATTAAGAGACATAATAGACCAATGATCATAGAATTGTGAGACATAATTCAAACAAACTTTAGAACTTCAAACCATTTGAGATAAGCACACATAATTTACATGTGAAACTAGACCAACAGATCTTTAACAAAAGAGGTTCAACTGATCTGAATGTATTTAACAGACGACTTCAAAACATAACATATTTTGCAACGGAAAACATGTGAATAGACATATGACGATGTGTAGACAAGGTTCAATCATAATAGCAACAAAAGGTTCCGACTGCTCAACACTTCTCCATCCCATCTTCAGCAACCTGCACATTTAAAAACAAACATGCATGGCTGAGTACAAGAATGCACTCAGTGAACTCATGCCAAAACATTTTATAACTTTAAATTACACTGCCCCATCAAGTAAGACACAAGGGTTTTATTTGAAAGGTCTTGTGCTTACTAAATCATTTCATAAATATTCGTCTGGCCAGACATATTTCCTTTGTATGTATGATCCATATCCCTTACTTTTATCTTAACATCATTAATACCGTCGTAGAAGTAGGCCTCCTTCTACGCCGTTGTGACCGGCCGAGAATTGTCCTTTCAGCACACAGTCACCCTTAAGTGTACACATTAACCCTAGCCAGGTATAATCCTTCCGGCATAGGATCCGATAACGATTTCATTCATAAGTTGGTAGCGAACCAACACATTCATCAACATTCATGGATAGGATACATACATAAAAACATAAACATTTGGGCAGGTAATTAAATAAAACATTTCATAATCATTTCTTGGAATGAAGCATCGTAAATAAATCATTTGATAAACATTTTATCTTTAGTGAGTAAAGTAAACCCACCTGGTACGTATGCTTTCTAAATAGTCTTCCCTTAACGTCAGCAACCGAATCACGTCCCACCTTTACGTAAGAAACTAATTTAGTACGTCGGTCACGTTTTTCGAGAACATCAAAGTTCAATAAACTTTGATAACCTTCTAAAATAATACTTTACCCTTTTTAACCAACTTAGTACGTCTTTTCATCGGACATCATAATTTACAACATTTCGTAGACGTAATATGACTTATGACCTTATATTGAACATCTAGGTCAAATGTCAAAATTATACTTAACGTCTTTTGATAAAATGATTTCAATTATGAAATCGTCTCTTTATAAAAGAGATATTCTTATATTTCTAATAAATTTTACACGTATTAGTTATTTATTCAACGTATACAACATTCCTTTTAGACGTATAACATAACATTGGTCATATATTAACGTATTTCATACGTTTTGACTAAAGTCAACAAATTTGACTTTTAATAACATATAAATTTCGAAAATTTCCATATATGTTCCATAAATCGATTTTCAATCGATTTCTAATTACAATATCATGCATTTTGATTTTTCACGTTAATCAACAATTATTCTTGATTTTATTCTCAAGTATGACCTAACTTACACATTATATATTATTTTTCACACATTATGTCACATAACATAATGTTTTGACATAAACATAATATTTCTTATTTTAAAAAATCACATAAATTCATAACATGTCTAAAATATATTTTTAGAACATAAAATGTGATAATGTAATTTTAAAACTTTTAAACCTCATAATAGAAGGTTTCGGCCTTAATGAAATAATTCAAATAACTTTTCCAAAAATTCTTATAAATTCACATAACATACTATATTATCATGAAATCAATAATATGTAATAACATTTATCATATAAAAATTGTACATCACCTAATTCTTCAATAATCTTTTCGGCAATTTCAATATATATACTAAACATTTTTCAAAAATTCCAATTAAATCACATAACACATAATCAACACCATATATTATCACTCTAACATAATTTTCATCAATTACCAATCATACATTAATATACACTAGAGCAATATTTTCGAAAATTTGGACTTAGGTACAACTATTTTTTTTAATTCCAATAAATTCATACAACACTATATTATGAATCTACATCATCAATATGCTATAATATCATTCAAACATGAATCATATATCAACATAATATTTTTCTATAATTTTCGGTAATTATGAAAGTATAAGCTAAAGTTTTCCAAAAATTCTACATAAAATCATATAAGCATATTTAATACCATAGAACATTATTTCATGCTCAAATCAACAATTAAAAATCATTCTCAACAACATATATATGGACACCATGAACTTTCGGTCCTCTCACAAACTTTTCATACATGCATAACTTTGTACTAAATTCATAATATAAGCTCTTAAACAATATATAAACATATTTAGTGAACAACTAACATCATAGCATATTTCTTAAAATTTTCGACAATATGAACATATGAACATAACATGAGATTTAATGGATAGATTTCAAAAATTTAAACATGTATAGAAAGCTTAAGAAATTCCTAACCTTTTAATCGGTTTCGATTTTTGAAGACGAACGTTTTTCACTCAAGGATTGAAGAAGAAAATGAAAAACCCTCTTCTCTTTTCTCTCAAGAACTCACGGTATTAGGTAGAAAATGGAGAAGATAAAAGTGATCTTATCACTTAATAAGGCTAACCTCCCACTTGTGCAAAAATATCTAATATAAGTTGTAAATAATTTCTAATTTGCCATGTAAATTTTCGGTCACTTGTTATTACAAGATACAAAATTTAATTAACACATGATACTCTCTTATGTCACCCCTTAACACCTAATAAAGATAATTTCCACTTGTTGTTCCAAATTTCAAGAATAATTCACATAAAATCATAGAAATTTTGTACATAAAATCCTCAATATTTTCGATCCACTTGAATTCAAATAAGACAAAATTTTAATTGATCACATACACTTTATTATGTCATACTTTATCACTTAATTAATGCATATGTCTCACTTTTAATAATTTGTACAATTTATTCCTTATTACAAATTATTATCGGCTATATACATATAAATATACCACACTTGTTTATTTTAATAATTCACCTCCTTACACATCATATTATATCATATAAGAATTAATTATATGATAATTCCAAAGATCAACTTTCATTATCATGAAATAATAAAAATTAAATTCTTTGTACATATATATATAAGTTTCGGTCCTTACAATAACATAGTTAATAACATATATAAATTAAATTCTTCAATACATCATCTTATTCCATAATTAATTTATACCAAATTAATTCTCATAATTATCAAAGAATTAACAAAATCACCATTTAACACATACATATATGTGTGTCGCCTATTTCATAAATTAAATAGGAACATTTTATTTCATCTTACACTAAATTCATGAATTATATATGTCATTATCAAGTATAATATAAGGTTAATACTTTAGGGAACATCCACTTTTGAAAAGTCAAAGTTTATACAATTTGAATTTTCAACACACTACACTTGTGTAATCCTCATTATTTTCGGTCCTTATCTATAGGAATGAGACAAAATTTTATTTCACACCTAGATACACTAATTAATGTACCACAATCATAAACATCACTCATATAGTCATAGCATTAATTTTTGTACAATTTCCTTCACAAAATTTCAAGAATTTCGGCCATAATGGACAAAAGGCCATCCCACTTGCACAACTTGATATAACACCTTACATTATCCTTAAAAATATCTTAATAACATAATTATAGCAATACATTATCAATTGGATAGTAATTTAATTCATTACACTTATAAAACCCTAATTTTCGGCATTTATAGAATAATAATGATACACATTTTATTTTCTTGCTACATATAGCTAATATATAGCTATGTAATATTTTATAAGTCCTAGTTGATAATTTAGATTAGAGAAAAATATTTAGAAAAATTTTAGATCACAAAACCCTAATTTTCGAAATTGGGGTTTTCGAAAATTAGCTCAATTATTCAATCTTTATTCCTTAATTCTTTAGCATTATTTAAATGATAAATAATTCTCTTATTACATAAAATAATCATAGAAATTTAAATAATATAATTCCTCAATCGTTAGACTTAGTTTTCGAATTGTCTCTAAACGTTGACGTTTAAAACGTCTTAAAACGTTAATGATCGATTCATCTCTAAAATGTTCATAATAAAGTGACATTCACTTTATTCATTCATTTCTTTAATAAAGAACCTTAATTCTAAGCCCCGTCACTTAGACAAATATCGTATAGCTAACTATCGACATTTAATCGACGTTAGAATAATACCATTGAAGGAATAATATAATTTATATTCCTTAATTCACTAATCATTAGTGAATATGATATAGGAATTCTCGTATCAAAGATAATTGAAATTAATCTCTGATAAATTTATATTTCAATTATTGAGTCAAAACTCTAATTTACGATTTTTATTATCGTAATTAAGCTTTAAAACTTCGGGATATTACATATGTATATATGTAATTCGGTTTTCGGTTAAAAAAATTCTGAACCAATCGAAAACCAAATTACTGAATTTTAATTTGGTTTTAACCGAAATAACCGAACCAAATTTGATTTTTCGATTTGCTTCGATACGGTTATTCGATTTTTAATATTTTGCTCACCCCAAAACAAAGTGACGAAGGGGATTACCATTCATGAAGGTGTAAGGGAAAAGATGACGCAATGACCAGCCCCTGCTAGCAAAGGAAATAAGGTGGTGGAGGAGAAGACAATAGAGTCTGAAGATGAGGAAGACTCCCCAGAGCAGTCTCCACTGAAAGGAGGGATGCAAACTACTATTGAGATCGTCAGGATGCTACTCTTCTACGAGCCATAAACGCGCCAGAGCTTGAACCCTCACTAGCCCACTCACGTACCCACTCCTCAGCTCACACCACCTTATCAATCTCATCACCCTCATACCTACCAGAGCCAACTACATTTTCCCCATATGTTCCTGAACCTCCAACCCATGTTGACTCGCCATCACCCTGATAGGAAATTTTAATTTACCCATACTCCCGATGATTGATCTTGGATGTTTAATTCACCATACATTGATTATATTCCGAGCATACTCCTATATAATTAATTGCAACACATAGGAGTTTTATCGTGTTTACCTGCTCATTTCTGGCAAATTTGATCAACTGTTGACTACAACTTTAATCTTCTAGAATGTGTCCCAGTTATCTGATCTCCAATACTGAGTACTAGTATTCTATGGAGAACACTACAAAATTTTCGTCCCTTATGAAAAATAAGTGATTTTCAAAAATCACTATGAGATGAGAGTGTGATCTGATTTTCTCCTACCATGTATTTATAGTGCTCTCCTTAGAATCATAATAAGATAGGATTCTGGCAAGTCTAATAAATACAATAATTATCTTCTTCACATGAATATAATTATTGTCTAGAATAATTATCTCTTGATATATAATAATATCATATAATATATATCTATACTATACGATGTATTAAATAAATAATACATTAATAAGAATAGAATCCCATTGGGATTCTAGGGGTGGCTAAAAATTATAGTAGTAATAGACCTTGATGGGTCGGCCCATAGATCAAATACAAGGAATAAAGATGACCCTAAAATGAATTAATTATCTTATATTATGCCCATAACATAAATTAATTCATAAATATTTATTCATTCCACCAGAGAATAAATGCCGACTTACCTATTTATTCCCGGAGTTGAGGCGAGCTTGTACTTAGACTTACGAATCTCTATATTTAAGATATTGCACGTCCATTAATTATTTATAGCACTCTAACTGTTTAAAAAAATTAATCTCTTTAATTTCTTAAATAGTACCACTCAACCTTATTATTATACTTGAGCTAATACAATAAACTTTTTGAGTTCCTTAAATGGATGTCATCATCCTAAACGGATACGGTGACTCGATACAGATAACCAGCATGACGTACAAGCACTGCCACTACCCAAGATACAGAGAATATTGAGTTATCACATGCAACTCTCACCCATAATAAGTCAAAGTGATGGTCAGTAACTCATACTTACTTGAAACCTTATCGAGGTTTAAATCAATGTAAAGTCATCGAGATCTAGATTCTTCACGATGGTCAAATAGAAGAACTCATCTCACTGTGATCCATCCATACGTCAAGACGTACCAGCATAGACAAGCAACCAAGTCAAGTTACTTCTTATCTATACTGCAGCTTATACCGATAACTCGTCCTCAAGTTGTATCAGTTGTGATAATTTTTATATCTCAATCAGCTTAACTACTCATACAGACTTCTATGATCTTCTACACACTGTATGATCTAACTTCTGTATGAGATAAATGGACAACATATGCAATCAAGTAAAAAATTCAAATAGAAGATCGAAATAGTGTTAATAGGAAACATTGTATACAAGCTCAACCAATTTTCTTTCAGTATACAAATCCAACGATCTCTCACTTATACCAAAGCAAACTTTTATATAATGTGTCTCTATACTAGCTATTACATACACCATCACTTTACTTCTCACACTTATACAAAAGTTTTCTTAACTAAGTGGGGTCCATCTTGTTTAATCTAAGTCCTTAAACATGTTTGTCATAGAGTATTTACGGCAGACTCTTTATGAATGAATTAGCTAGGTTGTCTGCATTACCAATTTTCTCCATAAGCACCTCTACTCGTCGTACGATTTCTCGTATGATGTGGTATTTTCTCTCTATGTGCTTCATCCTCTTATGGGTCCGTGGTTTCTTCGAGTTTTCTACTGCAACAGAGTTATCGCAAAATATTGTGATACTCTTCGACAAACGAGGTATGATACCTAGATCCAAGAGTTAGTTCTTGAGCCATAACACCTCCTTAGCAGCCTCTGATGCGGCCACTTATTTGGTCTCCATGGTGGAGTCTGCAATACACCGCATATTTGTACTCCGCCAAGATATGGTATCACCTCCCAAGGTGAACACATAACCCGAGTTAGACTTCTTCTCCTCACGATCAGCTTGAAAATCCGAGTCGGAATAACCCAAAGGCATCAAACTTTCTACCTGGTAAACTAGTCTATAATCTCGAGTCATTTTTAGGTACTTGAGTATATGCTTTACTGCAGTTCAATGAGCTTGTCCAGGGTTAGACTGATATCTTACGACTATGCCTACCGCATAGCAGATATATCGGCCTCATGCATAGCAGCGCATACATGAGACTTCCTACGGACGAAAAAGTAGGGAACATGTCTCATTTCCTCTATCTTATTTGCAGTCTACAGGGACTTCTCATTAGATAAAGGAATGCCATGTCTAAAGGGTATCAATCCATTCTTACCGTTTGGATTCTAAAATGAGTAATCATAGTATCAATGCTTTTCGTTGCAAAATACTTGATTATATGTTCATTACAGTTATCGGTTCAGCTTTTAGTTAAGCAAGTACAACCATTTTCTATCATTTCTCCTAATTCTCCATCTTTGATCATAATTTCTCGGTTTAGCTATCCTTAGCAAAGACAGGTCATAATAGAATTGAAGAGAATTCGATAGGATTGAAGTACATCTCAGTAGGAATCCGTAGGCACAAATGGATCGTAATTCGGAGTTCATATGAGAGAGAACGATTCAAAATAAGAAAGTCGCACGGTTTGCCAAGAACCGTGGAGATGATTTTTGAATTTTCATAATATTTGGGATTTTCTTTATTTTTTTATATTTTGATTCATAGTTGGATCCAATTAACTTGACCCACTATTATTGATCCTATTTGATCAATTACCTTATCCAACTATAATTGATCTCTATTAGGATTCTTATACCTATCCTAATATTTTTAGGATTCAAGATGATTTATCCACCTACATCCCACATACTTGATTTTTCACCATTCAATCCTCAAGCCCTCTACACAATTCCTTAAAGTTTAGTTCTATTTATCATCGTGATCATCGAACACAAGTTTTATTTATTTATTTTTATTAAATTTATGTTTACTTTATTTCTTTTATTTTGTTTTCTTTTACTTTAATTATATCTAACTAATTTCTTAGTTGATTCTAGGGTTTGTATGACTTAACCAAAATTATGCAATTGATTATTTAATACCAATTTGTCTTTAGTTTCATGATTTGTGATTCTTGATGCTTATTCTCATATTGATATATTTGATCACTATTGATGCATGCTAGTTACTTAGTTAAATACTTAGCGGGTTTAATTGAGTAATCGAATTTAAGAATACACAATATGATTAACCTAAATACTTAGTGGGTTTAGAATTAATAGTAGGAAGAATAATCTTTATGTACCTTTTGGAGTTAATATATTTTCTTGAAACCTGGTGTATATTGAATTCATGTTAATCAATGATCACATGATTTGTCGAGAGTGAGCTTGTGGTTATTTATGTGATCTTCCATATGATTTGAATTAAAAAGTGATAATTGGATTAATTGGTTAGTTGCATGATTAGGTTGAGTCAACACATTTCCTAGGGTCAATCTTCTCTATCTATTACTAAATTTAGTTTTTCTACTTAATAACCATCATACCTCATAATCTTGTTTAGCCTAAATAATAATAAAGCGTCTGTGTTTTAATTACTCATTGTGTGCTCGAAATAATGTCTATGTGAATACGTTACTCGATTTACTAATATACTAAAATTGCATCGATTAATTGTGGTTTTTTATTGCTTGAAAATTTGTGATCAATCTATGAAATGGCTTCATACTATTATATTTTAAATTATCTTTAAAAATTATGCATTTAAGTATCTTCAAATATTTTAAAGTTTGAACTGTTCAAGAAATTGTCATAAGCCCGTAAGCAAATTTATTATAAAAACTTTGGATTTTCGTATAATTCGGTTAAGGTTTGGATTTCTTACCTTTCAAATTTTGGATTTTCTGATCGGTTCAGATTAGACAAAAATCTAAACCGAAATCCAAATGCTCAACCCTAGACCCCATGATGATATTTTAGTTTGAATTTATAAATATTACGAATATAATCTGAACTTATCTAAGTTGTTCACTTTTTAGCCCAAGTTAGAATTCTGACAACTTGAAGCTTATGTTTACTGGTGAAAACTGAGTTGGCATCTTAAGAAAATCAAAATAACATTAATATTTACTCCCCACATTACTATATGAAATGTCGTCATCTCTCTCTTAAGAACGAAAAATTGATAAACATATAGGGCAGTCGCATTTTTGTAAAGTTCTTCCCAAAATCTTAAAGTTATACTTGAAGGCCCTTTCATTCTAAAAAACTTAACCCTAATTTCACATTTGTTTTGTTGCAAAGAGTAAAAAATTGTCTAAGGGTAGAACCCAAATAAAAGATGGCGAGACAAAAAAAATCGAAATGTCCGAAGATTCCAATAACAATAGCTTGAACTCCGGATCTTCAAGAGAAATGCGAGGAGTGCCAACTTGTAAACATGATAATTGTGAGTAGGGATGTCAATGGATGAGTTTTACCTGGACCGATCTGAAACCGCTCATAGTCCATTAAATTTTAAATTAACGGTTCCAGTTCTGATTTCGATTCCATACCCGCTTAAGATCCAGACCGTTTAGACCCATAGTTTGATAGTCCGATCCTCTCCAGTTCCAATTCTGGTTTCAGAACTAAAACCGATTGATGGGATATGGCCCAACCGCTCAGGCCCACTGGCAAGCCCAAACGAGCTGGGCTTGACCTAATGACGGCCCCACACGGTTAAGCCTAAAGCTCATCGTCTAAACCCTAATCAAGACCAAGTCAAAGGCGCAAATCGTGGTCAGTTATGGAAGGAGATCGTGGTCAGTTATGGAAGGAGATCGTGATCCCACAAATCAAGGGATCCGGTACAAGATCCATAAACATGTATAAATAGAGGTTAAATCGACGATAGAAGGGTTGACAACTTATTGAATACTAGAGCTTTTTTAGATACACTCATTGTAATCCGATTATAGTGAAAGTATTGAGGATCATCACCTCCGTGGACGTAGATCTCATTCTTGATCGAACCACGTAAAAACCCTTGTGTTCTCTACTGCTTTACATAAATCTCGTCTATTTACATACACTAGATTTATCATCGATACTTATTTATTGGTTCCATCTGAGTAAAATCCGTCTATCGACAAACCTAAGTTTAAGTAAGCTTGTCAATGAGCCGATTTTACCAATACCGATCCGGAATCGCTCATAGCCCATCAAATTCTAAAGCAACGGTTTTAGTTTCAATATGGTTCTTGTTCCAGACCCGCTCAGACCCGGACCGTTTCAGATCCATAGTTTATGGTTCGGGTCCAGTCAGGATCCAATATCTAATGAGTCAATTCCAGAACCAGAATCAATATTTATTTATTGGTTATGATCTGGGTAAAATCCGTCCATTAACATCCCTAATTATGAGCTACAAATATCTAAGATGATGAAGAATCCTGGGCATCATTTTTGGTTTTGGCCCCTACGGATAAAGGTATGAATTTCATTTCTTATGCAATTATGGTTCTCAATTCGAATATTTTTTATTTGATTCATAAACAATTGATTCGTCAACTATAGTTGCAACTACACATATTGCAAACAAATATAAAAACAAATCACAAGAGATAACTACATGAACATAGTAATTGTAAGATACAAATATCTAAGATTTGGGAAAGAACACCGCAAAAAAGTGATTGCCCTAGTTGTTTAACAAATTTTTGTTCTTAAGAGAGAAAGAATAACGTTTTGTATGGTGATATGGAGAACAAAATTTTTATGTTATTTTGAATTTTTTTTAAACATGTCAATTCAGTTTTCAGTTGTATATGTAAGATTTAGGTTGTTGAATGATGGTCTCTGATAGGGTCGTAGTGGTGTATGAGGGAGATACACAAAATAAGGTGAACTAAAAACTTTTTCAGTAAGAATTGACCTTCAAGTGAGATCAGTAGATATCGGATAACTGAGATTAGTATTGAGAGTAGTAGTGCTCATCAATTCAGCAAAATAGGGTCTTATACTGAGTGTGGTCAGTTAGCAATCATATTGATTGCTTCACAGCTGATTAGTTGGACTGATAACTAACTTAGATACATAATGTGGTGATTAAGTTTTGCCTTACTGAAAACTAGCTTAAAAGACTTAGTCGAACATGAGTTTAGTCAGTATTAGTTTTTCTTCAATAGCAAAGGGATATTGATGATGGTTCAATAATATATAATTTAAAGAATAAAATTGATATGGAGCATATGGTGAGTTTTACGTGGTTCAAAGAGATCAACTCCTACATTCACGGTCTGATAAACCAGGCAATCCGCTAAATTGGGATTAACTTGCTTACGGGTGCAAGAATTCCTAACTATAGAAGTTTACCTTATATGTACCCTGACTAACTTGTCGTTCTTCCTTCGCTTAGGGGTGCAAGGAAACATGACCACTTGCTTACGGGTACAAGCAACCTGACCACTTGCTTACGAGTACAAGGAACCTAAGTACATAAGATAACCTTATCTACACCCCGACTAACTTGTTGTTCTTTCTTCTTACACTAACTCCTAGTTACAAGGTTTGAAGTAAGGGATTTGGGTATCTCCAACTTAGGAATAAACTGTTACAAGCAACAGTTTATCCAAAACTGGGCGTAAGATGTTTACAAGGAATAGCCTAGAATCTAAGGGAATATATGATGAAATCCTGAGTAAATTTGTATAACTCTTAAGGATTTTTTGATAACTTGAAAGAATTCGCTTTTTCGAGATTAGCTATTTGAGCTTCATAGCTTTGTAGATTTAAATGCACGGTGTTTTTGCCTATGAATCTCGGTTACCTTCAAAGATTGGATATCGTGGGATATTTATAGTATCGACGATGTATAGTATCATTGGAGGAACACCAATCGCATATTCCCATTGAATCCTAGTACATCGCTTTCCGTACCTACACCATTGTACAAAAGCATTCTGCAGGTCTTATACTTTGCTATGAAAAATTATGTTACATCACCAGGGCAATCATCAGTGAGGTTTTGATATCTAATCAAAACATAAATTTAAGATATAATTCCCCAACAATTAACTTGCTTACGGGTGCAAGAATACCTAAGTACAGAAGTTCACCTTACCTGTATCCGGACTAACTTGTCGTTCTTTCTTCGTTTACGGGTATAAGGATACCTAACCACTTGCTTACGGGTGCAAGAAACCTGACAACTTGCTTACATGTGCAAGGAACCTAAGTACAAAAGATAACCTTATTTGTATCCCGACTAATTTGTTGTTCTTTCTTCTTCCACTAACTCCTAGTTACATATGTTTGAAGTAAGGGGTTTAGGTATCTTCAACTTAGGAATAAACTACTACAGACAACAGTTTATCCAGTACTAGGTGTAAGATGTTTACAAAGAATAGCCTAGAATCTAAGAAAATTTATGCTGAAATCCTGAATAAATTTGTATATTTATACTCTAAGAATTTTCATAGTTTGAAAGAATTCTCTTCTACGAGATTTGCTATTTGAGCTTGATAGCTTTGTAGATTTAAATACACAACGTTTTTGCCTAGGAATCTTGGTTACCTTCAAAGGTCGGATATCGTCGGGTATTTATAAGAGAGACGATGAATAATATCATTGGAGGAACACCAATCACATCTGTTCCATTTGTCATTTGAATTCTTTCTACTGAATCCTAGTACGTCATTTTTCATGCCTACAATATCGTACAAAAGCATTATGTTGGTCTTGTACTTTGCTCTGTCATCGCAGGATTCTCTGTAGGTATGCTTTGACACGTTTGAGGTCAAACACTCATGCTTTAATTGACTTCGACTCTGTGTGTTTTCAGTAGGCACTTTTAGCTGACATCACTATTCAACAACTATTCGACTTATTTTGTTGAAATAACACTTGGTCATTTTCTTCACTTCTTGTCCGTCCAACTTCAGTAGCGCTATGTCCATAGGTCTTCAGTACCACTGCGTCCGTCTGTCTTTAGTAGCGCTGTATTCTTCTGTCTTCAGTAGCACTTCTATCAGTACGAAAGACTTCAGTACTGCTCTTAATCTCATTTATATTGGATAAAACATACTGATGGTTCTTCTGCTAAAACATGTAAACATAAAAAGCTTGCTCCCAACATATGAGCAGCATCTAGGTTACATCGACAACACAATCATCTAGAGGGTTTTGGCAGGACAATCATCTAGAGAGGTTTTGATATCTAATCAAAACAACTAAGTATATTAGAATTTTTTCAACCTTAAAATTTTAACTCGGATTTAAAAATGAACAACTAAGATCAGTTCGAATTATATTTATAATATTTATAGATTCAGGCTAAAATGTCTATTATGAGGTCAAACTTTTGGCTAAAACTAAAGAATAATCCCTTTTTAAGATGTCAACTCAGCTTCTGGCGGTATACCTAAGCTTCAGGTTTTCGAAATTGTAACTTAGGTTAAAAAAATAAAGAATTGTGATAAGTTCAACATATATTTAGAATATTTATAAATTCAGCTAAAATATCTCAACAAAGCAAAATTTTAGCAAAAAGTTAATAACAATCCTAGTAAAAACTATCACATGAACAAATGTAATATTTCCTCTTTCCCGTCAAAGATGGTTTTTTTTAATACAGTTCTTGAAGAGAATAGTATAAAGTAGTTAAATGAATGATAAGTAGGTAGAAAAACTGTTTAAAATGATAAAAAATAAATACAAACCACACCTTTTAAAAAAATAATTATTTATTAAAAATGAAAGGAGTCAAATTAGATTAAAATAACTGAAAAAATACATCAATTTCAATTAAATGGAGAGAGTAGTTGATTGTCAAATAAAAAAAGATAACAAATAAACAGTGTTCGTGTGGACCAACGAAACGCATGCAAGAAAAACAATCAGGACACTGTAGTTTTACACCCCCCAAATAGTTGAAAATGCATTCATATCTTAGGTAAAACAGAATTTAGACTGTTGCAACTGAAGGAGCTGTATTTCTTTTTTTTGTTATGTGGTTTTTTATTTGTTAAAAAGAAGACGACCATTTTTCTTAAAAGGAAAAGAAGCAACTGACAGGAATATGTTTTGTGTAACTTCCAGAGGATATAAAATGTTTCATTGAGATGAATTCAAATTGCAAGATTCAAAATTCGATTTTTTTTTCTATGTATTTAAAGCTATTATAACAAAGTCATTAATGTGCATGCAACTGATAAAAAAAATTAAAAGAATATCACATTAATGATACTGTAAGAAAATCGGCCCTTCCAAAATCTCGGATGTAGTAATATCAAATAAATTATTCTGATTGAATATACATCTACTATTGTTTAGTACACACGCCAAAGGTAGAATGATAGAAATATAATTTGCTATGATAAGCCCATTTTATATGAATATTTATATGTTTAATACTTTTTTCGAGGGGGGTTATGTGTGAAATTTAATTGAGGAGCATATAAGCATATAAATATAATAAGATAGAGGTGGTCTCTTGTACGGACGTCCGTATATATGGATAATGATACTTTTCTTCAATACAAATTGATATTTTTATTCAATATAAATGATATTTTCAAATTACAATATAAAAAATAAATGATATTTTTTTTCAATATAAAGATACTTTTGTTAAGAATAAATGATATTTTTGTCTGTCGCACGATGCGGACGGATATATAGGAGTTTTTGTGAAATAGATAAGCCAATCCACAGCTAACTCCATTTAGCTAAGTAATTTAATTATTATATTTTTTTTAAGGAAGCAACTTAATATTTCTTGAAAATAATGATTTAGCTAAATAGTTTTAGAGGTGTTCTCATATATGTATATTGATATTTTTGTCTGTCGCATGATGCGAACGGATGTACAGGAGTTTTTGTGAAATAGATAAGCCAATCCACAACTAACTCCATTTAGCTAAGTTTTATTATATTTTTTTTAAGGAAGCAACTTAATATTTCTTGAAAATAATGATTTAGCTAAATAATTTTAGAGGTGTTCTCATATATGTATATTGATATTTTTTTTAATATAATAATATTTTGTTTTTGAGGAAAATGATATTTTTGTATTATAATATAAATAAAAAATAATACTCTTCTTTGATATAAATATCACTTTTTTATAACAATTGATATTTTTGAATATGTTCGCACTAAAGTTTTTGTGATAAGTTTTTTATTCAAAATTTCAAAAAAAGCCTGAACTAAATGCAGTCTAAAGAAACCCAGTCAAATTTAAGGCTACTTGAAAACACCCCCACCAATCCACGCCGTGGGATCGCGTCAACAAGGAATCGACGGTGGAGAGTCGAAGCGAAGTCTAACCGTAAGTACACATTTCAAAGATATAGAAATATGGTCGGAAAGGTGATGATTAGCTTTGAAGGTTTGACTGAAGGAAAATAAATTAGTGCTGCTTGAGATAGAGAGAGAGGATTTTATTTGGCTTTACTTTTTCTTGGAATTTCTTTTCTACCTTTTCCCTTTTTTTGGTTTCGGTTTCTCTCTTTTATTTCTCTCTCTTTCTCTCTCTTTCTCTTGTTTCTGATTCGAAGGAAGAGAAGAAAGAGAGAGGAAAGAAAAGAGAAGACATTTTCTCTTTTTCCTTTTTGTGTCATTGTTGGTCGGAGGATTGAGTTTCATTTCCTAATGAGGATTGTGCTCCGATTAATTTGATTGAAGGGTGAAGAAGAAGAGATTTTGCTGTGATTTCATTTTTCTGGGATTTTTTGGATTTGTTGAATTCTCATTTTTGGTGAAGAGGGAGAAGATGAATATGATGCGGCGGCTGAAGAGCATTGCTTCCGGCCGCTCCTCCATTTCAGATCCTGTAATTTTTTCTTCTTCTGTATTTCTGTGTGTTCATGAATTTGGTTTTTATTTTCCTTCCGAGGCATTTTTAATGAAAAATTAGTTAGGGTGGCTCGGCATAATGAGCAGAGAGAGAGAGAGAGAAATTGATCGGATATTGATTATACTTCGGTGATTTTCTTTGAATTGTAATCAAATTGTTAAGCCTTTTTATAGTTATTTGGAAATTGTTGGACAAAATGGTTGGAAATTTCAAAAATTGAATATTTAGTGGTTCCCATTTGAGCTTTTGATGATTTCTCCTATGTTCAATGTTTAATTTCTTTTGTTTCGTTAGTTGAGAAGAAATGTATTGTGTCTATAATTGTGTTACGATTTAGTGTTGATATGTGGATACGTGTGGACTTCTTCTAAAGTTGAGAATGTTGATAACGACACGAAAGCTTGTGATTTTCGGTGGATTTTGTTGGTGTCTGGTAATATAAGTGGCTCTGAATTTCAGTTGCGATTTGTTTTGTCTCTTTTGTTTAATCTTGGGGTGGAGAGCTTAAGATTTTTGTAGTGAAAAAGTTATTAATGCATTGACACCATTTGGTAGCATTTGTATGATCTCTGTTAAAGAAATGGTATGAAACACAAAAAAACAGCAGCCAATATTCTAAAGTTTGTTCTGTTTGGCTCAGGGTGGGGAGTCTAGCACTATTAAGAGGGTGAAGGTGGAGCAAGAATTCGATCAGAGGCTTCCGTGTGAAGCAGAGAACTGTGTGAGGGATCCGGAGCAGCACAACGAGAATGGCACGTTAGAAGCTGCTGCAAGCACATCTAGTAGTCATGATAGACGCAACAACTACGATGAACTTCCCAAGGAAATGTATGAAATGAAAATTAGAGATGATAGTAAAACTGATGATCATGAGGAGAATGCCAAGGTTGGATTCTGATTCATTTCTCTGTCAAAATGATGGTTTTATGTTACTTTGATGGATAAGTTTGTTGACATGGAATTATTTGGTATTGCAGGATGTGGAGCCGGCGGTCATCAGTGGCAACGGGACAGAAACGGGTCAGATAATCGTGACTTCAGTTGGCGGCCGGAATGGAAAACCGAAACAGGTGATTGATTGATTTTGCTGGCTGATTTTTGTTAGCATTTCTTTGGAAGAGTATGTAATATATATATATATATATGTGTGTGTGTGTGTGTGTGTGTGTGTGTGTGTGTGTGATCAGTTAATATATTAAAATAGCTACTTTCATAATGTAAAGATAAAAATAGCCATTTTTGGCTTAAAGTACTATTTTGCCCTCAATGGCTAATTCAAGACTAAATTCATGAATATAGAAGTTGGTGGTTGTGAATTAAGGTTAGTTTTAGTGCAATTTACAACTAAACCTATTCTTGGTTGTGAATTGAGGTTAGTTTAGGGAAATTTACAACCAAACCTATCTTGGTTGTGAATTTGCGGGATAAAATTGTAAGAGTGACTATTTTTTCTTTAAATCTTTTTTTTTTTAATTTTAGTAGCTGGTTTTTATCTTTACTATCTTAAAATGGCTATTTTATTAGTTCACTCATGATGAGATTTCGTTTTATCCTTTCCTTAGACAATGTCATACATGGCTGAGCGCGTTGTTGGTACTGGTTCATTTGGAGTTGTATATCAGGTAATGTGGAAGAAATGAACACCTAAGACTGTCTGCATTATATTGTGTCCTAATTTATTCTTTTGGTGTAGGCTAAATGCCTTGAAACGGGTGAATCTGTGGCTATAAAAAAGGTGCTTCAGGATAAGAGATACAAGAACAGGGAATTGCAGATAATGCAGTTACTTAGCCACCCAAACATCGTTCAGGTTAAGCATTCCTTCTATTCCACTACGGAAAAGAATGAGGTGTACCTAAATGTTGTTCTCGAGTATGTACCGGAAACTGTTTATCGGGCTTCAAGGCACTACAGCAGAGTGAACCAGTACATGCCTGTCTTTTACGTGCAGCTGTATGTATACCAGGTAACAGTCCGTTTCTAGTGATCAAGTCTCTAGCTATTTTTGTTGTCTGAGTGGTTTCTTTTTGCGTGTTTTCATTTATATTGAAACTTTGAGTGATTGACTGTGATGTTCTATCCGAAATTGCAGATATGTCGAGCCCTCAATTACATTCATAGAGTTATTGGAGTCTGTCACCGTGACATTAAACCACAGAATCTACTGGTATGATTATTCTTTTCTCTTCCAATGTAGCAAACTTTTATCAATGGATTCTCGATACACCACTGCAGTGTTCTTCACTCTACTGCCAAACCTACAGACGTTAATTTTCTCTTCCATTGTTTGCTGCAGGTCAATCCTACCACGCATCAGCTTAAGATATGTGATTTTGGGAGTGCAAAGATGTTGGTATGTAATATTTATGCAGAGTTTGAATCAAGTCCTACTACGAAGGTCTCTCTCTCATTAAGATTAGTTTTTTGGGTGCAGGTACACGGTGAACCAAATATCTCGTACATCTGCTCCCGGTATTATAGGGCTCCCGAGCTCATCTTTGGAGCTACTGAATACACGACTGCAATTGATTTGTGGTCAGTTGGCTGTGTTATGGCTGAGCTACTGTTGGGGAAGGTACACATATCACTGCTACTATTTGTCTGAGAAACACCATCTTACGTTTTGTGAAAATTTAGTCTTCACATTGTTCTAATATGTGCAGCCTCTCTTTCCCGGGGAGAGCAGTGTCGATCAGCTAGTTGAAATAATTAAGGTACGTTGCATTTCCCTTGCACCTAACGTGTTGTTTCTCATTGCATCACGATCCTCAGTTGTTAAATTTATGTAGGTTTTGGGAACTCCAACGAGGGAGGAAATCAAGTGCATGAACCGAAATTACACCGAGTTCAAATTTCCTCAGATTAAAGCCCATCCGTGGCACAAGGTTCGACTAGCTCGACTAGGAAGCTCTTTCCCTTTATTGCTATATGTATCCAAATAATACACGTAAAATCACCATTGATGAAGTTCTTTTCTAGGTATTTCATCGGAGAATGCCAGCCGAGGCAGTTGATTTGGTGTCGAGGCTCCTCCAATACTCCCCGACTCTACGTTTCACGGCCGTAAGTGATTCTCTTGAAATCTTGCAATTCAATCTTGTACACATTCCAAAAACTTGAATGCGTATCTCTTTTTTTCCATCTAGTTGGAGGCTTGTGCACACCCTTTCTTCGATGAGTTGAGAGCACCAAACGCTTTCTTACCAAACGGGCGGCCATTGCCTCCTCTATTCGACTTTTCACCTGAAGGTGAGTGTTCAGCCACACCCTTTTGCCTTGAGGGCCAATTTCCGCCTCTCGATTGTAACTGTTTGGATCTTGCAGAGCTGGCTGGTGCGCCTTCCGAGCTGCTGCAACGGCTCATTCCAGAACATTCCAGGAAGCAAACTTCGTAAACTGGGAAGATGGCAAAGAATGGTGATGGAGAAATTGGAGTTCATGAAGCAGATGACACGACGGTCTGTATGGAGATGTACTCCTTAAATGGTGCTGAAGCAGAGTTGGTGTATGGATATATGCAGATATATATGATGTTTATTTATATATATATATATAGAGGTCCAGTTTGCAGGTGTCCACCTAGTTTGATGGAGGCTTGCAAACTGGAGACGATTTTATTAGCTTATTTCTTTTGTATGTAGTTCTTTTTGTTAAAACTTTTGTTCCTATTAAAAGAATGAAACTTTTTCCGTCATAGTTATTTGTTTTCGTTAAAGATTTACAAAATATAAGTTTTTACATATATAATACTTTCTTCATCCATCAAGGACGTTCATTTAATTCTGTTTCTACAAAAAAATTCATTTTCATTTTTTGAAAACATTAATTCCATAATTTGTACTTTAAATTTATTTATTTAGTTACAAAAAAATCCCGATCTATTTTTTTACTTTTACTATTTATTAATATATTTATTTATTATTTTAATCATTTATTTTTAATCTAATTATTTATTGATCTATTTAGTTATTATCTTTATTTATTTTATATTTATTAAAATTTGTAACGCTAAAATTTAAACATGGATGGAGAGAGTATAGAGGAGCAATATGGTCCGATCATTTATCATCTTATTCTTACGGTTTATTGGATATCTTTCAATTCTTTTCAATTAACTAAGATATGCAATGTGAATGATTAAAATATTACTATACTAATTATCATATATTCATATACGGTTTAATATGTTTATAATTAAAAAATCACAATAAGATGATAAATATTTATTTGAGGTATTATCTATTTTATTAAAATATAAAAATGATTCTATAAATGGCTATTTATCCTTAAAATTAAAAAAAAATCACTTTAAACCTCAAACTATTTTGGCATAATTAATATTGAAAGTTTTTTTTTTTTTTTTAAATCATGTACTATTAGTTTTGTATCAATTGTGCCCCTCATCCATTTTTCAGCTCCTAAAAGTTGACGTGACTCTGGATTGTCATACTTGATTTTACACCATATTTAAAACCTACATGACACAATGATGTCGTCGGATTGTTAAATACATTGTGGCTATTCGACAAACCACATTGATGGGGCACAATTGAATTAATAGTTAATGATTTAATAAATATTTTCGATAAATCACGATTTTAAAATTAGATTTACCTAAAAGTATAGGTGGAAAATTTAAATTTATTTTGATAATATCTAAGTTAAAATTACTCACTTTTATAAAATCACCATATAAAATATCCACTATATAGTTGAAGTGTCAAAAAATTCCTTGAATGTTGATTTGTTGCTGCAGAAATTAATGACATCAGTTAGTACATTTTTACACAGTAGAACTTGACTTGGTTTTTTTTTTTCAATTAAGATTTAAAGACCGTGTTATGATGAACTTGAATCCGAGACGGACACTAATCACTCTACCTTTAGGTCAACATACGCGCACAACTTGAATTGTGCTTCTAACTCTAAAAGTGTGCAAAAAAACATGTAACTAATACATACTTAAAATTGATGAATGAAAAAAGTTTGGATTATAGGAGGTTAATTGTTCACGTAAATTGATAGAGATATTTCTAATTTTAATTGAAATTACATTCTTAATATTTCAATTTAATTGAACTTATGTGAATTTTAAGACGTATATTTCATTTTAGTTGGATGATTTGAGGTAGTTTATACAAAATTAAAAACTAGAAAAATAATTTGATAAAGTGATGAATGAATTTGAAACTTGAAAGAGAATGATAAACTGATGAAGTTAAATTGAATTCTTATTTCATCCACCACAGGAAATGGTATATCATTGCATGCCATTCTAATCTCCCAATCCATCATAATCAATAAAGATTGACTAGAAAAAGTAAAAATAATATTTACTATATAATTCTTATAATTATGTATATTATTAATCTTAATCTTGGAGGAGGAGGAGGAGGGTGGGAATGATTAGAAACCTAAAGAAAAGAAACCCAGTAATTATTATAATCCACGTCAACTATATTCCAAATTTTGGTATTCGCGTGCCCATTATTTGACTGTGACATTCATTTGAATAAATTAAATTTATTATATAAGGTATGAGTTGGCACTCAATTTATATATGTGCGGTCGAGATAAGCCAGATTATCCTTTCCTTTCTAGTTGGATGGTCAACCAATCTCTACTTCCAACATGGGATTGAATCCATACGGTGAAGCCAATCACTTAATTGATATTATTCCTTTTAGAAATAAATCATTTGATCTTTTACCTCGATCAATTTATTTTAGATTAACGAATTTTAAATTCAAATTCAATAGAGAAAAGTTATATTAATCTATTTTTCATATAAAGGTAAAAATGTCGTCGAGAGGTGAATCTTGTTGTATGTATGGTATATGTAATGAAAATTTCACCTAGTTTTTCGCATAAATGATTGTTTGTTGGTCTAGGAATCACTTGGATAATTAATTCTATTTGGGTCATTATAATATAATAATTGTTCTTTATACTTTATATTTTTTATTTTTGATGGAACATAACTTCATAATTGTTACGACACGTTTACCAGCACCAATCTAAAGATCTCTCTCACACAATCACACTTGCACCTGATCTTCACATCTGACCGTCCGATCAAGCCAATATCAATACAACGTTCAAACAAAAATCCCAATCAAGAAACAGCGCAGCACACCTCTCCCGCTCTCCGGCCAAAAGAGACGATGTCGTCAAGCGCCGACTCTCCGTCCCCCGCCGCCGTCGATGCAACGCCGTTACTCGCCGACCAGATCTTCCGCCCACGCCGCCGCCCCCGCTTCCTGCGCCGACCGCCCAGCCTCCGCGGAGCCGCTAACTTCCTCCGCCGCGCCAGCAGCCGGAGCCGCGCCATGCGCGAGCCATCCGTCCGCGTCCGAGAAGCAGCCACCGATCAAATCGAGGAGCGGCAGAGTGATTGGGCTTACTCTAAGCCGATAGTAATCTTAGACCTTATTTGGAATATCGCCTTCATAGTCGTCTCAATTTCAGTGCTGATTATGAGCGGGAACGAGACGCCTTCGATGCCGTTGAGGCTCTGGATTGTCGGCTACGCGCTGCAGTGCGTTCTTCACGCAGTGTGTGTTTGCTGGGAGTATAAGAAGAGGTATTTGGAGCAGAATTTGGAAGGGAGCGACGCAGCTCAATTAGGGCACAGTCGGAATTACTCAAATTCTAGCTCCGGAAGTGATGACGTGGATTCTGGCGGTTATTTTTCCGATCACCGGCAAAGTGATGATGAAGCTAGGTATAATTTAATTTTGTACGATCGATGTGTTTGGGTTTCTAATTTCTGTAATGCTATTACTCTCCTAATTTAGTGCTTTTTAGGAGGCAATGTTTTTATTTTACCTGCGCTAAGAATCTTAATTGAAATCAATTCACTAATTTGAAAGAATGTGCAAGGCAAATTAGCAATAGCTTGGTTTGTGATTTGTGATGCAGGTGCTTTGTAAAATTATAATTTATCAAGTTAGTGGAATTGGGAATTGGAATATTTGGGGACTCATTACATCATTTGTGGTTCTAACAGTCGACTCCCTTCAACTTGGTCTGAATGTAAATATCATCTGTGAGCCCCGTGTTTTCCCTAAGTACGACGTGTAGCATGATCCAAGAAGCTCTCGATTGAACTTTTATGCTCCTTATTATCTGAATTAAATAAGTTATGATTAAAACGTTAACTTGCTGATATTTTTCGTGGCAGCGTTGCTAAACATCTGGAGTCTGCAAATACTATGTTCTCATTTATTTGGTGGATAATTGGTTTCTACTGGGTTTCTGCTGGTGGCCAAAGTCTGACTAGTGAAGCACCTCAGCTTTACTGGTTTGTCCAAGACTCTATGTACTGCAGCTATTTTAGTCTTGCTTATGTCCCGTTTCACCGTTTGTGTTAATGTGTCCCCGACTTTTTTGCTTGCAGGCTCTGTATAACATTTTTGGCATTCGATGTGTTTTTCGTTGTCATTTGCGTTGCTGTAGCATGTGTTATTGGACTTGCTGTTTGCTGTTGTCTGCCTTGTATCATTGCAATCTTATATGCTGTTGCCGACCAGGTAGGTTAATAAAGATTAGACCAGACTTGCTGAAGAAACTTTCCACATATTGACTTAAGTGACATGTTCATATACTGTATGATATTATATGGTGTAACTAAATTTTACTTACTGTTATGATGTGTAGTACCAGGTAATGCTATCTGTGCACCTTAATGGCTATCAATTGCAAGCGGTTCTAATCTAGGGTGATATTAGTAAATTAAAAGGATAATTATTAGATTAAATCTTAAATTATTTAGTTTGTCCCAAAAATATTTCGAATTTTCAATAATATCAATAAAAGATCCAAAAATATCAACATTATACCAAAAATGCATGCGTTAACATTTTTGGTTGATGGAATGCTGATTGGGATCACCATGTGGCAAAAACGACATCGTTTGCACCTGAATAATTTTAAAAAGTTTATGACGACCTTGTTTAGTCATCATTTTTGGTAAATACAAACATATTTGATATAATTTTTTTTTGTTATTATTTGATGACCATCAAAGTACGAATTTGATGGGAAGGCAGTAACATGGACACATTTAGTATTTTTTTTTGGACAATTGTTGGTGAACATCCGATTGCATATGATATCTCTTATTTACGTAATTAAGGTTGGTGTGTGACTGAATATTATATTTATATATTTTAGCTGTATCTATTTTGTTGATATAGAATTTGGATGACTTTTGCCTACTTATTCAAAATTTTGTGAAGAGTTGTCTCATAAGTCTACAATTCATAATACCTCCTGAAATTTTTACTAAAGATAAGATTAGTATTTTCAATTTTGGAGTCGTGATGTTATTTGATGACATCATTTCTATTGGTAAAGAAAGTATTTCATGACTCATTTTATTAGAGAAAATATTGATTTTGATGGAACTAAAATTAAAATCAGAGTATTGTTTCTACAACAAAAAAATCCAAATGAAGTATTGTACAATATAAGCCATATTAGTTGTATTGTGTCCACAAATTTAGTATCACAATCCTTAAAAGTCTTCATGAAAGTCATTACTTAGAAATTATGTATTTTTTTTTTGTTAATAGTCATTCATCAAATCTCGTAGAACAATATTGTGGTATGCTACATATAAAACTCATTTTTAATAATACCTATTAACCTACTGAAAGCATTAACTCACTTTTACCACGTGGACATCCCAATCAGCATTCTGTTAATCAAAAAAATTAAGGAAGACATTCTTGGTACAATGCCAATAGTTTATTGATATTATTGAAAGTTTAGGATTTTTTGGGACAAATCAAATAATTTAGGATTTAATTCGATAATTACTCAAATTGAAACATCACTAAAAGAAAAAGGGAGTTGGAAAAATATAAAGTTTAAGCCTGTCTAGATGTCCAATGATGTTATATCTCCCACACTTTAGGGGAATAGATGTCCAATGATGTTATATCTTCCACACTTTAGGTGACTAGCTGCAAGCCTGCTAGATATTTTATAACCCCCTCTTCATGTCCCACACACTATCATCTTGATATCGAACAACTTTTAGTGCTTGTTACTTCTGCAGTGACCAATGAAGGGAATGTTATATCTGCTATGATTTTAAACATCATATGAAATTATCGTAGTTGAGTGGTGCCATTCATATAATCTATACTAGCTCTAGAACCCCTTGTGTAAAATCTGCAACATGGCCAGTACTTTCTGTCGTTTATGTGTCTTATTCTTTTTGTTACGTTTCATACCATTGCTAACTGTGATGCAACTGTAAAATGTTCTGCTTCTGCAGACCTGATCGTCATACTTGTATTTAAACCAACAGAGTTATGTGGGACTTCATCGATGTCAGTTTATGCCATAAAGTTGTCTTCTTGTTTTTTGTTACAGGAAGGAGCTACTAAGGATGACATTGAGAGACTACCTAAATACAAATTCCGTAAAATTGGTGATTTTGAGAAGCAGAGTTGTGAAATTCAAGGATCATTTGGTGGAGTAATGACTGAATGCGACACCGACTCACCCATAGAGCATGTCCTTCCTCTGGAGGATGCTGTATGTCCATCCATACTGTTTAAACTTCAGTGTTTTTGCTTTTGCAAATCCAAATTGATGAGTTATAAACTGTGCATACTGTCGTGTTCGACCATTTATCATGTAGGCACACCATAGTTTTGAGGTGTCTTCACGCTAGTTGCTGTTGCTGACTAGTATTTAGCTCAGCAATGCATGCATATATTCGCATGTGATTGAGATTTGGCTTTTAAACTGCATTAATTTGGAATACATCTGATTCTGACTATTCCTGCATTGGATATTGCAGGAATGCTGCATTTGCCTTTGTGCTTACGACGATGGAACTGAACTCCGGGAGCTCCCTTGCGCCCACCATTTTCATGCGGCTTGTATAGACAAGTGGCTGTACATGAATGCCACCTGCCCTCTCTGCAAGTTCGACATACACAAGAATGGAAACCTAAGTGGTAGTGAGGAAGCATGATTATCAAAAAAGGCTACCTCCATCACTCTGGGCATATTCCATCGTGCACCCCGGATACTGGGTGTCTCGCTCCTGCCCCGACCCTCGATGCGAGGCGAGGCGGCAGCTGCCCATTTATGTAATATACCTACTATAGCGCTGTGTTGTTAAATACATATACTGAATTCATATGGTGTTCGATAGTAGAAATGTTGAAACTTTTTGTTTCTGAGCGTGAGCTATTAGAAGAGCCAGTTTTTGGTTTCTCACTAGTGTTGCACTCTGTTTTGTAAGAGAACGAACAACCATGTATTTATGCCGACTCATTGGTCGATTTTATGTAAATCCTTGTGCGCCATTGCTGGCTACCGCTTCATATTCCTCTACTCGTTTTGATTTCCAAGGCCTCTTTTTTCTGAATCTCTCAGCTTAAAAAACGAAAAAATGATGGAAAAACAATAATTTTACTAAAAAAATAAATAAAAAGTTAAAGCAGGGAGGCTCAGCAGGGCCGGTTTCCGAGAATATCAGAATAAGCGACGGACCCTCCGTCGCAGGCGGCGAATACATCGTCATAGCAACAAACCCTGCTTAATTGAATGCACAAGACCGGAATCGAACCCGGCTCAACGTGGTAGGATGCTATTCTACCACTGGACCACTGGTGCTTGTTGGTTTAATTGTTATGGAATTATTTTTATTACATCTTAATAGCTCTTTGCATTAACTGTAGTTACAACTCGGTTAACTTTTAACGTTCGTACGAATCAAGCGGAGATAGATTGATCCATTAAAAACAAAAGATTGAAGTGCAGGTAGATAAGATTGTTTTATCAATCAAGAAAATGATTTAAATCCTTATTATAGGTATTAAATTGATCATCTTGCATTCTTGAATAGCATGCACATTTTTTTTCCTTCTCTAAAAATAAAAAGAACACATAAAGTGATCGATCTTAATTTCGTAAGGGAATTAAATGCACAAGAACACCAAAGATTTACGTGGTTCGATCTATGAATAAGATCTACGTCCACGGGGGAGAGAGAGAGAGAGAGTATTCGTGTATTGATAATGCGAGGAGTGATTACAAAGAGTTTAGATGATCTTTCTCGTCTAATCTAGCCTCTATTTATACACAATTATATTGACCTAGATCTTCAATCCGAGATCTCCTCTAGGATCGGATCTTCCTCCTATCTCTCTTCAAATTATGATTCTTCTATATATGGCCGAATCTTCCGCTCACACCGATTTAGGAGTCTTCACGAACTTGCACAGGCCGAACTTGATGTCGACTTACTTGTATTGGGCCTGTTGCTTGGGCCCGATAGTTGGGCCGTATCCTATCACATCCTCCCCCCAAAAAGACGCAGAAGCGAGGTCATAATGGGTTTGGGGGTAGTGATTCGCCGATGTACGTGTGTGATGAGGTGGGGCCCTTTCGGTGCCGACTTCGTGCTGTCTGGCTGGCCTTTCCAAGGCATTGTTCGAGGTGGCATGTCGCTCGGCTCGATTTTTCAGGTCCGTGTCGAGGTCGCGCTACCGGGTTCACTTTATCGTAGGTCGAGGTTGCGCGTCACCGGCTTCACTTTATCGAGGCGTTATCCGGGTCGCCGCTGTCGACATCATCTTACTGAGGTTTCATGCCGAGGTTGTACAAAATTTTGTTTACCTCTCTGATGTGTTATGACAAGCTCGTGATGTTGTTTGTGTCTCTTGCCGGGGTGCTTTCTTGAAGTTACATTGCTTCGCTACCGACGGCGGCGCTACGTCGAGGTCTTTAGACTGGCTTCACCTTACGAGGCGTTATGCCGAGGTCCTTGAGTGGCTTCGCCTGACGAGGCGTTAAGCCGAAGTCCTTGGACTGGCTTCATCTTACGAGGCGTTATGCCGAAGTCTTTGGACTGGCTTCACCTGACGAGGTGTTATGCCGAAGTCGTTTATGCATTCATGGTCGAGGTCGGATATACGGCGTTCTTATCTTGAATGCGGAACGTCCTGCCGAGGCCGAACACGGGATTTTTTGCCGATGTCATGCACGGGATACGGGATATGCATTTAATGTGGCATCGGTTGGATTCCCGATAAAGCGCATATTGGGGAATAACTTCCCCGATACGTTGTTTCGCATATCACTTTTGCCATTTTCAAATTTCTCGTGCTTAATCTCGATTTTACGGAAAAAGTTCTCAGCTGCCGCCATTGTCGCCTCGGAGTTTAGCGCCATCTTTTTGATTACATAAAACCAAGAAGTTTCACGGCTTCTTCTTCGTCTCCTAGAGAGTCTTTTGATGATGAACCTCATGTTGTCTCTCGTGTCACCGCCGGATTTGCCGCGGTTTTACATGTTTTACCGCGACCGCCTTCCTCCTTTTGTACGTAGTATTAGATTCCTCCCTTTAGTGATTTTGGTAAGGTTTCTTCGTTCTCTTCGATTTTAGAAACCTCGGATATAAGGGAGCTTGCCTCCCAATATCATATTCCTTCCGATTTTGAGTTTGTTGCTCTCGTCCGGGATAGGGCTAGTGCTCCCTGAGGGGTTTATCACCGTATCTGAAGACGACCTTAAGAGCGGTCTTCGCCTCCCTTACGCCTATGTGTATGTCGAACTCAAGAGATGTTCGCATATCTCGCCTAAATAACACCCAATTCCTTTCGGCATTTGACGTGCCTTGGTGTTTATGCCTATCGGCATAATTTTCCTTTCACCCTGGGGCTTGTCCTCAGGTTTTTCCAACTGAAGGGTAGCAGCTCGGGGTGGTACTATTTTTCACCCCGTCGTAACTTCAAAGCGAAGACAAAATCGAAGATCTCGAACTGGCAGAAGAAGTTCTTCTTTTGTCGTTTTGACGAAGCTTTGGAGTTCGGCTGGCGATCGGATAAGCTTGCCGATGTAGGTTTTGATGAAAGCTTCGGTGGCCTGGAGGAGGCACTGGATAAAATCGGTCTTGTGGACGAGGTGTTCACCGAGGCCGAGCTCGCTGCTGCGGGGCTGAGCCCTTATGATCCTGCCACCGCGATAGAGCCGGTGAAGGGTGAGGCCCTCTTGCTTATCTTGAGCTTCTTGAATTTTTTTATTTTTTTTTTCTGTAATGGTATTTATGCTCTTTTCAGTGAACTTCGTCAAAGGCAAGAAGGGAAAGGGGTCGGTTTCGGAGGTCTCTTCTGAGAGGCCCGAGGCTACGCCGAAGGATGTGGTTGCGGTCTCTTCTGAGAGGCCTGAGGATACACCAAGGGATGTGGTTGCGGTCTCTTCTGAGAGGCCTGAGGCTAGGTTGAGGTCGCCTTCTCCTCCACCCTTAAAAGAAGGAAACGTGTTGACACTTCCGCTGGTGATGATGATTGCAAGGTCATCGGTAGCCAGGCCGCGCGTCAGTCATTCCCCGTGGTAACAAAAAATTTGCACGTCACTAATTTTTTTCTTTTGATGTAGTTTGTTGACCTGGGTGACTTATGTGCAGGCATACGAACTCGTGAAGGCTGAGCTCACCGGGGCGGTGGAATATTTGGATGATGCCGTCGCCCGGTTCGACGAGGTGGCTCGATACTCCAAGGATCTAGAGGATGAGAAGACCCTCCTTGTCCAGGAGGTGGCCGAGGCCGAGGCGACGGCTCGGGAGGCAAAGAAGAGGGAGGCCACGACTGAGGCGATGGCTCGGGAGGCGGCGAAGAGAGAGACCGAGGCCTTGGTGGTGGTGAAGGAAGTGAGGGCGGGGGTCGCGGCAGCGAAGGCGGAGGCAGCGGCCGAGATTGCCTTGTTGAAGGCAAAGCTGGCTTCTGCCGAGGTGGAGGTTGAAGCGAGCCGACGTCGGGAAGTCGGGGTGGTAGCTTCGCAAGGCGAATTTCTCCGCGCCTTTGCAGCGAAGCTGTTCTTGTCCGGGAGGTTCTCCGAGTTGGCCAGAGATTTGACCGACGTGCTCAACAAGCGCGTGGTAGCGACCACCCTTGACATAGTCGCCGAGGATTACCCGCAGTTGGATAAGTCCAAATATGGGTATGAGGTGACGGAGGTCGATGCCTTGGTGCGGCATTACGCGAAGGTCCTCGCTGCTGGCCTGGAGGACATGCTCGTGCTGGAGACCCTGGCCGCCTCTCCGGTCTTGCTTACCCCTGATTTGATCTGCGAGTGCTCGGTGGATCGGGACACCCATCTTGAGGCTTTGATTGTTGAATTGGCTAAAGCCGAGGTCCCTGAAGACCGAAGGATGGCCGGAGCTACAGCTATTGAGGCTCGGGAGGATGCCGAGGGGGTGCGGGATGCCGAGGAGGATGCCGAGGAGGTGCGGGACGCCGAGGAGGTGCGGGATGCCAAGGAGGTACGGGATGGAGCTGCTGGCGGGGTCAGTTGATCCCTTGTTCTTTTTTTTTTTTTTTTGAATGTAAATATGTCGCTACAAAGACGTCGTTTCTGATTCGCCTTCGAGGCTTAATAAAATCAGTTGTTCATAATAAACTTGCCTTTTGTTCAGTCTTCTCCTGAAATGCCCGATGCTTCTCCCTGGCTGAATCAGATCGAGGCCTTGACACGGGCTCTTGAAACCAAGGAGGCCGAGGTTTATCATTTGAAAGCCAGGCTTGGCCATGTGATGGAGGAGGCCGAAGTCAAGCTCAGGGTGTCGCAAGAGAAGTTGGACGAGCTTCATGCTCGGATTTTGGAAATTGAGGAGAAGCTCGAGATTGCAGAGGATAAGGCCAAACCGATCGTTGAGGAGCACGCCGAGTACGAGGCATTTATTCGCCGACAAGGTGGAATGACCATCTCCGAGGCCGAGGCTAAGGTCTTAGACCTCAAACCGCGGTGTTCGGAGTATAAGAGAAGGTATGGCCGGGACTCCTGGCAATTTCGAGAGCAATATGACGATTTGAAGAAGATCGGCGGTTTATACGAGATTGTAGCGGCACGTCATCCCTTCCTTGGACGCGTGCTTCGTTCGGCTACTGCGCCTTCTTCTGCTGCCGAGGCTTCTTCATCTGCTAGGATGACTTCTTCTTTCCCGGATATATCTTCCCCGGATTGGATAGCTCAAGAGAGACGCTTCCGTGCTCAAGAGAGACGTGGGCCTTCAAGGAGCCGAAGTCGTGCTTCATCAAGCCGTGGAGGTCGTCTCGCGGGTCCGAGAGGTCGATCTGGCAGGGCTCTTAGTGTAGATCGAGGACGGGGTAGGCTTAGCATAGATGCTCTGTTGAATCCGGACTTTTCTAGGGATTGGCTTAGCTTTTCCCGCCCTCCGGGGCCCTCTTCGTCCTCGTAATGTATGAATTTGTAATGTACGAAATAAGAATTTTTTCTTTCTTCGTGTTGTCTTTTCTTGGATATTACTTCTTTATTACCCCAACAAATAATAGGGTGTGTCTTCCTCGACATAAACGAAGGTATTTTTGTCTTCACATGAAGGTATCCGTCCTCGAAATAAACGAAGGTATTCCGTCCTCGTACGAAGCTTTCTCGAAATAAACGAGTGTAGTTCGTCCTCGTACGAAGGTATCCGTCCTTGAAATAAATGAAGGTATTCCGTCCTCGTACGAAGCTTCCTCGAAATAAACGAGGGTAGTTCGTCCTCGTACGAAGGTATCCGTCCTCGAAATAAACGAAGGTATTCCGTCCTCGTACGAAGCTTCCTCGAAATAAACGAGGGTAGTTCGTCCTCGTACGAAGGTATCCGTCCTCGAAATAAACGAAGGTATCCGTCCTCGTATGAAGGTATGAGTTCATGTTTTGCCAAGTTTATCGGGAGAGGTGGTCCCCTTACGCGCGTTTGAAGTTCATCTTCGTATTAAACGAAGGTAGTCTGTCCTCCGTCGAGGGTATAGTTCGTCATCCGAAGAGGGTATAGTAATTTTTAGAAGAGTCATATGCATAAGTGACAAATGAAAACATGCAAGACAAAAAATAGATAGAGAAAAGAAAAGATTTTTATTGATAAAAGATAACGGAACAATACGACAAGACTCGGACTCGACCTAACAGGACTCAAATACGTGACCGAACAAGACTCAACTTTTGACACTTATGCAAAATATCTCTTCAAATGAATGATGCGCCATGTGTTGGGTATTTGCTCACCGGACAAATGGGCCGACTTATAGGCCCTTTTCCGAGGACTTCTTCGACCGGTAAGGTCCTTCCAATGTGGCTTCCGGTTTGCGAGCTTTGCGGCTTTATCGACTTCATTATTTGAGCACGAGGTCGCCCACTCGGAACTGTCGGGACTTGACACGCTGGTTGTAATACCGAGCTACTTGTTGCTTGTACCGAGCTTCCTTGATGTAGGCGAGGTCTCTCTTTTCTTCGAGCAGATCTAGATCAGTTCGTAGATTTTCCCCATTTGCTTCGGTGGAGAAGTGAATGGTGCGGGGGCTCGGTATTCGATTTCTGCAGGGATCACTGCTTCGGTTCCATACACCAGACTGTAGGGCGTTTCTCCGTTCGTCGTCCGAGGTGTTGTTCGGTATGACCATAAGACTTGCGGTAAATTCTCCACCCAAAGACCTTAGCTCGGTCGAGACGGGTTTTAGACCCTTCACGATCGTCTGTTGGTGACCTCGGTCGACCATTTGCTTGAGGATGGGCCACCGAGGTGAACTTTTGTTGGATCCGAAGCTCTTGACACCAGTCTTTGAATATCTTATCAGTGAACTGCGTCCCATTATCCGAAAGAAGGATATGAGGGATGCCGAATCGACACACTATGTTCTTCCAGACGAAGTTGAGGGCGTTTTTGCTTGTGATCTTTGCCAAAGGCTCAGCTTCCACCCACTTCGTGAAGTAGTCAATTGCGATAATCAGGAATTGGAGTTGCCCCGGTGCTTTGCAGAAAGGGCCTACGATGTCGATCCTCCATTGCATAAATGGCCACGGGCTTTGTACGGAGGCGAGGTCGGTCTGCGGTAGTCTTGGCACGTTCCCGTGAATTTGACACTTCGGACACCTTTTCACAAGGTTAAGTGAGTCTTTGAACATTGTTGGCCAATAGTATCCCCATTGCATGACCTTCTTTGACAAGGTTCGGGGTCCGATGTGACTTCCGCATGATCCTTCGTGCACTTCCCGTAGTACGTAATCAGCTCGGTTCGGACCCAAGCACCTTAGGAGAGGCTGGAGGTATGATTTTCTGTAGAGAACTCCCTGCTCCAGTACATATTGCAAAGATTTGTTCAAGATCCTCCTGGCCTCGAGCTTATCATGGGGCAGTTCGCCTTTCTCCAGGTATTCTTGAATGGGAGTCATCCAATTGGGCTCTTCGTCTGAGACCACGTTGACTTCGGCTCCTTCATCAGCATCATCAATGCTTCGGTTTTGAACTTCCTCTACTGGCGGGCTTGTTGACGACGAGGCCAATTTGCTTAAGATATCAGCTTGGTTATTTTGCTTCCTTGGGATGCGAACTATCTGGAAGTGTGAAAAAGTTTGTTGCAGACTTTTGGCTTTTGAAGGTATTTCTTCATCCTGTTGTCTTTTGCCACGTACTTCCCCAACATGTGGCTTACTACGACTTGAGAGTCGCTGTGGACTTGCACTGCTCGTATCTGGAGACTTTGAGCTAGGCGAAGTCCTGCGATCAAGGCCTCATACTCTACTTCGTTGTTCGTATTTTTGAATGAGAACCGAAGTGCATACGTGATCTCTTGGCCATCCGGTCCGAGGAGTAAGATACCAGCTCCGCTACCCATTTTCTCGAAGCCCCATCAACGTAAACTTGCCAGCAATCCTCCGGTGTACTCTCCACTGGTTCGGCTTCGGCTTTGTCTGATACGGACTCGGGGGGCTTCGGTTTCTCGGTGAAGTGAACCTCGGCAAGAAAGTCCGCTAAGGCTTGACCTTTGATGGCTTGACGGGGGCAGAAAGATATATCGTGTTCGCCCAGTTCGATTGCCCACTTCGCAATTCTTCCTGGCGCCTCTGGCTTCGTCAATATTTGCCGAAGTGGATGGTCCGTGAGGACTTGTATGGGATGTGCATGGAAGTATGGACGTAGTCTCCTTGCAGCATTCACTAATGCTAGGGCGAGCTTTTCCAAAGGTTGATACCTCGTTTCCGGGCCTTTTAATGCTCTCGATGAAATATCTTGGGAGTCAAGGCCATTCCTCTCGTGCAAAAGCGCACTTATGGTTTCGTCCGAGGTGGCGGTATAGGAAAGAACCTCTCCTTCTTTCGGGACGAGATAGAGTAGGAAGTTTGGCGAGGTAGTTCTTGAGATCTTCAAAAGCGGACTTGTGTGTATCATTCCGGAGAATTAGGAGCCTTTTGAGTACCTTGAAGAAGGTAGTGCTTGTCATGACCTTTGAAAGAAAGCGGCTTAGTCTTGGCTATGCAGCCCGTCGGTTTGTGTACGTCGTGAATGGTCTTCGCATCTTCATTTCTAGAATGGTTTGAACCTTGGATGGGTTGGCTTTTAACCCTTCTTGTGAAACCCAAAGACCCTAAGAATTTTCGGATCGAGCGCAAACGTGCACTTCTGGAGGTTCAGTTTGAGGTTGACTTTTCGAAGTAAGCCGAGGACGATCTGGAGGTCGGCGACACCTGCCGCTTCCTCCTTGCTTTTGACTACGATGTCGTCGACGTACACCTCCACATTCCGGCCTATGTAGGGCTGAAATATTTTGTCTACCATTCTTTGATAGGTAGCTCCCGCATTCTTAAGTCCGAATGGCATCTTCCTATATGCGAAGACACCGAAGTCTGTAATGAAGGCTGTCTTGGCCGCATCTTCGTCATCCATCAAGACTTGGTGATACCCTTTATACAAGTCCAGAAATCAAGACTTCGTGACCGACCAATCGTCGACCTTCTTATCGATGTTGGGAAAGGGATAGCAATCCTTTGGGCGATGTTTGTTGAGGTCGGTGTAGTCGATGCACATTCGCCATCCCCCTCCTCCTTTCATCACCATCACCGGTTTGACTATCCAGGTCGGATATTTGACTTCGAACAATATGCGAGCTTTTAACAATTGATTTACCTCGTCATGGATGACTTGGTTCCGTTCGGCTGCAAAAATTCATTGCTTCTGCCGAACTGGTTTTGTGCTCGGGTCGATGTTAAGCCTGTGGGTGATGATACTCGGGGAGACCCCGGTCATGTCGAGGGGCGACCAAGCAAACACGTCTCGGAATTCCCTCAGGAGTTGGATAACATGTTCCCTTAATTCAGGTGCCTCGGTAAAGCCAATCTTGACGACCTTGAGTGGCTCGTCTTTGTATAGCGTGACCTCCTCCACCGGCCGCTCGGGGTGGCGATGTCTCTTTACTCCAACTCCTCGGGTTTCTTTAATTGCTCGCTGTGGGTCTTGGGTTGGAGCCCTGCACCGTAAAGCGACCTGTAAGCATTCCTTGGTCTGCTTCCGATCTCCTCGGATCATGGCTATCCCCCCCTTTGTGGGGATCTTCATCGTCAGATGGTATGTTGAGCATACCGCCCTTACAGCGTTCAGCCAATCTCGCCCCAGTATGATGTTATATGGCGAGTAGGCCTTCACTACGAAGAAGTGTACCACCTTGGTGGAGCTCGTCGGAGCTTTCCCTACCGTGACAGGTAGCTCGATTATCCCTTCCGGGCGTGTCTCTTCCTGAACGAAGCTTCGGAGCGGCAGCGGTGCCTGTGCGAGGCGCGCCTCCTCTACTCCTAACTTATCAAAGCATTCCTTGAAAAGGATGCTTACCGACGCGCCACTGTCGATGTATACGCGCTTCACCAACTTGTTCGCGACCACTGCCTGGATTACCAGCGCATCCTGGTGGGGCACTATCGCAGGTACGGGGTCGTCTTCGGAGAAGGTGATCGCCTCGTCCCTTCTGAGCCTCTTGTTGGCCGGTTCGTCGGTATGTGGACTTCGGGCTTCGGCTTTCAAGGAGGACTTCGTGACTCCGCGGGGGAGCCCCGTAATAGTGGAGATGACTCCGTCATATTGCGGTTCGTCATCTTCTAACCCGTCGGTGTCACGTCTTGCTTTCTTGTGGGGCGCAATTTCCTTTCTTCTCGCTCTTCTTTTGGCTCTGTTGGGAGCTTACACTGGCGGCTCGGCGGCCCATGCCTCAATCTTCCTTAAGGTTCCATCACGAACCAACATCTCAATTTCTCCCATTAGGTCCTCGCAATCCTCGGTTTCGTGCTGTAATCCTCATGGAGCAGCAGATTTATCCTTGAATCGACGCTTTGCCCCTCCTGTCATTGGTCGAGGCTTCTCGAACATGTTCGTGTGGAGTGCATAGATCTCTGCCCTCGGTTTCGTCAATGGGGTGTATTGAGATCGCTCCGAGGTGTCACGCGATCCGAGCCTGGACTCTATGGGACGACGTATTCTCTCCAAGGCGCTTCGTCGGCCTTGGTTTAGTCCCTCGTCTCTTCTTCCCTTTTCAGAGGGTTCTCCTTTCTCAGCTTCGCGCTTCTTCCTGTCGGCCTCGTCCGCCTTGACGAACCGGTCGGCTATGCGCCATAGCTCTCCGTCGCGACGGGTTCGATTGACGATTTCTTTGTATAGGGCCCCCGGCAAGATGCCGTTTTGGAAGGCCGAGATGATGAGTAGGTCGTTCACGTCTTCGACCTTCAGGCACTCCTTGTTGAACCTGGTCATAAAGTCGCTAATGGACTCATTTCGGCTTTGCCTCACGGTGAGGAGATGTGCCGACGTCGTTTTTGACTCCGCTTTCTGGAAGAACCTTCGATGGAAGGCTTCCATCAGGTTGTGGTAGGACCCGATACTTCCCGGAGGTAGACTGTCGAACCACCGGCGGGCGTTGTCGATCAGTAGCTCCGGGAACAGCTTACACATGTGGATAGTGTTGAGGCGTTGGTTGATCATATTGTACTGGAACTGTGAGAGGAAGTTTTGTGGATCCCTCAGTCCGTCGTACGGGGCAATGCCCGGCACCCTGTACTTGTCCGGGAGTGGGGTGTCGAGTATTTTGTTCGAGAACGGGGTGATTATTTTCCCGTACCCATCGAACCCGTCTTTCGGAGAGTACGGCGGGGTTCGTCGACCGGACTCGTTCTGATAGTGAGGGCCGGCCTCGCGGCGGTCGCGACGTCCTTTCCCGCGCTGTTCATCCCTTCCGCGGTTGGTTTGGGTCCCGACTTGTGCGGAGTGTGGCGCCACGACTTGGACGCGGGGATCTACCTCGTCGTGGTACCTCGTGCTGAGCGAGCTGCGGCGTTCTTTCTTGAGGTTCGGCCGACCTTGTGCTTGGGCGAGGTATTGGAGGAAGCTCTCCTTATTTTTCTCCAGAACCCTTTGGCGGCGTCGAGGTTTATCTCTGAGTGGAGGTTCTCCTTGGTGGCTATTGCGGTCGTCTTCACTTTGGTATTCTTCGCCTTGCGGTGTAGGTTGGCCGTGCTCGTCAAAATGTTGGATATGCCCCGGAGTCCCTTCCATGGTGGGCTCTTTCCGAGTTGAGCTCGGCCCCCGCCACCGTTGTTGTTGTTGGGTGGCGACTGCGGATGTATGACTTACGTCCGCATGGTCGTGATAGTTTCCCTGTAGATGAAAGTTGATCGAAAACACAAAATTTTCGTTCCCACAGACGGCGCCAGTGATCGATCTTAATTTCGTAAGGGAATTAAATGCACAAGAACACCAAAGATTTACGTGGTTCGATCTATGAATAAGATCTACGTCCACGGAGAGAGAGAGTATTCGTGTATTGATAATGCGAGGGTGATTACAAAGAGTGTAGATGATCTTTCTCGTCTAATCTAGCCTCTATTTATACACAATTATATTGACCTAGATCTTGATCCGAGATCTCCTCAGGATCGATCTTCCTCCTATCTCTCTTCAAATTAGGATTCTTCATATATGGCCGAATCTTTCGCGTTCACACCGATTTAGGAGTTTTCTTGGGCGAACTTGCAGGCCGAACTTGATGTCGAACTTACTTGTATTGGGCGTGTTGCTTGGGCCCGATAGTTGGGCCGTATCCTATCATAAAGTAAAAAGAAATATCTTCTCAATAAACACTAAATATAAGATCTCTTTTTAACATATTAAAAATAAGTTGTTTCGTCCATTTGGATTGGTCCAGTAGTAAAGTGGATTTATTGATCAAAAGATCACAAATTCAAACTTCAGTGCACGCTTTTCTGGATCTGAGCATGTTATATTTGATTTTTCAAGTATAGTTTACTCGTCATGTGTGGCTTGCAGACTATTGCACGGGAACGTGAGATTTACCCAGTGCCTACCTCTATGGATCTGAGCATATTACACTTGATTTTTCAAGTCTGATTTACCCGTCCTGTTTGGTTTGTGGGTTATTATATAAGAACTTAGAGTTTACTCAATGCACGCCTACATGAGTTTGAACATCTCATATAGTTTTTTTAAACGTGGTTTATCCGTCCTATGTGATTTATAACTATTGCACAGAAACATAAAATTATATTCAGTACGCACCGAATATAATTGCGATAAATTTCTCATGAATTAAAAAAAAAAGTTCTCTTGCTAGAGACGGATTGAATTTTTTTAACTAAAGTCTATTAATAACCAATTTAGGTGGAGGAAATTGGTAAAAAGAACAAAAAATGGAAGTAATTATCCATCTTTGGCCATATTTCAAGGAACATACGACGACGTATAGATTCGGGTTCTAACTTTATCCAGTTTAGACAGCTCTCATCAACTACCCAGAAAATCAAGAATGTCATCTTCTCTGCCTTCTCGCCTCTCACCTCTCCCCTCCAAACCGCTGCGGCCGCCGCCTCGGCTGACTTCCGCCGCCACCCTCATCCACTTTCCGTCAGACCAGAAATATGCTTCCGCTTCCAGAGCCTCCCGGTTCAAGTGCTCCGCGGGAGAGGCCGGCTTCTTCACCAAACTCGGCCGTTTAATCAAAGAGAAAGCCAAAAGTGATGTGGAGAAAATATTCTCTGGGTTTTCTAAAACAAGAGACAATTTAGCTGTCGTTGATGAGCTTCTGCTTTACTGGAATCTCTCTGATACTGACAGGATTTTGGATGAACTCGAAGAGGTTCAAGATTATTTTTCTTTTTTTTAAAAATCTTCTAAATATGATTTATTTCAATTCTAGACGTATAATTTACTTCAATTCTGTGAATAACATTGAATAACATAGTATGTCATGATTAGTAATAATGAAATTATTGGGATTTCATGTAATGAGATTGTGAAATGAGCAATGTGTTTTACCATGTTCTTATTAGATGCATTCAGTTTGGAGTAGGTATCTGGACTTGGTTGAGCATTTGAAGTTATGTAGCAAATGTGATTTATACACATTATTGGATTTCTGTTGTTGATCATTTGTTATAATTTTTATGTGCGTATATGGGAAGTAGACGTCTTTCCTGTTTTCTGTGTAGGTGTTATTAGTGGCCGATTTTGGACCACGGATTACTATAAAGATTGTGGAGAGCTTGAGGGACGATATATACGCTGGCAAGCTCAAGTCCGGACCAGAAATTAAAGTAATCATTTTACAGATTTATATTGTGCAGAAATATTATGTTTCCCATCTTTGGAAGTGTTTTATCTGAATGAACTGAGTTATTTTACATTCACATTAAGTAGAGTTGCCTCTGTGATTTCTAGGATGCTTTAAAGAAGAGTATATTGAATTTGTTGACAGCAAAGGGGCTTAAAACCGAGTTGAAGTTGGGATTCAGGTCAGAATTAGTTCAAATAAACCCTGCTGTGAATGCTTATGGTGAACTCTGTTATAAGTTGCTAACATATTCTTTTAACTAGGAAACCAGCTGTTATCATGATCGTTGGTGTCAATGGAGGCGGTAAAACTACTTCTCTTGGTGAGTTTATCCACAGTGTGTTCGTGCTGTAAAACTACATCTCATGATGTTGTTTAGTGACCTAGCACTCTGCAGTCATAGTCAATTATCCTCTTTGTGCTCTCACTTGACTTGTTGATTAGTGGTTGGAGAGAATTTATTGCTCGTTTTCCATGTTAATGACTATTCGCTGAGATGGTTAATATTAATGGGGCACCTTGTGTCTATGACATGCTATTTTCATCGCTTGCATCTTTTCGGAATGACTTCTTATAAATCTTTTGTGGCACTATCCCTTGTAAGTTTGTTGCTTTCCTTAATATGTTTCTGAAAATTCTTTACTATTAATACTAATATTGAGCTTTATTGTTTTCTTGATGCAGGAAAGCTTGCCAATAGATTTAAAAATGAAGGGACCAAAGTGAGTTGATAATTTGCTTATTGTGATAAAATATTTTGGTCAGTAAATTTATCAGGGCTGTTGAGTTTCGAAATGACTCCATATGCGCGGAGAATTCATGCTATGAAATATGTTTCAAAAGAAACCTTAACTGCCTTTTCTTTTTCTAGGAAAAAAATCCAGAAAATGCGTTGATAATATTTGACTTTTAGACCAAGTTATCTCTCATTTCAATCGGGCATTTTTTACAAAAATTTTGCCAGGTATTGTTGGCTGCAGGAGACACGTTTAGAGCAGCTGCAAGCGATCAATTGGAGATATGGGCTCAAAGAACGGGTTGTGAGATCGTGGTAGCGGGAAAGGAAAATGCAAAGGCAGCTACAGGTAATTGATTTCCTGTCCAAAATTCAAAATTTGAACAATGCAGTAGTCCATTCCAAGACGGGATCTTGAAGTTTTCATGAGTAGTTCTTTCACAGGCTGTTAAAAGGGGTAAACTAGAAGGTTATGACGTCGTTCTGTGCGACACTTCCGGACGTAAGTTTGATTGCCTAATTTCACTCAATGCCCTATACTTGGTTCAAGGATTTTATACCCTTTTTTATTAAAATTATGTTTTGTAATTGACAGGTTTGCACACTAATTACAGCCTTATGGAAGAATTGATTGCGTGCAAGAAAGCTATTGGGAAAGTTGTTCCTGGTGCACCCAATGTTGGCACTCTCCCTGCTATTTTGTGTCGCGTGTTTTTTTGTGAGAAAAAATATGCTTAGAATTGTAATCTTGGCAGGAAATCCTGCAAGTGTTGGATGGAACAACCGGTTTAAACATGCTTCCACAAGCAAGAGAGTTCAATGACGTAATATATCTTACTTCACTGCTGATCACTTTTCTGATTAGCTGTTTTTCTATGGTCCGACTTAATTCTAGTTTATCGATGTTAAGAGTAAGTTAAACCCTTTGCATCCGTTGTTTTGCTTGATGATTTTTTGCCAGGTTGTAGGGATTACTGGTTTGATTTTGACAAAACTTGATGGCTCTGCAAGAGGTGGCTGTGTGGTTAGTTTTTCAACAAATTTCGATTTGCCTTCTTATTGAAGTAGGCACGCTCTGATGCATCTGGCTGCATGTGCATTCGCCCTAATTAAATACCCTAATTGAGACGAATAATCTTAATTGGGGATTAATAAAATTTAATGAATCCTAATTAGATTTAATTTTAGCGGATGCACCGTACATCCACCCCGATAAAGGCAAAATAGACATTTGTTTTAATGATTTTGTGGTAAGTCACCAATTTCATCAGGTGCAACTTATTTTTTTGGCGTATTGGACTAATAGGTGAGTGTAGTTGATGAGCTTGGAATACCTGTGAAGTTTGTTGGCGTCGGAGAAGGCGTGGAAGATCTTCAACCGTTTGATGCTGAGGCATTCGTCGATGCAATATTTCCATGAAATTTTTATTATGCAAATTTATGCGCTCCTTGAAGAAGATAGTCTCGACCAATCAGATACTCGCATTAGTCTCTTCTTTCATTGTAGATTTGAGAATTTGCAGTTCAATATATCAATACCCTAAATTAATGTCATTAAGTATATACATCTTTCGAGGAATTGAGCTCTACTTCTACTGGATTAAAATTGCGCATCATTTCTATTCTTGCTTGAAATAAAGTAGGAGACATTTGTAAACGTATGAATCAATAACCACTCTATATGTCAATGGACGGGTTTTACTCGAATTAGAACTAATAAATAAGTATCAGTTCTGATTTTGGAAACAACCCATAAGATATTGAACTCGGACCGGACTCGAAATCGGCCATTAACTATAGATCTAAAGTGGTTCGGGTCTGGAACCAGAATCAAAGTTGTTGTTTTAGAAGTTAATGAATTATGAACGATTTTAGATCGTTATGGATAAAACTAACTCATTGACAAACATACTTAAGTTTAGACTTTTCAATATACGAGTTTCATTCAGATCAAAACTAATAAATAGTGGTTTGGAATCGGAACCGGATTCGGATTCGATCGGACTATCAAACTATGGGTCTAGATAATATGGGTATTAGTCGGAACAGGAACCGAAATCACTGTTTTAAAATTCAATGGCTATGAGTGGTTTCATGTCGGTACAAGTAAAATTCACTCATTGACATACATACATATATATATATATATATATATATATATAAGATATTTTATTTTGAGAACTTTCTTATAACATGTTATCTCAGTGTAGTAATTCTATATATTAATGCAATATTTTCACAGTTTTCACTATAATAATGTTGTCATTTGAACAATTTTCCATATATATACTCCCTTCGTTTCTTTTTTTTTTAAGTCTCATTTTGACTTTTTTCTTGTTTCCCAATAAGTGTTTATTTCAAAATTTGAGACTCAATTATGACATTATTCCCATTTTATCCTCATTGAATACTTTTCATCATTTAATAGTTAGTTGTTTGTATACATGTTTTCCTATTTTCTTGATATGTAATTTGACAACATGTGACACTTATAAAAAATTAGGAGTATATATAATTCATTGTGAAAGTATTTGAATTTTCTGTGAAAGTTTGATGAATTCAAAATATAATAATTATAAATCCTAACATGAATTAGTGAACCCTAATTACTAATCTTAAAATTTTACTTTCTTCGTCCACCAAAAACTTGCATTGCTTTTGGTGATACGAATTTTAATAAATTGTAATAAGTGTAAAGTAAGTGAGGATAATAAATTAATATATTAATGAGTATTAGGAGTAAAAAGGTAGGCTATGATGGGTTTTTTATAAATAGATGATAGATTGAGGACAATTGATGTTTCCAAAAATGAAAATGCAAGTTTTTGGTGGACATCCGAAAAAGAAATTAAATACGAGTTTTTAGTGACAGATGGAGTATTAAAATATAAGAAGTTAATATTTAAGAAAACATAAGATTAAAAATAGAAAAATTAAAAATGAGATGCCAAAAACAAGATAGAGAATCTCATGTGGGTGGCCTCACCATATATTAGGGTGGGTATCTTCAAAAATTGAAAGGTACCTAACTTACTCAGGCATTGCCGGGCTAAGTTGGCATTAATACGTATGGTGGTATGAAATATGCATGCATATTTTGAAGCTGGGAAGAGCTGTACTTACACACTGTCTTCTTTTTCACCTCACTTCATGTAGTTTGTTTGTTTTTGTTTTTGTTTTGCTTTTGCTTTTTTATTTGGGGGATGGGAGGTTGTGCTTAATTGTTGAATTAAACACCATGTTTCATCAATTTCATAATTACAACGTAACTTTTAAACGTTATAATTTGCAATTATATTACAATCTTTCAATTTTTTGCAATTACAATATTTTTTAATTTTTTTCAATGAGTAAAAATTCCCAAGAATATATTTTTTCATGTATTGTTGGTCTGTACTATTTACACGACGTTATTTTACTGAACACGTTGGTTAAGACATGGACTTTACATCTCATAGAAAATTTAGAACGCAACAAATTGAAGAATTCCGATGTAATTGCAAAATTATAGAAATCCTGTTGTAATTACAATTAAGTTTGGAGAATGTGATGGGATATGGCCCAACCGCTCAGCCACCTGGCAGGCCCAAACGAGCTGGGCCTGACGTAATAATGGCCCACGCGGTTAAACCAAAGGCCCAGCCTCTAAACCCTAATCAAGACTTTGCCAAAGGCGCCACCCTACATGGAAGGCGAGGGATCCCTACATGGAAGGCGAGGGATTCCTACATGCGAGGCGAAGAGTCCCTACATGGAAGGGGATCAGATCCCGCCAATCAAGGGATTGGACACGTCTTTAGGGGTCATCGGATATATATAAATAGGGGTTAGATCGACGGTAAAAGGGTTGACCACTATTAGAATACTAGAGAGCTTTTCAATACATTTCATTGTAATCCTACATAGTGAAAGTATTGAGGAACCACTCCTCCGTGGACGTAGATCTTATTCTCAATCGAACCACGTAAAAGCCTTGATGTTCTTTACTGCTTTACACAAATCTCGTATATTAACATACACTAGATTCATCAGAGAAGAATTACGTTAAGTTCAGAAATTCACTCATTCTTTTCGTCCCTTAAAGCACCTTTGAATTTCCTAGTGTTAAAATCGCAAAAAAAAAAAATATGAAAAATTCCGATGGAATTGCAACATTATAGAAATTATGTTGTAATTACAAATTTGGAGAAAAATTACCTGAACTTCAGCAATTAACCCTTTGTTTTCTTCCCTTCATGCACCTTTGAATTCCCTAGTTTTAAAAATTATGAGCTTAAATTAGAAAATTCAACCCCCAAAAATTCAATCCAAAATAAAAATTATGAGCTTAAATTATTATATTCTCTGTGTATTCATGCATATCTATATTCATATAAAATATCATACTTAAATATTCTTCCAACAGATTCAAACTAGATTGTAGTTAATTTACAAAAGATAAATCCTTTTTTTATATAAGTAAACTAACCGTATTCATCCACTGAAACAAAACAAAGTTTGAAACTAACATTTTTATTCCAAAAGCAACTGACATGACATTAATAGGAATATTAATGGGCCGGATTGGCTAGGTTCAGATCCAGATTCGATTTTTTTTTACTTTGGTTCGGATCCAATCCAGATCCATTGGGTCCAAAAAAATTAGATTCAGATTCAGATTCATAAGATTCATAGGGTCCAGGGTCTAGACCCGAATCTATATATTTTCGCTTCTAAAATAAATTCTAAATCAACTATAATTCACAGTAACACCATAATAATCTAAATACACAATAATATTATAATAATTATTTTGAATTTCTACAATTATCACTATATTGGAATATGTTAGTTGCAAACTTACTATATAATAGGAAACAACAAACAACTCGATCGTCGGTGTTGTAAGTGACGCGACCCGTCGTGAATATCGACTGATACATAATTGGGAGAATTTGAAAATGAAATTGAAGAGTTTTAAGTCGGGATTAGGTATTTACTTACAATAAAAAAATATATATATATATATATATATATATATATATATATATATATATATATTAAATGGATCTACGGCCAAATCGGATCGATCAGGGTCTCAAAACTAAATCTCATATCCAGATTCGAAATATGAGGATATGATCCAGATCCGTCCAGATCCATTGGGTCTAATTTTTTGAGGATTCAGGTCCTAAAAAATGAATCTGGATCGACGGATCTGGACCGGATCTGGGATCCATTGCCATCTCTAGACATATATATAATTATTAGGGACGATCTCCTATAAAGATATCTTCACATGAGAACACATGAAAATTATACACAAAATTTTAAATAAAATATGGTTTTCATACATTCTCATATAAGATGTTCTCATACAAGACTTTATCTAAATGTCTTTCATACCATAATGGGTTTACTTAGTTGGTTAAGAGTTAGCATATTTAGGAGCAAAGACCAATGATCGAGTCATAATGGTTGCAGTGTGAGAGTTTCATCATTTTCAGGGTGATCTCATCACATCCTTCTAGTTATTTAACTGTTGAATCATTGTGATCTTCTTCTACTCTATGCTAATATCAATAATAAAAAATGCAAATTACATGACATATCTTATATTATGCATTACGTGCAAAGCAATGGTAAAATAAACATGATATTAGGAGGATTTGGCTGAACTTATAAGCTCTTCAAAATAGTTTATAAGTTTTTAAAAAGTATTTGGTAAAATAAGCATATAAACAATTTATAAATTATAAAAATAAGTGTCAAAAACTTATAAACTCTCCCACAAAAATTCATCAACCTCAATTTGTTTTTTTTTTTCATAATTTTACAAGTAACAATGAATTTACAAAATACTATGGTTCGTTAATTCCAATATATATCATTTCAATTTCATCCATATTCAATTTTCTATCTCTAACTCACAATTCTCTCTCTAATTCATAAGTTTAATTATCCAAATATTTTGACAACTTATAGACTTTTAAGACAAACATATTATAAGCCTTTGAAACATTTTATGAGCTCAAATAAGCTCAGACAAACACACTCTAAATCACATATAAAAGTAATATAATTGGAAAACGTACAAAATAGTACAGAACTTGCCGGGCGTATTACAACGTGAAACAGAAAGGTAGGAGATCAAAACTAACAATAAACTTAAACAGAATCGAAACTAAGAATAAGAATTACAGATAACCGTAAGCTAAATGCCGAGTCGAGGAGGCCTCTTTCCGCAAGACGAGATACGCCCCGGTAGTGCTCTCGGTTACGGCGTATCGTCCCAAAGATGAAAGCAATGACGTCTCGTAGGTGGCGGCACCATGACGATAAGCCTCATTTTACATGATTTATAAGGCTATATTCGTTTCGTTTCTAAGTGATAAGTGATCTTTTGAGTTGTCTTTTGATATATTTATGTTTACATTGGAAGATATTATGCGTGTGTATTTCATGTCATTTAGCATAGGTTTTAATGTCAAAAGGTGGATCACGATAAAGAGGAATCAATAGCCCGATCGCGAGCTCATGCGAAGAAGCATTTGAAAGCGACGTTGAATATGATGAAATGGATTTGACAAGGATGGATGTACAAAGTTAACTATGTTAAAGAGCATCTCAATAGAGTGCGTAGGAAGCAAGCGGTTGTAATTGGTCCGGACGAGAGAAGCGGGCGAAGCAGTGAAGTGGCGTGCAGCCGAGAAAAGGCGATTCGCGAGTTTTGCTCGCGACCTAAAATCGCAGGGCAAAACTCGCGAAATCATAATTTTCAGCAATTTGAGACACCCAGATCATAAATTCCCTAATCCTATTACCGACCGATTCAATCATATTTCGACCGATTTAATCCTATTCGACTCGGATTAGAAGTATACATGGACCAGGTGTCTCAAATTGCTGAAAATTCATGATTTCGCGAGTTTGCCCTTGCGCCTTAGGTCGCGAGCAAAACTCGCGAATCGTCTTTTCTCGACTGCACGCTGATCACTTGTTCGCTCGCCTCTCTCGTCCGGACTCAATTAAAATCCGCTTGCGCTACTGAACTCTATTGAGATGATCTTTAACATAGTTAACTTTGTATATCCATACTTGTCAAATCCATTTCATCATATTCAACGTCGTTTTCAAACGCTTCTTCGCATGAGCTCATGACTGGCTATTGATTCCTCTTTATCGTGATCCACCTTTTGACATTAAACCTATGCTAAATGACATGAAATACACATGGCATAATATCTTCCAAGGTAAACATAAATATATCAAAAGACAACTCAAAAGATCACTTATCACTTAGAAACGAAACGAATATAACTTATAAATTATGTAAAACGAGGCTTATCAACTCCCAAACTTACCCTTTTGTTTGTCCTCAAACAAATTAAAACAAGAGAGGCGACCGGAGGCGGTAAAGAGTCGAACGATAAAAGCAATAAGCCTCGAGCAATGAGCAATAAGCGATCCACTCAAATGAATCAAATCACAACATCTTTCGTTAAACTCCACATCATAATAATCATAAGCACAAGCCTTCCCAAACTTGAATCCTCACGACATGGATATATATATAAGAAATCTCAAACACTCAAGTGTATGAAGGAGGATGTGTATGCTCTCAAAGTTCAAAATTACATGGAATCTACCATAAGCTTGCAAATCGTCTAATTCTCCATTGCTCAAATATGTGCTCAAGAACTAAGATCAAAAGGTCTTTATAAAGGTTATAATGTAGGCTCTTTGGTAGAATTCGGATATATTTAGGCTAAGTGACTCATAATCCCATAATGAAAAACATCATAAGTATCACAAGACATAATTCCCAAACTTTCACAATTCATTTCAAAACTCTACACCAAAAAGTCATTTTTCTTTAAGCACTCCATAATTTTCATAAAAGTGATATACTCATCTCAAAGCACTAGCTACTTATCCATTTATGTTCTTTTCACACACTTGTGTCATTTTTTTTTTTTTTTTGAACTTATATGGGTAAGCAACTATTTTATTATTATCACTTCCTCAACAATTATTCTCTTTTTTCTTTTCTCAACCTTTCATTCAAGCAACCAAAATCACACTAACAACATAACCCAACCCACGGCTATATGAATGAATAAGGTAGGCTCAAACGGGCTCATCAAAGGATAATAACAAGGTTGTGTTTGGATAGTGTATAGGCTAAGAAAAGAATGCCTAATATCATTTCAAAATTCTTAAGCACATCAATGCAACCTCGAAAAGAACCGAGCAAGTTCTAGAGAAACACATGCTATTTCAAACTATTCACAGGGAAAAAACAAGGCGAAAAGATATGGCGATCAGCTCAAGTCTCACAGGTTTCAAAAATGCGATCAAGTTCTCAAAGGCTTAATACTCACAACAATCATAACATGCTTCGTCTCACAAAATCAATTACAATAGATTTTCTAATAAAAACAATTCTCATCATCGGCTGCTCGTCATTCAACTCAACCCACAAAACAGACACAAAACCCAAACACGAAAAACAAAACAAACACAAAAAAGAAAACAGAACAAAAACGAAAAACAAACCAAAACAAAGAAAAACATTGGGTTACCTCCCAACAAGTGCTAAATCTAAATGTCTTTAGCTAGACCAATACTAACCTCGATCAATCTGGCGATTTGGCAGCAGTCTTTTTACCAAATCTTTGCTTGCCTCCATATTTTGTGTTGACTGCAGACCACCACTGAGTGTGGAAGTGGCCTCCCCCAAACTTGAATGAATCACTCGGAGTTCCATGCCGAGTCCATCTCTTCTTTTTAGCACCCTTGTCACTTGGTCGGTTGTCATCCAAGCTCGAGATTTGGCTAGCAATGACAGTGGTGATTGAATGACACTCTTCATGCTCTGCACTATCGTGTCGCGGGATGGCGTCATAGATTGAGATTTTCAGCTTCTCATCGTTAACACGAAAAGTTAGATCACCTTCCTGCACGTCAATTAAAGCACGACCAGTTGCTAGAAAAGGCCTACCCAAGATTAGTGGTTGATTTTTAAATTCAGGAATGTCTAAAATAACAAAATCTGCTAGAAAGACAAAATCCCGAACTCTTACCAACACATCCTCAACTATCCCTTAGGGTATCGATGACACGTCACCATCATTAACGAAATGGAGGTCTTCTTCAGTTTGCCCAGCCCCAAGCGATTGAACACATTTAACGGCATCAGGTTTATGCTCGCTCCTAAATCACACAACACGTTGGGGAACGTGTGCTCTGCAATCTCGCACTCCAACGTAAAGCGCGGGATCCTTCGCTTTAGGGAGCTTCCTCGCAAGACGGCATCGCATTCTTGGATAGGGTAATTTTTCAAATTCCCCAATTTCTTCTTGCTTGCAAGGCGTCTTTTAAAATTTCATGTATCCGGCATGTTTCGCGCGCTTCAAAGAGAGGCAAATTGATCTCAACTTTTGAAAATCTCTTTGAAACGTGCAAACTCCTCGTCATATTTCGACTTGACTAGCCGACTCGGAAGCGGGACCGGAGGAGTGTACGTGCGAAGATTGGACTTTGAGGCTCTTGGCGGTCGACCTCGCGACCATTGGGAAGGTCATGGCGCCCGCTCTGTCTTTGCAATCCTCGCCCGCTCGAAATTGCGGCGTTGGGTCCTCGCGAACAAACTGGGCGCACAATCGATGGCTCGCGGTCGGGCTCATGGCGCGTGCTCGGTCATGACTTCCGTGGGCAAATTTGGGACTCCTCGCGATCGGGCTCATGATCGCGAGCTCGATCATGAAGTTTCGCTCAGTTACTTTCTTGCTCCGTATGGCTTGGGTAAGCTTGTCCACTTCTCGTGCGGATGGCGAAACATTGATTTTCGGGTTTACCTCCGTATTACTCGGAAATTGGCCCATTTTTTATAGTGCATTCAACTGTACGGCCACTTGACCAATCTGATTTTTCAAAATCTTCATATGCTTTCCCATAGCCGTCACAGTGGACTCCAAATGATTAATCTTCTGCCCGGTGTTGCTTATAAATGAGTTCTGGTTCGTCGTCAATTGTTGGTTGCTTACAACCAACTGTTGCATCATGTCCTCTAGACTCGGCTTCTTCGTCTCTTGAATCACTCCATTCTGAACTGAGAAACCTGGCGGATCTGTTGAAAATTATTGGGGTTGGCGTACGAGAAATTTGGATGATTTACATTATTTGCATTGTATGCCGGATTTCCATGATTCCTCGATTGATGTGGTTGACCTCTTCTGTCTCGATCTGACTCTTCAAAAGAGTGAATTGCTTCATCAGCTCGTCGTATTTTGAATCAGTCTCGACAGCTGCTGCTTTAACCATTAGCGTTCTCTCCGTTGGCCATTGATAACTATTTGCCGCTATCTCTTCTATGATGCGAGTGGCCTCCTCTACACGACGATTCAATAAACATCCACCTGCCGACGCATCCACTATGCTCCTTGTATGCCATGTCAGCCCACTGTAGAACTGCGTGATCTGCTGTTCTTTGGAGAATCCGTGTTGTGAGCACTTTCTCAATAGGCCCCTGAATCGCTCCCACGACTCGAACAATGACTCATCTCCTAGCTGGGAGAAGTGGGAGATCTCGGGATGATTTTACGGGCTTTGGTGGCGGAAAATACTTTGAGAGTAACTTTTCGCAAAGATCCCCAATTGTTTATGCCGTGCGGTCCAAACTCTTGAACCACTCCTTCGCCTGACTGTGCAGAGAGAATCCGAACATGCGCATCCGGATCGTGTCTTGTGGCACCCCATTCTGTTTGATGGTGTCACAAATGTCGAGGAATGTCTCAAGATGTGCATTCGGGTCTCTGTGACTCTCCCCAAACCGCTCTCCTTGTACCATCTTGATTAGGGCGGCTTTAACTCAAGTTGTTTGCATTAACTTCGGGCCCCATCCGCCTCCTTGGAATTGTTCATGGGAGGTCGGTACATATAATTCGTGAGGTCTCGTCTCGGAGCAGGACTAGGAGTCCCATATTCGCCATCTGGCTGCATCTCTCTGAAATCGGCTAACATGCGTGCAGCTTGCTCGGGAGGAATGCCCCGTTCTATGGATTAGCTTGCTCGGGAGGAATGCCCCGATTACGTGAAGTCGCGTGCAGCCGAGAAAAGGCGATTCGCGAGTTTTGCTCGCGACCTAAGGTCACAAGGGCAAACTCGCGAAATCATGAATTTTCAGCAATTTGAGACACCTAGTCCATGTATACTTCTAATCCGAGTCAGAATAGGATTGAATCAGAGTCAGAATAGGATTGAATCAGAGTCAGAATAGGATTGGGGAATTTATGAAAAAAGGGAGCTTATGTTTTATTATAAATAGGGAGATAGAGCAGTAGCTTATAAACACCATTCTAGAGCAGAACACAAATTCTTCTTTATTTTCTTTTGCAAGTTCTTTTCCCGTTTAATTTAGTTTAGCTTTTTCTTTAAGTATTTTCATTCCAATTTCATAGTTTAGTATTAGAATTGAATTTCTTAGGATTCAAGTCGCTACAATTGTTCTTCGTGGATTCTTACGGTTTTATCTATCTATCTTAATTTATGTCTTATTTAATTATTTATTGCTTTGGTAATTTAATTATGCGTAGCTAAAATTCCATACTGATCCTAGGGTTTGCATGATTCGATCCTATATGTTGTGATTTCTGTTATCGCTATTTACCTTCCAGGCATTGATTCATGATTCTTGGTGCTTATTTATATGTGTTGATTTCTGATCAATCTTGATGCATATCTAGTTGTCGGTTAATTACGTAATTGTATTAATTGTCAATCGATCTTGAATGCATGATCTGAATAAGCCTCGAGTCGTGGTGAGATAGGATATTCGAGGAAACATATTCTTAGTGATCCTTTTGGAGTTACTGTTTTCACCTAGAATGGTAGGAAAACTCGTAATCTCACGCCGCAATTGTCGTAATTGAAGTTGTTGGTTATATTTGTGATCTTCCATCTTATGCGGATTAAAATTGGCTAATAGGAACAGGATAAACATACGTTGTGGATAGGATTAATGCATCCCTAAGGTTAGTCTCTCTTATCATTTTATCTTCCGTGTGTTTATTGCTTTGTTTTATTTTACGCATGGTTACGCTTTGCTTTGGATTAAATTCAAGCCCTTAAAACCTTTCACCCAATTTTACGTGCTTGAATAATGATGAATTATCGTTGAGCTAGCTTCGTGTTTTCGTAATACAATCACGTGGATACGATACTCGACTTACCTTCTATATCGCCTTTACGTGTGAAAATGGGGCGATCACGGACCAACGAGCTCCGACGAACCGGACGGAGGCGAGGGCGAGCTTGGACACAAAGTATGTATGCAGGAGTGCTCTAAAGTATCTTTGGAATGCTTTTGCGATGGGTGGCTTATCTTTGGAGACATGTCCTATTTATAGGTGTCGCCCCTCATGGGAAGCATCTTTGGAGTCAACACCGCATTGATGTCGGGTGTTACGGAGTTATGTCCCTATTGAGTGTGTGGCGGTTTCGGAGACAACGTGGGCACGTTTCCCCGAGCCTTCATGTCGGGCGTTACCGGCGGTTACGATGAATCGGACAACGCGTGCGTCCGGTTCGTTGGACGTATCGGACGTCTCTTGAGTGCAGCAAGCAGCCCAACGGATTGGGCTTACACGAATTGGGCCTCGGACCAACTCCATCGTCTGCCAGCCCAACGGATTGGGTTATCGAGTTGGGCCTCGGATCAACTCCATCTCCGGGCTCGATCAAACATTGATCCAAAATATAGGGCGATGGGCCACCAAGCAAGCCCACGAAGCAAGCCCACGAGCAGCCCAAAGAACGGCCCAAAGACCACCCAAAGACCAATTGCCAAGATCCAAGATCCAAGATCCACGGACCACGGACCACGGAATCGAACCAAACGGAACTCGAACCGGGGCGGGCGGGCGGCACGGCGCGCTGGCGGCGGCGCGCGCACGGGCGCACCGCCCGGGCGGGCGGCGGCGGCGGCGGCATGTGTTGGCGTGGGCTTTCCGACCCATCACTTGTGCACATAATTATACTAAGTGTTCAATGAACCATTTATATAGACAATTAATGAAGGTACATTAATCAATGTGGGATAAGGATTAATTAATCCATGCTTATCCCTTAATCATATAACTCCATGTTTAAGTGACCAACTTTGATCCATTATTTCTCACTCACCGAAATCGGATTTGAGAATGTGAATACACCACGATCATCTACTCAAAGCGTAGATCGATCCTATGCCATTTAATTTCACAAAATTAAGCGTTCGTCACTCAAAATCTTGGTCAAAGTAGCTTCACGGCAACTTGACCACATATATAATATATATATATATGTTCGCGATTTCCAACAATCCCCACATGAGTAGAAATAGCCATATGCATGTATGCGAACACACTCGATCCTCAAGAGATGTTAAAATATTTGGACAGTGGTTTATGGCCTTGAACCTTCCATAGATAGTACCATCAGTACAGGCGGATTAGTGGACACGATGCTTGAACTATTCCCCACAAGCGTGCCTTGAGACAATGGTATTAACACTTTAACACCTCAACCTCGTCCGTTCTCACGTTTGATTCCATTTTGGCCATGGACATCCACTTTGGATTCATAAGTGTTTTGTTTGAAGCGGCCCCACCGCACTTACATAGGTGATTCTTTACCGAGTATCTTGCCATACTCAACCTCCCGAGGTATCTTAGGAATCATTAAAGTCGGCGACTCAACCTCACCACTAAGCGAGTTTTTCAACACTCGTTTGCTTTATAGGAGCAGACCAACTTGAGTGTTTATACACGAACTCCTATAACTTAGTTCTCCCATTGAACCAAGTTCTTGGGATCTCCGGTCATCATGGTTGGGTTACCACTATGATTGTTCTTAAGATGTGGATTTTAATCCCATTCCTCTAGCAACTTGATCATTTGATCCGGTTCAACCCTTTGGTTAGCGGATGCGCGGATTATCTATTGACTTGACATAGTCGATTGATATAACCCCACTTGAGATCAAATGCCTCACGTTATTATGTCGCGGCGTATATGTCGAGACTTACCATTATACAAACCACTTTTCGCTCTTCGATAGCCGCTTGGCTATCACGGTGAATCATCACGGTGGCACGGTTTAGACCAACATGGAATATCTTCCAAAAATTACAGAGCCACTCGGCTTCCTCACCGACTTTATCCAAAGCTATGAATTACGATTCCATGGTGGATCGGGCTATACACGTCTGCTTCGTGGATCTCAAGAAACAGCACCTCCCAATCGTGAACATGTACCCACTTGTAGAAAGTGAATCTTTCGTGTCGGATATCCATTGGCATCACGGTACCCTTCAAGTCTTGGGGATATCTCGTGAATGCGACCCATGATTTTGAGTATACTTAAGTACCTCAAAACTCTCACTAGAGCCTTCCAATGCTCCTTGCTTGGATTGCTCGTGTAACGACTCAATTTGTTCACACAGCAAGCTATGTCGGGTCGGTGCAATTTGTAAGATACATCAAACACCCGATGACCTTAGCATAGTCTTCTTATCCAACGGGTTCACCCTGTTCTTACTCAAGTGAACATTGAGCTCGATGGGGTCTTAGCAGATAAAGCTGTCAAACGCGTTGAATTTCTTAAGCACTTTCTCGACGTAGTGAGATTGTGTCAAGATAATTCCGTCTGATCTTCTTAGAATCTTGATTCCAAGAATCACATCAGCTAATCCCATGTCTTTCATGTCAAAATTTCTTTTTAACATGCGCTTTGTGTCATTAATGACTTGAGTATCGCTATCCATGATCAACATGTCATCTACATACAGACACACTATAACATAACCATTATCAGTGTTCTTAACGTAGACACATTTGTCACACTCGTTGATCTTGAAACCATTTGCCAACATTATATTGTCAAATTTTAAGTGCCATTGCAACGGCGCTTGTTTCAAACCATATAGAGACTTCACGAGTTTGCATACCTTGCCCTCTTGACCCGGTACTACAAACCCTTCGGGTTGCTCTATATATACCTCATCCTCGAGGTCACCGTTCAAAAACGCAGTCTTAACGTCCATTTGATGAATCTCAAGATTGCGCAGCGATATTGCGAAGCACCGAATAGGCGTAATCCTCGTCACATGTGAATAGGTATCGAAGAAATCGTACCCCTCTCTTTGTTTAAACCCTTTGACAACCAAACGGGCCTTATACTTTTCAATTGATCCATCTGCCTTGTACTTTCTTTTAAGGATCCATTTGCATCCTAAGGGCTTACAACCTTCGCAAATCAACCAAAGACCCAGTGTGGTTTTGAAGAATAGAATCAATCTCACTTTGAGCGACCTCTCGCCGAGCATCCCGTCTGGCCGAGCATAGGCTACTTTGATCGGCGTTGGTTCTTCGTCCAACATGAACGCAATATAGTCGGGACCAAAATCCTTTGGCGTTCGACTTCTCGCCTCGTCTCGGTTCGACCCTCCGGATCGGACCTCGATCGCTTATGCGATATCGGTTCTTCCTCCAAAGGTTTAGAACTCGAAGCTTCACCATCGGCTCTATTGCTAGAGTCGGCTTCACTTTTATCCTTGTCTTCTGAGGATAAACACTTTCAAAGAATATAGCATTCCTTGATTCAATCGTCGTCCCCACGGTCATATCCGTACCTCGACGTGGATCGAAACTATAGCGCTGCTGTTGATGCATACCCAATAATGATACAATCATTGTTTTAGGTCCAATTGTAACTTGTTTAGGAAGAGCACCTCAACCTTCGCCAAACACCCCACACTTTGAGATATTCAGACGATGACTTTCTTCCTTTCCACAACTCGTAAGGTGACATCCTTACTCTTGATGGAATTTTGTTCGAGATGTAGTTGGTGTCAAAGCGGCTCCCCACAAATGCGGGCAACCTCGAACTAATCAACAAAGCATTCATCATCTCCTTAAGTGTTCGATTTTACGTTCAAGAACGCCATTAGGCGAGGTGAATAAGGAGCTGTCGTTTGATGTATTGTACCACTTTCATTGCATAATGTCTCAAGCAGACTACATATTCTCCCCTCATCACTTGAGCAGTCTTAATTCGACGAATTAGTTGATTCTCGGCCGTTCTTGAAGTTTTAAAAGCTTCAATAGCACCGTTTACTTCTTAGAAGGTAAAGATAACAATATCTTGTACGATCATCAATAAGCGTGATGAAGTACTTTTACCACCTCTAGTTTGTACAAATTTTAAATCACACACATACGTGTGAATAAGTTCTAGAGGCTTAGTGCTCGGTTCTCACCGAATGAAGCGGTAACTTAGCTATTTGGCTTCCACACAAACCTCACATTTCGTTTGTGTATTAACTTCATTTAACTTTAGTAAATCTAAATTTACTAATATTTTTATTGCATTTAGATTAACATGTCCTAATCTACAATGCCATAAATCGAGCACTCGATCAAGTAAGAGGAAGTAGATGCATTTTCATTAATAGCAATCTTGGGTACACGCACAACCATTACATTCAATTTGAAAAGACCCCAAGTAAGATAACCCTACCAAGGAACTTCCCAAACTTAGTCAAGACAAACTTGTCCGACTCAAAACTAGTCTAAACCCTTGTTAACTAGAATGAGAGCCGACACCAAATTCTTGCGGATGTCGGGACATGCAGACATCCTTCAACGTGATCTCAATGCGGACGACATCTTGAGCACCACATCACCAACTCCGGCAACCTCGGATGAGCTTGGTTCCCCATGTTGAGCTTCCTCCTCAACAGGCTTGTAGGTGGAGAAGCGCATCTTTTCGGCGCAGACGCGTGCGATACGCCGGTGTCGATGAACCGTCCACCTTGATTCTCGGCGTGGTTGACTTCTTCGGTCACCACAGCAGCCAAGTCATCCTTGTCCCATTTGTCGAAGTCCTTCTCGACAATGTTGGCAACTTGTTTAGCCTTATTCTTCTTTGGTCGACGGCGGTCCCTTACTCGTGTGGCCATACTTGCCACAATTATAACGATCCCGTCAAACTTACGGCAACCACCTTCCTTTGCCTTTGTCATTGGCATTGGGGCGAACACGTTGTTGGAGGACCGCCTCTCCAACAGGTTGGCTCTAGCATCGATCAAGCCTTTTCCTTTAACTCAGCTTCTTCACGTCGACTCGATGCGCGATCGGCGATCAAATCTTCAAGTGTCATATCCTTTCGCTTGTGCTTAAGGTTGACCTTGAAGTCTCTCCACCCCGGGGATAGCATCTCAATCACTATAGCGACGACAAAGCCGTCTGAAACAGTATGCCCTTCAGCTTGAACCTCGTGTATAATGAGTTGAAACTCTTGCACTTGGTCCATGATCGGTCGAGAATCGACCATCTTGTAGTCCAAATACTTGGCTACAATGAACTTCTTTGTACCTGCATCATCACTATGATACTTCTTTTCTAACGCATCCCACATACTTTTGGATGTCGTTACAACAGCATAAACACTATACAAGCTATCTTCTAAACTACTAAGTATAAAATTTTACAAAGATAGTAGCGGTCGCGATTGTCATATCTTTGCTCGGACGTGAAAGTCCGTCACTTGACCCGATGCGGCGGGCTCATCTTCCACCAAAAGTTGGCGAAGCCCAACGTCGTGAGGTAGAACAACATCTTTGCTGCCATCTCTTGAAGTCGGATCCTCCAAACTTTGGCGGCTTCTCGTGGCGACATCGTCCTCGCGGTATGAGCAGCACCGAGATCGATCCCAAACCGGATCCACCAACACCACTGAAGTATCTTTGGAACATGGAACTCGAATGAGAACCACCGATGTTAGATCCCATGGATCCAACAATGACCCAATCGAAAAGTGCGATCGTCGAACGAAGGAACCACTAAAAGTGGAACCAATTGTTGAACCACTAAAGTGGAACCAACGATCGACCCAAAGGGTCCCATGGTTGACCAGAAGGCATCGAACCAAACATGACCGCCATTGTTGTGCGGGTGACGGTAGCAGAGGCGGCGGTGGAGGCGGCGGCGGAAGCGAAGCAGTCGGTGGCGGTGCGGTCGACATCTCCAAGCAAGGTATTAGTTTGAAAGTTTTAAGTCAATTTTAATATCGGACTCCTTGGCAAGTGTTATCTCGTCTTGCGATTGTTGGAAAACGTATAAAATAGTGCGAACTTGCGGGCGTATTACTGGCGTGAAAGCGAAGGTAGGAGATCAAAACTAACAATAAACTTAAGCGAATCGAAACTAAGAATAAAATTACGAGATAACCGTAAGCTAAATGCCGAGTCGAGGAGGCCTCTTTCCATAAGACGAGATACGCCCGGTAGTGCTCTCGGTTACGCGTATCATCCCAAAGATGAAAGCAGCGTCTCGTAGGTGGCGATCAAGAACCAACGAGCTCCGTGAACCGGACGGAGGCGAGGCGAGAGCTTGACACAAAGTATGTATGCAGGAGTGCTCTAAAGTATCTTTGGAATGCTTTTGCATGGGTGGCTTATCTTTGGGAGACATGTCCTATTTATAGGCGTCGTCCCCCATGGGGAGCATCTTTGAGTCAACACCGCATTGATGTCGGGTGTTACGGAGTTATGTCCCCTATTGAGTCGCGTGGCGGTTTACGGAGACAACGTGGGCACGCTTCCACAGAGCCTTCATGTCGGAGCGTTACCGGCGGTTACGATGAATCGGACAACGCGTGCGTCGGGTTCGTTGGACGTATCCGGGCGTCTCTTCAAGTGCAGCAGCAGCCCAACAGATTGGGCTTACGAGGTGGGCCTCGGACCAACTCCATCGTACAGCAGCCCAACGGTTGGGCTACGAGTTGGGTCTCGGACCAACTCCATCTCCGGCTCGATCAAACATTGATCGATGGGCCACCAAGCAAGCCCAGCTAACAGCCCAAAGACGGCCCAAAACCACCCAAAGACCAATTGCAAGATCCAAGATCCAAGATCCACGATCCACGGACCACGGACCACGGAATCGAAACCGAACCGAACCGAAACCAAAACCGAATCGGGCCGGAGCCGGGCGGGGCGGGTCGAAGGCAGCAGGCGGCGGGCGGCGGCGGCGGCGTGTCTTGGCGTGGGCTTTCGACCCATCACTTGTGCACATAATTATACTAAGTGTTCAATGAACCACTTATATAGACAATTAATGAAGGTACATTAATCAATGTGGGATAAGGATTAATTAATCCATGCTTATCCCCTTAATCACATAACTCCATGTTTAAGTGACCAACTTTGATCCATTATTTCTCACTCACCGGAAATCGGATTTGAGAATGTGAATACACCACGATCATCTATTCAAAACGTAGATCGATCCTATGCCATTTAATTTCACAAAATTAAACGTTACGTCACTCAAAATCTTAGTCAAAGTAGCTTCCTGGCAACTTGACCACATATATAATATTATATATATATGTTCGCGATTTCCAACAATATGAACTAAAAAATAAATCCTAAAATGAACTAAAAAATATAACAGCATCATAATAATCATCTATAATAAATATAGTCATTCAAAGTAAGGCAGTATATCTTAAAAAAAATATTACAAAAATGCAAAATAAGTTATAACATCAAATATATAAATGTTACAATCATTCAAGTACCAACACAACACATATGTAATGAATAAGGAAATATGGGTTTTAGGAGTAGTGTTAGGATAAATTTAGGAATTAAACTGTAATTAAAAATAAAAATAAATATACCATAAAATAAATGGATCATGGGTCAGATTTCGCTGGATCCAATCCAAAAATTAGAATTCAAATCCGAATCCAGAATTCAAGAAAATGATCCAAATTTGATGTGAATTCATTCAATCCAAATTTGTAAAGACCCAATTAGATCTTGATTTATAAATCTGTATCGAATCTAAGATCCATTATCATCTTTAATTAGGGAACATGTATGCTCCGAAAGTATGAAACAATGGGATGAAAGCTGTAGCTCTTGAAAGCATCAAGATCTTAATTATGGTTAATTTTTCATCATATAGATGCGAATCCCTTCTGTTTTGCTTAGCCAGTAATAATGCATATTACGGGAGGGGAAACTTTTTTTTATGATCGTTGAATATATCAATAGTCTTTTTTTATAAACTTTTCAAAACAGCTTATAAGTTCTTGTAAAATATTTGTCAAAATAAGTTCTTAAACAATATATAAGCTATGAAAATAAACTCCAACAGCTTATAAGTTCCCAAAAATAAATTTCTCAGCCTCAATTTATTTTTTTCATAAGCTTGTATGCAATAACGAATTTACCAAAATTATCTTTCTACGATTCATGATTTCTTACATATATTTTATCAACTTCATCCCTCGTCAATTTTTTCTTTATAACTATGATTTTCTCTCTAACTCATAATTCTTTCTCTAGCTTATAAACTCAATTATCCAAATACTTTAATAAATTATAAACTCTTAAAAAGTTACATCTGTTGAACTCTTTAAACATCTTATATGCTATAGGAACTTATAAATTCTTTAAAATAACTTTAGCCAAAAACCCTCTTAATCTTAGTAAGTATTTCTTTCAAGGAATTGAGTCTACTTGTACTGCATTTATGGTGCTAGAAGTCTTAGAAATGTGCAGCATTTCTTGTTTCAAAAGTGGAAGCTCTCCCTACGAGAACTCATATATCCCAGTCCCATGAAAATAGGGGTGTGCATCGTTCGGTCGGTTCGATCGACTGATCGAAATTTTTAAAACTGAAAACCGAACCGAAAATATTTTTTTGAACCGAACCGAACCGAACCGATTTATAGTTTCGGACCGACCGAAAATCGAACCGAAAAAACCGATCGGTTTCGGTCGGACCGAAAAACCGACCGAAACATATATTATTTATATATTTTTTTAAATAAACATATTTTAATCCTAATTATTTAATTAAAATATTAATTAATTATTATATAAAATATATAAATATATAAAAATAATATTTTCGGTTCGGTTCGGTTACCGACCGAACCTAAAATATAAAACCGAATTGAAAACCGATTTTAATTGAAAAATTGAACCGAACCGAAAATGACTTTTTCAAAAACCGAACCGAACCGACCGAAACCGATCGATTCGATCAGTTTTTTTGGGAATTTCCTATACAAGACAAAATTGAACAAGTTAATTAGCATAGTTCAGATATTTGAAAATTAAATGGAAGTTGAGATTATACATTAAAAAAATATCAAAGTTGAAGTCATACACTACTATTAAACCTTCTAGAATCATAAATAAAATGTAACACTATCAAATTTTCAAAAGATTGGCAAGAAACTAGAGTTGATTTATTTATATATAGGAGATATGTTCTAGCTAGGAGGTGACCATTTTTACATTGATCCGAACTCCACTAGTGTTACAACTTACATGATGTCATCCATCATTTAAAGTTTTTAATTATGATGTACAGTAATCACGATGTTATGGGAATAAATAGATGAAATATTGGTGTAACATATAGCAGATAGATGTAGATTCAAAGATTTGAAGCTGGGATTTTGTGCAATGTTACGCGGCTCACATAAGCCAACCGCTGCGATTCCTTGAGCTGGAAATCAAGTGCAACTACTGTTACATTCCTCCCATTCTTTATCACGGAAGCATCAACCACTATTTCGGCCTGTCATCCCAACTCATCAAAAAACATGATATGAATTCAAGTTCCAAACTGGAATAATAAATTTAATTGTTTGGGATTCGAAATTGCAGTGATTATTAAACATAAATCTTACCGTAGTTTTGAGTAACAGATAAAAGTAATAGAAAATAGGAAATTAAAAGACTGACATTTGGCGGAGCAGGTGCGAGATAAGAGACGGTGATTTCTCCGACGCAGAGCTGAGATTGTCCAACTCAAGGATAGTTGTAGCACAACCTATCGCCACCCTTTCAGCCACCGCCGCCACAACACCTCCAAACAGTATGCCCTAGCATTCTGCAATTTCACCACAAAATCATATTTAAGTTTAATTGTATAGATGCTGGATTTTATTGATCAGCACCTTCTAAGCACCTGTGATTTGTTAATTTGGAATCGAAAAGAGGAGTAACATTTGATTAGGAACACAAGATGTTTAATTTCAACAAAATTGAGAGGTTTGAGAATTCGTGTGAAGACTTAAATCCTAGGAGTTTTGGAGGTTGTTAGCTAGTAACTAAACGGAAACGGTGAAGCTAATTTACTATCTACAGTTTAGTATACTCAAGAGGGGGCTAATACTTAATATTGGGATAATTAAGTTCTTGTAAGCATAGGATAAAGTTTGATATATGACTAAGTTGTCTTTTACTATTTATGATACGTATTGATACTATGTTTGCTTAGGTTTATTAGAATCTGTATATATAATCTATTGTGTCGTTGGGTATATTAAATTATAATTTTTGTTACAAAAAGAGAAGCTCTCTTCCAGGAGGTCCTACACTCCAGTCCCATGAGAATATGAGGTGGTAAATTACGTTGACTCAATGGTTAAGAAGATAAGAGGACTTTGCTTAGTACCCATAATGAGCCACTATAAAGAAGATGAAACTTCTATACTGTGACTACTAGGATTCGATCATTGATCTTTGTTCCAAATCTATTAGTTCTTAATCAACTGAGCTAAATTCTACATCGACGTTCAGTTTCATTAGTTTGATAATACTGCAGAAGCAGAACGAGACAAAAACATAACATTGGGAGCAGTGTCGAGATAAGATTATGTTTTTAATTTATATGATTATAGAGGGAAACATAACAGCAGGAGCAGTATCGACATAAGATTATGTTTTTAATTAGAATTTTAATTGATATGTTTAGAGATTATTTAGACTAATAACATTCTATATATATTATGTTGATTTTCTATATAATGCACCCAACATGTTTTAATTTGATTTCAAAATTTTCTTGAAGTTCGTCATATTTTTTTTTATCAATTTAATGCAGAAATTTAAAGGCCGCGTTACGGTGGACTCGAATCCGAGACCTTTGGCCTCAGACATTAACTACTCTACCACTAGGCCAACACACAAACACATTGAAGTTTGTCATATTGATGTAACATAGTGCTACTTATATATTAGAGAGCGAGCTTTTTATGTTTACATATTTCAGTAGAAGAATCATCAGGATAGTCGTATGATACTGAAAGAGTTCAAGAAGCGATCAGAGCCAATAATACTGATAGAAGTTTCAGTATCAACGCTATTGATGAGAAGCAATATTGAAGGACGCAGTACTACTCAAGACCGAAAACAAATAAGTCAGAAAAATGACAAAATGTCATTTCAAAGAAGAGAAGACAAAGTTGTTTAAGATCTATGTCAAACCAAGTGTCTAGTAAAGATTTGAGTCAACATCTCGAAAGAGATAGAGTCCACTCTCATCGAAATAATGTGGAACCGACTTCATGAAGAGACCCCAAGTCAACGATTGAAAAATACGAGTCAACCCCATCAAGAAATACGAATATTTTGAAACTTGGGTGTTTGACTTTCAATATATCGAACGAATCTGCAAAGAATCTTGACTTGCCAGAGATACGCTCCAGACCTGCAGAGCTCTGTTGTACGATGTTGCAAACATAGAAAGTGACGTACGAGAATTCAAATGCTAAGAATTCAAATGATAAATGGAACATATGTGATTGGAGTTCCCTCCAACGATACCATTCATCATCCCTTCTATAAATACTTGCGAGAACCAACCTTTGAAGTTTACCAAAAACGTTGAGCACTCAAAGATCAAAACGTTTTCTAAGTTCATATTCGTACACATATGAACAACGATTTTCAAGAAGAGAATTCAAAGTGTTATCGAAATCTTAAGAGCATAAACATATTTATTTGCTCAGATTTCAGATACATTCCTTAAAATCTAGGTTTAAATGTTATAATATCTTATATCTAAAGCGAGATGTTAACAATTTAATTCTATGTTGGAAAACCCAAACCCCTCTACAAAAATTTGTAAGTGTTGAAGTAAAAGTTGGTTAGTAACCAACGAAGTATTAGTTGTCGAGTGCTAGGTTTTGTTACACTCTTAAGCAAGAAGGTTATGTTAATTGCACTTGTACCAACCGGTGGTTTCCTTGCACCGATGGCGAAGAAAGATACGACAAGTTAATCGGGATACAAATATGGTGAAATTCTATATCTAGGTTTTTCTTACACCCGTTAGCAAGATCTTTCCCAAGTAATGAATTGAGTGATTTATCAGACTGTGGATGTAGGAGTTGATCTCTTCGAACTACATAAAGTGTGTTCTTTACTTTCAGTATCCTACTCTACATGTTATTGACGCAACATTACATACTATTAACACTCTATCAGTAGCAATTTGTTGATGAACGAGAAAACTAATACTAACTAAACGAATATTTGACTAAGTATCTTTTCAATATCGGTTTTCAATTTCGCACGCACATTAGTTGCTGTTAAAGTAGTCGATGGGATTGCTAATTGATTCATTCAAGACAAGATCGAAATAAACCGAAATATCGACACCGGTATTGACTAGCATTAGTAACCCAACATATACTAACTTGAAGAAGACATTCGACCGAGCGGTCGGAATCGAACCGGACCGTAATCGAACCAAATCGTTGCTTTATAAATTAATGAGCTATGAGTGATTTCGGATCGATATGGATATAACTAGCTCATTGACAAGCTTATTTAAACTAAGCTTATCAATATACGAGTTTACTCGTGCGCAACCAATAAATAAGTATTGGTTACGGTTCGAACCAAACCGATCCGAATCGAACCGACCATCAAACTATGGATCTAAACGGTCCGGGTCTAAAGCGGTTCAAATCGGAACCGAACCGTAACCGCTTTACAATTTAATGGGTTTGAACGATTCGGATCGATCCAAGTTTTATCCACCCATTGACATCCCTATATGTGTGTGTAGAGAGAGAGAAGGGAGGGAGAGAGAGATAAATTATTCTTAATCTTTAAATTACAAGTTATTGGATTATGGTGAATTTGTTGTTAAATATGATGAATTTAAAAATAAAATTTTCAAGCATATGGGATTCGAGCTCAAATTCACAAATTTATTTAGCAAAGATCCTCTACCACTATAATACTAACTTATATGTATTCATTGTTTCATTGGAATTTAGATCCTAATTAAATAATTAAGAATCGCATTATTTAGAATATATAGATAATATAAATTGAGTAGTATAAAGACAAAATGGAGATTTAAATTTCTAATTAACCCTGACCATCCCCTACTATATTTGTTCTCCCTGTGGTACATGGTATAACATTATAATTAAATGAAATAGTAATATATATATATATATATATATATATATATATATATAGGAATTAGTTCAAATAAAAACACATTCAAAAATAAGAAATGAGAACAATTTTTCACCATTGATTTTTGAAGATGTGTGATTGTGATTAAATCAAATTATGCTATAATGGTAATTATAAAATATTACGAAAATAATCATTCCTTAATTATAGGGATTGTGATAACTTAATCTTGAAACATTGATTAATAGCAAATGGATTATGTAGATGAATTCTTATTTCTTATTTTAAGAGATTTGTATTATAATCATCCATATATATATATATATATGTGTGTGTGTGTGTGTGTGTGTAGGGGAGAGTTAACGTGATAATCATTTTTATCGTGAGAACAAAAAAATAATGAATTCGAAGCGAAAGTTGATGAATTCACTGGAAAAATTACTGAATCAAAAACAATGAAATTTTCGTCCCTCGTTGGATTCGAACCCTCGGTGACAATTTCAAATTTTTTTATTAGGTATTTTTTTTATAAATTCGTATAAGGGTATAATAGGCAATATAGAATTAAAATTACATCATCATTTTCATATTCCTTAGCATTCGACGCAAATGTTCATTTTCCAGAACTCATATCCCTTAATTGTAGAGATTCAAAACATGCTTGTACATCTCCAGTTTTACATCAATTATGTAGCATAGATATTGCATCACATAATATTTTTTAAACATAGTTTAGCATTTAAACTCGCATGTTTGTCTATATAATTATGCTACAATTAAACAAATAGTGTCACATACATGTTATATTTATACTACAAAAATTGTGTTAAAAATGCAATACAAGAAGTCACTATAATTATATATATGTGAGAATGAAAAAAATATCAAATTAATTGATATATAATTGTGCTAAGTATGTAAATAAAAAGTACTACAAAATAAAATTTATGCAACTCTCGTAAACAATTTATATGCAAAATGATCTAACGTTTTTGTGCAATGTTATTAATGAATATGTGCTTCAGAAACTATGTATATGTGAAAAAAACACTTAAATGTAACAAAAAAATAAATAAATAAATAAATAAACACGATATATGTACAGAACAAAGAATCAAATTAACTGATAATAATTTACGAAATTTAGTAATATGTGCAAAATGAATAAACTAAATATGCTACGAAAATATTCAGCCAGTACAATAAGTACTGAAAAGCACGTATGAATGAATACATAAATTTTACCTGTGATTGTGCAAAATGAATACGCTAAAAATGCTAAAAAAATATTCCACCAATGCAATAATTGAAAGACACGTATGAATCAATACATAGATTTTAATACCTACGTTTTTCATGGATTATGTAGTTTGAATCATAAATTAATCTATATAGATTAAATATTTAAATTGAAATAATCTATCTAAAATAATAAGTTAAAGGATAGATTATAAGAAATCCCTAAAAATAAGGATAAAGCCGTGTTTTACCTACATTTAAGAAAAAAACTAGTTTTTATAATATTAAATTGTTGATCTAACCTTGACAAAAATATGCGAAAAACTATTATAGCACACATATCCACTATTTGTAGCAAAACAAAAAATAATCTTGTCTATTGATTTAGTAAAATCAATGGCTTAGATTTATTCTTATTTTAAAAAATCATTAATACGATCAATCCACACACACACACACACACACACACACATATATATATATATATATATATATATATATATATAGTATGGATCCGAAGTTGATGATGGGGTGAGCTGAAAAATAAGTTCTTCGCGTATTAAATATCATAAATGCTAAAATATTTCTAGGTTTTTATAAGTTGTCTTGCGAGATTTCAATACACAAAATTATCAATAATTGAGTTTATATCTATATTTTAATAAAATATCTTTCAATATAAACTCTTATTTAGCGTAAACTTTAGGAATCCATCAACCAAACCACTTTGGTAAAACTTGGTTGCGATTGAACTTGAACTTTGATGACTGAATGGGCAGAGAGCAATATCGCAAACACTTGAGCAGATGTAGCGTTGAGGAAGAATATAACATATTTGTTTGGCTAATTTCACGACTGTATGAACTTTTGAGGATGCGAGATAAATATAGTATTCTAAAAGCATCAATATACTTCGCTCAAAACAAGAGACACGCAATAATAAGGAGACACAAAATTTTAACATGAAAACCTCTCAAAACGAAAAGAGAAAAACCACGGACTACTAGAGCCGTTTAAATCAATTATAATCAACAATGGAGCAGTACCCAATCTTTCTAGATTATATTATAGGCATACAAAACATCATACATTCGAAAATAAGCACATCAAGATATATGGAATCAAAATCGAGCAAAGATCGAAAAATATCATCGAAATTATCCTATATTCAGATCGACGACCAGACCTACGAATATCAAAATCCGATCTCCACCGTCCACAACGTTCGCCCAGATGTTGTGAATCTTATGTCCAAAATCACACTAATCTAACGGTTCAATATCCAAAACGGAATTTTTCTGAAGTTGCGCTGAAAATCCGAGAGAGAAAAAAGGCTACAATTTTTCTATTTTGACTGCTCCAATTTCTCCTTCAAAATCGTGGTGACCATTTTCATTCTTATAACCTTCTCATGGGCTCATGGGTTTTCTCATGGGTCAAAAATATAAAAAAACCAATAATAACAACTTTGTTTTAATTTTTAATTATTTCAGACTGGCTAATTTTGAATTGAGTTTAATATAATACATGAACGTAGAAAAAATTTAGCGCTTGCACTGGGCTGGAGCTGGGTGCAGCCCATACCTAGATCCGCCTATATATATATATATATATATATATATATATATATATATATATTGTAAATCACAAAATCTAAATGCAAAAATTATTGATTTTGGAATGCTACTTTTATACAACATTTATAGTGGTTTACGTAAATATCCAAAAACAATTTATTCAACTTACCATCAAAATAAGTATAAAATAAGTATATATGTTTATTTGTAGTTAACACACACACACACACACACACACATAAAGGATATAAAGGATATGTATATATAGATATATGTGATGTAATATTGTTAGTTTTCATTTGTTTGACATGCATTTTAATACATATATATACATGGGAGAAACTAAATAAGAAAATGAGTGAAGTAACCACTCTTCAATATACCCTTGACCAAAAATTAAGTATAAACTAAACAATTTACGAATTGAAATGTTTTATACCTCAATTCATAGTAAGTTGAGCCCTTTTAGGCTAACTCACGTGAATTAAGAGCAAAACCGTACTTTAAGCCAACAATGATTAGTTTTTTTTATCTTTTTTTATTTGTGACTATTTTATATTTTTTTAATATGAAAATGACTATTTATATATTAGCTCTAAAAAATTTTCCTCTATGAGATCACTATTTCGTCCGATGCACGATAATAATTTTAACATTTATTAAATTTGAAACAATAATAAGTAATTCAAAAAATATAAAAAATTGTAAGTCTCCATCGATAACAAAAATTCATTCACAAATTATAAGTAATTCCATCGCCATCAATATCTTGTAAGCAAAAATAATAATAAAATTCAAAACAGTCATAATTAACTAATTCTTTCAAAAATCAATTATAAACATCCATTCACAAAATATAAAACTAATATTATTACACTCAATATTAACACAAAATATTAAATATTAAAAATATAGGTGATAACGTTCCTGAAATATATATATATAGCCCAAGAAAATTGATCGCTTACAAGATTGAAGATCTTAGAAAACTTAGAGAGATAAAAAGCAAGCAAGATGGTTTGATGTACGAACCAGAATGGGAGGTTTGACGTTGAGAATGCAAGAGATTTTGCCTTTCTCCACTGAGACAACTCTAACAACTCCTCCAATCACTTTGGAGAAGGAGTCCTTAGCGGTGTATTGCTGTCCCACCATCCCACCCATTCCCGCAATCTCCATAAATTCACTTGCTGTCAGACTCTCTCTCATCCTTCCCATCTCTGTGTGTGTTTGTTTGGCCGCCTAAGACTATGTTTATAGGTGGAAACAGTATGGGGAGGTCCAACCCCACCTACACAATTCTTTAAAAAAAAATACAAAATTGAAATGAAAGGGGAAGTGATGGTTGACCTTGCAAAATATGAGACCTCCCGATCCCATGGTCTCTCTCTCGTCTTATTGAATGGAGAAGATTAAAAAAAAAAAAATTGTGGGGGAAGAAAAGATGTTGAGGTCAGTGATAAGAGTAAAAATATTTGCCAGGGTCCAATTAATAATGATAAAAGATAATAAGTAGAAGTTTAAAATTAATAATATTTTTAATATAATCATAGTTTTTTTAATTACATCACAATAAAAAACCTAATCTACAAAAATAAAGCCTCCATGATATGAGCCTTTTGTTATAAAAGTGATTCATCAAAGATATAATGAAACAATAAATAATGAACAAGATACATATGACTTAAACTATTTTTTCTTTTGTGATAACTATAAAAAAATATTCTACAATAAACTCTTGATATTGTTAATAATCTATCGTCCATAACTCAATCTGCTTCCATAATGTGTCTTAATATTCATATTTCAAATAATTAGACACACTTACTTTACTATTATAATAAATTGAAGGCATAGATCTAATCAAAATAAAATAAATTCGGTCAATTCAATAACAAATAGTTATTTTGATATGTAAATTAGTGTTAATAGGCACAAAAATGCCCAAGTGAGATAGTGGTATCATGAAATTACCAAAACTTATAAAATCATATGGTGTATACCCATTTTTTAGTTAATGGTCGAAATTACCTTATATTTTGACAAGGTTTCCATGTTTTTCCATAAGAAATGTCACAAATGTATTACTCCCTCCGTCTCACCCAAGAATGACAATTTCTTTTCGACATAATTATTTAAAAGAATGGTATAAAGTGATTAAAGTGATAAAAAGTAGGTAGGTCTCATAACTTTTGAAGAGATAATTATTTCCTAAAAATGAAATATGCTATATTGGATGAGATAACCCAAAAAGAAATATATGTCATCTTGAGCGGGACGGATGAAGTATTTATTTTTGGGTAGAGAAACCTCAGTGATACAATTAATTTTGCAGAGATTTTACTAAATTATCAATCAATATTTATCAATCGGTTTTATTAATTATTGGTCGGAAATTATCATTCAGTTTATCATTTAATTGTTGATCAATTTTTATTTTATTATCCATTTGTTTTTTTATTTAGTTATGGATCGGGATGATCGGTATTAAAATAATTATAAATTTTAAACATCCAATTGTGAAATTGATCGGGATTATCCATTGGGATTAGCAATCATGATTATCAATCGGAATTAAATATTGATAAGTTTCTTATTTTCGACTTGTTTATCAATTTAATTTTCAATTAATATTATCTATCGGGATTATCCATCATGATTAGCAATCGGGACTACCCATCCGGATTATCCATCAGGATTAGCAATCGGGATTATCCATCATGATTAAATATTGATAGATTTCTTATTTTTCAACCTGTTTATCAAATTATTTTTCAATTAATATTATCTATGATGTGAAATTTGACCGATATGATTTTGAAATATGATTATTGTTGTATAATTCGTAGTTTTATGATAGAAATGTACTATATCTCTTTTGATGGAGCAAACGTCAGTAATTCAATTAATTTTCCACAAGTTTATTGAATTATCAATCGGTTTTATTAATTATTGGTCGGTATGCATCGGTTTTTTTCATTTAATTGTTGATTCGTATTTTATTTAATTATCGATCGGCTTTTTTATTTAATTAGGATAGAGATTATTGCTCGGGGATTATCAATTGGTATTAAAATAATTAAATTTTTTAAAAAAACCAATTGAATATTGAAATTGATTGGGATTATTGATCGGGATTATCGATCTCTATCAAATACTGATCGACTTTTTTGACTTTTTTTAATTAATAGTATCTATAATGTGAAATTTCATTGATATAATTTGGAATATGATGTTTGTTGTATAACAAATGCTAAATTAAATTATCAATTGCAAATGTAAATTATAAATTTACAATAACGTGTAAATTAAAAAAAATGTAAATTATTATAAATTTAAATTGTAAATTTACAACTGTCTACTTTTTTCAATATTTATCAGTTTAAAATAATAATTCATGTAATAATTCACGTTAAGTTTTAAAATTCCAAATTAAAAAATCGGTAGATATTCGATAAAAATTTCAAAACGAAAAAACCGGTATAGATACAATAAAATAATTAATTAAATTATTTTTAATTAAAATTATTTAGTTTAATAAACTTTAATTATAAATTAGCAAATAATAATTTTGAATTAATATATCTTAATTTTGAATTAATAAACTCTAATTGTGAATTAATAAACCATAATCGTGAATTAATAAACCCTAATTTTGAATAATAAACCCTAATTTTGAATTAATAAACCCTAATTGTGAATTAATAAATACTAATTTTAAATTAATAAAACTTATTTAAAATTAATAAACCCTAATTTTGAATTAATAAACCCTAATTGGAAATAATAAACCTTAATTGTGAATTAATAAACCCTAACTTTGAATTATTAAACCCTAAATGTGAATTAATAAACTCTAATTATGAATTAATAAACCTTAATTATGAATTAATAAGTCATAATTATAAATTAATAAATTCTAATTTTGAATTAAAATTATAATTAAAAATTTATAAATTTAATTATAAATTAATAAATTCTAATTATTTTTACTCACCATAATTAATATATAATTATTTTAACAAAAAACAAGGATGAACTCACGATGAGACAGAACTCGCCCAAGTTTTTATCTTTTTTTAATAATCATGATTTGATAATCTCGATTGATTTTTATAATCACTTAAATGTGGTTTTTTTCCCATAACTTTTCAAGTTTGGGTAAAATAATTTCACTCTCTTTTTTAGCTTTGAAACGTCTTTGAATTTTTTTATTTTTGAAAATTGAATTGATAGAGATATAATAAATAGTTTGAGTTTAAATGAGTATTTCCTACATCCTTTTATCGACTTTGATGTATACTACATGTATATTATGAAGTTGGGTATTATGATTTTCCTCTTAAATTTGGCGATCGAATTCAGTAATCATACAAATTTTCCATATTTAAAGATGGGAAATATATTCAAACACGATCATGAGGTGGGTCCCAACGACTTCAAAACTTCTTAAGACATCATTACAAAATCAGCAGTAACTTTGAGAGAGAGAGAGAGACTCAGAGCCACCCTGTCAAAAGAATTCTGAATCTTCCTCTGTTTTTGAAAATTTCCGCAGCTTCATTTTGATCCGGAGATGACCGCGGAACCCTTGAAGTTCTTCTTGTAAGCGCCAAAGGTCTCGATGACCTGATTTTATATGTATGTTTCTTCACCATAATTCTCTCCTCTAATTTCTTCTGTGTGTGTGTGTTTTCTTGAACTTATAGAGTATGTATCATCATTCGTAGTCTAATCTTTCTTGATGACATTAGATCGGAATTCGTGGGAAGAAAACATAGCATGCGGGAATAATAATTGTCTCCATTTCACAACCCTGACGATTAATAGTTTCGGTTGTTCTGAGATTCGCGACTCTTAGTTGACTTAGCAAGCGATTAATCGATTCGTGAAATTTTGACTGCTTTTCACTTTCAACTTTTTGCATCCAATATGAATCTTGCTTTGTGTCTGTGGAAAAGGTGATAAAATGTTTGATATGTTTAGAATATGCCACTTTAGCAAGGGGATTGAGGGATCAAAACTGCTGATCAAAAGAACATCCGATCATGTAAGGATCGAGACCAGAAGAACTCATTGACATTGTTAATTTTCAGAAGATTCGAACAGAGATGTGAAAGAGATAAGATCTTAGTGTATACGTCTACTAATTTTATGCTGATCGATTAGCTGATGATCCATGAATGATTGTCTGTATAAATACTGAATTTAAATTTGTCTGATTCTGATAGAGTGAATTTTTAATCCAAATTGTATGTTTCTTCCGATCTCTGTAATGTGGTTTCATCGGATAATAACCTTTGTAGAAGTATGCATATTTACTTATGGATCTTGATCTCGATTTGGCAGCTGGATCGGATCCTTATGCGATTCTCACTTATCGGACTCAGGAGAAGACAAGCGGCATTGCATCAGGTGCATATTTGCTTCATCTTCCAACTCTTGCATAGTTGCTTATATGAACATAGTCATAAACTTAATCACCGAGGATTAACACAGATAGATAAAAATAATATAAGTTAAATCTATTGTTTATTAAGATGGATTTGAAACTTGAAATTTCCTAAAGCCCTTGATTATTATTTCTACAATATGAGATAAGTTACTTGATTGATATCCTGTTGAATAGGCTAGGCTTGCAGAAATATCCTTGCAATCAAGATAAACATACTCAAATGTGTACATTATCAAATTTGAATAGTAAACGCCCCCTAAAGAATAGTTTAGGCCCTCGCTCTCTCTATCTCTCTCTCGTGCGCATATTCATTGCTCCACATTGTTCTATCCAGGTGAGGGATCTTGCACTGAGTGGAATGAGAGCTTCCTCTTCTCTATATCCAGCGATGTGACCGAGCTGAAGATCAAACTAATGGATAAAGATACGTTTACAGCAGACGATTTTATTGGAGAGGCAACGTGAGTATAAACTACCTCGTAAAATTCTTGTTCATAGTTTAAGGATCGGCCTTATCTGATGATTATTGAATTCCTTTGAAACTGTAGAATTCCTCTTCAGCCTTTGTTTGTCGAAGATAGCGTTCCACCCATGGCATACCACATTGTCAAAGACGAGCAGTACCGTGGAGAGATTAGAGTTGGCCTCACTTTCACCCCAGGTATGAGATATCCTAAGAATAATGGTATTTGGTGTATGTATCTGTCGTGGTGTACGATGAAGTTTTGTCGTTGCAGAGGAATAGAGGCGAGCATGATGAGGAGAACCTAGGAGGATGGAAACAATCATCTATGGAGGAGTAACGTTGTGGCATGAGAAAATCTTGAGATTAAGATTCGGTTTCTGAACTCGCATTTTGTTGCAACTACTTGCTGTTTTGATCATTTAAAGGAACCTAATTTGTGATGGATTTCAGGAGCATGGTCTGATTTTATGCTTTCAGTTTCATCCAACAATTCAATTACAGACAATCTCTGTTTTATATTTGGTGCGTGATTAGTCTCATATGTATTTTCACTTATCATTATTCATGATATGTATGTGCATTATCTTCGTACATGTGTGCATTGCTGAAATAAAATACGAGATTCATATATGTTCGAAAACCATACAGCATAAGCATGCAACTGCAGATTGCCTTGTGGAGGATCAGACGGTTGATATCGAAGAGTAGTTATACTAGTTAGATTGTTATTTAGTATGCGTTTCAATTATAATAGCTTCTGCGGCTGCTTGCTTATGCTTTATTCAACTGAACATCTGAATCAACGATTGAATTCTTTGCCTCCAACTTAGTAATAAAAGTATGTTCTTCCTACAACCATAGACTTGTATATTCTCCAACTTTATGTTGGATTTGTATATTGAAAGCAGTTTGGTTGAGCTTGTATACAATGTTTCCTGTTACCACTATTACAATCTCCTATCTGAATTGTTTACTTGATTGCATATGTATGTACATTTATCTCATATATAAGTTAGATCATACAGTGTGTTGTAGATCACATAAGTCTGTATGATTGGTCAAGTTTAATGAGATATAAAAAGTATCATAGTTGAGACAACTTGAGGACGAGTTGTCGGTATAGTCATGTGTAGATAAGAAGTGACTGACTTGGTTGCTTGTCTATACCGGTATGTCTACGACGTATTGATGGATCACGGTGAGATGAGTTCTTCTATCCGACCGTCGTGAAGAACCTAGATCTCTGAGACTTACGTTGATCTAAATCTCGATAAGGTATTAGGTGAGTATGAGGTCGACCATCACTTGACTTGCTATGGGTGAGGTTACATGAGATAACCCAAGATTCTCTGCGATCTTGGGTGGCGGCAATGATTTGTATGTCATGCTAGTTACCCGTGTCGAGTCACCGTATCCGCTTAGGATGATGACGCCCCTTAAGGAGCTCAAAGGTTTATTGTACTAAACCCCGCAGTTGAGTTATCTTAAGTACAATAATAAGGTTGAGTGGTACTACTTATGAATTAAAGATATTAATTATTTTAAGCAATCGAGCACGTAAATAATTAATGGACGACGATATCTTAAATACGGGATTCAGAAAGTCTAAGTGCAAGTCTGACTCACCTTCGGTAATAAATGGGTAAGTCAAGATTTATTCTCTAGTGGCATGAATAAATGTTTATAAATTAATTTATGTTCAGGGTGAACATAAGATAATTAATTTATTTGAGGTCCATCTTTATTCCTCGTGATTTGATCCCTGACCGCCCATCCAGCTCGGAGCTTAGTGATTTTCGCCTCCTCCTTATAGAGTCCATCCGGGACTCGCTGATCCTCTCTATCTTAAGTGATATGATTATATTTATTAGATATGCATAAATCCTATCTAGGTAGGGTTTAGGGTTGCATTATAAATATAAGGTGAGAGAAAAAATCAAGGTGAATCCTTAAGCATATTTTCGAGAATTCTATTCCAAAAATAGAGGAATTTTCGAAAACTTTGTAAGAAGGAAGAAGACGAATTTCTAAAGCACTCTCCATAGATTGTCCTCACTCAGCATTGGAGTTTAGGCAAACGGGAATCAGTCCAGAAGATCAAAGCACGAGTCTTGATCTATTCATCCCCGACAGATTCGCAGGTGAACACGAGAAAACTCCTAAGTGTTGCAATTAATTATATAGGTGCATGCTAGGGATATAATCAATGTATGGTGAATTAAACATCCAAGATAGATCATCGGGAGATGGTTAAAATCAGTTTTCCCTACACTTTATACTAAAAGAATCCTCTTCTAACAACCACTAGTCTACAAGTCGATGAAGGTAACATTTAATAGTCGTTAAGTACGATTACACGTCAATAAGCATAGTATAAATAAATCAACTACCCTAAGTGACCCCTTGATCATTTTGTAAAGAAAAAGACTCATCCTTCCAGAAGAAGAGAAGAGAACACAAACTTAGGGACTTTATTAGTGCTGCACCGGTCTTAATTTCCTGAAGCTTTGAATGACCTTCTGTACATCACCATGTTTCCTCAATTGTTGTCTACATTAATGGAATGAGATCTTGCTCTTCACAATCTCAAATGGTGTTGCTAAATTGGAGATCAAAATTAACAATGACACGATTACAAAAACACACGAGTAAGGTTTCTTACTCACATCCACGTACGAGTAATTTTGTCACTCGAGTGGCAACTAGATTTCTTTTGATGAAGAAAGAGTTTGTCAATGTCATAAAACGCAGTCACAGATCGCAAACTCTGCGATAACAGACTTCACAGCAAAGAGCATAGAGGTAATGGTCCAGTCCTATGTTCGTGTCTTTTCAAACTAACAACACCATTCTAGACAAGTCAAGAAGTAGGATACTGTGATTTATCAATCATGACACTAACCAGCCCAGGTATATCAAAATAAGTTACAAAAGTCATTGGAAATATGGCACAAGGAAAGATCATACCTGGCCATTTAGGAGATTCTCATAGTAAACAGTAGCAGAAGAGCCACAAAAACACCAAAAAATACTCATGAATCATCCCAAAACGAAAAGCCCCGCTCCCTAGTAACACTCCTCATTTCAGGCCGTCTGCGAAATTCCACGTCCCTATACTTGTCTTTGGATTTGAACCTATCCTTTTCTCCCACCCTAATAGAGGTAGATTTGTTCTCTCTTGCTGCAACATTCACATGACCATCTGCATCACTCTTACTCGCCAACCATTCTTGAATCATAGCATCCAGCTTTGGCTCCGGCACCAAATCCTTCTCCTTCATCTCTACATAGTACTTATGAGCCACATCCAATCTCCCATTCAAAAAGAGACCGTGTATCAGCACAATGTACGAGCTCCTATCAGGATCAAGCCCGTTCTCACTCATCTCACCCCACACCTTGAACACATTCTCAATCTGGCGCCAGCGACAGAACTTCCTGATCAACATGATATAAGTATCATGGCTCGGAGAGCATCCACTCCTACGCATCCTTTGCAAGAGCTCAAACACTTCCTCCGCAGTCCTTAAAGCACGAAAGAAGGCGTGGTACGTCCGAACAGTGGGCCCCACGCCTCTCTCCACCATCTCCTCGAATGCCTGTTTCGCCTCGTCCAAGAGATGTGACTTGCAGAGAGGCATGATCAGCGAGTTGTAAGTGACGGTGTCTGGGATGATACCTTCCTCCTCCATCGTTTTGATAAGGCTACGAGCTTCCTTAACGAGCCTCCCCTTGGCCAGAGTGTGCACCACGGCATTGTAGGCTTTCCTATCCGGTTTGATGCCGAGAGCCTTCATCTTCTCGTGATGCCTCATCACCGCATTTAGATTCCCCATCTTGGAATAGCAAGACATGATGCTCGCATAGGAGTAAACATCATGCCGAATCCCTCTCTTCTCCATCTCCAACCAGATCCTCTTGCCCTCGCGCAGGCTGCCTACCACATTGCACCATCCGTTGAGAATGATGTTGAAGCTCTTCGTGCTGAGCGGATACGCAGCTTTGTTGCAGAAAAGCAGATCCTCTGCCTCTTTCACGTTCTTGTACCTGCATAGCGCCGAGAGCAGGCCTTGGAATTCATCGATTCCGATTTCAATCTTGAAGCGGCGCAGCCCGTAGAAGGTGCTGATCGCCTTGGCAACGTCGTGCACGGCTGCGTACCTCCTGATCATGATAAGGATCGTCATTGTCGTGACGAGCGACGCAGCTCTCATGTCTTCGATCAAAGCCCACGCGGTGTCGAATTTTCTGAACTTGCCAAGAATGGCTATCATGGAATGGTACTCGCGCCGCGAGTGCTCGTAGCCCGGCTGCTTCCCGGCCCACAAGAAGAAGGTGAACGCCGCCTCCCAATCGTTCCGCACCCGAGATAGGACGTTTCCCACCAATCCCTGCGTCATATTTACGCCGCATCTCTCCAGCTTCGTGCTCTTTTTTTGCACACCAGGTGTTCGCAAAATGTCCACAATGGCGTTGAAATCGGGTGAAGAACTCAGATCGCTTGCGATGCTTCCCGCTACTTCACCTTCGCTCTCGGATTCATGTTCCGATTCGCTATGGCATTCTCCGGTCATGTGGATTGAGGAAGTGAAAGACGCACAAATTGCGGGCCTGCTAACAATGGGGTATCGAGATAGAAAATGGAGGGGCCGTTCTGGTTTAACATACGGCGATATGCTATTGAAATGGATATTGCCGCGGAGCACCAGGAACAGTGCAGGTATGCTGCTGAGAGTTCTTCTCATACTTCGTGACATTAATCAATCGACAATCAAGTTGTGGAAAAGCTATTTGAGGAAACTTGTGACAGAGACATCAGCAATCACGATGCAGACAAGATGTTTGAGAAAATGTATGTCTGGAATACTCCACCGAAATCTCTCTCATCTAATTCTTTCGCATGTGAGAGACTCCACTGAAACTTCTCTCTCGCATTTCGTAAAACTCAATCGGAGAGGAAACGTATCAGTGAATCAGTGATCATAACTGACTGAATGAAAAAGCCTTCTATGAGTGAATACACAGGCCATTTCCTCGTACAGTGGTTTTATCAAGTTTTCTGTTGTGGGGCCCTTCCCCAGCAACCTAAACATAAAACGATAATAACATTTTTTTTTGAAACAATAAAAACAATTATTGTTGTAGTAATAATTAATAATAACAACAATTTAAACTAGTCTAGGAGTAGTATTGCTTGTATTCAAGGCTCAGATTCTATCCTTTTAATAAATAATAATAATAATAATAAATCTTTCCCATTTATCACATAATAATAATAATAATAATAATAATAATAATAATAATAAATCTTTCCCATTTATCACACAATAATAATAATAATAATAATAATAATAATAATAATAATAATAATAATAATAATAATAATAATAATAATAAATCTTTCCCATTTATCACACTAAAACTAAGATAAAATCCTAAAATTACCTCCAAAAAAGATAAAATCCTAAATATTAGTAAGTAATTTCGTCTAATTTTGGGAATTATACAGAAAAAGAAAGTGTTTTTGATTTATTTGATTTAGAATTTTCCCATTTTCTTTTGGCTGCTGTAATTGAGAAGGAAAGATAACAAAGATCCATAAACTCGAAGCACAAACCATCCGAATCGATACATGTGCAAACGGTGAGTTATACAGCACTCTTGTGTAAACCCTAGCTAATTCACTCCTAAATCTCACTCTTTCAGTCACTTGAGCAATATGTGAAAAGTTCAGGTGCAACGATCCCGATATGTTTTTTTTTAATCAAGAATCGAAATGCAACTTTCAATTTTTCACCATCTTGTCGTGTTCAGTTCGATTTGTTTCTATTCCTTGATGACTTGAGCTGCTTGATTTTAGGATTTAGCTCACAAAATGCTGATGGGTCATGCTGAAGGGCTGCTGAAGCTTGGTTCTGAGAAAATCCGCTGCTTTCCGATTCCGGCTCTGAGCTCGATGTCGATGAAGAAGCCGATAATCCTCCGAAAGTACTGTACGCAGCTTCGTTCGGCGAGCTCGCATCGAAACATGTTAATTATGATACGATAATATGGCTCTCAATATCTCTGTTGCTAGTTTTGGCTTGGGGTGTTGGGATAATTATGCTGCTTTATTTGCCCTATAGAAGATATGTGCTTCAGAAAGATATCTCTTCGCGTAAACTCTGCGTTACATCGGAAGAAATAGTGTATAAGGTAGTTAATTAACTTGTTCGATTCTGGTAAAAATGTCTTGGTGAATAGTGAGCTGATGGATGATGTTTTTTGTTTTCTTGTTTAGGTGTCTAGGCCTTCGTATATACCCTTCTTGGCGAAAACAAATGTTGAGAAGCATGTACCTCTTCCGTTGATTATTGATGTTATAATAGAACAAGGTACAATGAAGCTCTAATCCGTCATCTTCCTTGTTCGTTCTTCTGATTGGTTTACTTTTTAATGTCAAACGTAATGGAAACATGCGTTTGGACGGTCCATCTAACTTGTGAAGCAGGTTTACGGGTATTGTTCTAACTTGATTGTAGGAAGCATTACCTAATTACCAATTTTGAGTTATCGCATCTTTTTGCAGTTTTATCTGCTTTTTTTGTGAACTTTTGTGATGCTTTTTACCTTGTAATGCCTATAAACATTCATCACCAAGGCATGTATTTACCAGTTTGTTAGCCTCGGCCATTTGAATCTTATTTTATCTGATGATTTGGTCGAAGCTCATTGGTTATGTTCATATATAGTGATGATTTACATCACTAGATAAACAGGTGAACAAGTAATACAATTGCAACTTCTTAACATTTCAAACTGTTGTTATAACCGCTAAGAGGTTCAGTGGCATAAATTATAGGTGAAGTTGAGAATAACACACATTTGAGCATTCTAATCACCATCTCACCCTTTGTTTGAACAGCATTACAATTATTCTATATGATAGTCATATACTTGTGTGTTTTTCTAGTTCTTATCTTGATTCATTGGCCTCAATCACAACAAAACTTTCTCGTTCTTTTATGAAGTGAACAATGTTTATATATATGCACACACGCAAATATGCAGGTTGGCTGCAATCATTATATGGATTGCATACATTTAGAGTTGAAAGTATTGCACATGGTAAGGCTGCGCCTGTTGATGAATTACAAGTTCAAGGACTTAGTAACCCGGGACTTTTGAGGAAGGTACTGGTGTCTGGACCAAATGCCTAGACTTATCTCTGATTAAGAATAATATGCTTTACGTCATTCAGAATTTGCTAGGTTGAATTTTTAGATCAAAATCTAATTCTGAATTAGTTCACATGTCTACAGGTCATAGTAACACAGGCTTCAAAGGCTATACAAGATATTGGCATAAGCTGGGATCCGAACATCAAAATTCACAGCAGTGAAAGTATGTTTCGCATGGAATCTTTGACCTTGGGTCCAGCAGTTTTAAGATCACCATCGTCTAAAAGCACAAAGGTAAACGATGACTCAGACCCTTTGTTAATTGATGTCGTCTGATTTTCTATGGTTCTAACAGATGCCTGCTTTCTTATGGAAGTTCTGTATTCACCTCATGTCACACACGTCATTCTTAAGGAATAAGGATGCTATAGTTTATCAGAGAACACATAATCTGTTTTTACATGCTTAATGTAGTTGAAGTAGATTTTTTTTTTTATGGTTCTGACCATGTTTTCTTCTGTAAGTAGATGTGGTTTTTTAATTAGTTGTGCTATATAGCAACAGAGTCGAAAGTCTTTAAAGTGATGAATGCAAGTTAGTTCCATATATTATGATAGAGTCAAGGAAATGACAAATTGTAAAAATAATAGATAAGGGATGGACGATTTTATTATTCAAAAGAAAGGGGATAAAAACTGTGACATTTATGTTGGGTATTGCCCCTGCCTGGAAATTCTGCTGAATCCTGATGCTAGACCAAATCTCTTGCTCATCGCAAAACAAATTATTCACTAATTTTCTGAATGATCCCTACCTCTACAATTTATTCTATTTATAAATTATAATAGGATATAATCATATAAACAGTCTATCCTGAAATAAATTTATGAAATCATAACTATGAATAACATAATTCACTGATGGTCTTCTTTCCCTTCTTTGGTGCAATTCAAAAGGAAATAATCTAATTCCTATCACATTATCAATACAAAGTTCATTGCATTTCAATAACCAAATTTTAACTGCCAAAAATAAAGTGATGGATTGAGCATGATTATCTAGAGAAGTTAGATTTGAGCTCTGCCTTTGGATTGTTTTCATTTGCTTGTAGCATGATCTCATGTTCGCATCTCTTCTGTAAGTCTGTTATACATTTGAAAAAATCAATTGATCATAGAATTTTTGTGCCAATACACAGATGCTTAGCTCTGTTGTAAGTTGTCGAACTTGCTCAGGAAAGTATATACTCACTCAGCATTGTCTGTCTTATAGATAATGGGATCTCCTCGCCGTGCTTTGATGGAACCCAAAGGTGCGGTACCTACAGATGTGATGCTTAACAAGCTAGAAGAAGTGAACAGATCAGTGAAGGTGATCTCTTTTTCTTTATGTGGCTGCATAAACTTTTGCTTAAATCTAACGCGAGGGTAAATCATAGTTTCATTTTTTAACCGTGCAGTGTGTGTGTATCCTTTGCCTTAATGGGAGTTTATATCTGACATCTTTCTTGGCTTTATAACCAGAAAATTGAGTTTCTCATTGAGAAGAAGCAGGGCTCGGCTGGACCGAGTCTGGAAAATGCATGAGAAATCACAGCACAGCGACCTTCTCTGGAGAAAGGAGCTCATGGAACTATACACATGTTGATTTACCATATAATTAGTTGAATTCAAGAGGTATATGCTTGTTAAAAAAAACCGAGCTGGCTGGCTCTTGTTGAGTTGGAACGCTCGAAATTAGTGATGCAGGGCTACAGCCTACAAGTGCAAATCACGTTTCGTCTCATGCTGTTAAAAGTACTCATCGAGTTTAAGTTTCCTCAAAAGAAAAGAAGAAAATATATATATTATAATACAAACCCCCTTAAAATAAGAAATAAGAATTCATCTCCATTATCCATTTGTCATTAATCAATGGTTTAAGATTAAGTTATCACACTCCCTATAATTAAATGATGGTTATTTTCGTAATACTCTATAATTATTATTATAGTTTAATTTAATTTAATCACAATCATTCATCTATAAAATCAATGGTAAAAATTTATTTTCATTTCTTATTTTTGAATGTATTTTTATTTGAACCAAACTATGTATATATATATATATTGGTTTTTGTAAAAACTTTTCTTATCGTATAAATTACGAACTCATAAAATCATTTGAATTCGTCGTAAAATATGTCTGAATTCAAAAAAATAAAAATTCACCTCTTATAGAATTCAAATTCATGTATTTGACTAGCCTCTCATGATACCAGTGTATATATATATATATATATATATATATATATATATGGTGTGTTTTTTCGGGTTACACATTAAACCACAGAAAGGAAATAAAAAATACCTAATAGAGCTCACACAGAACTCTTTTGATGGAGAAAACAGGGACAAAAACATTCGTTTCCAGAAAATATGTTCAACAGAATTGAATGATTTTTTTTAGGATATTGGGATATATTATTTGGCTCTTAAGGATAGGTATAGAATTTGTTATCGGCTATAGGAGTAAGAAAACAGAAAGCTTAGAAACTCATGGTTGTTTGAGAATGCAATGATTTTATTGAATTCTCTCTCTTGGTGGTGCTTACAACAAAAACTTATGCCTTTTTATAGGCAACTAAAAACAACTATTACAATTTACTTGTCAAATGTCATGAATTAGACAATGAAATCTTCCTAACTACAAGACTAAAGAGAAAAGAAAAAAAAAATAACATCTACCTAGCTAAGGTTAAGACTTAAGATGACTAAAAATTTTACACGCCATCCACCTATCACTTCTTAAGTTAATGCTATTTATTATTGATACATGCCATCCTATACGTGTAAAAGAAAAACAGGAAAAGAAGAAAATTACAAAAGAGAAACAGTTACAAACTAATAATTGTTACAAATCTGCCTAATCTTTTAGAAATCTCTATGAGTTTCTGGAATTGTGTCGCAGCTTTGAGAGTCATCAATGTCTTCTTCTTCTTTATCTGTATTGATGATAACATTTTCTTCATCTGTAAGGCTATCACCTTATCCGCTGAAAGGAAGGAACATATTCCAATTTGGTATTATCCATATTTGTAAATAATGTCCTTCAGCCGCAAGTTTGTACTTCATCCATAATTCAATTTTAGGGATATTTTCATACTTCTGAAATATATTAATTTATTCTTCAGAATACTGAAATGAAAAATGATCTGTTTCCCTCTTTTTAAATTTGGTTTGAAGATATCGAATGTCTGTCAGGTAATTTCTTTTTCTGGTCGGACGGTAACTGTGTGACAGAAGCTAAAATTTTGCAGTAGACCTTTGGTTTGGAAGATAAGGATGATATATTGCCAGGTGTCAATAAAAAATTTTCTCTCATTTTATTCATTAGGTCTTCTGTTTTTTCTGTAAAACTGAATTCCATGAAATCAATCATACCATTGTGGTAAAAATTGATTTTCATTTCATTTGGCATGTCAATCTTGTTTAAATCAATCTGTAGAAACAGAAGGCCAGAAACTCTGATCCGTTCATCTGTTAAGATTTCTTCTTTCTATATATATATATATATATAGGAGTTGATTGACCAAAAATATCTTTACTTTTGGCCCAAGTTGGCAAAAGAGGAGGGGCGGGCTGGCCCGACCCGGCTTGATGGGCTTTTTAACTCTTACTTGATTGGGTTAGGCCAGTTTGAAATACTGTCGAATTGAAATTTGAGTAGCCCCATTCGGATCATTCGAGCCAAACTTGTCCAATATTCTTTTCCAAGGAATTATTATTTTTAATTATAAAATAATAAAAAAGTTAAGATAACAATTACTTTCTTCATTCTTTTGCAAATGTCTACAAATTAAAATTCCACTCGTATCATGTAACCAATGTACATTTCCCCTCTCTCAAAATAAAAATAAAAATAAAAATGTACATTTCTCCAATCTCATCGTTAAACCGTTTCTTAATTAGCGACATCTCTCTGTAGCCTCTCCATTTCGTCTGAGTTCTGGTCAGACATCAAACATCACCTCTGTGTGAGTGTGTGCGAGCGCGAGAGAGATGAGCAAGAAGCGAGTACTGATAGTGGGAGGCACAGGCTACCTGGGGCAGCACCTCCTGCAATCATTCGCCGATGCACATTCTCAATTCTCTCTGGCCTTCACGCACCATTCCGCTCCTCCTCACACGCTCCTCGATGCTATTCCTCACGCTCTTCCTTTCCACCTAGATTTACGCTCCGGCGACGGCCTCAGTGCCATCTCTGGCGCTTTCGGCCAGGTTCTGGTTTCCCCAAATTCGCACTAATTTTCTGATTCATTACTAGTTGTTTCCTGATTTATGACTTGTTAATGCTTTGCGTTCAGCTAACTATTTCAATTTCTTTTGTTGTTGTTGAATGTAAAGTAAAGATAGAGATTTGAGAAGAGAGAGAAATATGAGCTGAAGTATTTTTTCATTAACTCTTCCATGCGGAATACATGCAGTATTTATAGAAAATACAAGAATGGAAAGAGATGCTAACTAACGTCAGTTACTGAGCTAATCTAACAACTTTCTGTAACTGCTCCTAACAAACTTGAAACAGACTATTAACTGAAACGAGCAATATATTAACATACACCGGAAAAGGTTAACCACTTGTTAACCGTGATCATCTCGAGGAATCAGCGGAAGCTTATCACGAAGAAAACAGAAGCGAGGCTCAGCAAGAGGCTTCGTGAATATATCTGCTACTTGATCAGAGGCTGGTACATGTCCAACTTCAAGAAACTTCTCTTGGACCTTTTCACGAACGAAGTGTACATCAACTTCAATATGTTTAGTCCGAGCATGGAACACTGGATTAGATGCTAAGGCAACGGCACTGGAGTTATCACACCATAACTGATGTGGAGATGAAAGCATTAACCCGATTTCAGCACAAAGCGCATGAAGCCAGACAACTTCAGATGCTGCATTAGCTAATGAACGATATTCTGATTCAGTGCTGCTTCTTGATACAATGTGTTGTTTCTTCGAACTCCAGGAGATAAGATTATCGCCATAGTACATGCAGTGACCGCCTGTTGATCTTCTATCATCGATACAGCTTGCATAGTCTGCATCAGAGAAACCTACAAGTTGCATGGATGAGGAAGGGGTGAAGTGCAACGCCATATTCTCAGTTCCTTTCAGATACCGAAGCAGCCTTTTACAAGCAGTCCAATGCTTGACAGTAGGATTTTGGAGAAATTGGCTCAGCTTATTTACGGAGAAGGCTATGTCAGGCCGAGTATGTGTGAGATATTGAAGGGCTCCAACCGTACTTCGATATATCGTAGGATTTATAAATCCAGAATCATCATTCCTAGATAACTTTGTAGCTGGGGTCATAGGCGTGGAGCATGAATGGCAAGAGCTCATGTTGGTTTTCTGCAGTAGTTCCTTCAAGTACTTGGTTTGAGACACGATGAAAGACGAGTTTGAGCGAGTAACCTCAAATCCAAGAAAGTAGTGAACTTGCCCAAGGCTTGACAAAGCAAACTTTTCATGTAAAATAGAGATAAGTTTGAGAGTATCATCTTGACTGTCCCCAGTTATCAAGATATCATCAACATATATCAAAATAATAGTGAGCACCCCATTCTCTCGTCTGTGGAACAATGAAAAATCTGACATAGAGCGATGAAAACCAAGATCAGTAAGGCAGTGACGGAGCTTATCATACCATGCTCGAGGCGCTTGCCGTAAACCATATAAGGACTTTTGAAGTTTACACACATAGTCAGGATGTTTAGGGTCTTCAAAGCCTTTTGGTTGAGACATGTAGATAGTATCCTCTAAATCTCCATTAAGGAAGGCATTATTAACATCAATTTGTTGAATGCACCAGCCACGGTTTGCAGCAAGAGCTAGAACCAAACGAATGGTAGTAGCTTTGACCACTGGACTAAACACTTCAAAAAAATCAATTCCAGCAATTTGTTCAAAGCCTCGAGCCACAAGACGGGCTTTGAGTTTATCAAGCTCACCAGTGGATAAAGTTTTAACCCGAAAAATCCATTTGTTACTGATCACTTTGTAGGAAGATGATGAAGGAACAAGGAGCCAAGTACCTTTGATATTAAGTGCCTGCAGCTCTTTTTCCATAGCTGCAAACCAGTCTGGATTTTCGAGAGCTTCATCTGTTGACGTGGGGAGAGATGGAAGCTTGACAGCAGTTAAAGCCGTTAAGGTTTCATTGTTAGGACCCACTATGACAATCAAAGCCTCATGTTCTGAACCTTCTTGATGAGTTAAATAACTTTTAGGCTTGAAAATACCATGTTTGGCTCGGGTAATCATGGTGTGGGTGTTTGAGGGACAGCGTGGCTGTGGGTAATTTTGTGGTGACTGTGATGATATGGAGTGAGATGCTGATGGCGAGTTTACCACTGCGGGGGATGACACATGAGGATCAGTATTTTGTGAAGATGACTCAGTGGAAGACGAAGATGGAGAACTGATTTGAGGTATATTTGGAGATGGGATATTGGGCTGAGATATAGTTATGCCAGGCAACGAGTTGGATGATGTTGGCAGAGAGGATACCGATGACTCAGGGATTGGCAGAATGGGAAGAGGCTGACTGGGAAGAGCTTGACCAGATGTAGTTGACGAGTGTGGCAGATGGGATTGAGTAGGAAATAGAGAATCATAGGGAAATTCCTGCTCATTAAAATGAACGGTGTCTGCCACATATATTCTTTTTGAAGGACTTAAGCATTTGTACCCTTTGTGACAATCACTATACCCCAGAAATATACACTTTGTAGATCTATATTGAAGCTTATGCTGATTATAGGGTTTGAGATAGGGAAAACAAGTACAACCAAATACTTTGAGCATGGTGTAATCGGGTGGTTTGTGATAGAGCTCATGAAAAGGAGTAGACATGTTGAGGGTTGGAGTTGGTAACCTATTGGCAAGAAACGTAGCTGTATGAAACGCCTCCCACCAGTAAGCAAAAGGAAGATTTGACTGAGCAAGAAGAGTAAGACCACTGTCCACTATATGTTGGTGTTTGCGTTCTACCCTTCCATTTTGAGTGTGGATATGCGGGCAGGGGTGTTGGAAGTGAATGCCAAGATGAAGAAGGTGATCAGTGAGAGGCCTGAACTCGCCCCCCCAATCAGACTGAAGCTTCTTAATGGTAACCGAAAACTGACTCTTAACCATAGTTATGAAGTTTTTGACAGTTTGAAAAGTTTGTGACTTGAGAGACAAGGGGTAGATCCAAGTGTATCTAGTGTAGTCATCAACAAAAATGATATAATATCGGTATCCTTTTATTGATGGCACTGAGGATGGCCCCCACAAATCAGTATGAATGAGATCGAAGGGTGAGGTGGTTTTGACAGTTTGGAAAGTGTGAGCTTTTTGATGCATTTTTCCAACTTTGCATGCTTCACAGAAGTTTAACATTTTGGCATTAAAGGGAATACACATCTTGTTACAAATTTTGGCTAGAATATTTGTTCCAGGATGCCCTAACGATCTGTGCAATACATCTAAAGAGGTACAGGATTGAGAGTTATTCTCATTATTACATGCTGATTGCACAGTGGAAAGAAAAGTTCTAATGAAATCTGTTTCTGAGCCACGCAGATTTGAGGCAGATGCAAGGGTGGTCTTTGTATAGAGAGGGGAGAGATCAAGCTTGTACAAACCCTTAGACAATGAGCCCGTCAGGAGAATCTTGCGAGTTTTGTTGTCCTTGACAAAGCAAGAGCTAGAGTTAAATTCAATGGTAACACGGTTGTCTTTTGTTAGCTGAGAGATACTTATGAGATTTTTGGTGATATTGGGTACATAGAGGATGTTGTTTAATAGCAAAGGAATTTGTGAAGAAGCTGATAAGTATATGGACGAACCAACAGATGAAATGGGAAGAGAATTACCGTTGCCAACCACGAGTTTTTCAGTGCCTTTGTAGTCATTACTCTCATCAAGATTCTGAACTTGATTCGTGATATGTGTAGTTGCTCCACTGTCAATGTACCAAGTGGATTTGCTCGGGTTGAGTTCACTGTTGAAAGCAGCATTGTAGGCTTCATGCTCATGCTTAGATTTCGAACTGTCATCCGTAGCATACGCCTGAGAAACATCATTAGAGTTGTTAGTGAAATGCACATCAAATCTTTTGAAGCATTTGATGGCTACATGACCATGTTTGCCACATAGTTGGCAGATAATTCCTTTTGAGAACCGGCCACCACGACCTCCGGAAGCTGAAAAACCTCGGTTGCCGGTAGATATGCCACCCCGATTTCCAGTGTAACCTCCACGATTTCCTGACTGAGAATTCCTTCCTTGACCACGGTAGGTTATGTGTGCTGCAGGATCAGAAAATGAGAAGGAATTTTGCTGCTGCAGCCTGAGTTCATATGCTTGGAATGCATATTGAACCTCCTGCAAATTAGGAATATCACTGCGATGCATCATGTTCACCACTAACGCTTCATATTCAGGACCAAATCCTGAGAGCAGATAGGTGGTTAATTCATCATCCGAGATGGCTTGACCCACTGCATTAAGATTATCAGCGTAACCACGCATTTTGAGGAAGAACTCCTCGACAGACATAGCACCTTTCTTAGTAGTTTGAAGCTGTAATCGCAGTTGCATAATTCTTGCCTTAGATTGCGACATGAACAGCCTTTCCAAAACATTCCAGAATTCATGAGATGTAGTACACCTTACAACATGACCAAGCATGTTTTCACTTACAGACGATAGCATCCAACTTAGAAGACATTGATCTTTTCGCATCCATGCTTCATGTGCTGAGGATGCATTTTCTCCAGAGGAGGACGTTGATGGATTGAGAACTAACTCCATTACTGCAGTTTTCGAGATGAACTCACTGTATCCATGCGCTCTAATGGCTGTGATTGCTTGTGCTCTCCAAAATGAGTAATTTGACCGATCAAGTTTAATAATGGATGGAAAATGTGGAAGATGTGTTGTGATATTTTGAGAATCCATGGGAGAAAGGGAAGCAGAAAGGTAGACGAAGAAGGAGAAGATTTAGAATTGGATTGGTTTGCAAATGATGGTTTGCTCTGATACCATGTTGAATGTAAAGTAAAGATAGAGATTTGAGAAGAGAGAGAAATATGAGCTGAAGTATTTTTCATTAACTCTTCCATGCGGAATACATGCAGTATTTATAGAAAATACAAGAATGGAAAGAGATGCTAACTAACGTCAGTTACTGAGCTAATCTAACAACTTTCTGTAACTGCTCCTAACAAACTTGAAACAGACTATTAACTGAAACGAGCAATAAAGTAAAGATAGAGATTTGAGAAGAGAGAGAAATATGAGCTGAAGTATTTTTTCATTAACTCTTCCATGCGGAATACATGCAGTATTTATAGAAAATACAAGAATGGAAAGAGATGCTAACTAACGTCAGTTACTGAGCTAATCTAACAACTTTCTGTAACTGCTCCTAACAAACTTGAAACAGACTATTAACTGAAACGAGCAATATATTAACAGTTGTCAATGGTAGTTTGTGGACTTAGTGGTTCGTGCGTTTTCTGAATTTCTTGTTTGCTTTCTGCTCTGAAGTTAGTGCAGCATTTGAGTGGTTCTCTAAATACGTGATCTATAATCGGTAAATTTGAGAGTCTGCCTGTTGATATTTGTATATGAAAGTGAATAGCTTGAAAGAAGAAGTGTTAGTGGACCATCGTCTTTCTTTTGGTGTTTGGAAATTTGACTCTTTCGTAAACCCGGTTGGTTTTCAGCCTGATGTGGTGATCAATTGTGCTGCTCTATCTGTCCCTCGCCTGTGAAATGGATCCAGAAGCTGCCATGTCGATAAATGTGCCGACTGGTCTAGTGAAATGGTTATCAAGCTTTAGAGAGTAGCCTGCTGATTCATTTGTCAACTGACCAAGGTTAGTTTGTATTTGTGCTTTCTTGCTCTTTGATATCTGAAACTCTCTTAGGAATTGTTATTTCATTTGGCATCATTGGGAATTATTCTGGCTCACTTGGCTGTTGTGTTCATATCTTGCTTTGTGCGCTTTTTATGATTGATAGTATTCATGATTGAATATTTTGATCTTCATTACTAGGATTCTTCAATCCTCTCTTTTCAATGGGATATGAATCAAGCTGAATTAGCTCAAATGATAGAAATTATCAAGGGCCTGCAGATATGCCAAGGTTTTAATCCATCAAAGTAAACAATGGGTTAATCTATATTTTTTTATTTACCTAGGCTAATCCTCAAAGTAAACTCTTCCTAAGTTTATAACAAAGGATTAATATAATCTTCAACATTAAGAACTTGACTATCCGACCTTAAGGCTGTATCAAACATTTCAATCTAATAGCATCACGAAGTCCACATGCATTGCACATGATTTGGAACACCTCAAGATTGAAGTTATGTTCTTATTATTTGAGTCTCTCCTTTGTTTATGACCATTTTCATAGATCCAATGCGTGAAAGAACAGTAACAAGTCAACTCTGACAAAACCGATGTTTCATCAAAAGTCAGATAAAATGATGTGAATTTCCTGCAGTTTATGAAGGAACCAAATCATCCTATAAGGAAGAAGATGAGACTGTTCCCGTAAATGTTTATGGAAAATCTAAAGTCGAAGCAGAGCAGTACATATCTGCACATTGCCAAAATTATGCAATTTTGAGAAGCAGTATAATTTATGGGCCGCAAACCATCTCTCCTGTTCCCAAATCACTTCCAATCCAGGTGAATACAAACACTGCTACTACTATCTTTTACTTCTGTTAACTTCTTTGGCACTTAGACGTTCATTGTAATCTCAGAGGCATTTCTTACACATTCATTAAGTGATGAACTGACTTGCTTTTGAAAGCGATTGATGCACTTTTTATTTCAGAGGGAGTAATTTATTCATTTTGAAATTCCTGATGCCATGAATTGGAAGTGAATTATTCTGCTTTTTGTGCAGTGGATGGATAGTGTTCTTGCTAAGGGAGAACCAATGGATTTCTTTCATGACGAGTTCCGCTGCCCTGTCTTTGTGAAGGATCTTGCTGCTGCCATAGAAATATTGACTAACCGATGGATCACAGGTTAGAGGCTTCTTACAAGTGAGGCATAATCAGCATTAGTGGAGTTGGTTCTGGAACTAGGTTTAGCTTCATTGGAGATTAAATAGTTATTTCAGAATCAAGTTGTTTTCCTACCGAGAAAATGCCATCAATTTGACTCTTATCATGCGACAATTCAATTGATAATGCTTTGCAGAGGTTAAGCAAGTGCAGCTGCTTATGAATGTTGGCGGGCCTGATAGGGTGTCACGGGTTCAAATGGCTGAGGCTGTTGCGCATATCAGGGGATATAGCACCTCATTGATCAAGCCAGTTTCTGCTTCATCAGTATGTTTCTAGAAGATGTGTTCTCTTGTTCAATCAATTTAATGATACAGGAGAAAATCAGCCTCCATGATTTTAATTTAGAGTAGACACTTGATTCATGGGGATCTTATCCATCTTTGCTCTCTTCCCTCACTACTCATTTTTTCGAAACTTTAATTTTTGGAATATACAGGTTGATCGTGGTGTGAAGTCCCCTAGTGATATTTCCATGAACATCAGTAAGCTGGTTCAGACAATAGGTATTTCTCCAACTTGTTATGCAGAAGGCGTCAGATCGACGCTTGAAGCTGAAGCTAAAAGTGCGGCAAAGCCATGATTGAAGTTAGCTTGCAGTAAAACTTCTCCCTTCCCTTTGAGAACTCGTGTCTCACAAACACAATTCACCAAATCATTCTACATATGTGTAAAAGCCTCGAGGAATTGTATTTTTGGATGTTTTCTACGTTGTTCCATGCAAATAGATGAAGTCCAATCAAAACGACCACTTGTAAACAATCTTGTGTGCATGGCTTGATTTTGTGTGTTCTTAGCATTCGTTGAGAAGACAATTACTATACGGAGTAACATAGGAAGGAGTTTTTGCTTAATTATTCGTAAATAAATGTAACATAAAATTTCTCTCATCCAAATTTACCCTGAAATGTAAATTCCTTTTAAGGACAGGCAACTGTATGAAACAAATGTATACCAAAAGATCACGAACTTCTCACTATAAATTCCAGCAATGTATAACAAAAATCCACCACATGTAGCATACAACTAAAATCAAAATTATACAATCTCAGAAACCTATACTGCAACGTCATCACCACCAGAGATGACTACTTTTTAAACCGTACTAAAACCATAACTTGTACATGTCTGCCAATTTGACATCCGCTCAAAACAACGTAGATCATAATCATCAAAACACACTGAATATACATCTAACTTCTAAGGGAGATTTGGGCTTGGTATAAATTTTTTTTCTTTGGACAAACTTACGGGACTATGAAACTTGTGTTCTTGCGAGATCAATCTGAGCTGCTGCTTCATTGATTGCATCAAGGACATCCATCTTTCCCAGACTGACTGCCTCATCAACAGGACTTTTCTCATGGCTGATGATAAGCCAACATCACAAGCACTTCAACTGGGGCCAAAAAAAGAACCCAAATCCAAGTATTGGTGAAAATATGAAATGCGAGTCAGAATAAACTGACCTGTTCAGTAACGAGATATCAGCTCCAGTGAGAATCAGACGTTTCACAACCTGCAGAAAACCTAATTATATAAACTCCGCATAAATGAAGAATTGCTGAGCATATGTTGCAAGTTGTAACGTTGTTAATACCTCAATGTGGCCATTGAGACTTGCCCAATGAAGAGGGGTGTTCTTCTCCAAATTACAAGCATTAACATCCTGTTTCCAAGAAAAGGAAATAAGAATTTCACCTCCCCGAAAAAAAGCATTCATGATTTTCTACTATTAAAAGGAACGAATAAAAGAACATAAGGAGATGGAGGGAGATGACATTGTAAGATATGCATTTAAAAACCAAGTAGTTGTTCTCTCTCAAATAAAAGAAAAAAAAAAAAACAAAAAAAAAAAAACACCATGTTCAGGAAAAATTTACCAAACCATGGAGAAACTAATAAAATTACTGCATTGTTCACTCGTAGGAGTTTTTGCACCAAGTTCCTCACAATACCAAAAAAAAAAAGGAAAAGAAAACACAGAACCACAAGATTTGCATCTTTCATTGCCATCTAATTACCATTTTTCAAGTTATGACAGATAGCTTTAGGCAACTCCTAGCAGTAAGAGTTCCAAGTAAATTATACACTTCAACATTTCCAAAGTACATTAATTCAAGAAGTCCAGGTGTATATTCTCTTAAAATTTGTGGTCGAAGCCAGCCTAGAATGTTACATCACTAAGAGGCATACTCCTTTAATTCCTAATTGACAATAAATCAAGGACAAAAACAAAGTTAAATAGCCCATTGAATGAAACTAAGCTGAATAGCCAAAACTAAAGCTTTCTGGAATCAGATGTGAGACCAGTAGTCCTCACCGCTCCATTGCGGATAAGATAATCAACAATGTCAAGATGCCCATTAGCTGAAGCCATATGTAATGCTGCAGCATTGCAGGAGCAAACAACATCAGACAACACAAAGAAAAGCCTAAACTACAACTGAACAAACACCGTAAGTTATAAAACTATGTATTCACAGTATTATAGATTGTATCATTAATCAAAGCAGGAAAGTAGCTTGAGCATGTGGCAGTAACAACCTGTACGGCCTTCTGAATCCCTCGAATCCAGAGAAACACCAGCAGATGCTATACTCATGAGATCGTCCATATCATCATACCTAGCAGCCTGTTCATAAAATTTTGGCGAGTCAAAAATCCAACAATAAAAACAACACACTTCAAGGAAATCATCAACAGCTCAAACTTGTACATAGATCAACGTTATTAGCCGGAAGTAAGAGACTTTCAGATTCTCAAAGTATACACAAATACTGAATTCTAAAAAAATACTCAACTCAATTTGACAAAGAAAAAAAAAAACCTAAATAGCAAAAACAAACAAAGAAACAAAAATACATAAAGCAGTTTTTATAGGTTGCATATCATCAACCTATAAAACCTAATGCACTATACAACCTGAAAGAGTCCACATATGCCGATGAGAACTCAAAAAACTACAATGTCACGGAGTTTTTGCTGAAATTCTTCGCGAATATTTAGCTAGAATCTTTACTAACTTTTTTCAAATTAACAAAACATACAGAAAGGAAAGAAAAAATTGATTGGACGAGGTGGAGCACCTCAAGCAACGCGTCGACGGTCTCCGCTGTCGCAACTTGTGGCGGCTGCTCCTCTGAGTTCACCGGCGCTCCCATTCTGAGTTTGTTAGTGTGTTAGTGTAAGCAAAATGCTGCAACGGGTAGGGCCTTCAAATAGTTGAAAACTCGAAATTGTGTGTTGGACTTCACCCAGCGCTCTTTATGTGATATGGGTTAGGGATTGGGCCCAACTCCACAGCTTTTCATAAAAAATAAAAATAAATTAAAAAACTTAACATTGAGGGTATTATCGACATTTATACGTTAATAGGATCCTATCGGCAATTGCGTCTGGTTGTCGATAAACAATAATAGTTATAAAACGACTGCCACTTCCAACAGCAACTGCCACCCCTTTTCAGATCTGCTATTTTCTCTGAAATTCTCTGTTCGTTGAGTTCAGATCTCACTACCTTTTGCTTCATTGACCGAGGTGATCTAATTTGCTCTTTCCAAATTTTACTGCAGTTTTAAAGTACATTTTCAGTTCGTGTGTGTGTGTGTGTGTATAATATTCAATGTGATGAGTTTAGGAAGTTGAAATCATCGCAAATTTGGACTGCAGAAGGAAAATTTTAGATTGATTATGGCTGCAAGAAGACCTGGCGTGATTGCTCTTTTCGATGTTGATGGCACGCTTACTGCTCCCAGAAAGGTTTGTAAATTGATTATATTTTTTGCTTTCTGATATCGAAAATCTACAGCAATTTGCCAATATGAAGTGCTAAGTATAATGGTGTTTCTTTATCGGTACGGCTTGGCTTTGTGGTTTAAAATGTTTTTCCTATTTACTATTTGCACGGATAAGTTGGTATACTTGTTGATTTGTGTTAAACATGTTGAATTCCTCCTCTCTAATCTGAAATTTTAGCTGCAAATTGCAATTGGATTAGGATTCGAAGCAACAGTGTGGGTGATGATAAATCACGAAGAATGTGATGCCTGGTTTACTTGAATCAGTCAAAACTTAGATGAGTAGTTTCGAAGTTGCACTATTTCTATGTTTAGTAGAACCTTCATAAATTAATATTCGACAAATTCGTAACCTTTCTATTACAATGACTCTTATCATCCCAGTTAACTTTGAAAGAATAAATTATCGCTTTATAAAATATCTCTTTTAATCGATAAGTTTATGTGCTCCTTAGACTATTAGTAGATAGAGGTTTTATTGAAATATTAGTTGATAAAAATAAGTTACATAATATTACATTTCAGGTTCTTACAGTTTGCATGCATCTACTCACTCTTGTTCATTGACATGTTATTCTGTTGAGTTGATTTAATTTTAGTGTTTCCAACTATTTTTTGCTGCAGGGGGCTACTCCTAAGATGTTAGAGTTTATGCGGGACCTTAGAAAGGTATTTGACCTTTTCATTTTCAGCCTGCATGAAAATTCATTCTTTAGTGTTGTGTTGGGGGCTAATATTTGGCTCTTGATCCCTTGAAAAACACATCCAGTAGAGGAAAACAAACAATGTGTCTTAAACTTCGTACTTATCAATTCTCAGGTTGTAACTATCGGCGTTGTTGGAGGTTCTGATTTTGTTAAGATAGCAGAGCAGCTTGGAAAAACAGGTAACATGCACTTAGGTCTTCAGATCTTGATAACAAATTGGATCAAATGGTTTTACTTCAACTTAAGTTACTTAATTTTAGTGATCCATTTATTCATTCTATGCAGTTACTGATGACTACGATTATATGTTTGCCGAGAATGGCCTTGTTGCTTACAAGGATGGAAAGTTAATTGGAACACAGGTATTTTATAAGACTCAAATACATCTCTCAGTTGAAGGATGGTAGAAACATTCTTCATCTTACTTCCTGCAAAAACAAAACTAGTTGGAATACATGTGTCCTTTTCTATTATCAAACTGCAGGTCATAATGGAAAACTAAACCATTAAAAACACTTAAATACTTGATATGTTTGCTAGCTGCTGCAGATATTGACGTGCTCCTACTTTTCATTTCTGCTAGCTGTTGAAGATTATTTAAATGCTCCACTTAAATAATAAACATTAAAGCATCTCGTACTTTTCATTTTGCTAACTTCTCATTTTGATGACTGGATATATGTCATGCAGAGCTTGAAGTCATATCTTGGAGAAGAAAAGCTCAAGGTTAGAACTTGCCACCTTGTTTGTGAAGTTATTCGTATTGGATACTACAATATTAGGCATGCTTCACCTTCTTGAAGGGTGTTATAGTGAATGTCTGACCTCTCAAAATCAGAGATGTCTTTTGTAAAGGAATAGAATCTAGTGGAGTTAAAAAACGATAACTTTATGTTTTGACTTTGTAACTGTGGTCTTATTCTGTGGATGCATACCGGCGAATTTAATGGCAGATATGACAAAATTTTTACTTTTTGGCTCTCTGAATGCTGGTTAATTTAACAATACAATTTCCTATTAGAATTCATTTATTGTGTTGTTAATAATATTACAGGAATTGATTAACTTCTCTCTCCACTACATTGCTGACTTGGACATCCCCATTAAAAGGTGAATAAAACTAAAGCTCTCTACTGGCCCCTGGTCATGTCTTATTGGAATCTCAGACATTGTCTTTTATTATAGGGGAACATTTATTGAATTCCGGAATGGGATGCTTAATGTCTCTCCCATTGGAAGAAACTGCAGTCAGGAAGAGCGAGATGAATTTGAAAAATATGACAAGGTATAACTTTTACCTAGGAGAGAGAGGATCATATTTTTATTGCAATTGAGAAACACTTGAATTTTGTCATCAGAACTTGTCTTCTCATTTACTTTAACAGAATTGAGTTCATAAATGTAATCAGGTTCACAATGTTCGCCCCAAAATGGTGTCAGTGCTCCGTGAGAAGTTTGCACAGTATAACTTAACCTTTTCCATTGGTGGACAAATCAGTTTTGATGTAAGCAATTGTTTGTGTTTACTAGGTTTCCATTTAATGTAGTTTGTACCTCATCAAATGTTTCTGGCAGGTTTTTCCCCAAGGCTGGGATAAAACGTATTGCTTGAACTACCTGGAAGAGTTTCAAGAAATTCACTTCTTTGGAGACAAGACCTACAAGGTTGTCTAGTCATTATACAGTAGAAATTAATCTGTTATGGTTTTTTATAAGTATTTTTCAGAACAATAATTCTTCCTCTAGTGACTACCTAATGGAAATCATGCCTGCTCACCCTTTTCCTTTCTATATGACTAGGGAGGAAATGACTATGAAATATATGAGTCGGAGAGGACCAACGGCCACACAGGTGAGTGCATCTTTTTCATTTCCTAGTCGCCATTCAATCAATAAATTCACTGCTTCCAAAATGAAGCTTCTGCAAATCTCAAGTTTGTTCTGAGATGACCTTTTTGAAGTAAAATGATACGTGTTTGAACTAATCATTATGCCCTATAAGTATAGTAAATACTTTCTTGCAACCATGATTTATGAGCACCTTTTTCTGATATTCCTCCCCCTCACCACGTTAAATCATTTTTTTTGTTACTTGATATCAGTTACTAGCCCTGAGGACACAATAGATCAGTGTACAAAACTCTTCCTGAGCTAGCAAGATGGATGGCATCTGATTTTCCAACATTTCAAGTTCTGCTGTGAGCTATTTGTGATTCAGACTCGGGAAAATCCAGAATTTGAAGGTCTATCGGCTGAGAGTACAAAGCGCTTAGGATATATTCTTCTTTTCACAGACAATTAAAATGATGTTATTTAATCCTTTCTTCTAGTATATATAGAAAGGTTGTTTATTCGTATTTAACATATGTTTATAAGACATTGTACGCATTCTTGTATGAATGACAGATTATGCCCCTGATTTGTTGAATGTTCAACTTGCTCAATTCCCACAAATTTACGAGTGTTATTACATTGAATGTCAATGGTATTTATTGTCTGAACATGTCTGTAGGCCATTTCGAGCTTTATCACAAGCTTTCATGGCTATATCATTCCATTCAAGTATTCAATCATCCATGGTACATCGTAGTCTGATTTTTGGCTGATTAATATAACAAGTCTGATAATTATGAACTTATATTCAAATGCAATGATGTAATTCACACTGGTTGGCAAAAAGTTCCAGCGTTATGTTTTCCACACCAAAATTTGTATTTCTCATGAGTATTTCTGTTATCATTGTTTGGTATGTTTTTGTGCCTATTTTTAATGGGATTTAATGTGTCGTTGCTCGTTGTTTGTTGTCGTTTCGATTAGAATATATTTTCATGCTTAATTGGTTCGATTCGTGTTTTTGTAAGAAACTATGCGGAAATGGGATGAAACAGGCAAAACGAAGCATCACAAGACGCAAGTAGTTACACCCGTCCAACCGCGGACGCACCGCGCCGGCGCTGGGTGTAGTGCGATTGAGTCCAGAGAAGACCCCGCAGCAGGAGCAGCGCCCGTCATGGGTGCTTGCAAGTCGGAGGTTAGACAAGGCATCCAACGTCCGTTGGGTACCGTCCGATGCTGCTGCGCCGAGGAGGATACGTGAAAGGAAACAGAGAAGAACCCCAAAGCTAGAGGAACCGTGACAGGTGCGATTTTGCGCGGGGAGACAGTGAGCACGCTCACCCAGCGCGTGACGGGGACGAAACCGGCACTGGGGCACTTATGTGCGCAAGCGTGAGCAGCCCCAGGGGCGCTGTGGCTGCTCCTGGCTTGCGCACATATGGCGCCCCAGTGCCGGTTTCGCCCCATCACGCTGGGTGTGCTCACTGTCTCCCTCACAAGGGTGATTAATTGAACAAATGTCCAGGAGCGAGAGCTTATATTAGGTTTTAATTAATAGAATTGTTTAATTCTTGATATGCGTAATGAAATGTGATTAATTGATACGAGGAGAGAACCCAAGGCCTAGTCTTTTAATCAAATCAAATTATTTGTGTTTGCTTATGTGTTCGTATTTTCTTGCTGCTTATTTTATGCTTTTAAGTTTTGTGAAAACCCTCAAATATGTTAGGACGTTAGAATTTTCCTTTATGTTTAGTTTTTACACGAAATACAAGCCCATCATGTCTTCCTCAAGAGATACCTTACACACTAAGTAGACCTCGTACTATTGTGAGAACCTAGAAATATAATTTAGGTTGAACAATCATTTGTTGTGTTTCTGTATATATTTACAGATGATAAGTAAAATGTCATTTCTACCTTGTGAAAGGAGCATAAGACCCCCTGCTGATCATATCGGCAGCACCGCTTCAGGGATTTGGTTATCATCTGAAGAGTCAGAGGACTGAGGTTTAGGTTTACTCATCATTTTGGAAAATCCATAACCAAGAGAGCTTCCACTGGTTTCACAAAGCTGCACATGGAGAAACATGTTTGATCACCACAACTCTCCAATAATATTCTTCCACACACACACATATCATGAGACCCAATGGTTGGAATATAAAAATGAATCAACTTGATTTAGAAAATATATTTTGTAAAGAAAATTCTAGAAGTAGTTTTAAAAAGAGGAGAAATTAAGAAGAATCTATAATGTAAAAGAAAAAGAAAAAGGTTGAAAATTATAGAGGAACCTAGAAATAGATTTATCTAAAAATCAATCACAAACAATGGTGGTGGACTCCAAGTTTTATGCCTATATATATGTGACAATTCCAAATTGTAAGATGAAGTAAAGAGAAAAAAGTTTACAGTAGCCTATTCCTAGTCAAATACTCAGTATTTTACACTCTCCAAAACATACTCTCACATCCACATACATATACATTGTTACACACAAATCCTCCAATTAAATTCTCTACCCTTATTTCTAACTTTTATCCAACACTTATAACATGATGAAAGGTGCACCAATGACTGAGATCTGCTTACCTCTGTTAGCTCGGAGAGGTGGTGGGATCTAAACTCATTAATCGCAGCTGCTATCTCTGAGGCGGGTAATTTTGCCTGCAAATACAGTCATTATCATGTATGATCTACGAGACGCCACAACATACAAATAAATATTTTGAGGGTGTTTGTGCCTTTAGAAAGGCTAAAATAGGTGCTTCGATGGTAGTGAAAATATTTTGAAAGAAGACAGATTACAAATGTGCAATTTTCATTCCATTGAGAAGTAGGGCTAAAATAGGTATTTTGATGGTGGTGAAAATATTTTAATAGAATGCAGATTACAAGATGTACAATTTGCATCCCATTGAAAAGTAACCCCACGTAACTACTCTCATTCTCAAAATGAGAGTGAAAGAGAGACAATTTTATGGTCGATCTACTTACCTGTGCAAGGACAGCAGCTGCTAACTGCAAACTAGGTTCCAACGTTTCAGGAACAACCTGAAATTTTTTAATTAACTTATTCATAGATCTTTTTATGACTCATGCTCAAGAACAAAGTAGCAATATCCCTACCAATACTCTGAAGACATAAATAAAAAAATTAAAGAAGGATACCGCTGTTGCACCAGCTTTTTCCAAGTTGACTCCATGATCGACGTCATGAGCACGGACAAATGTTTTGACGTTGGGAAAATACTTGCTCAAAGCCCAAACAGTCCTATAATTTGCTCCTGGACTATCTAAAGTTATTGCTGCAGCACATGCTCTTTCAGCACCAATTTTATGGAGTACCTAAAACAAGAAGCCAAAGCTAGTAACAAGATTTCCTTCATTCTTTAAGAACCAAAATTAAATTCTGATCGCTTTAATCACCTCTCGACTACCGGCATCACCAAAGTAAACAGGCAGGTCAAGTGCACGCCCATATGCAACTCGATCACTGAAATGATGAAAGTCAAATATAATTATATTAAGAGGGTGTTTGGCTGAGCTTATAAGCTCCCCAAAAACAGCTTATAAGCTGTTTTTTAAGCTTAAAAAACAGCTTATAAGCTGTTTTTGGAGAGCTTATAAGCTCAGCCAAACACCCTCTAAGTCCAGGCAAACAGAGAAGCCTACTCATCCAACCTTTCAGAAATCAAAGTAAAGTTTTTTCCAGTTGAAGTTTTACATGAAACTCACCAATTACCCAAGTATCCCTTTTATTTATAAAAATGTTGAAGTAACTTTAGAAAGAGTTATTACAGATATTCTAGATCCACTTTAATGACCCTGTAGAGCAAAGTTATTTGTGTTTAACATAAGCTAAACCAAATAGCCTATCTATCGAGTTCTCATTTTCTTGGAATTCAGAAGACCATCCTAAATGGTTGTGACATGATGTGATTGAAACTTAAAAGTGTTTATGACCTTCAAGAAACAAGAGTAATGGATACTAAAAATGATTACTACCACGTCAGGCTAATCCAAGAATCATGGTGAGTTGATAAGATGTTCGAGCTATCATACTCTGACAAAATGGTAGATTTTTGGTTAAGAGAATACTGCATTGTGACCTTGCATAATGCTCAAATATTCTTCATGACATTAGAAGATTAGAACATAAGAACTTTCTAAACTATTCAAACGGTAACACACAAAGAGAAGAGTCCTACCTATTGACATCAAGGGCAACAAATGGAATCAACCGTTCAGAAAGAAGCTGGGCAATAATCTGAAATTTCAAACTGAAAATGAGACATACCAAATGATGGAAAATCTCAAATTGAAATAATTCAATATGTTGATATTGATATAAGGCATTTAAAACTATGAATTAAAGATCATACAATACCTCGCCAACACGTCCAAAACCACATAATATAATGTGACCTTGCAAGTCATCAGTCTAAAAAATATCCAAAAGAGAAAATTAGTAATACAACGGGTACTATACAGCCAAAAACTACATGCTTTATGTATAATATCATAGAACCATCTGAATACCAAATCCGTCTCCTTTACTGTTAAATAGAATCAGAAGAATGCTCGAGTCACTCATTTTGCGGTTATATCTTCCTAAATTACAAGAATAGTATAGGTATCCCAAAATGCTAGATTGAATAGCAAAATCTTGATAGTGGGAAAGGGTTGTACAATTTGAAACATTTAGCGAAGATAACAATGCCAGCATGGCTGTGAACACTTGAAACTTAATTCATGCAGGACATTTTTGCAGTTCACCTCACTTTCAACGGGCAATAGACTTCGAACATCATGCTGCTCAAAGCGAGAGGCTATAAATTGGCCACCAGCAGCTAACCAAGGAGTTAGGGCCATTGATATCCCAACCACGAGAAACAGCAAAGACGATAACTGTGGACACATTATACCCTGAAAATAGGCCAAATCATTACAGGATTGCTTCATAGTACTGAATTGAACACTTTTCCACACATTCCAAATGCTTATGCTACTTTTTAAGTTCTCATGACCCATGGCAAGTAGATATTCATATCTAATAAGTAATCCCTATTTGTAAGTTGAAAATCTTAAGGAGGGTCTGGTGCAGTTCAACCAGGAAACATAATAGAATATACCTCCTTCAGAGCCATATACTGCAACTATACAAAGCATTGTCGGCAACTTGAAAAATTATGGTCAACTTTGAATTTTGAAGCCACTGTTACACCACAGCAGCCACGGATTTATACACGAAGGGCAAAGAAGTAGGCTTGTTCATTGGGCAAGACATAATTCTATTTTATTAATTATTGTTATCGGCCGATGGTTCCTTTAGTGGGCTTAGCAGGCCTTTTAATTCTAGAAGACTTATCCAGAAAGCTACTAAAGCAGATGGACTTATCCAGGAAGCTACTCTTGTAAATAAAAGAAGTCTGTGGAGAGACTTGTCGAGTAGGATCTTGATTGCTTTTGAAGCGGCACCGGCACCTATTATGCTTGGCAGAAGACATATTTTGTTACTTTTCGAGTTTTCAGATAATTCGTATTGAGCTCGTGCTATTGTTTTGTGATTGTTTTCTTTATTCTAACACACTGGCTTTGAAGTCATAGCATAACACTTAGGATATGGGGTATGGACCAACACGTTGTTCTCAAGTCTCAACCAACAAGCTTTGCACCAGAAAATTAATATGTGAGATTTAAAAAGGTGTTAATGATCTTGCTAAGAAGATAATATATCAGTGCTAAGAGGAGGATTATGCAAACAGGTATAATTTGTTAGAGAACCTGATTGACAGCTTCACCAAAAGCTACAAATGCAAATTCTCCACCAGGTGCTAGTAGGAGACCAACTCTTATTGCTGATACAATCGAGATGCCAAAAAGTCTACCAATAATTCCAACCAAGATGGTTTTCCCAGCAATTAGAAGCCCTAGTGTTCCTGTAATAACTGAGAAATTCGAAAGTAGAAGTTTTGGATCAATGGACATTCCGACCTGTAAACAAATAACATTTTTGTAAGAGATATATGAGAGAGAAACAGTAGCAAGAGTGACTATAAAGAGGCACTAGAAACATTTCACAAGAAACACAATCAAACAAAACATTCAATTCAAAGATGAAATTACACGGAATAGAAACTTTGGAAACAAAAAATTGAGAAAAGAAAGAGTTTAATAGACAATGAAACGTTCTCATTCATAAGGACTTGAAAATTTCAGAAAATATAAGAGAGAGAGAGAGAGAGAGTATGCAAACAATATATGGTCAATCATGAATGGAATTTTACCGTCATGAAGAAGAGACCTAAGAGAAGTCCACGGTAGGGAGCAATATCAGATTCAACCTGCAATGAGAATTCTGTTTCTGCTAGTAGCAAGCCTGCTAAGAATGCTCCTAGAGCCATGGAAAGACCAGCCTGTTTTAGATAATGTATCAAATACATTAATAGTATGCACGAAATACTATGATAATGATGAGCAGTAAAGAATAACATTGCTGAAAAACTATGAATAGCATGAGTTCTCCTACCCTGGCAGTAAGTAGACTAGTCCCCAAGATAACAAAAGAGTATTTGCGAAAAGATTTCAGCATTTTGATTCTCCGCAATTTGTTTATAAATTGGGCTAAGCAGCTGCATAAGGAAGAAAACGGTAAGTCATTTTGTCGAGTTAGGTAAATGACCTAACAGCATACAGTGGGAACAATATTAAGCTTAACCATAACTTTTTATCAATATGACTGCAGTCAACAGGATAAATTCCACCATCACTAATGTAGAATGTTCAACCATGCCTTAAAGAATAATATATTACCAGGCGTCCCCCAGCTATTATGACAGAGATGGCAACAACTGCCTTAACGGCAGCCATCCCAAGAGCTTCTGCAATGGCCTGAAAACCAACCTGAAAACCATAAAGGTATACATTGTTATAACCACATGAACTGCAGTATCAGTTAGAAAGATGTTTAAGCTATTACAATAAAATAAAAAATCTCAAGAACAAATGACTACTGTGGTACTTGTTAAATAATTTAGCATCGTATGACCTAACTTTAATCAGAATGACAATGATAAAAGAATAAAATATTACCCAAATGGGTTATTATGTCATACAATACTTTGTTCAGGCAAGATAAAATAATCACAGAATGAAATGTTTACCCCTCCTTTGGATGATGTCGGTGAAATAAGGGGTATCAGTATAAGCAAAACCACCACAGCCAAATCCTAGAATCGATAAAGAAATTACGTAAGTGGGTGCCAAGCGTAATGAAGAAAATCATATGCATTGTTTGGAACAAACATACATAGACATGAAATCGATACTAAACCTAAAGATTACTAGTATGCTGATACCTGGAAGAGTAATACAGAAAATGTTGCACGCCCATGACGTGAGGTGCTCTCGCCACGTTCCTGCAATACCTGTGCATGTGCCACGGATGTTCTTTCAACTTGCAATGTGGCACTAAGATCTCAACACGTTTTTCCAATTTACTTTTTAAAAATATATTAAAGCACTTTTTTTACAATGAAATTAAGCTATCAGAGAAAAAGGGGATGATTGATAGAACCCAGGATTTCACAAGATCAATAAAAGAACAAGGATGTCTACCTGAAGGACTACAGCAGTTGAAGACAAAGCAAGGCCATTGCCAATGACAATTGCAGCCGGACCGGGCAGCCCGAAAGCATAACGAGCAAGTGAGCCAACAACCACAGCTGTCACCAAGACCTGTATTTGTTCAGGCAAGTTAAAAATGAAATGGCATGCTTGTGCTTTATCATCCTATCTAATTAATGCCCTACGTCAGAATGAAAGTTATACAGCTTCAAGTCACCTGAGCGGAACCCAATCCAAAAACATATTTCTTCATAGAACTTAGTCTCTCAACAGAGAGCTGCCAGAAAACAGTGAGAAAAAGGTGACATGGCCATTAGCCATACATGTTGAAAATGAATTGATCCATGGAATCCACAATTGGCATGGTGCTCTACCTCAAGGCCGATATTAAACAGTAAGAAGACAACTCCAAATTCTGCTATTGCCTTAGTTTCATGAACATTGCGTATAATAGAGAGACCATAAGGTCCAATTAAGATTCCAGCAGCCAAATATCCAAGAACAGGGCTGCCTACAATTGCAGCATAGAAACAAGTACTAGAATTTGTTTCAAACAATCTTCAGCAGCAAAACATAAACATAAACATAAACATAAACATAAACATAAACATAAACATAGAAATATGCCCTGAGGATAAAGTATCTAATTCATACTAGAGAGTCGAGACTATTCATATGAATCCTGGGTGCCAGGAAAGAACTTGAACCATAAACAATGTTCCGCATCAAATGAATTGTCTATGATGCATGAAGATCAACTATTTGACAGTCTGATGAAATTATTCCTTCTTTTTATCACAACCTCAGGGTTAGGGTGCAAATAAACAAATGCCACTTACCTCCGGAATTTTTGGAAAATGGGCACAAATATTACACTTATGAGTAGCAACCACAACATATCAAGAGGAAGCTTCCTCCTCATTTATCTGAAGAAGAATCAGAACTATTTGAATCAAGTAACTGAGACATAAGGATATCATATCACAGTAACATGGGAATGATAGGTTATATCTAAATTAAACTACATGAGAGAGAGAGAGAGAGAGATAAGTGAGCCTTGCCTCTTGATGAGGAAGCAACTCCATTAGCTTCTTAATTTTATTGGGAAGCTTTTTATATTTCTGACGAAAGTTCCTGTGGTAGTTGATACGTCACCAGTACTAGTCGTAGTGATGTCTGGCTGCTGAAAAATCTGAGCTATCTTTTCACCACGAAGGTTATAATAGGAAATTCTGTCAGGAATATCAGTAATGTATTTGTAAATTGTCATGCTTTCCAATAAACAAAAATCAGAAGAATCCCAGTTTCCATTTGAGTGAGCTACTATAAACATATACATTTCAGATACTTATTATATTTCATTTATTCAATTAACAAGGTAAATTGAGTGTCTGCAGAAGCCACTCAAAATTCTCCAGGAAGAAAAGCAAGCATACCCTACTCCAACAAGTATTGACCCAAATATCAGCTTTGGCAATAGCTTCCTAGAGGACTCCACAAGACCACGAAAAACTGAAGAAGGTGAGAACTCTTCCTCATCTGCAGCAAAGAGAAAAAAGCAGAAAAGAACCGGGATGATTTCTTTATAAATGCTTTGGGAGCATTTAATGGAGAACCTTCCTTGATTCTTTCTGCTTTTCCTGTCCTTTTTTGTGTATAGTTTTCAGTTTATCAGCCTCAGTTTCAGTATCCTTAGATAAACTTAATTTTCCATGCTCTTTGTCATTATCATCCAGGAAACTTTGTTCCTCCAACTGGCCATCTGAAATGTTTCAAATACTTCTGCAACTTCAAGTGGCAGATTTAAGTCTCCCTCAATAGCGCCATCTGCAGAAATTACTTGAGGTACCTCTGTGGAGACAGTTTCCTCAACCGTAGAATCTACAGTACTGATATTGGAAAGGGCAAGGTTCTTCTCTGCCCTCTGCAGTGCAATCTCAGCATCGTCAACACACTGTGCAGCCAGAAGTTCATATGCAACAGCTTGCTCTGCTAAAAGCATTATATTGGCTACTTCTTCCTCTGCTTTAGAAGCATTGACTTGAGCTTGTTCTGCTACCTCATTCAACCTATCTACTTCATTTTTCACCTCAGCTTTTCTATTTTGAACCCTTCTTAGCTCAGCCTCACAATTTTCTAAATGATCTTTACACTCTTGTATGGCCTCTTGAGCTGCCAAGAGTGGTTCCTCTTGATTAGATTCTTCAGCTCCACCTTCATTTCCAGAATCGGTTTCTTTTGAATTAGGTAACCTATTGTTTTCTGTATCAATTTTCATTGAATCCAAGAGCACTTGGAGTCTTGCTTCAGCAAAAGAAAGAGCCAATGCAGCCTTCTGGACAGCTTCTTGAGCAATAGCCTCTTCACTTATTATCTCGTGGATGTCCCGAGGGCATCATTTACGACAACCCAAGCGTTTGTAGCTTCATCGTTCAATGCTATTGCAGCTTCTGATATCCTCTGGGCTTTTTCCTCATACACTTTACTGTTATGTCGTGCAATTTCCAAATCTTTCAGTGCTTTCTGCAATAATTTTCTTAATTCATCCAAACTAGGAGACCCAATTCTCCTTTGCCTCCCTGATCTCTCACTGGAGGCACTAGACTCAAGGCTAATATCATCGTTTCTACTTTCGGTGCTTTCTATATCTCCACTGTTTCCATTTATATAAGCTACCGAATCATTTCCTGACAATATGACAGTCCCACATGCTTCAAAATTCTGAAATTGCTGATGTTGTTATACATGGAAGAGTTATGAAAGCTAAAATGCCACAATGGAAAATTCCCTTCGCTAGGAACTCTTGGAACGTCAATACTGGAAAAGTAAAAACTCTTCTTCTTCTTCAACCTCTTTGGTGAATTTTCTCTTAAGAGAAGTCTTGAATCTCCAAACAATTTACAGTTAAAACCCTATGCCTCAAGCTTGTAGAAAAATCAAGGGCTCCACTGCTCTGCAACTTGCAAATTCACCTCCATAAATTACACTTGAAGATGAAAGACTACATGCAACCTCCATGACTCCTAATTCGGAAGGAATAAATGTGCATCAACAAAACCTTCACGATACCGAAACTCACAGGCTTCAGATCAACCTGAAAATGGTCAAATAAATAAAATAATTATATAAAGAAAACATCAAGGAACAATGAAAGCTCTACCACCATCATAAGCCTTTAGCATTAAAGGAAATGCATAAATTCAGAACTATTTCCAGTTGCCCTTGCATGTGGGCATCCAAATACAGTGTATTAACACACAAATTGCAAAGTCACTCTTCTCCCAACATATTCTTCATCTTCGCATATCACACGCCGGATATACAATAGTGAAATTTTCTACACCTTGCAATAGTGGATGTATACTACAGTTCCTGAGGTTAGTAGCACTTGTACAGGAACACGTACTCAACAGAAATACCAACAAAAAAGTAAATGAAACAACAACAAAACGAACACACGATATGGTTACCCAATTCGGTGATAACACACCTACGTCTGAGAGGCCTCGCCTAGGGAAACGATTTACTAAATGAAGATAAGTTACAGACAATGTTGTAAAAAGCTTAAGGCGGAACTGAGGCGTTTCACCTCTATGAGGCGAGGCGGTAAGCCTCGAGGCGGTCCGAGGCGTAAGCCTCAACAATAAAAACAAAAAACATAAAATTATAAACTAAATATAAAATAATAGATAGCAAATCCAACCTTGCAATAAAAACAAAACAAAAATCATAAACTTATAAACCGACATAGAAAGAAAGAAGCATCCTAGAAAGAAAAAAAAGAACGATCTTGATAAAAAAAACTGACCTAGAAAGAAAGTAAGAAAGAAAAAGTAAAAACTGACCTAGAAAGAAAGAAAAGAAGGAAAAACTGATCTTGCTGAAGTGGCAGCTGTCACCGGAGGCATTCACATCGGGGCGGGGCATGAGGTGAGGATGAGGAGGAGAGAGAATGGCGAGGCGCCTCTATTCGCTTTTTTCCTTAAACTTTAATAAGTAGAACTTAGTTTTAGGGTTTAATCATATTAGGCTATTATTAATTTCGTTTGGGCTCAAAACTTTAGGCCCAAAACACCTAATTAAACCCTAAATCACCTAATTAAACCCTAAACGTCTTTGTACCGCCTCACGGCCGCCTCACCGCCTCGGCGCCTTGGCGCCTGAGGCGGCCGCCTCAGCCGAGAGGCTCACGAGTGATATTTACAGAAAGAGGCGGTCACCCCGGGCGTTTTCACCGCCTCGCCTTGAGGCGGGCCTCGAGGCGGTAGCCTCAGCGTTTTACAACAGAGGTTACAGAGGACTTACACAATAAGACTCGATCTTAGTTGGCCTAGGTAACTTCCCAAACCTCCATCAATGGTAACTCGCTAATTGTGCGTGCACCACACACAACTTGAGCATGAACAAGGTCCGCTCACCACTCAACCCCTATTCTAAAAGTATAAAACTCGAACACAAGTGAATATGAATAATTGCTTACAAGATAAGCTCAAGTATAAGCAAAGAAGTAGACAAAACTCAGTCACAACCTATTGGAGAGATTGTGAGCGTGAATAATTGAGACAAAAATAATCAAAGGCAGATCTGAAGGCTTCACACTTTTCCTAGATATAGGGTTCACTTAAAAACCCTAGATCTCTTCAATCTTGCCTTGTAGAAAGATTTTCTTGTAAGAGGAAGAGAATAACCACCGGCTGTTGTCAAGAAAATAATATGTAGAGAATATATCAAGAAGGTTCTTCAAAGGGCATGAATGTCTCATGTATAATCTGTTGAAGATCCTTTCCATATTTATCACATCATATATTACCATAAATAGTTCACACAGGTCTTTGTGACACTCACGAAGTAACTCATACCAGCAGAAGCTCCACATAAGGAAGGAACTACATAATGACAAACTTGAAGTGTATAAACAATACACTTACAAATAATATACTTACTGATATCGCATGCATGATATATTTATATATTTAAGCCCAGTGAAAATCTCTATAACAATCAAGCTGCTTAAGATCATGATCACACCAATCAATCACTGATAATTTTTCCATTTCCATCTCACTTCTCACTCATCTCTGTGACCTAGCATCGAACACTTCGTGCACAATTAACTCCAAGAAAATTCATCAAACTGGACGCGAAAAAAATGCATTCATGCGAATCATACCTCACAAGTACTCTTCGCAAATTAATATATCTCTATACTCATTATGCAAAACAAACAAGTACAAAAAATTCGAAACACTCAGAAAACTCGAAACACGCAGTGGGTATGAGAAATGTAAAGCAGAACTGACCGTTAACAATATCCGAAGCACCCAGCTGAGATCGAAAATGGAGTTGGAAAATAATGAAAGGAGAAAAGTTGAGGAGCCATTGACGGAAATGATAACGAAGTTAATTCGCTATAACGAGATTTGCCTTACCCGAACGGCTAGTTTGACGGCAGGGTTAGTGAACAAGATTTTTTATTTCGGGTATCTGTATATTTGTTTCGCGGTTTCATATCTTCCGATAATAAGTCTGTGGAGCCCGTTTAATCTCTAGTTTATACTATATTTGTTTGCTTACACGTACAATTGATTTGTTTTATACTTTCATTTTAGTAAGTCAACTATTCCAGTTCGTATTAATAAATTTCGACAAACAGATTTGTCTCAACATCTTGTTTTGTGTTCATTATATAAATTTAAAATAAAATATGATGTAAAACATTATCTTTTGATTATGCTAATATGTATTTAACGTGCTAAATAACTGTCATTCCGAACTCGAATCAATTATTAAAAGGTTTAAGATACACTAATGTGGAATATGTTATAAAAACTCCTTAACGTGGAGTATCTCTACAAGAAATTGTATCGGATATCGTCGGAATCACCGACAGAACAAAGTCCTCCGAAAAACAACGATGAAACACCGACAATGTGGAGCAAATCGAATGCTCGAACAGAGACGATGGTGACACCGACAGACCTGCGACTGAGTAGTTACCGACGGGCAGTGTTCCGTCGATAAACCACCATGGTTTTCATAATTTAAAAAATAAATTGTGTTTCCCGACGGACTTGTGTCCGTCGGCCGTTTTAAGTTATTGTCGACGGTGTGTCCGTCGCTAAGTCGTCGTCATTACTTTCTGTAAAATTAAATTGGGCTCCCTTCTTTCTCCAATTTATTTGAGCCCTAATTAAATCTCAATTATTAAAAATAACTGAAGAGAATAGTGATACATTTAATAAGGTCGTGGTTTGAAATTTTGGCACTGGGTGGAAGAAACACATTATATTATGAGATTTGCCTTACTGGAAGATCTCTTAATTCGTCATAACTTAGATGTCATACACGTTGAGAATAATGTGTTTGATTATGTTTTCCATACTGTGTTGAATGTTCTGGGAAGACAAAGGATACAAGCAAATCTAGAGAAGAACTTAACACGTATTGCTCCAAGTTATGGGTGACAAAAAAATCCGAAAACCGAATGTCTGATCCGAATGAAACCGAAATTTAAAATTTGGTTAGAATTTTTCGGATTTTCGGATCGGATCGGATTAAAATTTTCCAAAATTTCGGATTTTCGGATGGGATCGGATTAGAATTTTTTAATCCGAAAAAATTTGAAAATCCTAATTATATATAATTTATATGTAAAAAATAATATTTTATTTAAATATTTTTAAATTTAATATAAGTATATATTAAATTTAATATAAATATATTTAAGAATTAACAAAATTTGGTTTTAGATTTTCGGTTTTTCATAATTTCGGATTTTTCGGTTCGGTTCGGATTTTTTTATAAAAAAAATCTGATTTTTGGATATTCGGTTCTGATCAGATTTTTTCTCTCTCAAAATTCAGATTTTCGGATCGATTCGGATTAGGCAAAAATCCGAACCTAAATCCGAATGCTCACTCCTACTCCAAGTCATCATTGAAAAAGAATGATGAGACAAACAAGTATTCTAAAGTTTGTTACACACTTGACACAAATGAAAAGAAAGTTTTGTTTGAATGAGTGAAAACTCTACGATTCCATGCGATTATGTGTCAAATATGGAAGATGTGTCTACATGAATAAGCTTAAGATGTTCCGGATGAAAAGTCACGACTATCATGTTTTCATACAACGGATATTACCTATTGCTTTTCGTGAATTGCTCCCAATTCATGTGTGGAAGAACTGAGTTTATTCTTCAAGGATTAATTTAAGCTCTCGAAATATACAAATTGAAGACATGTGCAGATTCATTGCAATATCCCTATCACTTTATGTAAGCTTGAGCACATATTTCCACCTTTTTTTTGATTAAATGGAGCACCTTCCGGTGCATTTAGCTGACGAAGCTCAACTTGCAAGTGCCGATTCAATATCGATGGATGTACCCATTTGAAATGTAATTAAAGATAACATAATTATCCATACTTCTTGCAAAAATGATATGTATTTTAACTTGATTTGTGCCTAGGTACCTACTGAAGTTGAAAAACAAATATAAGGAACATAGCTAGAGTAGAAGGTTCAATTTGCAATGCATATTTAGTGAAAGAAACATCAACTTTTGCTCATATTACTCAAGGAACATGTGACCACGAGGCATAGAAATGTGCCTCGTAACTTTGATGGTGAAGATACTTTTAGATTTGACGGGCATTCAGATAGACTATCAATATTCGAGCAAATTGGACATTATTTAGGAAAGATATTCAAGAGATATCTAAATGACAACGAGTATCATGCAACTCAAAACAAATGTTCTACTTAATTGTATGGAAGTTACAAATGGGTATCTCAAGTACTTTAATGTATTATTACTAACTACATAATTTTCATTCCACTTTAATTTATTATATATAACGTACATAATGTGTTTAAGGTTGTTTGTAGATCAGTTGCGTGCATACATGCACTTGATATCAGAACGGGGAATTAACCACCAGATGAAAACTAAATTTGCATTATGGTTCCGATCATATGTGAGACTTTCCATCCCTTATGTATCAATAATCTAATATTAATAATAAAGAAAGTCTTATTAGTGTGTTGCCTTACTAATATAGGTCTTAAATCTTGCTAGCAATGTTGTGAATCAATTTTTGATTATTTTCGCAAAAAGTCCATGTTCCGACCAAATTGTTCTTCTAAGTCGCTCGCAATAGTACGAGGTCCCTATAGCGTGGTAAGGTCGACTCAAGTCGAATCTCTTGAGGAAGACTTAACAGGGCTTATGATGTGTTACGATTAAAACAGTAAATCTAAATCCTAAACTTGTTTGGGGATGATGCTTAACTAAAATTTACAGGAAATTAAATCACGAAGACGATTCACACCAAGCTTTCAAAGCAGTTCAATTGCAAAAAGACTAATTCAAGATTGTGAGAAAGACTAGGGCATTAGGTTCTTCGCCTTGATTAATTGATTAATGCTTGCTTATGAAATCTACCTACTCTTGCAATTATCTAACCTTTAATTCAAACACTCGACTTTCGTTCCGTGAATTAAACCTAGGTTATTAGACTTCACAAATACATAAACCATTAGAGTACTCGTTTCCGATAACCTCTAACCCAATTGATTCCTATGGATGCAAAGTTTCTATCTCTCGATAATACACGAAACATAAATAATTAAATGGTGATCAATCACTTAACAGTAAACCCTAAGATTCAATTGGTATACTCAATCAAAACAAATAATCAATCAATCAATTTGAATCACCCAACCCTAAAAGAAGATTAGTTCATGCTGTTCCAACTAAAAGTATACTCTTAATTGACTCACAATCGAATGAGGTGTTGTAGTAGGGAAAGCTAACCCTAGTCGTCTCTCAAGGAAAACTTAACAGGGCGTTACTAAGTTGCCACACAAAAACAATTAAATTCCTAAACACTCTAATCTCAAAAGGGTTGATAGATTACCTAGGCAAGAAATTATTAAAGAAAGAAAGACGAATTAACTAGGCAGAAATTGATAAAGCAGATAAATTATCTAGGCAAGAATTAAACCCTAAATCAAAGAACATGGAATTGAAATTATAAACCCTAGGCATGAATCTAAAAGATTAAACGAAGACAAGATTACTCAGACAAATATCAAAATTAATTATAATCCAACGAAGAAATCAATAATAATCAAATACGAAACGATTAACGGAATAAAGCAATAGAAGAAACTTACGAACAAATCGAACGATGGAATTGATAATCAAATTTCAGAGTACGAATCCAAATTCTTACGACAATTCTTGAATCAAATTCCAAAGACAAGAGAATAAATTGAATTAAGAACAAGAGAATTCGCGTGAACTCTCGAACAAAAGAAAGACGGAAAAAGTAAAATGTGAATAGTGTCAGGGTTTCAGCGTTTGAAAACGATATATAGCGGTTAAAATTAACGCAAGGCGCGACGCGCGCGCATAAACAGCGGCATCCCAATACGGACTCAGGCAGCCGGACGCCGGGTTACACGGACGAGCTAGCTAGCGCCGGAAGCAAGGAGGCACCGGACACGTCGAGTCTCGGATGAATTCGACACTGCGCGGCACGGACGGATCTGAGGCACCGGACTCGATGACTCTCTGGACGAGTCGTACATAGGGCGTCCAGCGCCGGACGCGTGGAAACTCCGGACGCGGGCGCTCGCGGGGTGAGGGCGCCCAGCGCCGGACATGGGGAAACGCCGGACGCGGGCGCTGGCGGAATCGGCACGCGGCGCCGGACGAGGGGAAGCGCCGGACGCGGCCTTCTCGAGCGCGCTCTCGCGATGCAACGCCCTGGCCAATAGCCACGCCGAGTCGGGCGCTGGGTGCGCTTAAGAGCTCAAAATGCTTTCAACATGATCATTCCCTGCACAAAACCACAACGATCTCGATTCCAATAAAAAGATGTTCAAATATAACCAAAATGGAATCAAAACATCGACAACAAAACAAAAACATGCAAAACAACACCCCCACACTTAACTCTTTGCTTGTCCTCGAGCAAATTTTAGTTTCTTGAAAGGAATGGTACACATAGAATCAATACTTCAAATAGAATCAATCACATATTCACATCCCTTCAATGCATCTCAATAATATAGTTCTCAATACAATGATCCTCATTTATCAATCCAAACATGTGACTTATCATAGAATAGTTGTGCTTCGACTCAACATGATTTCAGAAATCAATATACAACTTATATGGTTCCCTTTCATGTAAGATATCTCAAATGACAACAACAAATAAGAACTTGTGGAACTTAAAACCGATTATAGGACAGTAATCGTTAGGTGGAACCTTCAAGTTGTACACTCGAGTATCCTAACGTAGATATCTATACCCATAGCAAAGAGTCTCCATTCGAGACAACACAAGCAAGAGGGTAGAGCCCTTATTCAATTTTAAGCCCACTTATTTCACAATAACGACATATTTTATTTTTATTTTTTTTTATTGTCCACTTTTCTTGAAAGATCATACAAGAGACGGGTTCCATTTACGAAGCATATGACATCCGATCACACACATTGTCTAAACACAACTTTCTAATTATGTCCCACGCTCAAATTGACACCTAAGTTTCATTAAACTAAAACCATATACCAAGATGCAAAGAAATTCAGATCAAAGCGCAATTAATTCAACTTAAGGCATAATTCTTCATACACCATTGATTTCAAGAAGATAAAATCGTCTATAATCCAAATAAAAAGTTAAGAAACGACAAAACACAACAAAGACAGAAATGGCAGAAAACAAACAAAACAAACCAAACAGACTGAAAAAACCCCTCCACACTTAAAAACAGGAAAGGACCTCATTGCGGATAAAATATTAGAGAAGGCGGAGGAGACTTCAGAAGGCGACGAACGGAACGGCAGGGAAGCAACGAAAGACAAGACCAACAAAAGCGAGAAATGAGAGAAGCAAAACAACGAAACAAGGAAAGCGAACGAAACACAAACAAAAAGGAAAACATGAACGCTCCAATAGTGAAGAATCACTATTGGTCGGGAAAGCGGTGGTGGAGGAGGCGCCATGAAAGGTAGTCCATGCGCTCCACCGGGCAGGCGGCCATGCGCCGATTCTCGCTCAATCATCTCGCTGGTTATACGTGTTCCGGTGCCGGTTACGCGCGTGCCACAATTGATTCTCGTCACAAGACGTTGATTTTGCTGATCAAACCGAGAAGTTATGTCTTGACGGAACTCGTCCAGGCGCCTAATTCACCCTAAACCGACCAAACTCCTCACGAAAGAACTATACCCGCCCGACGCGTATTCTTTGGGAAGGAAGCGCGGCCGACAGGATCGTGTCGCTCACAAGGGGCTCTGATCCTCCTCGCATCCGCTGCTGGTCACGGTCTTCATCGATGGTACGGTGGTATCATAGATGATCATATCACCCGTAGGTGCATGTGATGGTCCCGCACCGCCGCACGCCTCTTCTTGAGCCGCGTCGCGCAAGCATATATCTTTCACGCATTCCTCGATCTTTGAGGTACGAGTAGTCTCGCTAAGCAAAGGAGCGCCTCATGACTCACTAAGATCAATCATCTTAGGTCGATATGATCTTGGCCACGGGCGGTCGTCCATCGTTATTTATGATCCTTAAGCTCACCGCTGCATCGGTAGGGATTTGGCACAGGGTTGGCCTACATTTCTTACGCCGCTGGATCAGTTGCAAGTGGTCCCAAATAAAGTATATCGGTGAAATCTTCGTCTTCTTTACAGCACATGTTAGCAGGAAGACCTCAGCAGTATTCACCTTATTTGCCTGTTCATTTCCAAAAACATTGAAAGCTATGAGCTTATGGACCATTGCCAATGCTTCATCCTTGATAAACCCACTCGGCATTCCGACAGATGACCAATTATTAAATCCTGATAGCTCCTTCCAGGCCTCTCTAACATTGAAAGAATTGGGCACACCACGTGCACCAGAAGTCGGAAAACCAAATACCCCCTTCATAATACGAGGCGTTATAACATACTCTTGCCCCAACAGACGACAAGACAAGGAATCAGATTCATCATCAATACACATCGTGCAGTAGAATTCAAGCAACAATGGGTTATAACCATGTAAATCCATCAAAGCATATTGTAGCAAACCCAAATTTTTCAAATACTTGCTACCCTATCCTCAAGACCTAGACTCGCATCAATTGCCGGTTGAATTGACGGAGGTGTGATTTCTTGAAATACAAACGATGATAGTGTACCTTCCACCGGATTATAAATTGGGAAGGTGGCGAGTACATAACGCTAATATCCTCTGTTGTTCCTCCATCGAACATCGCCGGCTTGAGGATGGCGGAAGGTGGATCCAGTGCATTTTAGTGCGAACCATAGTGAATTGTGTGCAAGAGGGCACTGTACGGAAATGTCAGATAAGAGTGCGCTGGGAAGAACCGAGTCGACGGACGGACTGAAAGTGAAAAAGGCGCGTGGGCTGAGGGCAGCGCCGGACGGAGCGAGGCGAGGCGCTTGGGCGCGAGACGTGCATCGTAGGATGGTGAATGAAGTAGCTGTGGCGCGCGGCGCTTCGAGGAAAAGCACCGGACGGACAGAAGGTGCGGCGCCCAGTGGAGGTAGGCGCAGACGGTGGAATGTCGTGGCGCGGTTGGAGGTAGGCGCGGACGGTCTTGAAGGTGTCGACGACAGCGAGGCGGCTACGGACGAGAACAAAACGGCGGCTGGATCTGGTGTGTCGCTGAGGCGAAACGCCGGACGGAATGGTATGGCGGAGGCACGCTGCGTGAAGAAACGCGGACGGAGATGTGGAGGTGAGCGTCGTCGGACGGAGTGAAGGAGAATCTGCACGAGAGTGAAAAGAGTAAGCGGCGCAAAAGGGAGAAACCCTAATTCATGTATATATATATATATAATTTTTTTTTTAATAAAATAAAAATGGACCCAGCGCCGGTTTCACTGCGTCCGCCACTGGTCGCATTATCGCCCACAAAAGATAAACACACGCGTCCTTCATTGGATTCACCCCGCGTCCGGCGCTGGGTGTCTCTCGCTGTCCTTCATTAGATTCACCCCGCGTCTGGCGCTTCGTCGCGTCCGGCGCTGGGTGTCTCTCGCTGTCCCAAATTTATCCACCCCGCGTCCGACGCTTCGTCGCGTCCGGCGCTGGGTGCCACTCGCTGTCTTTTTGATAATTAGTACCCCAGCGCCGGTTTCGTCGCGTCCGGCACTGGGTACCTCCTCGGACGTAATTTTGTTGTTCCACTTTACGATCCATGTTTCAATTCCGATAAAATAACTCCTCATCCCGCACTACATAAAACCACAAAAGAAATAAACACGCAAACAAAAGCAAAACAAAGGAAAGCACGAACACAACAAAAGAAATGTGGGTTGCCTCCCACGAAGTGCTTCGTTCATGTCATTAGCTCGACAAACTCGACGATCAAGGATCACGATTTAAATAGATTCCACGGTAAAGGAGGCCGGACCCCTTCTACATAGAGCTTTACTCGCTGACCATCGACCTCGAACGATTCGCCCGATCCTTCTTCATCGAGCACAACCGAACCATACGGCTTCACTTCTTGGATGATAAACGGGCCACTCCAACGAGACTTTAACTTCCCGGAAAAAGCTTCACCGGAATGAATAATGAACCTTCATTCCGGCTTCAAATCCTTATGCACGATTCTGACGATCATGAAGCTTCTTGACCTTATCCTTATAGATACGCCGCATTGTCACACGCCTGCACTTGAGCTCGTCCGGTCGGACATTTGAGAGAACGATGCTCTAAGGATTTAGAGGATCAAGTTCGAACTCTTGATGGCCTAATATGCCTTATGTTCAACCTCCACAGTGCAAGTGACACGCCTTCCCATACACAAGACGATATGGACTCATTCCCAAGATGCTCTCAGACGCTGTACGGTAAGCCCATAGCGTCGGTCCGTTTGTTGGCCCAATCTTTCCTTGAGGGCTGCACGGTCTTCTCGAGGATGCCCTCGATTTGTCGGTTACTGCTTCACCGACCAAGTCCGTGGGTGGTGGGGTGGCGATCTTATGTTTGATTCCATTTTTTCATTAGTTTCTCAAGCGACTTACCATCGCAGATGTGCTTTCGCCGTCACTAATGATTGCTCGTGGAAATCCAAACACGCATAAGATGTTTTCCGCACAAACTTGAGCACAATGTAAGAATCACATGTCCTAGTGGAGATAGCCTCAACCCACTTGGACACATAATCAACGGCAAGCAAAATATACTCATACCCCATAGATTTAGGAAAGGTCCCATAAAATCTATTCCCAAACATCAAAAACCTCAACTACTAAGATGTTATTGAGAGGCATCTCGCTTCACGTCCAATCGATTACTTTTGACACCGATCACAAGACATACAATATGTATGAGAATCTTGAAAAGAGTGGCCAAAATAAACTGATTGTAACACCTGTGCGCATCTTTTATCCTCCAAATGTCCACCACAATGAGCTTGGTGGCACATCTCAAGGACCTCGTGTGTTCCTCATCCGAATACATCGACGGATGACCTCATCCTTCCCTAACTTAAAAGATAGGGTCCTCCCAATAATATCGCCTGCATGCAGAAAGAAAACGCTTCTCTGGGAGGTAAGGTCGAGCCTCAACTCACCACATGCTAAATAATTAACAATGTCAAGATACCAAGGCATAGAAGAGGCACTATAAGCATGCTCATAAGGGAAGGACTCGTGATGGGACCTATAGTAGATCGGGAAGGGACTATCTAATCGAGATAAATGATCGGCAACGACATTCTCACTACCTTTCCTATCCCGAATTTCTAAGTCAAATTCTTGCAATAAGAGCACCCATCTAATAAGTCTAGGCTTGGCACGGGTTTGGTCAACAAATATCTAAGGCGCATGATCACTATGTATTATTACTCTAGAACCAATTATGTAAGCACGAAACTTATCGAGAGCAAAATCACAAAGAAGCATCTCTTTTCGGTGGTCAGATAATTTACTTGAGCGAGATTAAGAGTTAAGCTTGCATAGTAAATCACACGTAACATTTTATCAACCCGCTGACCTAGGACAGCCCCTCACAGTAATTAGAAGATCACATGATTTCAAAAGGAAAAGACCAATTAGACCGATAACGACAGCGAGTGCTCGTCGTTTCTCCTTTAAAGCTTTAAAAGCAACAAGGCAATCATTATCAAAATTAAAAGGAGAATCATGAGCTAATGCACTACGTAGGGTTGATATATTTTAGAAAAATCCTTAATGAAACGACGGTAAAACCAACAGTGACCCAGAAACTCCTTATTCCTTTAACATCATTTGGTGGGGTAACTCTTCAATCACCTCCACTTTAGCTCTATCAACCTCTATCCCCGACTAGACACGATGTGTCCTAACACAATGCCACTACTGGACCATAAAACGACTTTTCTCCCAACTTAGAGTAAGATCGTATTCCACACAACGACTAAGTACACGCTCAATCTTTTCTAAACAACATCAAACGAGGATCCAAACACGTAAAAATCATCCATAAAGATCTCTACAAAATCTCCTATCATGTCGAAAAGATGACATCATACGCCGTTGAAAGTACCGAGTATTGCAGAGTCCGAATGGCATCCTTCGAAAAGATATGTCCCAAATGGACTTGTGAACGCTGCTCGCTTGATCCGCCGGGTCTATAGCAATCGGTAGTAACTCGACAAGCCATCAAGAAAACAAGAAATTCATTACCACCAACTTGTCTAACATTTGGTCAATGAAAGGAAGGGAAAATGATCCTTTGGTGGAAGATTAAGCTCCGATAGTCTATGCACATCCGCCATCCAATGACGGGTCTCGTGGGCACCAACTCCTTTCTCTTAATGACCATCGTTATCCCTCCCTTTTGGGCACGACATGGATCGGATCGACCCATTCACCGTCAAGAATTGGAAAATGATTCTTCGCTAGCGCCTTTAAGATCTCTTTCTTCACTACCTCACCGAGCACGGGTTAAGTCTCCTGCCCATCCTTTTTCAGATCGCCCATCTTCAAGTCAGATCTTATGCATGCACATGGCGGGGATCGATTCCTCCGATATCGCCAAACTCCACCCGAAAGCGAGCTTATGTCGTTTCAACACGGAAACCAACAGAGATTGTTGGTACTCGGTGAGTTCAAGAGATGATCACGGCTTCGCTCATTATCTCTATAAGACATACTTCAAATTGAAGCTCCTTCAACTCTAACTTCTCGGCCTGTGGAATCTCCTTTCCTTTATCGGTTTTTCAAATTCGGCCCAACATGAGCCTTTCCTCCAGTGTCCGCCGATCCCTGATACTTCCTCCACTGTGATCCCAGATAAAAGAAATCTCGCCAAGGCATCAATCGAGTCTATAAAGAACAGTTTTCAATTGAATTAATTGATGGCATGACCTTATTATTATGCAATCGAAAATGACATAGTCTCCCTAGGACGGTCATCCTAATATTCCCATTTTTCACATCAATCAATGTATTAGTAGTGGCCATAAAAGGTCGCGCCTAATAGCAAAGGTATGGTCTCGACCATTTTCATGCACATCCCCATCTCTAACACCACAAAATCCACAGTACAATCAAACCACCCACACGCATAAGAATATCCTCTACAATTCCCCTAGGTAGCGGATGAGCGATCGGCTAATCAGACTCATACCAAGAGGTTTCAACTCTCCTAATTCCAATTGCTTGAAAATAGAGTAAGGCATAAGATTAATACCGCCTCCTAAATCTAGCATACCATTGCTTCCTTACCATTTCCCAAAGCAATTATGACGATTTAAGCTACACGGTCCGTTGTTTGGGTGGCAGTGGTTGTCGATAATAGAGTTGGCCACCTCGGACACCATAACCGACTCATTGTCGATAAACCTCCTCTTCTTTGATGCAAGTTCCTCAAGAACTTAACATAGGCAGAACATTGCGGATCACATCCAAGAGCGCGCATTCACATTAACTTTGGAAAGCATTTTGTAAAAATCGAGAACCGCCGCTCTTGTTTCTCATTTTTCAATCGGCTCGGAATGGCACCGGAGGCTTATATGGATTTGCCGCCTTGTAATCGCACCGCGGTCTGCTCCTCCTCAATCACTTTCTCCTCGCCTCGGTTTCTCCACTACCACTCTCTTCCACTATCCGCTCTTCCACAATCTCTCGAAGTTGTACCTTATTATCAACCTTCTTCCCACTTCAAGAACAACAGCCTTGAGCTTGTGGTGGAGCCCTTGCCCCGATCCTCCCCGTCTGTTGTTGTTCTTGCATTTCGCCGTGACACCGAGATCCGCCTAATCGAACTCTCAAGACGCTTAATGGTCGATCTTGTGCTTCCCTCGCTAACTTACTCTCTTGCATGAACGCGTTAAACTATCCTCCATCGATGATTTTGAGGAGCATGTTGACGATGTGGAGGCTGGTAAGGTGCCGAGGGCACCGCCGTGGCGAGGCGGCCGCTGTGGGTAAGGGTACCGAGGTGGTGGTGGTGCCGCCGATAAGGATATCGCGGATATGACGGCCGCCGATATGGCCGCCGCTGGTATCGACATCACGACCATAACCCCGCATTGTTTTGGCGGATATCACCGAGCCGTGCATCGTCATGTGTGGTACCGCTTGTGAGAGGCCGAGTTCGAGAGTTTGAACCCGAGCCCCGACTCGCTCGGTTCTTCCACCTCGAGTCAGATTGTCGCCGGTTTTGCTCATAGTTCGCCTCGGCTCATAAGGTGGTCGAGGCCGGAAACCTTGCATCAATAAGCCTCTACTCCGCCTTCATAGACGGTGCTCCATATTAGGGCACATATCCGTCAGATGTCTCATTTCCATGCAAATACCACAAGGATGCATCGAGAAACTCACGAGGGGTGCGCCGAATTTCGAGAAGGAGCAGCCAACTCCAGGGGTGGTGAAGGAACTCACTGCTTCATCTTCATCTCGCTCATCTCTCTCATGAGCTGTGCCATTTGCCTCGTCAAATTTGATCCAGCTCCAATGAGTCGATGTAAGATCGACGCGCACTCAATGCCTTCGAGGAATTGCTCGCCATGACGCCAAAGATTTCAAGAGCCTCTACCGTGATATGAGCTATGTTACCCCTCGCCGATCGTCGGCCTTTTCCCGATCGGATTTCGTGATCCCGCCATAGAAGAATTGGCACAAAAGAACCAACAGGAAGAAGTGATGTGGGCATCGCTTTCAAGCTCTTTGAATCTTTCTCTCGCCTCATGGAACGGCTCATCTAGATCTTGCTTCAATGTCATAATTTTGATCGAAGATCTTGGTCTTCTTGCGGATAAAACCTCAACATGAACTGCTCCACCACGTAATTTCAATTTGTCGAGAGTCGGCGGAAAACTCATAAGCCAAGACTCGCTTTATCCTTCAAAGAATAAGAGAAACATCGCATCTTCAAATGTTCTTCGCTCGTGCCCATCGAGAGGAATGACCGCACCACTTGATTATATTCTCCGATAAAACTCGTGGCATCTTCATTTGCCATGCCGTGAAAAGTGGGAATGAGGTTGAAGTGATTCGCTTCAACTCATACCCACGTGTCATGGGCATAACACGATCGGATTAGTAGTCTCCTATCTTAGGGCGAAAGTAATCCCCATCGCGAGGGATGCTGTTCCGCCATGATTGTTGTTCATTCGATCACCCATGACCCTTGGAGGAACTCTTCAAACAAAAATTGTCGACGGTAGTAAATCCCAAGAACGCGCCAAAATTTGTTCCAACTAAAAGTATACTCTTAATCGACTCACAATCGAACGAGGTGTTGTAGTAGGGAAAGCTAACCTAGTCGCCTCTCAGGAAAACTTAATGTATGCTACTAAGTTGCCACACAAAACAATTAAATTCCTAAACACTCTAATCTCAAAAAGGGTTGATAGATTACCTAGGCAAGAAATTATTAAAGAAAGAAAGATTAATTAACTAGGCGTAAATTGATAAAGCGAGATAAATTATCTAGCAAGAATTAAACCCTAAATCAAAGAACATGGAATTGAAATTATAAACCCTAGGTATGAATCTAAAAGATTAAACGAAGACAAGATTACTCGCATAAATATCAAAATTAATTATAATCCAACGAAGAAATCAATAATAATCAAATACTAAACGATTAACTAATAAAGCAATAGAAGAAACTTACGAACAAATCGAACGATGGAATTGATAATCAAATTTCGTAGTACGAATCCAAATTCTACGACAATTCTTGAATCAAATTCCAAATACAAGAGAATAAATTGAATTAAGAACAAGAGAATTGCGTGAACTCTCGAACAAAAGAAAGACGGAAAAAGTAAACGTGAATAGTGTTCAGGTTTCAGCGCTTGAAAACGATATAGCGGGCAAAATTAACGCTAGTCACGGACGCGATCCCAACACGGACGCGGCGCAGAAACAAGCGGCATCCCAATACGGACTCAGCCAGTCACCGGACGCTGAAGCCACGGACGAAGCTAGCCACGGACGCAGAGGCGCCGACACGCCGAGTCTCTCGACGAATTCGACACTTCGCGCAGCACGGACGGATCCGAGGCGCGGACTCGACGACTCTCGACGAGTCGACATAGGCGCGCGCCCACGGACGCGGAAACTCCGGACGCGGGCGCCATGGGCGAGGGCGCCAGCGTCGGACACGGGAACGCCGACGCGGCGCCGGGCGGAATCGGGCACGGCGCCGACGAGGGTTACGGACGCGCCTTCTCGAGCGCTCGATGCAACGCGCACCCAACGCGGGCCACGCCGAGTCCGCGCCTGCGCGCTTAAGAGCTCAAAATGCTTTCAACATGATCATTCTCGCACAAAACCACAACGATCTCGATTCCAATAAAAAGATGTTCAAATATAACCAAATGGAATCAAAACGTCGACAACAAAACAAAGAAAAACAAAACAAAAACATGCAAAACACATGCTCTTCTCACGGATCAAATAAATGAAATCAATAAAAATCATTACTTCAATAATCCAACAGAAAAAGAGAATAACAATTCTTACAATTGCAATAGTCGTTGATGAGTCTCTTCACCAATGTTCAATCACAAATAGCAAAGGAAATAGAATGAAAAGCTTGAAGGAAGGAATTACATGAGGAGCGCACGAAAACTAAAGTCAGAATGAATAGAACTAGGGTTTTCAGCGTTTTAAAACATATATATATAGAGCCCGAAAATTCACGCGCAGTCACGGACGTGAACCCAGCACGAGACGCACGCGCCGAAAACAAGGCAAAACGCAGCTTGCTTCAAATACCGAACTCGATGTAGTGCCGACTCACGCCTCGAACGGGAACCGTGTCGACGATGCCGGCACGGACGCTGGACTCTCGGACGATCTTCATTCTGCGCAGTCACGGACGCGAAGTCTCGATAATTTCACGCCTGGAGCCCAAGACGGACGTGATCCACCGCTGGACGACGAGCCTCGGGACGAATCCAACTTTGGGCGCCCAATGCCGGACACACGCCAGCACCGGACACGGGCGCCTTGACGAATCCAACTTTGGGCACCCAAATACGGACGCGGGCGCCTCGGGACGGTGTTAGCTTTGGGCCAATACGACGCGTGTACAAGACCGACGCGAGCGCCATATCCTCGCAACGCCAAGACGCACCCAGAGCCGGCGCTTGGGTGCACTTTTATGCACAAAATGCTTAAACGCGATCATTCCCTACACAAAACGAAAACGAACATGATTCCAACAAAAGATATTCAAATATAAACAAATAGGAACCAAATCGTCTAAAACAAACAAAGAAAAACATAGCAAAAACATGCAAAACAACTCCCCCACACTTAACTCTTTGCTTGTCCTCGAGCAAATTTTAGTTTCTTGAAAAGAATGGTACACATCGAATCAATACTTCAAATAAAATCAATCACATATTCACATCCTTTCAATGCATCTTAATAATATAATTCTCAATACAATGATCCTCATTCATCAATCCAAACATGTGACTTATCATAGAATAGCTATGCTTCGACTCAAATATGTTCTCAGAAATCAATATGCAACTCACATGGTTCCCTTTACTGTAAGACATCCCAATGATAAAAATAAATAAAACATGTGGAACTTAAACCGATTATAGGACAATAATCGTTAGGTGAAGCCTTCAAGTTATACACTCGAGTATCCTAACGTAGTTACCTATACCCATCGTATAGAGTCTCCATTCGAGAGACAACACATGCAAGATGGGTAGAGCCCCTTATTAGAATTTTAAGCCCACTTATTTCAAACATCACATCAATTATTCTCAGATTTTCTTTTTCCTTTTCTTTTCTTTTCTTTTCCTTTTTTTTAATGGAAAATCACACAAGAAAATGGTCCCATGTATGAAGTATATGACAACCGATCACACACATTGTCTAATCACGCCTTCCTAATCATGTCCCACAATTCAAATCGATACATAAGTTTCATCACACTAAAACCATATATACCAAGACGAAATGAAATTCAGATCAAAACACAATTAATCTCACTTAAAGCATAATTTTCACGCACCATTTATTTCAAGAACATAAAACTCTCTTATCCAAACAAAAGCTAAGAACAAAACACAAACGACAAAATGTAAAACGAAACCCCCACACTTAAAACAAAAAGGTCCTTATCGTGGTTGGAAAAAATACCTAAAAATCGGTATACCCTCTCATCGTATCAAAAATACCAAAAATATCGAATTTTGGTATATCGAATTTTGATACGGTATAATACCGCATCAAGGATTTTGGTACGAACGGTATACATTTTACAAATATCGCGATATACCAAATATATCAAAATTCAGATATATCTAGATGTCGGTATATACCGATATATATCGAATTTTCGTATATTTCGTATACCGATACTAAACCCAAATAAATATATTATTTATATACATAATATATTAATTAAATGTCTATAATTAAAATGTAAACAAAAGGCAAAAGAAGTTGGCCATTTCTTCTCTCTTATCCCAAAACCACAAACCCTGAAGGAGACATCTCACGCACGTAGCTCTCCCTCGATCTTCTCGCCGCCACCTTTCTACAATCGGCATTACGTGAATCGCCTACAAGAGGAGGAAGAAGATCGATGCTTCAAACGCGAGCTCCTCTCTCGCATGCTCCTCCTCAACGATGGTGAGCTTCTCTTCGTAATTTCCCATAATTCGCAAAACTGAATTGTTGAAGAAGTTTATGGTTTTTGAAGTTTGAAAATTTGATCTTTTTTCTGATGATGTGTTTAATTGCAGCGATTGTGCGGTGCAAGAGCTCGGATTGTGAACCGATTTTGGAAGAATTCATACCGTTGAAGAAAAGTAGCTCCGACGAGAATGATGAGAAAGTCGGTGATATTAAAGAAACCGAAATTGTAAATATGGAGAAGATTAATCGACGAGCTTTATACGCTATGGTCCTATTGGTGTGTTCTCTTTTCCTTTCTTTGTTTGCTTTCCCTGTTTGCTTTCTCTGTTTTCTTTCCTATTTTTTTCCTTTCTTTGTTTGCTTTCCCTGTTTGCTTTCTCTATTTCCCTGTTTGTTTGCTTCCTAGTTAATGGCCTCCCCGACATTTCCTTTCTCTTGCTTTCTCTGTTTTCTTTCATCTTCATTTCCTATTCTCTGTTTTCTTCTCTTTGCTTTTCCTCATCTTGTGCATAACACAAAACTCAACAATCTTGCTCTTCAGGAAAGAATTTTCACATCAATGTACTTCTTCATGTACATCTTCGGTACGGTATGTAAAATTTGTGTAAAATTTTCGATAATTTCGGTATACCGAATTTCGGTACGGTAATACCGAAAAATCGGTACGGTAACAGTATGAATATTTATCATACCGTAATTTTCGGTATGCCGAAAGGTTCTGTACGGTATCGGTATGAAATTTTTGATACCGTAAAATTCGATACGGTATACGGTATGGCAAAAAAATTTCGGTACACCATACCGACCCACCCCTAGTCCTCATTGCAGATATATATATATAAAAGAAAAGAAGAGGCGACTTCCCTGAAAGCGAAGAAACGGAACGACGGGGCATCAAGCACGAAACAAAACCTACAAAAACAGCAAACACAGAAAAACAAAACAACTAAAGCAACACGACGCGTACAAAAATAGAAATAAACATACACTCAAATAGTGATGAATCACTATTGGTCGACGGCGGTGATGGAGGTGGGCGCCATGAAATGTGGTCCAAGTTGCTCCATCGAGCCTCAAGAGCGACCATGCGCCGATTTTGCTCGATCATCCGATTATTATATCGATTCCAATACCGGTTCGCCATGCCACAACCGCCTGCTCGTCAAGACACTCGGTTTTGCTCACAAACGGAATAGATGTATTGATAAAATTATGTCCAAATGGCCACTAATTCACTCATAAACTAGCTCACTTCACGGATGGTTATACCCTTGCCCGATGCTCCTCGCTATATGCAAATTGTGGATGATTGGGATCGGCATTGCCTCGAACAGCTCAGATCATCTCGCCTCGTGATGCTCGCCTCCTTCATCTTCGGATGCGAGTAGTATAAAAATGACCATATCGCCCGAATGCGCACGAGATGGTCCCGCACCGCTTGCTTGCTTCGCGAGCTGATGCATATATCTCTTCACACACCTCGAATTATGAGGTACAATAGTTGTCTCATTATACTCAAAAGCGGCCTCAAGTTCACTAAGATCAATCATCTTCGGTCGGATAATATCTTGCCTCGAATATGTCGTCCATCATTATTAATGATCCCTAAATGCACCGACAGCATCAGAGGGATTTCGACACGCGTGGCCGACATTTCACGCCCGCCACACCACCGCAAGTGATCCCAAACGAAGAATGTCGGCGAAACCTTTGCCTTCTCGACCGCATGTGAGCAAGAAAACCTCAAAGAAGATGTTGACCTTGTTGGCCCCGCTCATTCCCAAAACATTAAATGCGATGAACTTATGCACCATAGCCAATGTTGCATCCTTAATGAATCCACTCGACATTCCTACCGAGGACCGCTTATTAAACCCCAACACTTCTTGCCAGTTCTCTCTAACATTAAATGGCGGTACACCACGCACCAAGTCGGAACCGAACACCCCTTCATAATACGAGGCATCACAAAGATACTGACCCAACAGACGACATGTCATAGTATCGATTCATCATCAAAATTCATCGCAATAGAATTCAACCAATAATGGGAATAACCCTAATTCCATCATATCATATTGAAGAAGTCCTAAGTTCTTTAAATATTTCTTAATTTTATCTTCAAGATACAAACTTTGCATCAATTTCCAATCAAATAGATGCGGATGAGTTATATCTTGATGTGCAAAACGCCGATAAAGTGTACCTTCCACTGGATTATAAATGGGAAATGTGGCTGAGTACATTATGCTTATATCTTCCAAAGATTCCTCTACAGGAACATCATCATCTTGAGGGTAACGGGATCTGGACCCGGCCGCTTGCTTCGTTTGAACCATACTGATAAACGTGCGAGTGGGCACTGTACGAACGTGAGGAAAAAGCCGGACGGACGTTGAAAGGACGCTGGGGCGCGAGGCGCACGGCATTGGAGGCAGCGCCGGATGGAGAAGAGCGGGCGCTGGGGCACGGTGTTGGATCGTAGCGCCGGATGGAACGAGTCGGGCTCTAGGGCGCTGAAGGTGTGGAGATGAAACACGGCGTTGCGAGCGCAGCGCCCGACTGAGGTAGCACCGGACTGGGTCGAGCGTCGGACTGAGATGGACACGGCGTTGAGGCGAAACACGAAGCTGAGCGCCGGACTGGATTGAGCATCGGATACGTGGATCGAACGCCGGACGCTAGTGTGAGGCGTTGGCGATCGCGACACGTGAGAACGTCGGACGGAAGTGAGCGTGCACTGGGGCACGGCGCTGGAAGAAAACGCCGGACGGAGATGCATGGGATGGTGCGGAATGCGGAGATATCGACGTGGGTTGCGCGGTGTTGAGAGATAGTGCCGGACTGAGATGGGGCACGGCGAGTGGCGCGCGGGGATAAGATGGCGTTGGGGCACGGCACGGGACACGGAGCGCCGGACGGAGGGATGGTAACGGGCGTTGGAAAGAAGGAGAGCGGCGCTGAAAGAAAAACGAGAAATGGGCGTCAGAAGAAACCCTAACTCTCGTACAATATATATATATAAATAATTATTTATTATATATCTATATATATATTTTTATTTTTTTTATTAACGGACCCAGCGTCGGTTTCATGGTGTCTGGCGCTGGGTATCCTTCACTGTCCGTTTTAACTTTTCCCACCCAACGCTGGTTTCAGCGCGTCCGGCGATGGGTGAGCTCCCTGGATTGTCAATGTACTGTAGGAAAATCTAATTTTAACCTCTTCCGAGGATCTATCTTGAATGTTTAATTCACCATACATTGATTATATATCTAGCATGAACCTATATTATTAATTGCAACAAGTTGGTGTTTTCTCGTGTTTACCTGCGAATTTGCCAGGCAAGGATTGGATCAAAACTCGTGCTTTGATCTTCAGATCGGTCCCGATCGCTTAAACTCCAATGTCGAGTGAGGACAATCTATGGAGAATGCTATGAAAATTGCCTTCCTTCCTCCTTGAAAAGTTTTCGAAAATCTCAATAATGAGAAGTGTGATTCTCTAAAATTTCACTTAGGATAAGTGGTTTGATTTTCTCTCACCTTATATTTATAATGCAACCCCAAATCCTATCTAGATAGAATTTCAGATATCCAATAAATATAATAATATCTCTTAAGATTGAGAGGATCAAAACAGAGTCCCAGCTTGGACTCTATAAGGAGGTGGACGATTTTCATCTTAGCTCCAGGATCTGGACGGGCAAACCAGGATCAAATGCAAGGAATAAAGATGGGCCTCAAATAAATTAATTATCTTATGTTCATTTGTAACATAAATTAATTCATAAACATTTATTCATGCCACTAGAGAATAAATACCGACTTACCCCTTTATTTCCAAAGTTGAGTCGGCTCGCACTTAGACTTAACGAATCCCGTGATTTAAGATATCAGACGTCCATTAATTATTTACAGCTACACCGCTAAAATAATTAATATCTTTAATTCCTTAAGTAGTACCACTCAACCTTATTATTGTACTTGAGATAACTCAACTGCGGCTTAGTACAATAAACCTTTGAGCTCCTTAAGGGACGCCATCATCCTAAACGAATACGGTGACTCAACACAGTGTAACTAGCATGACATACAAGATCGCCACCACCCAAGATATAGAAAATCTTGGGTTATCTCATGTAACCCTCACCCATAACAAGTCAAAGTGGTGGTCAAGAACTCATACTCACCTAATACTTTATCAAGGTTTAGATCAACGAAAGTCACCGAGATCTAGGTTATTCACGACGGTCGATAGAAGAACTCATCTCACTGTGATCCATCAATACGTCGAGACGCATCAGCATAGACAAGCAACCAAGTCAAGTCACTTCTTATCTATACCGCAAAGATATACCGACAAATCGCCCTCAAGTTGTTCGAGTCGTGATTCTTTATATCTCATTAAGCTTGACCAATCATACGTACTTACGTGATCTACAACACATCGTATGATCTAGCTTATATATGAGATAAAGGGACATACATATGCAATCAAGTAAACAATTCAGATAGGAGATTGTAATAGTGGTAACAGAAACATTATATACATACTAAAGCAAACTTTTAGTATACAATGTGTCTCTACTAGCTATTACAAACAACACCATCACTTTGCTATTTCTAAGCATACCCCTAACGAAATAGCAAAGTGTTGCATAACTCATCATAGATCTAACCATTTCTAAGAGAGTCCTATTTCTTCACTCTGACACACCATTTTGTTGTGGTGTGCCGGTGTAGTGAGATGGGAGGTAATCCCACACTGCACCAAATAGTCCATAAATTCTTTATTGAGGTATTCGCCACCGCGATCGCACCGATGACTTGATACTTTACCTAGCTTGGTCTCCACTGCTTTAAATTTTTGAATTTCTCAAAGCATTCGACTTTGTGAAGCGGTATATTTATCTATACCTCGAGTAATCGTCAATGAAAGTGACAAAATACTGCATTCTCCACGAGCTTGTGTGGACATTGGTCCACACGTGTCGAATGGACTAGCTCCAACACTTTCGCTCTATAACTCTTCGCTTTGAAGGGTCCGGTCGACATCTTTCCTTATATATGGATTCGCAGATCGAACGGAGTAACTGTGATATCACCCAACGTTCCATTCTTAGCCAATCTTTAGATCCTATTTAGATTAATGTGACATAATCTAAGATGCCAGAGAAATGTGGTGTCATCTTGCGAAGAAAACTTCCTCTTTTTAAGGTTTGATGTAGACGCAACATAATTAAAGGTATTATGTTTGGCAAAAATAGTATAAAGCGAATTATATAAAGTGCCACCCACCACAGATAACTTCATTATTTCTTATGATAGAAACACCACTATCAAAAACAATGAATATCCATGAATAATTAGTTTGGAAACGGAAATAAGGTTCATACCAAACTCCGCACATATAAAACGTCTTTCAATACTAAAACTGTTCTATCAAAACATAAAGAAAGATCTCCGACTACAACGGCCTCGACTTTTTCTGCGTTGCCCATGGAGATCGTTATCTCGCCATCATGCAGCTTCCTTGTCCACAGAACCCCTGCAAGGTGTAACAAACATGATCAGTCGCACTCGTATCTACTACCCATGAATGAGTAGAACAAGTCGCTAAACATGTTTCCATTACTAAAGCAAATGGCGTACCTTGAGCCTCGAGTATGGGGCACTTAGCCTCCAATGCCAGCCTCACCGCACTTGAAGCATTGCCTTTCTCCTTTCGCTTTTTCAAACCGTTGGTAGAGCCCTTTGTATTACTCTCACTCTTTTCTTTAGCCTTAGCATCTCTTGAATTCCACTTTAACTTTTCATCTTCGATAAACAAGTGGTTTTCCTTGAGGTGCGTGCTAAAGACGTGCACCTTTGCCCATTTTACGCTCTTACTGTTACTAGATCCTCTTGAATGAATCTAGAGTATAACTCTTATCATAAAGGACTACTCCATAACGGAAGTCATCAAAAGACTTGGGCAAAATGTTGAGGATCATATCGATTCTCGACTACGCCATCAATATATCCTCCAACCAATTCGAGCCTCAGAAGAGATTGATCATTTGCTCTACATGGTCATGCCTTTGAATCGCTTTCCTTCATCGAACTTGACATTATTAATTTTGTCAAATTACGACAAGCGATTCTGTCTGACTCCTTATACGATTTCATGAGATTTAGCCATATTGTGGCTGGATCATCCATCTCTTGACGCTGGAGTTTTAGGGACTCGCACATGGTGACTAAAAGAAGGCACTTTGCCATTCTATTTGATTTGTCCAATTTTTCATGCTCCTTGCGCTCTTCATCAGTAGATAAATCGTCTAGAGGTTTGGGACGGGGTGTAGTGAGTACAAATAAATTTTCTTCGGCAGTAAGAACAATCTCAATGTTTCATTTTCACTCGATAAAATTTGGACCGAATAGAGGATTTTGTGCGAGCATATTGATAATCGTGTAAAGACACATCCGAAAAGCAATGTAAACACATAAGCATACGATCGCACATAATTAAGTAATAATAATATTGTAACCTTTTGATAAAACAATATTAATTGAAACCTCCAATGGCCCAAGGAATCCACATGCAAGCCACGCGTGTGATCGTTTAATATAAACCCCTCGACTAGACTAAAATATATCTTTAGTCGCTTAATTTCAATCCATGTCAACTTATCCTTACGACAAATGAAATTAATGATTCGACCTTACTAGACCACATCACTATCGCAAGAAGCGGACTTCATGAGTTGTGCTGAGGTGATGTCTAAGCAATGACCATAATTTTAACAACGAAATGAATTCTTAGAATCGGCATACTCACTAGGACCATACCGCCCAATCCAAATTCTTTTGTTATCTCATTTTAAATCTATCTCTAGAGAACTTATGAAAATCGTGATATGCAAGCCACGCGTGTGGGCGCCACACATGAAACTCCCACTTCTCAATAGATTAAAATGTTTTATTTAGAAATCTCATCTAACAAACTTATGATAAATGCAAGCAAGCCACGCGCGTGGACGTTTACTCACAAGTCGTATCACTTTGTTTAGAGATCAAAAGTGGAGGTCTTGACATTTTAATATAAAATTAATATGTCGGGTTTCTTGCTAGTCTTTTGTTTCAAAAGGTTTGTCCATGCAGATCACGTAATCCTAGATGTTTTCTATAGAACTCAACATGTAAAACATGCTCAGAATTCTAAAATATGCTGAAAAACGCGATAAACCTAGCATGCTTACTATGCGCATCCAATCACGAAAATATAAAACATGTTTATCTACGTAATTAAACATACATAGCATGTTTCAAGATAATTTAAACATCACGACATGCTTTGAACGATAAAAATAAAATAAAATCGCTCATCGCAGGCCTTCGTGGATCCCAGATTTCCGCCTAATTTATTACATAAATTTGTAAAGCATGATCTTCAAAACTCAACGACCTCGCGTGCTCGGGCACGGACGGATTCGTCAAAGCTGATTTGGGCGAAAAATAAAAACGGGCCGCGGTCGATCGGCGGTCGGGTCAAAATGCGAACGGGTCAAAATGGTGCGGTCGAAAACGGGCCGGGTCGGCTAAAGATGGGTTGGGCAAGGCTAGGGCACGGCCCACGCCACCGCCCAACACAATCGGCCGAGGCTCTCGCGCGCGATAAACGCGCCTGCTACCGCCGCGTCTGCCGAAGTTATCCGCCGAGACCCGCTGAAGCGCTTGCCGCCGAGGCGTGAGGAGGCGCGGCGCAGGAAATTGCGCGCCTCACGCACGGGTGCCGAGCCTCGCCGCCACCGCCGAGGACTCAGCGACCGACGCCGGTTGCTACCGAGAATGTCGAGGCGCGCACCGCAGTCTTGGTGAGAACCCACGTGTCCTGTGGTCCGGCGCCGCGACCCGCCGCCTTGCTCGTGCTGTGCCGTCGAGCGTACACATGGTGCCGAGCAGCGTTTCGCACCGCGTCCGATTTTCGACGTGCCTTCCATCGTCTCGTTATTCATGCTTTTCATCTTCGTTCTTCTTTTACATATTAGATTTACAAGAAAAATTCTAATCTAACCACGGATTTTCTCGTGGTGAAAAACAAAATTCGACAAAAATAAAACGAGCCACGATGAACGACAGATCCATAATTAATTAATTGTGCACATAATAATCAAACGTGAATTAATCCAACAGAGCCAAGATACTGATCCCAGGCTCTGATACCAATTGTAGGGAAATCTGATTTTAACCCTCTCCCGATGATCTATCTTGGATGTTTAATTCACCATACATTGATTATATAACCTAGCATGCACCTATATTATTAATTGCAACACGTTGGTGTTTTCTCGTGTTTACCTGCGAATTTGTCAGGCAAGGATTGAATCAAGACTCGTGCTTTGATCTTACGGATTTGTCCCGATTGCCTAAATTCCAATGTCGAGTGAGGACAATCTATGGAGAATGCTATGAAAATTGTCTTCCTTCCTCCGAAAAGTTTTCAAAATCTCAATAATGAGAAATGTGATTCTCGAAAATTTCACTTAGGATTAGGGTTTGATTTTCTCTCACCTTATATTTATAATGCAACCTTAAATCATATCTTGATAGAATTTATGTACATCCAATAAATATAATAATATCTCTTAAGATAGAGATGATCAAAACAGAGTCCCAGTTGGACTCTATAAGGAGGTGGACGATTTTCATCTTAGCTCCAGGCTTGGATGGGCCAACCCAGGGATCAAATGCAAGGAATAAAGATGGGCCTCAAATAAATTAATTATCTTATGTTCAGCCCAGAACATAAATTAATTCATAAACATTTATTCATGCCACTAGAGAATAAATACTGACTTACCCCTTTATTTCCGAAGTTGAGTCGGGCTCGCACTTAGACTTAACGAATCCCCGTATTTAAGATATCGCACGTCCATTAATTATTTCTGATTCGATCGCTTAAAATAATTAATTACTTTAATTCCTTAAGTAGTACCACTCAATCTTATTATTGTACTTGAGATAACTCAACTGCGGTGGTTTAGTACAAATCCAACATGTCTGTACCACTCAACCTTATTATTGTACTTGAGATAAGCTCAACCAAGCGCGCCCAAGATACAAATCCAACATATACGGTACCCAAAGATCGGTTTCGGTGCGTGCGGCGCTGGGTACCTCTCGGATGATATTTTGCGACGCTCACGGTTGACTTAAGCGTCGACGCTTGGGTATCCTTCTTCTCTTTGCAAAAGATAGTTCACACCTCGATTTTTGTTCTCCATATTCCAAAGACTCTAGATAAAACAACTCTTCATCCTGCACCACACAAAACAAAAACGAAAACACAAACAAAAACAAAACGAAAAGAAAACAAGAACAAAACATAAAGAAACGTGGGTTGCCTCCCACAAAGTGCTAGTTTTACCGTCACTAGCCCGACCATTAATCCTTCATTCTGAAACTGCTTCTTGGAGTCTTATTGACTCAGTCTCCATCACATTCGGTGCTCCTTCAATGTACAACTTTACACGTTGTCCATTGACTTGGAAAGACTTCTTCTCATCACGATTATACAATTTCATCATTCCGTATGGAAACACCTGTTCTATCTCATATAGACCACTCATCTACTTCGAAGCTTCCCGGGAAACAGTCTCAACCGTGAATTAAAAAGAAGTACTTTCATTCCAGGTTGAAGATCTTTTCTCACCAAGTTCTTATCATGGATTCTCTTCACATTTTCCTTATAAATTCGAGCATTCTCATAAGCTTCATCACGCAGTTCTTCAAGCTCAGACAACTGTAAAGTCCGCTCTTTTCCAGCTTGAGACAAATCCAAATTCACATTCCTAATTGCTCAATATGCTTTATGTTCAATCTCAATCGGAAGATGACACGACTTACCATAGACCAACTTATAGGGACTCATCCCTAACACAGTTTTGTAAGCCGTTCGATATGCTCATAGAGCCTCATTCAGTTTAGTTGCCCAATCTTTTCTCGATGGCTTCACCATTTTCTCCAAGATCCACTTGTTTGCTTGTTGCTCGTCTCGGCCTGTCCTGAAGTTTGAGGATGATATGGTGTTGCTACTTTGTGGGAAACTTCATTCTTCTTCATCAATTTCTCAAATAACTTATTACAGAAGTGTTTCCCCATCACTAATTATAGCTCGAGGAAATCCAAACCTACAAAGAATATTATCTTGCACAAACTTGATGACAATATTAGCATCACATGTCCGGGTAGGAATCGCTTCCACCCATTTGGACACATAATCTACAACAAGAAGAATATACTCAAACCCACAAGACTTCGGAAAAGGACCCATAAAATCAATGCCCCACACATCAAAAATTTCAATAGGTAAATTAGTATTCAGAGGCATCTCATTTCTAACTCCTATCGCACCAACCCGTTGACACCTATCACATGCTAAACAGAAATTATGCGCATCCTTAAAGATTGACGGCCAATAAAATCAAGATTGAAGAACCTTAAAGGTGGTCTTACGACCCCCAAAATGTCCTCCACAATGCGAAGCATGACACAACGTCGGGATCTCTAGCTGCTCCTCTGCTGGAATGCATCTTCTGATAACCTCATCCTTACCAAAGAGAAAAAGATAAGGATCATCCCAATAGTAGTTCCTGCAAGAAGACAAAAACCTTTTCTTCTCTTGAGAAGAAATGTCAGGACTTAATTTTCCACTTGCAAGGTAATTGCATAGATCAACATACTAAGGAATAACAAAAGTCTCAAATGCATGCTCAAAGGGAAACTCATCACTAATGCCAGATTGATGTAAGTCATCCAATTGGGGTTTAAAGGGAAGACGAGATAAATGATCAGCTACTGCATTCTCACTACCCTTTCTATCCTTAATCTCGACATCGAATTCTTGCAGTAATAAAATCCACCTAATCAACCTAGGTTTGGCTTGAGGTTTAGACATCAAGTATCGAAGAGCTGCATGATCACTGTGTACGTGTAATTTCCTTGTGCAGAATTAAGAGTTAAACTTGCATAGTAAATCACATGCAGCATTTTATCAATACGTTGACCTAGGACAACTCCTACTGCAGTGTTCAATGCATCACACATAATCTCAAAGGGCAACGACCAATCGGGGGCAACAACAATAGGTGCAGAGATAAGTTTTCTTTCAAAGTATTGAAAGCATGCAAGCAACTTTCATCAAACAGAATAGGAACATCTTGGGTAAGCAATTTGCATAATGGTTGACTTATTTTAGAAAAATCCTTAATAAATCGTCTATAAAAACTTGCATGCCCTAAGAAACTTCTAATTCCTCTTACATCAATTGGTGGTGGTAATTTTTCAATTACATCTATTTTTATCTTATCAACTTGGATCCCTTTTTTAGATATCACATGTCCTAATACAATCCCACTTGTCACCATAAAATTGCTCTTTTCCCAGCTTAATATAAGATTGCATTCAATACAACGTGCAAGAACCACATCTAACTTCATAAGACAGTCATGAAAAGATAATCCAAAAACTGAAAAATCATCCATAAATACATCAATGAAATTACCAATCATTTCTGAAAAAATAGAAGTCATGCATCTTTGAAATGTTCCAAGGGCATTGCATAAACCAAACGGCATCCTCCTCCATGCGAAAGTGCCAAACGGACAAGTGAAAGTTGCTTTGGCTTGATCCTCCGGAGCAATTGCTACCTGATAATAACCAGACAAACCATCAAGAAAACAATAATATTCATGTCCATCTAGCTTATCTAACATTTGATCAATAAATGGAAGAGGAAAATGATCATTTCTAGTGGTGGCATTCAATTTTCTATAGTCGATGCACATCCTCCATCCAGTGGTGGTCCTTGTTGGCACAAGCTCTCCTTTATCATTTTTCACCACAGTGATGCCACATTTCTTGGGTACCACGTGAACCGGATCGACCCACCGATTGCGCTCACTGGGATAGATGAGTCATACGCAGGAGCTTTAGAATCTCCTTCTTGACTACCTCCATAAGGTTAGGATTCAACCTTCGTTGTCCTTCCCGAATTGGCCTAGCCCCTTCCTCAACTATTATCGATGCATGCACATAGCTGGGCTTATCCCTCGAATATCAGACATACTCGCTTGTTTATTCTTTCTCAGCACCTCAATGAGTTGTTCTTCCTCTACCTTGTTCAGCCCGGCAAAGATTATGACAGGTTTCTGCTCACCCTCCTCGAGATAAACATATTTGAGGTGTTCGGGTAACTCTTTGAGGTTTGGTTTCCACATGGAGGTAATCTTTCCACTTCTAACTTTCGGTTTTCTCCGCAATATTGCTCTCCAGAAAGAGCTTCTCTTCCTTTTCATCAAAACCTGCAAGAAAGGTTTCTATGCGATCTTCCTGCAATACACATGTCTCGACCACAAAGCAATCAATAGCATCTATGTAAGAACAATTATCAATCACATCAGAAGATAGTACTATAGTGCTATCTCTAACAGAAAATGACACAGTTTCTCCCAACAGTGTCATTTTTAATACTCCATTTTTAACATCAATCAACGTGTTGGTGGTAGCCATAAAAGGTCTACCTCAAAGAATTGTGTGCTCTCTACCATTTTCCTTAATGTCACCCACATCAAGAACAACGAAATCAACAGGAATAATCAACCCACCCACTCTAACTAATATATCCTCGATAATCCCTTGAGGATAACGAATTGATCTATCAGCTAACTGTAGACACATGCGAGTAGGTTTTAATTCCCCTAATTCTAGTTGCTCAAAAATAGAGTAAGGCATTAAATTTATACCTGCACCTAGGTCGAGCATGCTTGTAGCTTCCTTTCCATTCCTAAAGCAATCTTTATCACAAAACTTCCTGGATCGCGCTGCTTGGGTGGCAATTGATGCTGAAAAATAGCACTAGCAACCTCGGATACAATCACCTTCTCGTCATCTGCAAACTTTCTCTTTTTCGATGCCAACTCCTTGAACAATTTAACATATACTGGCACGTTTCGAATAACATCTAGGAGATGCAAGTTCACATTCACCTTAGAGAGCATCTTGTAGAACTCTAAGAACTGATGATCCTTCTTTTCACTTCTCAACCTGCTCGGAAAGGGAATTGGAGGTTGATACGGATTCTCGGCTTTGTGAAGCCTCGGATGTCTCTTCTCTTCCTCCTCTGTGCTTTCATTTTGCACTTCATCAGTCACCTTAGTCAATTCGGTTTCCTCTAGTGGAATTTCCACTCTATTGTCAATCGTTTTTCCACTCCTGAAAACCGTGATTGCTTGTGCTTGTTCGGACTGACTAGGCAATTTCCCTTTCTATCCTTGTTGTGCCAATTCTCCAACGGTCCCAACCAACTATCCTACTTGAGTCTCTATTCTTTTCATTGATGCTTCCACCAATTCAAATCTCTGATGACTTGTCTGGATAAAAGTATGTAGAGAATCCTCAAGCGTTGGCTTCCTCGGTGCACTCAATTTCTTTCTTTGGGTTTGTGAAGGTGGTCATTCTTGCTATTATTCTTCTTTCTTTGGAACAGCAATTGGTGATGAGGTTCTTTGTCTGAAATCGAGCTCCCTGACTAGATCCCCCTTGATTCTAACTCTAGGAGAAATTAGGATGATCTCTCCAGCCAGGATTGTAAGAATTTGAAAATGGATCGTATTTAGGCCTCGGTTGATAGCCTTGCTGATTGCCTCTTTAGAACCCTTGTTGGAACCCTTGCATAGCATTAACTTCCACTTCGTCATATGCCATCTCATTGGCTCTTTGGTAAATGTTGGCTCCGTGCCCCGCTTCACCAAATACCACAAGTTTCCATTGACATCACTTGTTGCTGTTGGAATTGAGGTGGGGTTTGAGACTCGTTTGCTCTTAATAGCTGAACTTGGCGAGTGAGCTTCGCCAATTGCTGTGTTATTTCAAAGTTAGGCGTCACTTCATTTGCTGCAGCAGGCCTTTGTCCTGCGCTTCTCCTTTGCGAATTTGCAGCTAATGTCTCCAAAATCTCGCTAACATCATCGGCAGTATAATTACCAATGTCTTCTCCAGTCGTATTATCTATCATATATTGGAAGTCCATCGTCAATCCATCATAGAAAAACTGATTGAGGAGCTCAGCTGGGTAATGGTGATGCGGGCATTGCTGCTGTAGCGACTTAAAACGATCCCATGCCTCATGAAGAGGTTCTCCAGCCATCTGCTTGAAGGTAGTTATCTTGGCTCTCAGCTCTTGCGTTTTCTGGTTCGAGTAGTATTTTCCCATGAAGTTATCATATATAGCTTGCCAACTCGTCAATGAACCAGGTTGTAGAGACATCAACCACGTCTTGGCTCTATCCTTTAAGGTGTAAGGAAAACATCTCATTCTCAGAGTATCTTCTGTGAGCCCGTTCAACGGAAAAGTTTGAACCACTGCATAGAACTCTCGGATGAAGTTCAAAGCATCCTCGCTTGGCATCCGTGAGAACGACGGTAGAAGGTTGAAGTGAATGAGCTTCAACTCGTAGTCTCGTGCGGATCCCGAGGACTATGCATGGCGTTGTCATCCCAATGACGGTCGAGCAAAGTCATGCATCCGTCGGTTTCCTTCATCATTGACTCCTCCATTTGTCGCCATTTCTTCTTGCACGAATTCCTCACGGAGATCTACTCTCCAAATTCTCGTGCTCAAGCAGAATGAACTCGTCTCACTTTCGCATTTAGCTTTCTTCTTCCGAGTTCGAAAGATTAAAATCTCTCACCCTGTGAATGTTGTCTATCACTGGTATCAACTTCCTTTTACGACTTCAACGACCTAGCATACACAAACACAAGACAATAAAATGGATTACGCGCACCTGTGGGAAGAAAAGTACTAAACAGAAATAAAATAAAGAAAAAGAGGGAAAAATAACACAATCAAAAATGCCTAAAGCCTTCCCCGACAACGGCACCAAAATTTGTTCCAACCAAATTGTTCTTCTAAGTAGCTCGCAATAGTACGAGGTCCCTATAGCGTGGTAAGGTCGACCCAAGTCGAATCTCTCGAGGAAGACTTAACAGGGCTTATGATGTGTTACGATTAAAACAGTAAATCTAAATCCTAAACTTGTTTGGGGATGATGCTTAACTAAAATTTACAGGAAATTAAATCACGAAGACGATTCATACCAAGCGTTCAAAGCAGTTCAATTGCAAAAAGAGTAATTCAAGATTGTGAGAAAGACTAGGGCATTAGGTTCTTCGCCTTGATTAATTGATTAATGCTTGCTTACGAAATCTACCTACTTATGCAATCATCTAACCTTTAATTCAAACACTCGAATTTCGTTTCGTGAATTAAACCTAGGTTATAAGACTTCACAAATACATAAACCATTAGAGTACTCGTTTCCGATAACCTCTAACCCAATTGATTCCAACGTATCTATCTCTCGATAATACACGAAACATAAACAATTAAATGGTGATCAATCACTTAACAGTAAACCCTAAGATTAAATTGGTATACTCAATCAAAACAAATAATCAATCAATCAATTTGAATCACCCAACCCTAAAAGAAGATTAGTTCATGCTCATCTTACGGATCAAACAAATGAAATCAATAAAAATCATTACTTCAATAATCCAACAGAAAAAGAGAATAACAATTCTTACAATTGTAATAGTCGTTGATGAATCTCTTCAATCAATGTTCTTGAATCACAAATAGCAAAGGAAATAGAATGAAAAGCTTGAAGGAAGGAATTTGCGTGAGGAGGCGCACGAAAACTAAAGTCAGAATGAATAGAACTAGGGTTTTCAGCGTTTTAAAACATATATATAGCGCTCGAAAATTCATGCACAATACGGACCTTGAACCAGTCGCCGACACGCTTCGAAAATAAGGCGAACACGGCTCGCCAATAACTCGATGCGCCGGACTCGTCGGCTCCAAACGGGAGCCAAGATCGGACGCATGCCAGCACCGGACGCATGGACTCTCTGGACGATCTTCAATTCTTGCGCAGCGCCGGACGCGGTGCAGCGTCGGACGCGAGAACTCTCTAGAAAATTTCACGTCGGGAGCCCAGCGTCGGACGCGATCCAGCGCCGGATGCAATCCAACGCCGAATGCACGAGCTCTCGGGATGAATCCAACTTTGGGCGCCCAGCGCCGGACGCACGCCAGCGCCGAACGCACGAGCTCTCGGGACAAATCCAACTTTGGGCGCCCAACGTCGGACGCACTCCAATGCTGGACGTAGGCGCTCTCAGGATGGGGTGCGGCACGGACGCGGGCGCCAGATCCTCATGACGCTAGGCGCACCTGGCCGGTTCACGCCGAGTCCGACGCTTGGGTGCGCTTTTATGCACAAAATGCTTAAACGCGATCATTCCCTACACAAAACGAAAACGAACATGATTCCAACAAAAGATATTCAAATATAAAAAATAGGAACCAAATTGTCTAAAATAAACAAAGAAAAACATAACAAAAACATGCAGCCCCTTAACATTAGTCACGACATACCCAGATGTTATGTGAATTGATATAAATTCCACACGAAATCCCATGGGATATCTCGAGCTACTATGAACAGTGGTGTTTGCATAAAGGGGGATTTTTATAAAGAAGATGACAATGGTGAACTCGATTATTATGGACGTTTGTTGGAAGTGTGTGAACTAGAGTACCATGGTCTACCTAAAAAGATGATTACATTGTTTTAGTGTCAGTGGTTTGATCCATCTACGTCTGGGACTCCAGTATATCCTCAATTCAAACTACTTTCTATAAATCATAAGCGTCGATATAATAAGCACGAAATATTTGTGCTAGAAGACCAATATATTAAATATACTATTATACTTACTGGGGTATGAATCAATCTAGAAAGGATTGGTGGGAAGCTTGTAAGATAGAAGTTAGCCATCGGACGAACATTATCAAGAAGATGAATTGATGACATCAACCAATCCAAATATAGATGATGACAACACAATAGTGCATCCCCGTGGTGATTTGATAGACATTGATGAAAACTATACTAAAGAAGATGAAGATACATACTTGACGCGTAAGAAAGATAACAATGATGATGGTTATAATGACGATGATGATGAATGTCAGATTTATTTGTAATTATCTTGTTTTGATATGAACTGTTTTGATAGTAAATTATTTGATAATAAATTGTTTTGATATGAATTGTTTTAATATTCCATTGATATATTTTGGTAGATGGCTAGAGGATAAGGTATTTAGGGTGATATAGGACGTGGTAGGTCGTTCGGTAGAGAACGTGGTACCAGCAGTGCTAGAGGTCATGGGTCATCACATCCGCCTTTGTCATCAGCCTCAGATGGGTGTATCAATGCCTATGAGTCAAATATGCGATTGAAGAGAATTTATCTCCGCCTACAGGTTTAGGTTCAGCTTCAACTTCAAATTCAACTTCAATTGGTACTATGGATTCTAGGGCTCCGACCACAGGACAGACTATACTGATGATAGATTATATGGGGTATATGTTTAATCTTTCAATTAAAACTTATGCATTTTTTATTGATATTTAACTAATGATATCTAAGTCTCGTGCATTAACTTGGTTTCTTATTATGTGGTTCCAAGTGCATGCATCCGTATTTTTAAGAAGGTTAGAAATCCAAGGGGATTCAATTGGAAAGAGACGCCATAGTTCATAAAGGATGGTTATTTCAAAGAGTTCAGAGTAAATTATGTCTTATTTATATATATAAGTATTATTATCGAGTTTCAGATGTTGTTAATCATTATTTTTGTTTTTTACTAAAACAGAAGCATTTCACATAGGATGAGGCAACCGAAAAAGTGGTATATGATCTTTGAATTTAGATTGCAGAACGAAGATATAGAGACTTTGTGTACGAGATCAAGGCAAAAAAACATGACCCAGAAAAGGCAAGACCTGCTTCCATTCACGAGAATGAGTGGACTGATTGGCTTACTTATTGGGATTCTGAGAAAGTCAAGGCGAAGCCAAAGATAGCAAAGAAGTGTTGAGCACCGAATATTTGGGAGCTGGGAACATGACAAGTGCAACATAAAAGAGGGTCTAAATCTATTCTCTAGTATGTTACATAATTGGTAAGTACCCCTACTTTTTTTTGATTTAGAGCTTTTTATTATCAGCACCTGTATAAATTAAGTTATTCTATTTATATGTGAGATTGCAAAAGACTGCACAAAAAGGGTTTCATTTGATGAACTATCTTTTTAAAGCTTATAACATTATTCACGTCCACAAGGATGTAACTTATACTGATGAGACATCCATATATATTAGGGTATGTGTTAGTTTAAACGCAATATCATATATTTTCTATAAATATTGTATACATACATATATATCAATGTAGATGAAGATCCAAGAACGGGTTATTGAGCGAAGTCAACCAGTGGAAGGGTCAAGTGAACCGCATAAATGAACTAAATATACTTGGATGCGGTTGTTGGGCTTGACAAAAAGAAACGGATGTTCGACATTTTTGGACTTGCAAAGAGTTTTAGAAATGATATTTTGATTATCACATCTCATTTCCAATCACCAGTATATGACCAACGCCTAGTTGATGTGGACCAGAAGCTGCAGGAGGAAGGAGATGCTCGGAGATAGTTGGAGGAGCAACAACAGAGGCAAAAGGATAAGCGCCAACAACAGGAGAATGAGGCCTTGAAGACTCGCATAGAGGCTCAGTAGCGAATATTAGACCAACTTCTCGCACACTCGGGACTTATGCCACCTCTCCCATCTTGATAACATGACTTGATACATTATTACTTTTGATTTATCAAATTACTCGCACACATTTTTGTTAAGTTGATGTTGGATATTATAACTTGCTCGTTTGATGTACTATTTGGATACCTAAGAACGTTGATTTTGTTATGAATTCTTGTTTGTTATGGATTATTAAATTATTGGAAACTCAACAGGTAGTCGATAACTTGGTACTATAAAACAACAACAAAATTATAAAAAAAAAATAGAGCTACCTATGGAACACCAATGGATTAGTCAATCCTCGATGTCCGCGATCACCGATGGAGGGACGTTGTCGTTAAACACCGATGGCATGTATTTACCGACAGAACATCGACGGTCTACCCCGGTTCTTGATGTCTACATTCACCGATGGAGGGCCATCGTCGATAGTAATTAACGACGGCCATATCCGCCAGTAATCCGTCGGAATTCACCTAGCCAATTACGACGAGCAGGAACAATAGGCAATGATTATCCGTTGGTTGTGCCGTCGGTAAACAACAACAAACTTGATCTTCTGTCGGTGAGTGATTTACCGAAGTGTAAAAAGGCGTCGGAATTTCTCCATCGGTATTATTGTTACCAACGAAATGTGACCATTTACCGGCATACTTCTCCGTCGTCGTCCAGCGCAAATCTTGTAGTATATGTTATAAAACATACAATTGATAAATTAATTTTAATAAATTGAATTTTTTAAATTGGCATATTTTATATATTATTAATTGTTACTAGCTAATAGAAACAGATCATATATATGTATCTTCTTTCAATATCAAATTATTAGTATAACCATGGATTATGTTATGAGTTTATTATATCAAAGCTTACTTAGGAGCATACAAGTTCAGCACTACACAGATTGATGTCGACTCATGATGAGCTTACAAATCAATTTTGTCAAGTTTAATTCAGTACGATATTACTCATGAATCGGTTCAACTTGCTTACACATTCTATAATATTATTCTTGTTAATGTCAATAATAATAATAATAATAATAATATATAATAGTAATAGTAATAGTAATAGTAATAGTAATAGTAATAGTAATAGTAATAGTAATAGTAGTAGTAATAGTAGTAGTAATAGTAGTAGTAATAGTAGTAGTAGTAATAGTAATAATAGTAATAATAGTAATAATAATAATAGTAATAATAGTAATAATAATAATACTAATAATAATAATACTAATAATAATAATAATAATAATAATAATAATAATAATAATAATAATAATAATAATAATAATAATAATAATAATAATAATAATAATAATAATAATAATAATAATAATAATAATAATAATAATAATAATAATAATAATAATAATAATAATAATAATAATAATAATAATAATAATAATAATAATAATAATAATAATAATAATAATAATAATAATAATAATAATAATAATAATAATAATAATAATAATAATAATAATAATAATAATAATAATAATAATAATAATAATAATAATAATAATAATAATAATAATAATAATAATAATAATAATAATAATAATAATAATAATAATAATAATAATAATAATAATAATAATAATAATAATAATAATAATAATAATAATAATAATAATAATAATAATAATAATAATAATAATAATAATAATAATAATAATAATAATAATAATAATAATAATAATAATAATAATAATAATAATAATAATAATAATAATAATAATAATAATAATAATAATAATAATAATAATAATAATAATAATAATAATAATAATAATAATAATAATAATAATAATAATAATAATAATAATAATAATAATAATAATAATAATAATAATAATAATAATAATAATAATAATAATAATAATAATAATAATAATAATAATAATAATAATAATAATAATAATAATAATAATAATAATAATAATAATAATAATAATAATAATAATAATAATAATAATAATAATAATAATAATAATAATAATAATAATAATAATAATAATAATAATAATAATAATAATAATAATAATAATAATAATAATAATAATAATAATAATAATAATAATAATAATAATAATAATAATAATAATAATAATAATAATAATAATAATAATAATAATAATAATAATAATAATAATAATAATAATAATAATAATAATAATAATAATAATAATAATAATAATAATAATAATAATAATAATAATAATAATAATAATAATAATAATAATAATAATAATAATAATAATAATAATAATAATAATAATAATAATAATAATAATATCCGTATTGGAACTTTATGAATTATATTAATGTTTCAAGAAAGATTTATTCATAAACAATTGGGATATGATCTATCTCACAAAAGTCGATATTTCGCTTTCTATTATAATAATCAATATCAAGTATATATTTTTGATGTCATCTAATATTCTAACATCTGCCGATGATGCTAAAATTGAAGATGAAATAAAAGATTTCATATGAGAAACTGTCTTAAAAAAGTTGCCTCAAGAATGAAAATCAAAATAAAGGCTGCATGAATAGATGTTTGCATGATAGTCCAATGAATGTATATAGCTGTGACTAAACAAGTTTATATACACCAAAATTGAACAATATATATATTATTGAGGTGCACAACTTGTAGAATAATATCTGTACGTAATAGAAGACTCCTGCAACTGCATTAATGCATAACACTTGTAAAAAAACCGAACGACGACAACATTTATATGTCATATATAGCTAGTGGCAAGATAACCAAACCTCAAAGCAAAATTAAAAGAAAAAAGAAGAATTAAAGTTCATGACAATATTTAACTCCCAGAAACCAAACATCTAGGGTTGCTCTTGTGGCTTGTCATCATCGTCATCTGCAGGTTTCTTCTCCTCCTCCGCATCGGTGTTGGCGTCAGCCTCGGCTGTGGGCTCCGCGTGCTCGTCCCCGGCGGCAAGGTCTTGGCCGAGGGCGTCGACGTCAACAGCCTCCATGCTGGCGGTCTTCTTGTGGGAGGCGGAGTCGAGGACATGCTGGTAATTTCCCTTCTCCATGAAGAGCTGCTGGAAGTGGTGCTTGCAGTAGAGCACGCCATCTAGGGCAGCATAGGAGGAGTGGGTGAGGGGGCACCCCCCATGGGCACACTTGAAGCATGACTTGTGGTATGATTCTCCCTCCATAGTCATCTGCATATCCCAAATCATCAATTCTGGACTAGAGGATTTCATCATCGCTCTCGCTCTTGCTCCTATACATGTTTATGCATGGGCAGAAGATCCAACTAGCAACGGCGGAGCAAGAAAAATGTATTCATGGTAGCTCAGTTTTATAAATTTCGAGCTTCAGATTTTCATAAACTACTTTTCTTATGATTTAGTTTAACAGTGGAAGCTTATATTTAGTATGTTTAAAAATATATATCTTCTAGCATCTCTCGTCTTCCAAAAAATTCGCTTACAAAACTATTTTTCTGCATCTGGCTGTGTACGTACGTATTTACAAAACCATGAACTAACCTTCTCCAGTGGGTAGACAGTCTTGCTGCAGGCAGCACATTTGTCTTGGGTTCCAGAGAACATGGCAGACAGCTTGCTGGGTGCCCTTGTCTGCATTAATTATAATGTATCAAAATCTAAATAAATTATTTACCATCAAGAATATCATGATCAACATTTTGATTTGTTTAATCCACAAGTGCATAATTAATAAAGTCTTACGAGTGAGTTTTCCCTCTCTCCTTTTCCTGCTCGTCCAAACCCAAAGAATGCATCATCAGTAAATAGTAGAGTGGGAAAATATACATATAAGTTTAATTAATTTCTGACCAGTTTGAAAATTCTTGCTGAAATTTCCAGACTCCTTGAAAAGCTGTTCGAAATGAGTCTTGCAGTAGAGCACGCCATCCATGGATGAGTAGTTGCTCATCTGCAAACAAATGGAGATCCAATAAATCAAACAAATTAAATCATATATATGTACAGAAATGAATGTGAGAATATATACATACAACAAGGGTGCCCTTGCAGTGGCTGCATTTGAAGCATGATTTGTGGTAGGTGGCGCCATCAGCAGACAAGAGATCCACGAAATAAACAGTCTTGTCGCAGGCCTTGCATTTATCCAGAGTTCCTGTGAATGATGCCATCTTTCAATAAGGCCTATTATATGAAGAGGTGGAATTTAGGCCCTTTTGCAATAATTGGGATTTAAATTAACTAAAGAAATTTCCTCTTCCCAGAAACATAACTGCTTTTATACCGATCTCATAATTATAATTCTTGTGGTGGAACGGACATTGGACGCGTGATTGGAGATCCCATAATTCGTCAGTCAAATGTGGGGAAATGGAGGAGGTGGTAGTTATGTTAGTTACTCTCTGTTTAATTTTCCCACTCTTTCCACACTTCAAATATATCCAACTACTATAAGATAATAAATATTATCAAACCATATAAATCAATGTATATGGTTAGTATGTAAAATTTATATCACACACACACACACACACACATATATATATATATATATATATATATGAGAAAATCATATTTATTATCAATAATGCTCAAAGGATATGAAAATAGCATAAGTATTTTTATTTTGAAAAATACACAAGTTTTTTATATTGAACAAGTTAATGTTTATTTTAGTTGATTTATTTATTTCTTTATATAAATCATGTGTTAATGTTGGGAGAGAATGTTTTTGTAAGTATGTTGATGAGTGGGGAATTTGATTTGTCTTGGCTAATTTGAAGGGGAGGATTGAAATATTCATATAAAATAATTTTCTTATTTTGACTCTTTATTTTCTTTCTGGCTTATTGGAAAATTGGGGGATTTTAGGCCTTGAACCCACTCATCCATCTTTAATTCAAGTTGTACAAACCCGGAAACCTTTGCCTACTTTTGTTGGAAAAAGTGAAAGGAAATAAGAAGCCCTAAATGACAACTAGCTTCTATGCAACTAAGGGAAATGGAAAGAATCAACAAAGGGAAAGGAAAGGAAAAGAATGCTTCCCAATTTCTCAATTTGGTTCAGCACTACAAAAGGAATGATTCTATTTTCGATTATTTGGTTCAACAAACGAGAATCAACTTGTCCTTTAATAATGATGATGATGATGATGATGATGATGATGGTGGTGGTGGTTAGTGATGGAGGGAAAAGATAATTCAAATCCAATTAGCAAGAGGGGAATGGAAAAGACTCACATGAGGGAGTCCAAAATCCAAAAGTGGAGAAAGGAAATAAACAAAGTAACAACCAAACAAGCATTAAGTAACAGCTAAACGGCCATGAGGTTTTAACGCTGCACCCCCATTATCTACCAAACTTTCAATTTATATGGAAGATTATACTAAAACATTAAATTTTATCTAAGATTTATTTTATTTAGATATTTCTTTTCTAGGATTTGGGCAAATTTGGGTTCCTATTCTAGATTCTAGAATTTGGGTTCCACTTTTGTACTACTATAGCATTTTTTGCAATCCAAAGTTTTTTGGGCTTTCTCATTGCTTTTTAAACTCATCTTCTTTTGGGCTCAAATCAAGTTTGCAGAAAAGGTCAGAAGCTTGATCCTTCTGGTGTAATATACACAAGCATTAAACTTGAAAATAGAGAGAAAAATGAATTTTCAATGATCAGAAATGAAATTAAGATCTTACCAATTCTCTAAATATGATGATCCAAGAATGAAGATTCAAGATTGAAAGCCAACGCAAGCGTACAAATCAGGAAAAGAAATACAGTATCATTTGCAACTATGATAAAGTAGATACAAAATCAAACATTGTTACTGGAGCGTAATGAATCTCTATTCAGAAGAAGATGATCGAGACGCCCATCGTGAAGCATCCTACAGCAACCCAAGGACTCAGTCTCTCCCCTGTTACAGGAAATGGAGCACCTCTGAATTAGAGCTTGTAAGAATGCAGAAAAAAACGAGTAGCAAAAGCAAAAAATAAGTAGAGAATCCTTTCGGCAAATTATCTTATGTATCCAGCTAATCACTTCAAGGGGGTATTTATTTTGGATAATATATTAGATTGACAATACATAGAATTGAATATTTGAAGATTAAAATATCAAAAGAAGCTCAAAATTGGAGGTAAACGAAATTTATAAAAATTAAACACCACCTAGCTCCCTTATTTATAAGGCAAAAGGTGGAGCTTATGGAGCAAAGGATAAGAAAAATATCTTCTTTTATTGCTTCAACAATTACAAAATTATGCTCTTTACATAGGATCAAATAACATTAAGCAATTCTATCCCAGTAAATTGAACTTATCCCACCATTAAGACTGAAACATGTTCAATTAAAACAAAGCATTAGTGGCCAGAGTGTTATGTTCTAAGGGGCAGAAAGGGGAAGGTTCTGTAATAAAGATAGGCTTGGTCGCGAATCAACTAATAATTCATTGAAACCTGGTCACTTTCATCCTACATGGCTTGCTTGAAGATTTATGTATGCATTTACAATCTGTCCTGGTAAATTGATCTTATTTCAACCAAGAAAATGAGACGTGTTTAACTAACTTTGTTCATTGGCCAGTATGTCGGGTACTAAAAGGCAAGAGAAGGGAAGCTTTTGTAATGAAGAAGGTTAACATGGATTAGCTTGTAATTCTTTGAAACTGGTCATTTTCGCCCTACAGCCTACAGGGCTTGCTAAAAGCTGCTTACAGCATCTTCTGCATGCTCCCAGATATTATTAAATACAATGTCAACCCAAAACCCATGCCCAAAAAAATGTACATTTGATAATTAAGAAAGTGATACCGATTCTAGCAGCCTTCCAGAAGACACCTCGAAACCTGCCACAGTAGATTTAAATGAATCAGAATTACGCTGAATAAGTAACAATGAATTTTATCATGAAAAATATATATCATATAAAAGAGACACGGCAGACAAACAGATATAAACTTATACGATGGCAATTTTTTTTACAAGCGTTCTAGGTATATGCAAATCACCGAATTTTGGTTATGTCATGCTGGTAACCATATATCAGTAAATGATTGTTTAGCTCTGCGACTCTTCACAGTAAAATGCTGAATATAGTCTAAATTATCATATGCCAAGATTCTTCGAAGTAAGTTCCTTGGTTGCTTCTTGCTGTGAGGAAGTTAGAGTCTCTTGAAAGAACAGACTGTTTCCCAAGGAAACCATCAAATTTCAGATTCTGACAATCTTCAGCTAATATAAAAAAAACAGTTTTTATTGGCATGGAAGGAATGACGACTACAAAGAGACCTATCACTTGGCGATTCGGTATAAAGCTTTATCAGTTGATCAATTACTAAGTACAATAACAAAATATCTCAATGGATACTGGTCCATACAAATAGACACCCCTACTTTGTTGTTGCATTTTCCATGTAAAACATATCAAATTCCAATTACCCAATTCTAAATTCTTTCCCTAAAACAAACAGTTTACATCCTCACACTAACAAGTAACAATAACTATTAATGGTTTTGAAAAGTGGAATACTGAAACACAAGAGACTTACCCAGTTCTCTGTTCAAGAAGAGCTGGAAACTGAATCTTCACATATGTGCAGGCACATATGCCTAACAAAACAACCGTGAGGAATGAATGGAAATTGAACAGCGCTGACTGAAAATTCATTAACAAGAAATATCAGTACTCAAAATTATAAGAGATGAAATTCACGGCACAAATCAAGTTATGGTATCGAAAGCTGGAAAAGTGTTACCATGTCTAAATCACCTCGTTTAAGGCTTCAAACTCTCCCAGTTAGTCTACAAACACAAGATGCAGTCACTACTTCACTGCAAAGCAACTGTACATAGCTGGTGAGCCTTTTTTAATGGAACATTACATGATAAGTCTCTGAGATTTTCCTTTCTCTTTTGTTTAGTTGAATCTTCGAACTTTCATTTGGTTCAATCTGGTCATTGAACTTAGCACTTTGATGTAATTGGGTCCTTAAACTTGGCCCAATTGAGTTCTTAAATTTTGTGTTATGCTACTTATATTCACAAATGACTACCAAATTTAAAAACAAAACAAATGTTGTAGCTCTCCATCGTCTGATTTCTGTTCGGACATAACAAACAACCAAGAACTTCATTGATTTGCATCTATAACTGAGTCCAAATGACCCCTTATCACAAAATGGGTAGCAAATATATCTTTTTAAGTATTTATTTTCCAAATAGCTCATGCATCACTTACACTGGGAATCTCGGAAAACAAAAGAATTTGTTTTCAAAATTTAAACTCGCACAATAGGAAATGGATTAATGCAAACAAGCATATATCAAGATTTCACTTTTTTTAGGCATTCAATGTTAAAAGAAGCGTAAAGTAAGACATATTACACCCCAGAAATTATAAAGAAATTATAATTTGGAAACGGGATAGCAAAATTCCAAAAATTTGTGGACTATAAACACATCCGTGTAGCACTAAATGAACTCATAAAAGAAGAGTGATCCTAAGGTTTTAAGACAGTGAAGATAGAAAAAACCTAACAATTAAAATGCATAGTTATCCAGCGATCATCGTTCGCAAATACACGGGAATTTTCACCCGGAAAAAACATTCTTGAATCTGATGAAATCTGATTGGATTTCTTGCACGGTAATCCAGACGACAATTAGAGTGAGAGCAATTACCAGAATATGAAGAACTTGTTCCAGTTAAGAGTCTTAACGACTGAAGATCTACTTTTCTTCGGAGCTGAATATGAAAAGCCCACAGAGAGATAATTAGGCTCTTCTCGAGAAGCATAAGATTCCCTCTTAATAAGATGGGTGTTACTTTCTCTATAATTTTTTTTGACATTAGTGTTCTATTAAAAATACAATCGAGTAAATGTGTCATTCTAACCTGATCTTTAATAGTATTTTTTCAAAAATTTAATTTTAAATCTATAAAATTAGTATTCAATCATTTTAACTTATTTCAAATCCGATATCAAATGAAAATATAACAATATTGTCATGATCGATCTTAATTTAAGTAAGGAAATAAATCTGCAAAGAACACAAAGATTTACGTGGTTCGATCGTGAATAAGATCTACGTCCAGGCAAGAGAGAGAGTATGTGTATTGAGGTGTAGGCGATTACAAAGAGAGTGAATGAAATCTTTCGTCTAATCTAGCCTCTATTTATACACAATGTATTGACTGATCTTGAATCCAAGTCTTCTAACTAGGATTCGAGATCCTATCCTCTTGAATTAGGATTCTTTTAGATATGGTGAGCTTTCTGCGTTCCCACCGACTTTAGGAGTCTTCATGGGCGAACTTGTCCGGCCGAGCTTGATGTCGTGGTTACTCAGATTGGGCGCGATCTTGGGCACAGTAGTTGGGCCGTATCCTATCACAACCCCCCCCAAAAAGACGCAGAAACGAGGTCATGCTGGATTGGGGGTTGTTTGTGACGAAGCGGGGTTTGGACGATCTTTGACATTCTTTTCATTGTCTGACTTTGTGTGTGTCAATGCTTCTGACGTCGTATATCGTATGCTGTGCTTGCAGAGGCGTCTGCCGAGGTCTTGTTTGTTGTTTGTATCTCTGGCGAGGTTTCCTGGCTTCTCGCAACGAGGCGTTATGCCGAGGTCTTCGATCGGCTTCACCGACGGCGTTAAGTCAAGTCTTCCGACCGACTTCACTCGGCGTTAAGCGCGTCGGGTCTGGCCGAGCCGCTCACCCAACGGCGTTAAGCGAGGTCTCGACCGGCTTCACCGCGAGGCGTTAAGCCGAGGTCTTCTGACTGACTTCACTTGGCGAGGCGTTAAGTTGATGTCTTGGCCGGCTTCGCTGTCGAGGCGTTAAGCAAGTCTTCGACCGACCGCTGTCGAGGCGTTATGCCGGGTCTTCGATCGACTACCGACGACAAGCGCGTCGAGGTCAAGACCGGATTTTCGCCGTTCTCGAGTCTCGGACGCTGGATATGCATTTAATGCGCATTAAATTGGCAGCGGTTGGATTCGATAAAGTGCATATTAGGGAATGTCTTCCTTGATACGCAATATCTCTTATCACTTTGCTTTCTACATTTCTCGATTTTCAAAACTCCTTGCCTTCTGCGAGAAAGCAGTTATTCTGCGCCATTGTGACTTGAAGCTTTGTCTTCTTCATCGATAAACAAAAGTAAGTAATGGCTACTTCTTATAACGAGTCGCTGAGCGTCAAATCGTGTCTGCTCTCCCGTCGATTCGTTAGTGTCTCACTTGTTTTACCGTATTCATATGCCTCTTTCGAGTGTAGTCTGCGATTCCCCGATGGGGATTGCGGTAAGTGTCTTCTTTTCTTCAATCTTAGGTATTTCGATATTAGGGATATCTGTTTTCAATATAGTATTCCTTCTAATATTGAGTTCGTTGCCTCGTCCAGGAGGATAGGGCTTGTTAGAAATGCTTAATCGGTTGTCGGCATCGGGTATAATCGAAACCGAACCGATAATAGTCGGTTATCGGTTACCCGATACCGATATTTCGGTTTGGTCGGTTATCGGTATATATATTTTTGATTTCGGTTATCGGTTAACCCGATAACCGAACGATATCTCCGAACTAACGAGAATTCATATATATATATATATATGTATATTATTGTAATTTATAGAGAACTCGAGAGAAGTGAAAAGAAGAGAACGCCAAATATGGGGTCGTGTGAGGGCTTATGGCGCCTTCCTTCCCCATTCCTTCACGCCGACGTCTTCCGATCCGGATCCGGAAAGAAGGGTAGAGATCGTGTGAGGGCTTGCGGTGGCGGAGAGATCGGGAAGAGGCGGTCAATCTGGATCTAAATCGGTGAGAGAGAGCAGAGATAGATGGTGAAGGCCGGTGGGCGGAGTGGAGGGACGGCGGCGGTGGTGGATGGATGCGAGATGGCATATGCTAAATCTCCATTTTATTATATTTCCATTGCATTCGAGATTTATGTGAAGTGTGGGTATGTGGTGGTGAGCAAGAGCAAGGGTTGGCGATATGAGGAGGATGAGCTTCTTGAGCTTCTGCGTTTCAAATTTCAATTGTGCGGAGAAATGGCCCAAATGGGTTTGTAGAGAGAAATGGGTTGAGAGAGAAAGTGTTTGAGAGAGAGAGGTGTTCGCAGAGAGAGAGGGTGTTTGTCGTGTTTTACCATTTTTTTATTTTTTTATTTTTGATGGTGGGTTATTCGACTAACCAACCCGATTAACCGACCGGTTATCGGTAACCGAATACCCGATCGGGTTCGGTTTGATTATAAAATTTTGAATTTTTCGGTTCGGTTATCAGAAAAATCGGGTTCGATTAACCAAACCGACCCGATTCTCGACCACAGGGCTTGTGCCTCCGGATGGTTTTATTGCCGTGTATGAGGACTGACCTCGCGTGGTCTTCGCCTTCCTTACCCTTATGTATACGTTGAGTTCCAAGAGATGTTTGGCATATCTCTTGCCCAACTCGCCGAACTCATTCCGGCATATGATCGCCTAGGTGTCTATGCCTATAGCATAATTTTCCTTTGACCTTGGGGCTTGTCCTTCGCTTTTTGCAATTGAAGGCGGCTCGGGGTGGTATTATCTATCACCCGTAGGAAATTCAAAGCAAAGATTAAATCGAAGATCTCAGTGGCGAAGAAGTTCTTCTTCCATCGGTTTCGAGACATATGGAGTTTCCATGGCGATCCGATAAGATCGCCGATGTGTTTGTCGACAAGGGCGGTGACTGGAGGAGGCTGGACAAAATTGACCTTGTTGACGAGGTCTTCTCCGAGGCCGAGCTTGCGAGGCGGGCTTAGCCACTTATGATCCTACCTCAGGGTGGAGTCGGTGAAGGGTGAGGCCCCTTCTTCTCTTTTCTCTTTATTCCATGTTTATACGTGTTGATGCTGACCTATGTATTTCCTGGTAGTGAACCTTCTAAGGGAAAAAAAGAAGAAAAGGAAGGAGCCGATCTCTGCGGCCGAGCCGATCTCTGCGACCGAGCCGCGTCTCTAACCTGAAGGATGTCGAGGACATGCCGAAATGAGTGTGGAGCCTTGAGATTCCTTCACCGCAGCCACTCAAGCGCCAAGAGGCGGAAGCATGTAATCCCCGAGTCCTCGGTTCTTGCCGAGGGTGAAAGCGAGATCATTGGTTCCAAGTCGCCGCCTCGTCTCTTTCCGAGGTTTTGTACTTGTCCTTATACTTTGTGTAGTAGTATAAAATTGTGTTCTTCCGACTGATGTATACATTGTATAGGGGTCGAGGGCGTGGCGGTGAGGTGTCAAAAGTATCCGATCTTATATCGGATTACTTGAAGGCGCCGTTCACGCAGGTTTGACGGGTGGCCGGTATGCTCGGGAGGTGGAGGGAGAATACCTCCTCGCTCAAGAAATTCCGAGGCCGAGGTTAAGATCAGGGACCTCGTCAAGCGAAGGTGGCGGATCGCGACGGCCATTGAGGCGTGCGGAGGGCGGTGGTGAGGCGGTGTGGCGGAGGAGGCGGCAAGGCCAAGGCGGCGAGGCCGAGGTTGCCTTGATGAAGGCGAGGTGGAGCAGGTTCGCCGTCGGGAGGCGGACATGGCGAGCTCGCAGGAGAAACGCCCGTGCCTTTGCGGAGAGGTCGTTCATGTCGGTGAGCTTCTCGGGATGGTTTCGAGACGGTGAGGTGCTTAATAAGCGCGCCGTCTCGGATGGTCGCCGAGACTACCTGCACTGGACAAAGCCAAGTATGGGTACGAGGAGCGAGGATGATGTCTGAGACAGGCCTATTTTGGTGTGCTTGTCCGCGGCCCGAAGGAGCTTCCGTCTTTGTAGAACTCGCCTCCTCCTCGGTTCTTTTGTCCGTGGAGTCATTCGCCTTTGTCCGTGGATCGGGATCCCCGACCGACGCTTTGTGTCGATCATGCAAAGGGTCGGGGGCTGCGATGCTTGAGGCGTCGAGACTCGGTGGTTCCCAAGAGGCCAAGTCGAACGGTCGAAAATAGGCGGAAGAGGTCGAGGCTATCCAGAGCTTGGGCGGCGGATGTGGACATGGCGAAGCTTACGGAGGGTCGATTGATCCCATCTTTTTCACTTTTTTTTTTTTTGAATGTAAATGTATATTGATTTTGCTAGGGCATGTTAATAAAATCACAAGTTTATGTTAAGAAACTTATCTTTTTTTTTTTGATTGTCTCTCGAAATGCTTGATGCTTCTCCTTGGTTGAACCGAATCGAAGACCTATCGCGGGCTCTTGAGTTGAAAGAGATCGAACTCCTCCATATAAAGGGACAGCTTGGTCATTTCTGGTGAGTCTGTTGTCAACATAGAGCCTTCAGAGAGGCGTGACGAGCTCGTGCTCGCCTTTTGGAATTGGAGGAGGCGATCGAGGTCGCCAGAGAGAAGGCAGGTGATAGTGAGGAGCATGCCGAGTATGAGGAGGTCATCCACCGAAATGGTGGGATGACGATCCGGAAGTTGAAGCAAGGTTGTCGAGGCTGCTTGCGTTGTCGTGAAGTGGTACCGCGAATATGGTCGGACCTCACGGCAATTCACGGAGCGACGTGAATTAAAAGGCTCGGGAGCATATACAAAGCTGCTATCGCCGACAACCACAGCTCACGAAATGTTTCGACGGGATGCAGAGGCCTCTTCTTCTCACGGAGCTTCCGCCTAGAATAAATGAACCGAATTATGACGATCCGGAGTGGTGCGCTCAAGAGGCGTGCTATTGCCTTGAACGACGTGGATCCTCAAGGGGTCGAAACCGGGCATCCTCGAGTGTCCGAGGTCGAGTTCGCAGAGCGGCATCTTCAAGTGACCGAGGTCGTGCTGGCCGGGCCCGTAATGTAAACCGAGGACGAGGTAGAGGTAGGATTAGTATAGATGAGCTGCTGAATCCCGATTTTTCTAGGGATTGGCTCAGCTTTTCCCGATCCGCTCCGTCCTCGTAAAATGTAACTGACATCTTTATTTAATAAGAATAATTTCTTATTGACTTTGTATTGAACAAGAGTAATATGCGAAGGTAGTTCGTCCTCGTAGAGAATTCCGCTTCGAAATAGACGAAGGAAATCGTTCTCGTACGAAGGTAGGGGTTCCTGTTTTTTGCCGAGGTCGTCGGGAGGGGTGGTCCCCTTCATCTACATAGAGAGAACCGCCTGAAATAAACGAAGGTAATCGATCTCGTATGTAGGAATGGTTCCTGTTTTTGCCGAGGTCGTCGGGAGGGTGGTCCCTTCATCTACATAGAGAGGCGCTTGAAATAAACGAAGTGTCGATCTCGTATGTAGGAATGGTTCCTGTTTTTGCCGAGGTCGTCGGGAGGGTGGTCCCTTCATCTACATAGAGAGGCGCTTGAAATAAACGAAGGTGTCGATCTCGTATGTATGCATCGCTGCGTTTAAATTTACAATCGTATGAAACGAATGTAATCGACCTCCGTCGAGGAATTTGTCCTCCGTAGAGGGTAAATAATAATGTGAAGATTAATTATGCATTAGTGACGAGTAGAACTTGCAAAAATAATATTTTATTGATAAAAGATGACGCGACCACCAAATAAGACTCAGACTCTAAACAGGACTTTAGAGACACGACCGAACAAGACCCGACCCTTGACACTTATGCATAATATCTCTTCAGATGAATGATGTGCCATGCGTTGGGTAATTGCTCACCGGACAATTGAGCGAGCTTATAGGCCCCTTTGCCGAGGACTTCGTCGACCCGGTAAGGTCCTTCCCATGTGGCTTCCACTTGCCGAGCTGCTGGCTTCTTGACTTCATTATTTTGAGTACGAGGTCGCCCACTTGGAATTGTCGGGTTTTAACACTGGTTGTAATACCGAGCTACTTGTTGCTTGTACCGAGCTTCCTTGATGTGGCGAGGTCTCTTTTCTTCAGTAGGTCTAGATCAACTCGTAGATTTTCCCCATTGCTTCAAAGCAGAGAAGTCAATGGTGCGGGGACTCGGTACTCCGATCTGCGCAGGGATCACCGCTTGGTTCCATACACCAAACTGTAGGGTGTTTCTCCGTTCGAGGTCCGAGGGTGTTGTTGATGCGACCATAAGACACGTGGTAAATTTTCCACCCAGAGGCCCTTAGCTCGGTCGAGACGAGTTTTAGACCCTTTACGATGGTCTGTTGGTAACTTCGGTCCGACCATTTGCTTGAGGATGGGCCACCGAGGTGAACTTTGTTGGATCCAAGCTCTTGACACCAATCTTTGAATGTCTTATCCGTGAATTGTGTTCCGTTATCCGAAAGAAGGATATGGGGGATGCCGAAGCGACACACTATGTTCTTCCAGACGAAGTTGAGGGCGTTCTTGCTTGTGATTTTCGCCAAGGGCTCCGCTTCCACCCACTTCGTGAAGTAGTCGATCGCAACAATTAAGAATGGAGCTGTCACGGTGCTTTACAAAGGGCCCACAATGTCGATCCCCATTGCATAAGCGGCGAGGGCTCAGTATGGAGGTGAGGTCGGTCTGCGGTAGCCTTGGTACGTTCCCATGGATTTGACGCCGGACACTTTTTACGAGGTCCATCGAGTCTTGGAACATTGTTGTGATAGTATCCCATCGCATGACTTTCTTTGACAAGGCTCGGGGTCCGATGTGACTTCCGCACGATCCTTCGTGTATTTCTCGTAGAACGTAATTAGCTCGGTTCGGACCCAAGCACCTTAAGAGAGGTTGGAGATATGACTTTCTGTATAGGACCCCCTGCTCAATTGTATATCGCAGATTTGTTCAGATCCTCCTAACCTCCGACTTGTCATGGGCGGATTCGCCTTCTCCAGGTACTCTCGAATGGGAGTCATCCAATTGGGTTCTTCATCCGAGACTACGTTGACCTCGGCTCCGTCTTCGGCATCGTCTATGCTTCTGCTTTGGACTTCCTCTACTGGCGGGCTCGTTGATGACGAGGCCAATTTACTTAAGATGTCGACTTTGCTCCTTGGGATGCGAACTATCCGGAAGTGTGAGAAAGTCCGTTGCGGGCTTTTGCTTTCAAGATACTTCTTCATTCGCCGCTTTTTGCCTCGTATTTTCCCAATATTTGGCTTACTGACGACTTGAGAGTTGTGAACTTGCACGGCTCGTGTCCGGAGACTTTGAGCGAGGCGAAGTCCTGCGATCGATGCCTCGTACTCCACCGTTGTTCGTATTTTTGAATGTGAACCGAAGTGAGTAAGCGATCTCTTGGTCGTCCGGCCTGGGAGTAAGATACCTGCTCCGCTACCCTTTTTCCGAAGCCCGTCAGCGTAGAGTTGCCAAGCCTCCTCGGTGTTTCAACCATGGGTTCGGCCGCATCGTCGTCACGGACTCGGTGGGCTTGGTTTTCGACGAAGTTAGCCTCGGCAAGGAAATCCGCTAGGGCTTGACCTTTGATGGCCTGGCGGGGGCAGAAGGATATATCGTGCTCGCCCAGTTCGATTGCCCATTTCGCGATTCTCCCTGAGGCTTCGGGCTTCGTCAATACTTGCCGAAGTGGGTAGTCAGTGAGGACTTGTATGGGATGTGCATGGAAGTATGGACGTAGTCTCCTCGCGGCGTTTACTAATGCTAAGGCAAGCTTCTCCAAGGGCTGATACCTCGTTTCCGGGCCTTTTAGTGCTCGACTGATGAAATACACCGAGCTGACGTCCTTCTTCTCGCACTCAGATCAAGACTTATGGATTCGTCCGAGCGGCGAGGTAGAGGAAAGGACCTCTCCTCTTCGGGACGGATAGAGTGGGGAGCTTGGCGAGGTAGTTCTTGAGGTCTTCAAAGGCGGACTGTACCTCATCCCATGAGAATTTCGGGGCCTTTTGAGTATCTTGAAGAAGGGTAGGCGCTATCCATGCTTTTGAAAGAAAGCGGCTTAGTGCGGCTATGCGACTGTCACTTGTGTACGTCATGGATGGTCTTGCATCTTCATTTCCGAATGGTTTGGACCTTGGACGGGTTTGCTTTTAGCCGCTTCTTTGAAACCCAACACCAAGAACTTTCCGGACCGGACCGCAAACGTGCACGGGGATTGATTTTAGGTTGATTTTCGAAGAAGGCCGAGGACGATCCGAGGTCGGAAACACATCGCGCTTCTTCCTTGCTTTTGACGACGATGTCGTTTACGTATACCTCCACATTCGACCTATGTAGGGTTGAAATATTTTGTCCACCATCATTTGATAGGTAGCCCTGCATTTTTAGGCGAATGGCATTTTTATACGCAAAGACCAAGTCGGTAATGAAGGCTGTCTTGGCGCGTCTTCATCATCCATCGTGACTTGGTGATACCCTTTATATAAGTCCAAGCGAAGACTTCAGTATCCGACCGGTAGCGTCGACCTTCTTGTCAATGTTGGGAAGGGATAGCAATCTTTTGGCAATGCTTGTTGAGGTCGGTGTAGTCAATACACATTCGCCATCCCCCTCCTCCTTTCTTCACCATCACCGGGTTGGCTATCCAGGTCGGATATTTGACCTCGAACAGTATGCGGGCTTTTAATAGCTGGTTCACCTCGTCATGAATGACTTGGTTCCGTTCGGCTGCGAAGATTCTTTGCTTCTGTCGAACTGGCTTTATGTTCGGGTCGATGTTGAGCCGGTGAGTGATGATACTCGGCGAGACTCCGGTCATGTCGAGGGGAGACCAAGCAAACACGTCCCGGAATTCCCTTAGGAGTTGGATGATCTGATCCCTCACTTCAGGTGCCGTGGTGAAACCAACCTGGACGACCTTCAATGGCTCATCTTTGTACAATGCGACCTCTTCCACCTGACTGTCAGGGAGTGGCGATGTACTTCCTGACTCCAACTCCTCGGGTTTCCTTAATTGCTATGCCTGTGGGTGCTGGACCGAGGTCCCGGCACCTCGTAAGCAACTTGCATACATTCCTCGCTTGCTTACGATCACCTCGGATCACGGCTGTTCCCTCGTGGTGGGTATCTTTATCGTCGGGTGGTACGTTGAGCATACCGCTTTTACGACGTTCAGCCAATCTCGCCTAGTATGATGTTATACGGCGAGTGGGCCTTCACTACTGAACCGCACCACCTTGGTCGAGGTCGTTGGTGCTTTCCCCACCGTGACGGGTAGCTCGATTATTCCTTCCGGGCGTGTCTCATCCTGGACGAAGTTTCGGAGTGGTAACGGTGCCTGTGCGAGGTGTGCTTCTTCTACTCCTAGCTTGTCAAAGCATTCCTTGAAAAGGATGCTCACCGCCGCGCCGCTGTCAATGTAAACGCGTTTTACCAACTTATTTGCGACTACTACCTGGATCACCAACGCATCCTGGTGGGGTACTGTCGCAGGTACGGGTCATCCTCGGAGAAGGTGATCGCCTCGTCCTTTCTGAACCTCTTGTTGGTAGGTTCGCCGGTTTTAGGACTTCGGGCATCGGCCTTCGGGGAGGACTTCGTGACTCCACGGGAGCCCGTAATAGTGGAGATCACCCGTCATATTGGGGTTCGTCGTCTCCTTCCTCGTCGGTGTTGCGCTTTGTTTTATTGTAGAGCGCAATTTCCTTTCCTCGCTTTTCTTCTTTTGGCTCAGTCGGCTTGGCGACTGCCCCTCAGTACTTCTTGAGGATCCGTCACGAACTAGCATCTCTATTTCACCCATGAGTTCTTTGCACTCTTGATGTCGTGCTGTAATCCTCATGGAATGAGCGATTTATCCATAGGTCGGCACCTCTTCCCTCCATCATCGGTCGAGGCTTCTCGAGCAGTTCATATGCGATGCGTAGATTTACGCCTCGGCTTTGTCAGCGGGGTGTATTGAGGTCGCTCGAGGCATCACGCGGACCGAGCTCGGATCTTATCGAGGCGATGTAATCTTTCCAGGCGCTCACGCCTTGGTTCCGATCTTCCTTCCTTCATCTCTTCTTCCTTTTCCGGTGGTCTGGCTTCGCGCGCGCTTTCTCTTGTCAGCCTCGTCCGCTTTGGCGAACCGGTTGGCTATGCGCCACAGCTCTGTCGCAGTACGGGGTTCGTACTTGACGATCTCTCGGTATAAGGCCCCCGGCAAGATGCCGTTTTGGAAGGCCGAGATGACTAACAGGTCGTTCACGTCTTCGACCTTCAAACACTCCTTGTTAAACCTCGTCATGAAGTCACTGATGGGCTCGTTACGGCTTTGCCTTATGGTAAGGAGGTGTCAAGCGATGTTTTTGACTCCGCCTTTTGGAAGAACCTTCGATGGAAGGCTGCCATCAGGTCGCGATAGGAGCCGATGCTTCCCGTAGGTAGACTGTCGAACCACCTGCGGGCGTTGTCGACGAGTAACTCGGGAAGAGTTTACATATGAACTGCGCTGAGACGTTGGTTGATCATGTTGTATTGGAGCTGCGAGAGGAAGTTACGTGGATCCCTCGACCGTCGTAGGGGCGATGCTTGGTACCGGTATTTATCCGGGAGAGAAGTGTTGAGTATCCTATTTGAGAACGGGGTGACTATCTTCCCGTATCCATCGAAGCCGTCCTCTGGTGATTGGGACGGAGTTCGACGATCGAACTCGTTTAGGTGACTCGGACCAACTTCACGGCGGCCCTGATGCCTTTTCCTGCGCTGCTCGTCCCCTGGAGATCGGGGCGGAGTTCGCTGGATGGATTTATTCGCGATCGAGGTCGGCCGCGGCGATCACGACGTCCTCTCCGCGTTGCTCGTTCTGCGTGGTCGGTTTGGGCCCCGACTCTCGTTGTGATGCCTCGTATCTAGATGAGGCTTGATGTTCCATTCTTCAGACGTGGCGACCACGTGCTTCACCGAGGTAATCGAGAAAGCTCTCCTTATTTTTCTCGAGAAATCCTTTGTGGCGTCATCAAGGTTTACTTGCGAGTGGATGTTCCACGGATTATTGCTACGATTTCTTCGCTATGGTAACTCGCCTCCCGCACGGCGGGGTGTCCGTGCTTCGTCGAAACTTTGGATATGTCCTTGGGGTTTCTTCTCGATTGGGCTCTTCCGAGTGAGCTCGGCGTTCCTTTCGCCATCGGCGTTGTTGTTGCGGCGACGGTCTGGATGACGGCCGGTGTACCGGTCATGATTATTTCCCAAACGGTGGTTGATCGAAAACACAAAATTTCGGTTCCCCAGCACGGCGCCGATGATCGATCTTAATTTCGTAAGGAAATAAATGCGCAAGAACACCAAAGATTTACGTGGTTCGATCTGTGAATAAGATCTACGTCCACAGGCGAGAGAGAGTATGTGTATTGAGAGTGTAAGCGATTACAAAGAGAGTGAATGAAATCTTTCGTCTAATCTAGCCTCTATTTATACACAATGTATTGACCAGATCTTGAATCCAAGTCTTCTAACTAGGATTCGAGATCTTATCCTCTCGAATTAGGATTCTTTAGATATTACCGAACTTTCTGCGTTCCCACCGACTTTAGGAGTCTTCATGGGCCGAACTTGTCGGGCCGAGCGATGTCGGGGTTCTTGTATTAGGCGCGATCTTTGGGCGCAGTAGTTGGCCGTATCCTATCGGTTTACATGTGTTGAATCGTAATAGAGTGTTTAACTTTTGAGACCAAAATTCACTTCATTTTGTAAAAGTTATTTGTTTATCAATAAAAAATATGACAGTATAAAAATATTATGGAGAGCAAAATTGTACACAAAAATCTTGTAGGAGAACATTCTTAAACGATGTCCTTCCCATTGATACGACCTTATTTATACATACTCAATATTTTTCCATACGGTCAGTTTGCTTAAATGAAAATTACATCAACGTGTGTCTAAAAGCAATTGATCCTTAAAAAAAAACATTTGGAGCTAAAATAAATTTAGAAGCTACTTTCTAACTTGGCAACACAATCATCTCGTACTCAGACCCTCCTTCAAACGTACCACTCTCGATTAAGTTATCTACTTTTTATCCTAAGCTAAATTTTAAACTACTTCTTCTTGTTAAAGCTTTTGAAAAAAGACAATAGAAATAGATGGACTATTACAACTTTGAAATTGTTAAAAGTTAATAAACAGTAAAATGCAATTCCACCCATTGAAATACTTCTAATTAGTTATCCATAGTTACTCCTCAACAGAAAGATGATTCCAAGGGTAGAAGTGTAGTTCATCTCACCATCACCTTAACCTGCATATATATATATATATATATATATATATCACTATCACGGTGGCAGTACAACTTGCTGGCATAGTACGACATCTGATATCGTCTTGCCGTGCCTATCGATTCTTCTCGAGCAGTTCACTCCTCCATCCAGAATGTTGCGGACAACAACGTTCAACGAGTGAATCCCTCTAGCCTCATAGATCTCGACCTTAACGTGTTGCTCGACCCACTTGTCTCTCCTTGCTAGGTCGTCTGGATCAGGAAGGATGACTGATTCAAGAGGGTGACAGAACTTCCTTCACCCACTCTGGCGTCACAATCATCTTAAGCCTCTCAATATCGGGGGATAATGTGGAATCAGGAGAAGTTGAGGTCGTTGCCTTTGTCCCGACCCTGCTGTGAGCTACGTCATATAGTGGGAGCTTTTGGCCAGCCGGAGCAGCACAGACCTGACTTCTTGTGGTTGTTGATTCTTTGCTGGAATTGTGTATAGTTTCACACTCAGCGAGTTTCTGCTCTACAACGGCATGTGTGGGATTGTGATCAGTTGAGCTAACTTTGTTGTTTTGGGCTACAGAAATTTGCCAATGAACGTATTCACGTCCCACCTGCATGACAAACACTATGGCAGTCATGTGCCCATTTCTGGTCAAGTGATTAATTCAAGAAACACTTAAATTCCCCAAGAAATTCACAAAATAAAAACCAATGCAGCACATTACGTATCTTACAGAACTACACCCGAATTTGTAAGGATGTTACCAGTTTATAAAGAATAAACCACGGTGTAGTCATAAACAATACAAGTGCCAATAACCACACGCTTTTTCATTTTCTCCCCAGTGATTTGTTTGTATATATGCATCAGCATGTGATCAAAGATTTAGATGTAATCTTTTTAAGGGAGCTGGAGAAAATTGTGATGAGTAAGAAGAGACCCAGCAATAACTATCAGTAGGTTAAGAGTCATCTAAAATCCAGACCCCTCACAGAAAAACATAACCAACATAATAGTCCAAAGAAGCACATACAAAAGCACAAGAATGTGTACGGATATACACAAGACAAAGAGATGGAGGATACCAATTCTTTTTCCAGAAAATTCTCTTGCTTGCTTCCAGTGCTGCATCAAGTGAATAAAAGTTAAGAAAAACACTACACTATACATATGTGTGTGTACGTGAGTGTGTCTACACAAATATCTTAGTTTTTGGTTATATAGATCATCAGATGCACAACAGCTAAATAGTTGAAATTAGATGGATAAAATATCTCATTTATAGCAAGTCAAGCACCAAGAATCCACCTTTTTATTGAGTTGGGGAGGGTACTACTAAACAACAAGGCTTGTGGTTAATAACTGCAATAAAACAAAAGGAGTTGTTTGAACAAATGAACAAATTCTCCTAAATGAATTTTAAACTGTAAAACATTTCGTGTATGTACAAAGGCAAAATGTCAAGATATTATAATATTATATCCTGACACCTAGCACCTCCACGACTTCACTTTAATGATTAGATTCACTGGTAAAATATTTCATGAGCTTTTAAGTCACTTGACGATTTCTTAGCTACAAAAATCACACATGCTGGAGAACCATTTTTTAGGTGGAGCTATTAATCTTTGACCAATATAAAGATAAAGAGAGTAAGAGAACCTGATGACAACTTCAGAAAATGTGAACAGAGAGAAAATACCTGATGCCACCACCACCAGCAGGGCCATTGGTGTATAATGCTATGAACTCCTTTGTGAATTGGATTGCATGCTCCTCTTTCTCAAACAAGCCATCCATTCGTAATCTAATATCTTCACAAGGTTTTGGCAATATATCTCCTGTGCAAGTTGCTTTAAGGCTATCCTGACCAATAATGTAGGAAAATATATTGATGCTTATACCAGGATAAAATTCTTCCATCCATGCCCTTACCTGATGACAGAAAACTACAGTATAAGGCAAAGTGAAGCTTGTGTAATTAGATGCTACTGATGATAAATTAGAACGAAAATTCCATTGCATTCTCATGACCAGGAAAAACCAAAATCATGAATATGTGCACTGCATAAAACCCAAGTGTGCACAGGAAGAGGACAAAAACTCAAATGTATGATAAGTTCTCAGAATTGTGTGCCACAGTACCAGAAACTCAGCAGCTTTAGCTCGTTGTACGCATCCATAACCACCATAAGAGATTTCTCCCCAGCTTTTCCATCCAATGTCCTGCGAACAAGAAAAACAAGCATTGGAAACCAAAACTAACACTTAAACTTTAGTTGAACATATGGATGGTCTACCAGGACATAACACAAAAAGATGCAAAATGTAGCTTATGCGTAACGTAGCATAGATTATTCTTTTTTTATTCCCCAGCTATTCTTTCCATCAATCTTGGTGTTAGGAAGCAGGAGGATACCTTTGATTTTAGCAGCAATAATTTTTCAGGTCGATTTTCAGTGGAAGGCTTGACCCCAGAGCAGAGAACCTTGCTGTCTGACAATGATTGAAATGTAACATCTTGGAAATCAACAATCTGTTTGTAGAGGATGTCTGAATCATTTGATGTTGGTTTTACCTTTTTCCATTTATCACACAGAATGTAGCAAAACATAACAAACCAACTTACCACATCAGGGGTTATGTATGAGCTAGGATCCCCAACCGTAAAGAAGTTGTTCGGCATAAGTGCTACATTTGAGAACCCTTTAGTGCCTTCTGCCTTTGCTACACTTACTGTGCCATCAAAAGTAACTTCTGCAAATGGAAGAGATATTTGAAGGAGATCTTGAAAAGACATGTTCGATGTTTATCACCTACAAGATATTATAAACAAAATCTGTCTTCAATTTAATATAGAAAGGTCATACAAATCAATGATAATTGCAATTTCAGACTATGTGAAACAGAAGTAGATTATTACCTGGATGCATATAATACCCCCTGTGAGTTGACAACCACATTCCAGAAGGTGACCTGCTAGAGAGCCTTGTGCAAGAAGCCAAAACTCATCCCAGTTCCATCCTAATTCAAATACCTATACACCAGAAGCTAATCATCAGGTGGTGGCAAAGGGTTGCTGTAGAGGAACACATCTACCCCCAGAACCAAGAGAAAACATGAGGTGAAAAGGGTAATACATGATTAATATCTTAAAAGATGCTGACAAAATGGAAGTATAAATTCATACCATTGGACCTAAGAATAGAGAAGCATCGGCAACCCGTGAAGTTATTAGAACATCAGGTGTGTACCTCTCCAAACATTCCACAATCGGGGCTGCTCCTAGATAAACGCTAACATCCTGCACATATCAACGCCAATTCTAGATTTAGAGATGCTAAAGGAGTTTCAAGTTAGATATTGACTACTCCAAGTGAAAATGCTCATCTTCACATCAAACCACTACAAGCTTGCAGGTCCAAAATTTTGTTTGAAGCAAGTTATAAACTACTATTCTTTCAAGGGAACTCCTGAAGTTCGTCTTTCAGTCCTAGGACTCAAGTCAAGTAGTTGAGATAAACTTTTGTTAGATTACTCATGGAGAAAGTAAGGATTGCTGAATCTTACATCATCAACAAGCTTCGGTTGATTGTCCACTCCTGAGAATGTTCCAAGCCAATATTGATCATATAGTCCATTTTCTGGTAATAGAGGATTCACTTACAATATCCTTATGAAGAGAAAGATTACCTTTTCTGAAACAGATGATTGATAAGCCAGGCCAACTCTTATGCTAATCCCCAGCTCGCTTGCAATTCGTAAAACCTCGTCTTGAGCACCATATGGAGACTCTTTTGACGAGTTACAAACACATGAATAATATTTGTGTTAGGCAAGACAGGTTTAAAGTCCAGCTATTAAAACAACCCCGTAATACATGGATGAAATGGCAGAGTAAATAACTTTAATAAGAAACGATAGATAAACCATTCAATACTCACTAGCACCCATATTGGTAATAATACGAACACCTCTCTCCACAGCCAGAGGTAAAAGCAACCTCATCCACTCTGAAACTGCGCAATTGTTGACAACTTTCAGCATATACACTATAAAATTACACTGTAAACTCGGTTAAAATATGAAATGCACAGAACATCAAACAAGACCCGAGTTGGGATGTACTTTTGAACAATAAAATTATTTGATCTTTGGATACGGAAAACAAAAGAAAGTGATTACAACGCTATATTATTACGCATGCTAACATCAAGCAAAACACTTCAACATGTTAAAGGCAACGTGTGTTTCCTGACTGCATTTTGAGAAATAATCACACAAAAATATCACAGGAAAATACTGATTGTTGCGTCACAATTGATAATTCGAGCATTTTGAGGAGAGACAAAATATTAACCGAAAAAAAGACATAAGCAAGTAATCATAAATTAATCCTAATTTTCCTTCCGTTTCTCAGAATGTGAGCAATACAATTCTTGTATCACGCATTCCTATCTATATATTTGTTCTGGCTAAATCTTTTTCGATACATTCAACCTACAAAGACAACCACAGAGTAAATTGAGAAACACGATCTACAAAAACCGGAAACAAACCAACCGCTGTCAATAAAATCTCCCGTCGACTCCTCAAAAACCAAATAAACCAGTAAATTACAGAAACATCACTTAATAAGCAAAAACGAACAAATAATCACATTCACTTGTTAAGTAGACATACTGCGAGGATCGTAGCCCGAGCCACCGGACTTTGCATCTCGGTATCGCTCCGCAAGCGTGCGTTCCGCCAAGCATTCGAGTACCAAATAGTCCAATTCTTTCACTCTTCGAAGCAATTTCAGCGCTGCAGCCGGCCGGTCACCGGCGAAACCAGCTCCGCAGCCTATCACTACCTTCTCCTTACGCCTCACCGGGTTCCGCCTCTACAGTCGACGAATTATCCGATCAAAATACTGAATTATCAACCTTTTCCAATTATGTTAATGATTTGATGAAAATAGAGTTAAACCAACCAGCTTGACTACGCAGTCTTGAGGCACCCGCGTTTCGTTTCCGAGCTCCATTTGAAGGTGCAGTAGGAGTCTTGATGGTGAACTAATGATAACGAGTAAGGCCAACTCAGCATATCACAGAAAAACCTGGTGAACTAATGATAACGAGTAAGGCCAACTCAGCATATCACAGACAAACCATTTTAGACAAACCATGGAGTATCTGATATCAAATTGAAATAATACTTTTTGTAATACATCGTATTTCGTAATTTAATTATTAATTATCAATAGGCATGTTGAATAAAGCTTCATCACTTTTACCCAATAAAATATTTCATCTTTCATAATTTAATTCTCAGTACATATAGGATACACTTTTACAATAGTAAAAGTATTACTCCATTGTCCACCAAAGTATCATATGTATGATTGATATATATTTTAAGAAAATAATTGGTAGATATTTCTTGAGTGGATAAAATAAGAATTTTTAAGTAAAATAAAATGAAATAAAGTAGAATGATGTACTAAAATAGAAAATAAAATACTTCTTATGGGTATCTAAAATAGAAATTATAGGATATTTTTCATGGACGGATAAAATATTTAATAATATCCGAAACATGATGGTGATGGTGATGGTGATGGTGATCGTGTTGGTGTTTCAGTTGTGATTTATCTTTTCTCTATCTTTCTTTGTTAATTTTTACTTTTTTTAAAGTATATACCTAGTGTCAATTAGTAAAATTTAATGTTGTCATTATTCATGCTGTTTCTCTTTTTTCTTTAATTAATTTCATTTTTTTCTTTTTTTATCAAATAAAGCAGTATTCAGTTATTAGCATTTGTTGTTTCAAGAGTCATGAAATTTTATTTTCCCAAAAAAGATCGATCAATTTTCATTTGGAATAATGATTTAGCTTTATAATAACATCAATTTATTTTTCCTGCTATGTCACGAACCGACTACTTAATTACGTAATTATTTAAGTAATCAGGTTATGACTGGTTAGAATAAGAACATATGGACTTCAAAGTTTAATGTCTCCAAGTATCAAACGGGTTTAGCTAATTAATTGGCAACCAAACATAAAGATCAAGGTTAACATTCAAAGTTTTCCATATACAACTTCAACATACAAAAGAGGTCATCAAGAGTCAACTTCAAATATATGAGTTTGACAACGGAAGGTAGACGAACGTCATGTGTGAAGACATGACATTCAGGGCATAAGCTTATTTACAGCAAAAGGACCCTAACTCAGCTTCCTCCTCCATTGCCATCTCCAAGCTCAACCTGCATATAAAAGAAAAACAAATGCAGGGCGTGAGTATCAACAAACACTCAGTGGATTATCGCCAAACTTTGAACTTAAATAACTTACCGAACTTTCTTAACATAATAGTTGAAATAAATAATACCTGAATAGATTTTCAATGACCATAGACTTTATATAACTGTAATAATACATTCTCACATAATATTATACTATCTTTGGTATTATCTTCCGTGTTGGTCCGAAGGTTATCAATCAGTCATGCCTATCTACGTTCTTTTGTAATGAGAAGTAGGCCTCCTTCTCAATACCTTGACCGGTCTACATATTCATAAACTTCCCGGACATTGCCGGTCTACACAACTACAACTTCTCGGTCATTAACATAATTCTTCCGTAGATAGGTAACATGAACTTATGTTCAATAAATAACTGGAACTTATACTCAACAAGCAACATAATCTTATGTTCAACAAGTCATACAATCTTATGCTCTAAAAATAACATGATACTATTTTCAATAACAACAGATCAAAAGTCAATGTTTAACAATGATATGCAAGATATAATTGAAATATGAAATATCAAACACAGTTTAATGAAAAGAAAACCCATCTGGCACGTCGTTACTCGATAAGTTCCTCCTCCTCGTCCTTCAAGGTGTCCTTGTCCTTACTCGATCCTTGTAAATAAAATAATTATCGAATTTAGCAACATTATTATTCACTTGAGCATATTATATTTTATTCTTGATTTTACCAAATTCTAATACTTAAGTTAGACTATTGCATTCCTTAATATCTCATGTCCTTAATAAACTTTAATTTTAATAAATTACATAACATGCCATAATTAAAAGAATTTAAGTAACATATGCTTAGTTTCATTAATGTACAACATTATCAAATCTTAACTTAGGACAATTAAGTGAACAAATCTCACTTATATACTTATTGTAAGTTTACTAATTAGATTCTCCAAAATATTTTATTAATATGTTGATTCTAACAAAATTTCGGCAGAGTAAGGTTTATAAAATGAATCGCCATTTCATTCCAATTTCAACCAATTCATCACAAACTCCACCAAATCATTATCATATGCTTAAATATATACTTAGGAACTTAAAACAAGTTTAAATCAATCCATTTACATCATACTTTAACTATGCTATTCAACCACATTATTATGTAAATAAATAAAGTTTTCAATCCACAATCAATTCAACTTTAATCAATTCATATATATACTCATCCATCATCAATGATCACAAATCCATAATGAATTTCAACCTTAATCAAACTCATCTTATAAATCTATCAACTTAGCCTAAACTTTAACATTTCATCTTTCAATATATAAGTTTATAAAATCCCATAAATTCAACTTAAGCATTATTTATATCATAGATCTCAAAAATCATATCAAATACATCAAATAAAATCAAGAAATCAAAGTTCATCCAACTTCATAATTTTTGAAACTTTGAGATTTTATATACATTCAATTCATTCCAATTTCTTTTACTAAATCATGTTTATTTCTACTTAATTACGCATATCTAAACTCAATTTAATCAAATCATAACAAATAATTAACATGCAAAGTTAGGGTTTATACATGCTTACTTGAATTCACCAACTTCATGAATTTAAACCATAGAATATAATATTTAAGCACCATAAACATAAAGAAATCAATATACATTACAAAAATCAAACAATTCAACCTTAAATTCAATCTTCAAATTTTCGAAAACCACCATATATGAGAAGATCATATTCTTCAAATTAAACCATAAAAACTTGGATTAAATAAGGTATTTACCTTCTTTGGAGTGATTTTCAATTAATTCTACACCTAAACTTTGGATCAAAAGTGTAGAAAATTTTTTGTGTGCGTGTAGTGTGTGTTTCGAAAATGAGGGGAAGAAAGAGCTTGAAGATGATCTAATATGAATATTAGTTCTGGAAGATATATATAGCTAACTTTATTTATTTATTTATTCATTTTCTTTTTATTTCTACAATTTTCGAAAATTGCATAAGTATTCTTTTAAAATTACTAATGTTGCACATTAATATTCTTTAATAGTAAAACTCAATTTCCTCATTAATATAAAGATCCAAAATAATTAAATCCATTATTGGAATACAAATCATATAAATATTGATTTAATTCTTTCACATTCAAATAATCAATTAATTATTCTATTAATTCGTAACTTTCGAAAATCATAGAAAATAATTTTCTTCTCACTAGATATTAACGAAATACAATTATTTAAGTCATTTAATAGCTTAAACATTATTCCAATTCATTTTATAAATAAATCTCACATAAACAATAATTAATGCATTTCTTTAGAATAATTTCTATTTAATGAAAATTTTCATCCAAACACACAATAATAACCATATATCTCCTATTTTATCATAATAAAATTTGTTTCTAAATAATCTACACTTCTTCTAAATTCTATTCCTTCGATTAGCAAATAATCGAATTTCTATCGCTTACTAATTTATTATGCACTTCTTTATAAATTTTTAGGGATGAAATGCCTTTAAGCCCCTAATTAATACTTAATTAGGCTCTAATTAGGATTTAATGATTTTCAGGTTACTACATGCTATTTCCCGCTATTTAATGTTGATTGGCCTTTAGGGATTGTACTTGTGTATTGGGAGAGAAATACATCAATTAAGACAAACTAAAACTTTTTAGATAATAAAACTATATTTTCTACTTATCAGTAAATGTTAATTAATTGAAGTCAGTTCAGTACTAGTATCAGGACTGTTGACCGTTCAAATACGGGGAGTCCTGTATTGAGTTATATCAATTAACAATCTTAATGACTACTAAGACGGCTGATCAGTTGGACTGATAACTAATGTGTGTACGGAATGTGGTGATTACATTTTGCCTTCACTGAAAACTTAAAAACTTATCGAAAATACTTAGTCAGATAGTGATTAGTCAGTTTTCAATTTCTTCTAGTCAGTATCAAACTGATACTGATAGTGTTTCAAAAAAATATGCAGTGCTACGTATGCTGATGATGTCCAGTTCAATAATATGTAATGTAAAGACGATACTGATAGAATACTTAGTTTTTACGTGGTTCTGAGATATCAGCTCTCACGTTCACAGACTGATAAGTCAATCTACTACTTGAGATTAAGTCTTGTTTGCTTGTACAAGAGTAAACTAGATCTTTGAAATTCACCTTATCGAGATCCCGTCTAACTCGACATATCTTCCTCGTTTGTTGGTACTAGGAAATCTCGATTTGTTTTTGGTGCAATCGACCTAACCACTTGCTTACAGTGTGCAATATAACCAAGCTTTCAGCAATTAATACTTCGTTGCTTACTTGTCCAACTTCTATTTAACTTTTTTGGGAGTTTGGGTAGAGGGTTTTCCAACTAGGGTTTGAGGTGTTACAGACGATAATTTAATATTTATAGGCTTGGAATATTACAAGATAAAGACCTAGAAAAGATAATGTATGCTGAAATTATGAGCTGATAAATATATGTAAGTTATGAGGATTACTAATAACACTTTGAACTCTCTTATTCAAAATCGTTGAATGATTGTTCTTGATATAGAAGCTCATGGTGCTTTGTACGCTTTAATGTGTAGCATTTTCGATTAATCTTTAAAGGTTGGATTCTGCGCGTATTTATAGATTGTACGATGAATAGTATCATTAGAGGAACATCAATCACATTCATTCCATTTGTTATTTAAAACATGTCCGTTTGTATGATCGTATGTCGCTTTCGGTGTCCAAAATTGTTTCAAGCACCGACAGAACCGGAAGTGCAACATCGTACATTGTAGCTCTGCAACTCTGAAAAGTGGAGGATCTTCTACAGATTTGCTATGACACGTGGCAAATCAAACACTCAAGGTTTAAATAACTTTTGTTTCTTCACTTGATTAACTCCGTGTTTTTCGATGACGCTTACTTGGTCGTATCAATCGAGTCCGCTCCGAGTTTTATCGCGGTGTGACTCTATATTTTGTTAATTTGATGACCATAAATCAGTTTGATGCTCCAGTTGACGTTCTTCAGCAACTACGACTTTTCAACTGTTAATATGACACTTAGTCATTTTTCAGACTTCTTTGTTTTCAGAAGCACTATCTTCAGACTCTAGTCCTCGACTGAACTGAATCCGATAGAGAGAGATAAGGATGACAACTAAGCATAGCTGCAGCAGCATCAATAGCCATTTTTGTTATTTTAGCAGTTTATGGATCGAGATGCTCATTGCGGCAGTGGAAATCGTTGAAGTGACAGGTAGGATCTTATTTTGATTTATTTATTTTGTTTTCAAAAAAATTGCTACAATATTAATTTTCAACCTTATCCAACCCATCCATTCCGAAGTATAAAAGCCTAACACCATTTTCTTCGTGTTAGGGGACAGGGTTTTAATGTACGTATTCCCAATTGGATCAGCCACAAATGCAACCACCAGGGGAAGGCAGTGCTACGACCAAGAAGAAGATGATGCGAAAAATGCCGAGCCCTTTGTCAAATAAATAATTATTATAACAACTTAAATTTAAAGATTTAAACGAGTTTGAGTAAGTAGTATGTATTAAGACACGAGTTATCATTTTTAAATTGAATTTTGGATAAGCACGAACATATAAATTCTAAATAAAGTGACCATTAATCTACAAGTCTACATGTAATTACCATCCAATTTTAAATGTTTTGTCATTTTTAACCATTTATAATATTTTCTCCATTTTAAATAAAAACTAATGCTCGATTTTTTATACTGTTTACTATTATCTTTACTTTATAATATTTGAATATTGTTATACAAATTCGAATAGTTAGAGATATTATAATATGATTCATTGTTGGAATTTGACGAGTTACAAGTTAGTAAAGCAATAAATCTATTTATTTTTCATAATCTCTCTCAAAAAGAAGAATTTTTTTTCTCATATAGTAATTTTTAATAAGTTACAGATTACATATTATAGATAAGGCTTCAATTATTATTGTTGGAATTCGACGAGTTACAAATTAGTAAAGTATAAATCTATTTATTTTTGTAATCTCTCTTAAAAAAGAAAAGTTTTCTCATATAGTAATTTTTAATAAGTGACAGATTACATATTATATATAAGGCTTCAATTATTTTAAGGGAAATGAAAAACTATATAGCTGCATTTGCATACATGTAAGGAATTTCCTCTGACGCCCTAGAACAGTCGCATTTCGTAGACTTTCAATTTATCTTTCAACGTTCACTTTCCTTACGATAACCTTTGCAGCATATTCCTCTTTCTCAGTTGCGAGACAATCACTTTTTCTTCAACCTCGCCCAAATTTTGTTTCTGAAACAATTATAGATTCAGTCAAATCTGTATCTCCAAAATTTTACGGCCGTGTGTTTTGATACAAATTGACGCGCGGGATCGCCCAATTCGCCATTGTTGTAAACTTTAATACAGTAATTAGTAGCTATTTTGATGAGTTCGCGAGCGAGATACCCACCGCCGGGAATGGGCAGGGGCGGAGGCGGCGGAATGAACCCGAATGCCGGACCAAACCCTAGTTTTCAGCCAAGAAACCCTATGCACCAGTATGTACAAAGAAGTCCGGCACCTACTAATCAGAATCAGCAATTGTTTCAGAATCATCAGCAGCAGCAATGGCTGCGAAGAAATCAGTTGCCTCCTGCCGATTCCGCTGTCGACGAGGTTGAAAAGACCGTACCGTCGGAATCCATTGATTCTAGGTAATTATCAATTCTGTGCACATTTTGCCGTAGGTTTCGTATTGGAATATCCCTATTCTTATCGTTTTATCTTTCTTTCTTTCTCCTTTTTTTTTTCTTCTTTCTTTTGGTTTCATACTGATTTATATTTCTTCGGTTTCAGTGGTTTACATTTTTAAGCGAATAAGTTTATTTAAGAATATGCGTGTGTCTTTTTATTTTATTTATAGGGAGGTAGAGTAACCATTAGTGGCTCTGTGATGATCTGGAGTTTAATCATTGAAATTATGGGTAAAGGTCTGATGAGCTAGTTCTGTTATCGAACTTATGGGAATCCAAGTGTTCGAATGTTGACTTCAAGCAAATTATTGAGAACCTGACTTCAGTTAGAAATGTAGTTGCTATGATATTTGAAAGATTTTTGTACTTGATTCATCCGTAAGCTGCCTTCCTTATGGGGGACATCGAGCAGGTAGTCACTGTGTTTTGTAGAACTGGGTGCTGGAGTCATTTAAAATTAGATTTACATGGTCGAGTTTTAGAAAGTATGTAGCTTGTTAATAGAGTGCTCTCGCTCTAATCTAAGGACATGAGGGATAATCTTGTTATTTCTTAACTCTGTGCTGTGGTTTTGTGGCAGTACTGTTGTTTGCTTATCCTTTTTATGCTTTTTTTTTGCTGAATCCTCTGCCACTTTATTTCCACTGTACACGTGTCTAACATAATTCTTGCTATATTGGCTCTTAATTATTTATCTTGACCAGTTCACAAGATTGGAAGGCACGCTTAAAGTTACCACCACGGGACAATCGTTACAGAACTGAGGTAACATTTTTGTAGTTCACGGTTTTTGGATTTGTTGCACAACCAAAATTAATTTAAGTTTTATTTTAGTTTCTTGCTAAAGGTCGATGGTTTTTTTGATCCAGTTTAAAGTCTCTGGTTTGTTCTGCTGGTTATTGGAACCCTTGGATTGTCAATGTCAGATTATTCATTATTTTGCATAAGTATGTTTCTGATATGTCATAACCGAAAAGGTCTGATAGAGCAAAAAGTAAATTTAGGATGCACATTAGCTGACTAGATCTTGATTGAAATGAATTGGCTGATCGAATTAAATCATAATCATGTGATAGAATCCCTTGTGCATGTTTTTGTTTGTGCTTCTTGTACGTGCTCTATTTTTGGCATTGTGTTCTTCCAATAAATACTTAGAAGCTATGTTTTAATTACTTGCTGGCTGAACTGCTGATCGATCATGATATATGTCAAAGGAAGTATCCTGTTTACTGTTTAGATTACTGAATTAGTAGCATGATTCTCGTATAACGAAATTAGTAAGACGATGTAGGCATTTTGCTTATCCTTAATTATTTTGTTTTGTAATATCAGAGGATCCTTAATAATTGAACTTTCCCTTTTATCTTCACTATGGAAGAAGCCCTCTCCTCTTTCCTTCTCTTTTAGGAAAATGAGCAACATCTATTAGCACGGGTCATGGATGGTGAAAGTTATTTGGTAACTGTAGAGTTGAGTGAAGTCTATTGTGTCATTGTATTATGATGTTTTCTTGATTTTGTAAGTTGATTTAATATGTTTATAACGGATTTGAAGAACTGAAGCTATGTGAAGAGGGTACAAAGATCTTAGTAGCATGTGTTGGTGAATAAATTGAGTGCATTGACTGCATTCTCAACTGTTTTTTCTGTGTTATTGCTATGTTTGAGATTTTTTAGTGGACAGTGTCATAATTAGACTTATTAACTGTGTCTTGATCCCGTAGGGTCTTCTGCCATTTTCTATTAGCACTTCCACTGTGCCTTGTTGGATGTTAATTTCTTTGAGAGTTGCTACTTTATTTCATTTTATTAGATTTTGCTCTTTGTAATCTTAAGCCATGTCTGGAGAAACTGTTGGCCTGACTTCTATTTGTATTTTTGTATTTCAGGATGTTACAGCTACCAAGGGAAATGAATTTGAAGACTACTTTTTAAAGCGCGAACTGCTAATGGGAATATATGAGAAGGGTTTTGAGAGCCCATCTCCGATCCAGGAAGAGAGTATTCCGATTGCTCTCACTGGAAGTGATATTTTGGCTAGGGCAAAAAATGGAACTGGAAAAACTGCAGCGTTTTGCATTCCCGCCTTGGAGAAGATTGATCAAGATAAAAATGCAATTCAAGGTTTAATCCATTTGAAGCTTTCTGCTATTATAGAATCTCTGAACTTTCTTTGAAGTAATAGTAGCTGCTTCTAACTTGGTACATTGTGGAATTTAGAATTCAAGACAAATATTGGTGTTTATCATTGTTTTAGGAGGCAATTGCTTTTCGACATTGTACCATATTGCTCTCTCTCTCTCTCTCTGTCTGTCTATACACAAACATATAGGGGTTTATATGAAGTGTAGGATATTGAATACAGTCTTAACCTATGTAGCACCAATACGTTAAAATAGACAAAGTATTTAGAAAATACGTATTAAATACGAATACGTTTTAAATACGTCCAAAATACGTATTAAAAACGTTTTTTTATATATAAATACAATACATATTTAATATGGTCAAATGCGTTTTTTCTAAAAGTTAAATACGTTGATGTTGCTGATGTTTGCTACTGTTTCTGTTCCTGTTTGCTACTATTCCTGTTTGCTACTGTTGCTGTTGGCAACTGTTCCTGTTTGCTACTGTTGTTGTTGGCAACTGTTCCTGTTTGCTACTGTTGCTGTTGGCAACTGTTGCTGTTTTGCTACCTGTTGCTTATGCTTTTGGCGATGCTTTATTCTCATTCGGCCATTCCTCATTAATCGCTGGCCATTAATCGACTCTATGACTAAGACTATTAGTTGAGACTTCTAATTAAGTAGTTAATTGATTTATCTTGATATGCACGATTCTACATGAATCTAATAATAATATTATTAATAAAATATAAAAATATAATAAAGATATAAACGTATTTTTAACGTATTCGTATTTGGAATTTTGGAAGATGAACGTATTTTCGTATCATATCATATTATGTATTCTTATTCGTATTCGTATCGGTGCTTCATAGGTCTTAACCATGATAGCAGTTGTTTGGTTAACTTTTTTGCATAAAGCTGCAGAACATGGATACATTCTTTGTCTTTTAAATAGCATGACCATGACATAGACAACTACAAGCATTTTTAAGCTTTGATGCTAATCTTGGTTGTTATATTCATGTATAATTTTATTTAAGTATTGAATGCTAATTTTGGTTATTTTATTAACTTATAAATGCTAATCTTAATTTCTATATTTAACTTGTCTAATCTTGATGTTTTATACATGCATTTTGCAGTTGTTATTCTTGTTCCGACCAGAGAATTGGCTCTTCAAACATCACAAGTTTGTAAAGAACTGGGGAAGCATTTACAAATTCAAGTCATGGCTACTACTGGTGGAACTAGCTTGAAAGATGACATAATGCGCCTTTATCAACCGGTGCATTTACTTGTTGGGACACCAGGAAGAATTCTTGATCTTGCTAACAAGAATGTCTGTGTTCTGAATCAATGTAGCATGCTTGTTATGGATGAGGTAAGTAAATTTATCTTCTCTTATTTGTTATTAGAGTGTTTATGATGTGGAAGAATATTGGTCCTCTAATATTGCATGACTGTTTGTTATGACTTGTCGTCTTGTGCCACTCCTTTCTTTGATCTTTATGGAATTGAAGATCGGGTCTGTGACTGTCAGCCCATGCAAAATGCATGTTGAGCATTTGTGACGTGCTAAATTCAGAATGTCTAGATGCGGACAAATATGAAAATCTCGGGGAAGGTGGCTGTGACTTGAAAAACAGTTACCATCAGAATAAACTGTCCATTAGTGGTGGTAGTACTTTTATCTGACTTTGTTGGGTTGCTTGTATTTGCTTTCAACATAACTATGAGAGCACCATTTTCTTTTAGATTTCTGGTCTTTCTGTTTTCATACCTCATTTAAGCTTTCCGTAAAATTTGACGGTAATTGGTAAAAAGTGCTAAGACCTTATTCTGTTGATTTCTTTCAGGCTGATAAGCTTCTATCACCAGAGTTCCAACCTTCTATCGAGCAGTTAATTCGGTTTATGCCTGCAAACCGTCAGATTCTTATGTTCTCAGCTACATTTCCTGTTACAGTAAAAGATTTCAAAGATCGATACCTCCGAAAACCCTATATCATCAACCTTATGGATGAGCTTACGCTCAAGGGTATAACCCAGTTTTATGCTTTTGTTGAAGAAAGACAGAAAGTTCACTGCCTCAACACCCTTTTTTCGAAGGTTCATTTGTTAGAATCAACTATTTGGCTGTTCTATTACTGCCTGGGAATTATTTTACCATCTGCGTGATTTTATCTGTTATCTTTGGCTCAGCTTCAAATAAACCAGTCTATTATTTTCTGCAATTCTGTGAATCGGGTGGAACTTCTTGCCAAGAAAATCACAGAACTTGGCTACTCATGCTTCTACATTCATGCTAAGATGCTTCAGGATCACCGCAACAGAGTATTTCATGACTTCCGTAATGGTGCCTGCAGGAATCTTGTTTGCACTGGTAATAATTGCCATGATGTATAGGAATTCTATCTCTGTAAATTTTTACATGGGTGGACAAATCATATTTATTGCTGTTCATTCCCCTGTTGTTTCTTGATTGTAGCATGTTACAAAAAATAATGATATTTGCTTAAACTTGTAAGGCTCTATCTGAAACTTTGGTGTTTTTCTTTTTCCCCCTTTTTTATTATTTTTCTGGGACGTCACCAACATGGTGAAAAGATTTGTGAGTTATTGATACTTGGTAGTGCTACATATAAATTTGTTTTGGTTGTATGAAAATGGTAATCTGAGGATCAATAATTGAGGAAGCCACCATAAACAATCTTGTTTTTATTACTTGCATTGTGAACGCCTTGCTCTTATCAGGCTTAGGCGTGGTGGGTCTTTCAGTCTCTCCCTCTTTCTTTCTCTGCATTGTGTATATACACATAGATATGCATGCTTTTGCCCCCTAATATTCTTTTGCTGATTGGATGGTTGTTTGGAAACCATATTCTTTCCTACCTCTGAACCCTGATTGCATTCTTTTGGTTGAAAGATCATTCTTACTTATTTTGTGTCCAGTTTCAAAGTAAAGCATTGGTTGTGTACTATTACAGGTAATTGTTCTTCTGTATTACCTTACTTTAGACTGCTCACAAATTTCCTTTAGAAGCAATAATTTATTCGACTAGGGTATTTCCAACTCCAACCTTGAATAGGGATGCTTGTCTTGATTTGTAGATTGATAGAAATGGCCTACTTTGGGGTGTGGCACTTGGTCTCATATTAATGACAATCTCATACCTCTTTTCCTTATTTTATTATGTATGCTGTAACGTATTGATTATTTTTTCTTCTATCACGTTGCAGACTTGTTTACAAGAGGGATAGATATTCAGGCAGTCAACGTTGTGATTAATTTTGATTTTCCTAAGAATTCAGAAACATATTTACACAGGGTATGTGTGAGGTTTCTCCTTCTATAAGTTTTCATAAGAATTCATGTGACTGTTTTGTCTGAAAATGCTATATTTATTAATTGTGTGAAGGTTGGCCGATCTGGAAGATTTGGACACCTTGGTTTAGCTGTGAATCTCATCACCTATGAGGATCGTTTCAATTTGTATGCACTTCAATCCTTATTTTCTGATACTAACTGTTTATGGTTCATGTTATTACTTATTAGAGATACTTTTTCCCCCAAATTTTATCATATTTCAGGTATAGGATTGAACAAGAATTAGGAACAGAAATCAAGCAGATCCCACCACAAATTGACCAGGCTATATACTGTCAGTGATCTGTGGGGGCTGGCTATTCAATCCATAATTTGAAGGTTGTAAGATTGACTAGTTTTGGGACCGACATTTCTATATTAAATGTTATTTCCCCGCAGTTACATTTATCCCCCTTTTATTTTTACTAGTTTTATATATAGCACCAACTGGTGTCATTGATTGTTTTCCATTGAAGAACCTTTTTATATATCAAAAGGGACAGTCAGATTGTTTGCGTATCTTCTATCATTTCATACTCTGCTTCTCTAATTTTTTATTGTCTATACCACCTTTTCTATTGCAGGAAAGTTGCTGCCTGTGGAAGAGTTGAGATGATTGAAGGTCGGCAAAGATGAAATCATGGTCTTGGTAATGAGAAACTTTGTATCTGACTCGTAATGCAGATGATGCCTGAATTTCCAACATAGCATCTGATGGCTCTTGAACTTCTAAAGAGATGGTATATCGTACAACCTTCAGGACTATATCTTATTGCTCTAGGTTATGATTTGTCTTATTCTCTCTAATAACGTTAGACTTTGTCAATCCCGTGTTTCTGCATGTTCTGTGCGACCCGAAAAGAGGGCTTCTTATTCTACTTTGTACTTCTGATCTTCAATGAAGGATAAAAAGATTGATTCTGTTTTTGTTGTCTCCATGACAATTTGGTGAAAGATACAAAATCCCGACAGCTGAAGGAGCTGGTTCCAGGAGGAACTTGTGATTGGGCACTTGCAGCCTTGTCAGTTACTATATTCTCTACCTCTCTCACTACTGGTTTTTAAAATAGCTAGGTGTTTGGTAGTCTGAACCGGGTTAGATCTTGATGGAAATAGTGCCTTGTTGCAGATGATTCAAGTCTTGTATCTAGGCATATTGATGATTATTATCTTGATCTCATGCCCATGTTCCTCATGGATGCTGTCTATCCAAATAAAAGGTGATACAGATATATTCTATTTTGCAAGAGATTATGTATGGTCGTTTTCGAGCGACTGATTCATATGCAAGCATGGAAACAAGAGAAAATGGAAAAACAAGATATGTTGTGGAGTTCTCTTAGTTGTCGAGGTGAGCAAGTGCTCAACAGATTTGGACAAGAGTTTGTTCATTCATGTTTTTTGCCCTCACCTATGGCAGATTCCTTCTTAATCACGGCATCCTAAAGGATTGGGACATTTTCGAATTTGTAACTTTGTGAATTTAATTGTTGCCTATGGTAAATTTAACCTAATGCATGTACTAATAAGGACGTATGTAACAATTTCTTTGTTTATCTGCTCCTCAGACAACATAGGATTGAAAATATAAGCCTTTTTCACAAAGAAAAAAGAATCTAAAAGACTACATGACTCTCTAATCACATTACATTTATTTTTCACATTTTCTCAGTTTTCACAAATTCTGAAAGTAACCGGGTTTCAAGGTATCTTTAACTTTCTCCATAGTTAGAGGCATTTAGTAGATAAATTTATAGTTTAGTTATGGCCGAATGTTGGAGCCTTTTTAGAAGGTAATTATCACCTTAAATTCTAAATAATTTTGGCACTATCAATTATATCTTAAGTTATAGAAAATATATTTTTAAATCACGAATCATCAATTTTATATTGATTGTGCTTTTCTTCCATTTTTTAGCTCCGAAAAAATTACTTGTCTTGTTTGATTGATATGTTGTTTTTAATAATTTTTAAACAAACTTACATGACACAAATGAAGATGTTGGATTGTTATATACATCGTGGCGATATGATGAGTCAAGCCAACTTTTCAGAACAAAAAAATGGATAGGAGTGCAATTGATAAAAAATCTATAAGAAAGATTTACAAATTATTTTTTCGATAGTTTAGGATATAATTAATAGTATCAAAATAGTTTGAGGTTTAAAGTAATAATAATTATTTTTTTTAAAATAATTACTTGAGCTTTCGTTTATTTTGCCATATAAATTAGTTTTGGCCTGTGGTTGGAAGTCCGGCATAGGGAATCTCCATTTTCTCCCTTTGAATGAAAGTGGTTATGCCTACGTGAGAGTACCAGCTGACCAACTCAAAAGGTGCACTGAAATCACCTATTTTGATGAGATTTTCAGTATATTTCACGAAAATGGTGAACTAAATTTAGGTGTTGAAACACCTGATAGTATCTTTTGTTTGCGTTACATTTTTTGTTTAATTTTCATTAATGTATAACATGGGATATTGATATCATAATAGTATATTGGATGACATTATAAATGTATGTGTTTTGTGTATTGGTATATATAAATTACCACATGTAATATGAAAATATAATACAATAATCAGACGGCCAAATCTTGTGTCAAATTTAGTGTTGGTGGTTCAAACATATATTCGAATTTCATATTATTTAAAACAAAATATTATTTTTTTAAGTTTTTATCTTAATCACTATGTATTGATTAGTAAGTTAACTTTTGATCATTTAATAACAAGTTGATCTATAGATATAAGGTTTATTAACATTATCTCTTAAAATTTTCAGCAAATATATTATTTCTAGAATTACTTACAAGTCACGCCCAAACAATTTCAAAATACAGTCAAATAATTAATTTGTTTTTGTTTATAAACAAAACATGATACTTTAGAGGATATTACTCCATCCGTCCACCATTTTCATTCATTAATTGATTTTGGTGAAACGTGTTTTAATAAATTGTGGTGAGTGTAAAGTGAGTAAAAATAATAAATGAATAGATTAATAGATAGTGTGATTAAAAAGTGTATCATATAGATAATAAATAAATATATTAATAGATAATGAGTGTAAAAATATTGATCATAAATGATTTTTTTGATCTTCCGTGCAATAAGAGATGTCTCGGGTCAATCTCTCCCTGGCTCTTTCCTTCCCAGCTAAATAGAATAAAATAAAATCACAATTTTCTCGACTTGAATAAATAAAATAACATTAAAATTGTAGAAAGTAATATTAAATGTTAGTGGTTGCAATTAGTAGGGCATATCATATATTATTAAGTAATACGTATTATCTACTAATAATAATATATACATTTCAGAAATGAGCCAGCCTCACTTACTTTGCTTGGAAGCTCTTCTTTCTTCTCGCGTCTGAGAGAAGACATGGTGTGGAAATGAGGCTGAAAAATCTGGCGTACGTAGGGATGCAAAAGGATTCATGGTTTAATTTGATAATATGTTTGTTTAGAAGCTTTGAAAAGCGATGGACGGTTTAACTTTTAAAAATTAATTCTGTTATGTTGAACATGTATGATGGGATTAAGGGGAGCAAATTTAAATACTTATTTTTATCAAAGTATGTACAATCTATAATCAATTTTAAAATTTGCTACACTTCATACCCGTTCTATTAATTTAATATATTTTTGAGTGAAAATATGATGTGATTTTTGACATTATTGTATTTTTTTTTATTAAAATCAGTGCATTTTGAAGTTTGAATGGAATATGAAGTCTCTGGTCGACCGGAGACAATGTAATGATCGATCAGAGACTTAAAAAATATTTGAATCATAGAAAAAAAAACTTGAGATTCCAGTGAAAAACCTTGTTTCCGGTCGCGAAAATAATTGTCTCCGGTCGACTGAAGACAACAATTTCACGATCGGAGATAAAGTTTTCACGACCGGAAACAAAGTTTTCATGACTGGAAACAAAGTTTTTATGACTGGAAACAAGGTATTCCATTGAAATATCAAGTTTTTTCAATAATTCTAATATTTTTGAAGTCTAAACGGTCGATCATTAAACTGTCTCCGATCGATCATTACACTGTTTTCGATCGACCGGAGAGTTTCTTCAGTTTTTTGATTTAAAATATATTAAAATAATGAAATGGATATGAAATGTAATAAATTTTTAAAATAGATACAGAGATGATACACATTTTTGGAAAAATATGTATTTATATATAATTGCTCTTAAAACAATCTCTTGGAAGTGGATGCGAATTCATTCTTCTCTTATCTTTTTGATATTCTTTGAATCATTGTTTTACTCATCCGTAAGATTGTATCCTTCAACGATGTTTATAGGACACGTGTGATGGTGTAAGGGTTTCGAGTGCCCCTCGAAGAAATTGACTTTTCATACTTGAAAGCTCCCCAGAGAGAGAAAGAGAGTGTTTCAATTTTCAATTTAAGAGAAATCACAAGAAAAAAGGATGTCCGTTTATTGCATTTTCTGCAGTGGATCCGTACTCTCTCTCTCTCTGTGCATGAATCTCTGTCTCCGCCATTAATGCATGCTTCGCCACTCTCTCTCTACACACATATGTATTTGCATGTGCATGTTTAGTCGTAGAGGGAGTATTCACATTAAATGCTTTCATCCATCTTCATTGTTTGAAATCTCTCTTCGTCATCTTTTCTAGTATCTTGCATTTACTCCTCACTTCACACACAGCACATACAATCATTTACACTTTTCTTGAAATGTCAATTGCCCCCTCACTCTCACCTTCGTTTTCCACTGTTCCAACCATTTATCTCCAAAAACATTAACACACAATCCATTTTTATTCCTCTTAAATATGCTCAATTTATGTATCTCTGGAGATATATATATGTGTGTGTGTGTGTATCAATTAGATTGAAAAAAAGAGAAATGTTTTGGTAGATATATACATGCTGTATATAGATCGAACATACCTAATTAAAATTCAACTCTGATTCGACCCCATTATATAGCAGCTCTTATCAATGTATTCTTTTAAAATCTCGTCTAGTTATATTTTTGGGGGTTGGAATTTTTTTTATGAGATAAGTCTTGATATGATGTATAGAAAGTGAACAAACAAAGCCTTTTTTTCAGGACTATAATACAAAGTAAAAGTATTAAAATCTTAATCTACTCAAACTTCATATTCTAAATATTGAATGTAGCTAGAAAATAATTAATATAAACAAGTTCAATTATATAACTTTCAATTTAATGTGTGATCAGAAAGAAAAGCAAGTTAGAGATCATCTATCGTGTAATTGCGTTTCATCTTCATTGCACTCCTAGATGAATCATGAATGCCATCACTACAAGAAATTCACTCGATCAACGACGGACACATGACGGAAAATTTTTCACCGTTGATCAACGACGGAACAACGATGGTTTTAAGGCAGAAGATCTCCTTTTAAATATCTAAAATATTTCGTCGAGTGGCGTCGTTGATCAACGACGCAACCGTAACTCCGTCGTTGATCAGCGGCGACTTACGACGAGTCAATCAACGACGGACACTCAACAACGGACTTACGACGGAGTGAATCAACGACCGATCAACAACAGAATGTTCGTTGTTGTTTACTCCGTCGTAATTCCGTCGTTGATCAACGACGGAAAAAATACCATCGTTGATCAACGATGGAATTACGACGTATGTTTTCCGTCGTTGTTTTACCGTCGTTGATCCATCGTTGAATTTTTCAAATAAGAGGGGATTTCACCTCTGTATTTTGATTCAACCATTTTGATCAACGACGGACTTACGACGGAGTCAATCAACGACGGATCAAAGACGGACACTCAACAACGGACTTACGACAGAGTGAATCAATGACGGATCAACAACGGAATGTCCGTTGTTGTTTACTCCGTCGTAATTCCGTCGTTGATCAACGACGAAAAAAATACCATCGTTGATCAACGATGGAATTACGACGTATGTTTTCCGTCGTTGTTTTACCGTCGTTGATCCATCGTTGAATTTTTCAAATAAGAGGGGATTTCACCTCTGTATTTTGATTCAACCATTTTGATCAACGACGGACTTACGACGGAGTCAATCAACGACGGACATTCAATGACAGAGTCAATCAACGACGGATCAGTGACGGACATTCAACGACGGACTTACGACGGAGTGAATCAACGACGGATCAACAAAGGAATGTCCGTCGTTATTCCGTCGTTGTTTACTCCGTCGTAATTCCGTCGTTGATCCTATAGGAAAAATGTGTACAAAACAGTACAGAACTTACCGGGCGTGTTACAACTCGAAACAGAAATGTAGAAGTAAGAGATCAAAACTAACAATGAACTTAAACAGAATTGAAACTAAAATAAAACCGTAAGCTAATGCCGAGTCGAGAAGGCTTCTTTCCGCAAGACGAGATACGCCCCGGTAGTGCTCTCGGTTCTGGCGTATCGTCTCCAAAGATAAAACGGCGGCGTCGTGGGTGGCAAGACCAAGAAACCAACGAGCTCCGTGAACCGGACGGAGGCGGGGCAGAGCTTGGACACAAACTATGTATGCGAGGAGTGCTTTGAGAGAATGCTAGAATGCTTTTTGCAGTAAGTGACTTATGCTGGGGAGACATGTCCTATTTATAGGCGTCGTCCCCCCCATAGGGAGCATGCTGGAGTCAACACCCGCATTGATTTCGGGTGTTACGAAGTTATGTCCCCCATTGAGTGCAAAGGGGTTACGCTGCGGTTTCTGGAGACAACGTGGGCACGTTTCCCGCAGAGCCATCATGTCGGAACGTTACCGGCGATTGCGGCGAATCCGGACAACGCGTGCGTCCCGGTTTATTGGATGTATCCGGGCGTCTCTTCAAGTGCACAGCAGACCCAACGGATTGGGCTACGAGTTGACCAACTCCATCTTTGGACTCGATCAAACATTGATCCAAAATATACGGGCAATGGGCCACGGAACCATGCTCACGAAGCAAGCCCACGAATAGGCCCAAAGAACGGCCCAAAGACCACCCAAAGACCAATTGCAAGGACCACGGACCACGGACCACGGGCCGGGCGGGCGCGGGCGGCGGCGGCGGCGAGGCGCCGCGCGGCGCATGGCGTGGGCTTTCCGGCCCATCACTTGTACACATAATTATACTAAGTGTTCAATGAACCACTTATATAGACAATTAATGAAGGTACATTAATCAATGTGGGATAAGGATTAATTAATCCATGCTTATCCCCTTAAGCACAAAACTCCATGTTTAAGTGACCAACTTTGATCCATTATTTCTCACTCACCGGAAATCGGATTTGAGAATGTGAATACACCACGATCATCTACTCGAAACGTAGATCGATCCTATGCCGTTTAATTACATAAAATTAAACGTTACGTCACTCAAAATCTTTGTCAAAGTAGCTTCCTGAAAACTTGACCACATATATATATATATATATATATATATATATATACACACACACGATTTCCAACAATCCCCCACATGAGTGGAAATAGCCATATGTATGTATGCAGACACAGCTCAATCCTCAAGAGATGTTAAAATATTTGGACATGTGGTTTATGGCCTTGAACCTTCCATAGTTAATACCATCGCATACACAGGCGGATTAGTGGATACGATGCCTTGAACTATTCCCCCACAACGTGCACTGAGAAAATGGTATTAACACTTTAACACCTCAACCTCATCCGTTCTCACGTTTGATTCCATTTTGGCCATGGACATCCACTTTGGATTCATAAGTGTTTTGTTTGAAGCGGCCCCACTTCGCACTTACATAGGTGATTCTTTACCGAGTATCTTGCCATACTCAACCTCCTCGAGGTATCTTAGGAATAATTAAGAGTCAACGACTCAACCTCACCACTAGGTAAGTTTTTCAACACTCGTTTGCTTTCTAGGGAACAGACTAACTTGAGTGTTTACACACGAACTCCTATAGCTTAGTTCTCCCATTGAACCAAGTTCTTGGGATCTCCAGTCATCATGGTTGGGTTACCACTATGATTGTTCTTAAGATGTGGATTTTAATCCCATTCCCTCTAGCAACTTGATCATTTGATCCCGGTTCAACCCTTTGGTTATCGGATCGCGGATTATCTATTGACTGACATAGTCAATTGATATAACCCCACTGAGATCAAATGCCTCACGGTATTATGTCATCGACGATATGTCGAGACTTACCATTATACAAACCACTTTTCGCCCTTCCATAGCCGCTTGGCTATCACGGTGAATCATCACCGGTGGCACGTGTTTAGATCAACATGGAATATCTTCCAAAAATTACGGAGCCACTCGGCTTCCTCACCGACTTTATCCAAAGCTATGAATTACGATTCCATGATGGATCGGGCTATACACGTCTGTTTCATGGATCTCAAGAAACAACACCTCCCCAATCGTGAACACGCACCCACTTGTAGAAAGTGAATCTTTTGTGTCGGATATCCATTGGCATCACAAGCATTCTTCAAGTCTTGGGGATATCTCGTAAAATACAACCCATGATTTTGAGTATACTTCAAGTACCTCAAAACTCTCACTAAAGCCTTCCAATGCTCCTTGCTTGGATTGCTCGTGTAACGACTCAATTTGTTCACGCGCAAGCTATGTCGGGCGGGTGCAATTTGTAAGATACATCAAACACCGATGACCTTAGCATAGTCTTCTTGCCCAACGGGTTCACCCTTGTTCTTACTCAAGTGAACATTGAGCTCCAATGGGGTCTTAGCAGACAAACTATCAAACGCGTTGAATTTCTTAAGCACTTTCTCGACGTAGTGAGATTGTGTCAAGACAATTCGTCGATCTTCTTAGAATCTTGATTCCAAGAATCACATCACCTAAACCCATGTCCTTCATGTCAAAATTTCTATTTAACATGCGCTTTGTGTCATTAATGACTTGAGTATTGCTACCCATGATCAACATGTCATCTACATACGCATACACCTTATAACATAACCATTATCGGTGTTCTTAACGTAGACACATTTGTCACCCTCGTTGATCTTGAAACCATTTGCCAACATTACATTATCAAATTTCAAGTGCCATTGAACGGTCTTGTTTCAAACCATATAGAGACTTCACGAAGTTTTCATACTCGCCTCTCGACGGTCTGAGAAACCTTCGGGTTGCTCTATATATACCTCATCCTCGAGGTCACCATTCAAAAACGCAGTCTTAACGTCCATTTGATGAATCTCAAGATTGTGCAAAAGAATTGCGAGAAGCACCCTAATAGACTTAATCCTCGTCGCAGATGAATAGGTATCGAAGAAATCGCATCCATCTCTTTGTTTAAACCCTTTGACAACCAAACGGCACTACTACAAATATCACTTTCTCTCACAGCTATAGACCTTTTTCGTAAAAGCGTAGTCTATAAATATAGACTACGCTTTTTATCAGCGTAGTTTATGCGATTTTTTGAAATATGACTACGCTATCTTCGTCGTAGTCTATATTAACTATTAACTATCTTAAAAGCGTAGTACATGTGCGTATTTTTAAAAAAAAACAGAGTCTATGTGTATAAATTTAAAAAAAATAAAAAAATTCAATCCTCAACAATCGAACTCACGACCAGTGAGTTAGTAAGAAATAGCTTAACCATTTTCACCAACACCGCTGCGCCACCACCGCTGCGCACATTTTCCCCCTCTTCTAAATCTAAAACCCTACAAATCCTCCAAACTTAGATTTCAAACCGTATTCTCCCACTTACTCAATTTGTTTGATAATCCAGAGATACACTAAAACATAAACCAAACAAGATTCATAATCGCTTTTTGAATCGGGAGTATGAGCGGGCATCCCCTTCTGAAGAAGCCCAAAACCGAGCCACAAGAAACAGTGCAACAACTCGAACAAGATGAAGAAGAAGAGGAAAACAATGATGAAGAAATGGATGAGCAAATCAGGAATGGGCAGGAAGAAGCGATGCTGGCCCTAATAGAACATCGCGCCAAAGAAGTCGAGCACCTGCGCCAGCGCATTACTTACTATAAAGCCCAGGTTGGGTTTTCTTTGTTTTTTTCCCTTTTATGGTGTGATATATTGTCCTCGTTCCTCTATCCTTTTTCAAGAGTATTTTTGATGGGGTTATTTCTTATCGTGTTTTCTTTATAATGAAGTGAAAAGTTTCGAGAATCTTTGATGATAATGGAAACCACCGCTTTCGAATTTGAAATTTGCCGCCCCAAATTAGAGAGGTGTCTTTTTAACCATCTTGGACTGTTCCTATGTCGATGGTATGATTTATGGATATTGGGTTTGAATGTGGAAAAATAGAATTCTCAAAATTGAGTTGATTTAGTGCATAAAACGTGGGCAGAAACTCGACTGATAGTTTGATATTTGTCACTAAAGATTACTTTGTAGCTTCTACGGAGACTGTTTTGTACGTCAAATGTAAATGAAAAATGTACAAAAGGCAATGGGGAAAGAACATACTGTTTCGATTAAAGAACCTTACTGCAGTTATAATTTCTTGTTTATGTAGATTTGTGATTCTTAAAAAATTGATCTAGATCACTTCACTGCCATTCCAGGACATTAAAAATCCTTGCCTTAGGTCTGGTTGAGCTTGCAGAGTGGGATCTAATAATTTGCAGGAGTTGATATGCTTTATTCTTATTATGGAAAGAGGATCTGGATTCATCTGAGCTCGACTTTTGACTTTGCAGTTGCATTGTTCTGAAGTGTTTTAATCAAACTGTTAGTTAGTTGGGCAATTATACAATGAAACCTTTTGGACAGTGAAAGTATAAATGTATGTGGATTTCGAGGGAAGTAGGTTTTTTTATCTGGAAGTTTAATGGTATCATGGCCTTATTGATGGTGTATTCTTGATTGCTGTTAAAAATATTATATGATGCTATATTCAAACAGCTTAACTTTTTGAAGAGATGGGCATTCAGCTTGATATTCTCATTGCACCATATTTATAGAAAATATCCACCTGAAATGCTTCAATATTATGTAGCCTGCCTGCGTGTGTTTGAGTTTTTTTATAGAGACTCTTTCGTAGCTTAAGTTGTCAAACGAGACTCTCATTCAGCAATTGGTCTGGATTGTTGTTGAACTCATCCAGTCACTGTACAATGGTTTAAATGGCCAAGTAACTTGAATTCATTTTTTTGCAATGCATGTTTCTCGATGATTTCAGTATCGTTGGTTGAATACATCTGCTTAGAATTTAGATAGGATGCCTTCCATCTGATTCTGTGACCTCCTGTGGCAGACTGGACTTAATGTGGTTACAGGCAACCGTGGTTATGTTTATTAATAGATGCCTAGATGGCATATTCTGCTTAAGTAACCTATGTTTGGATCTTATTTCTTTTCTTTTTGTAGATAAGGCATAATATTTTTAATAGTGAAACTAAGAATAACTCTCTATATAACTTGGCAAGAATAAGTCTCTAATAACTTGGCCTCTTTTGCTAATGTAGTTGTCCAAAATTTGACAATAACAAATCAAGCACTCAGCACTCAACCCAACGTAACCCCCTCTGTTTTACAAGTTTGTATCTAGTACCATGTTTATCTGTGTTGTTCTACAACAGTTCTTCTAACCTGAAGTAGAATTCACGGATTAGTATCCCTATAAATTGAGTCTGCAGCTTGATGAAGCAGAGAAGAAGCTGCAGGATACCCAAAACAAATTGGCCCGTCATCGAGGACAGAAGACCACAAGAGCTTCAAAAAATTTAACTAATGGGAGGAAAGATCTCAATGAAAGATCTAAAGGTTCTAAGACGATTCATGAAAGTTCTCAAAAACAGTCTCTACGTCAGGATGATGTGAAGCCCCCTGGGGATAATCTGAATGTTACCAGAAGACCATCAAAAGAATAAAGAGGAAGCTTGGTTTGTCTTCTCTGCTTCATCCTCTTCTCTTCTTGCTTTCATCAATTCTCTTTCTTTGTATGCTTTTGCTTTTGAAATAATTTCCCTAGTTATTAGTTGATTTTGAGCTTTCATTGAATAATAAATGTGTCATTTTATAATAATCTCTTTCGTCTGACTATTTCTGTAAATTACAGAGGAGATTGAACATAGAGATCTAATCAAGTTGATTAGCAAAAGCTCTTCACCTGTCACAGTTTACTGTCAGTCTGGCACTCTTTTACCTAGTCAACACAAAAGAAAGCAAAGAACACTTGTCCTCTGTCCAACAAATGATCAATTATTTGCTACCAGGTAATTTTCCGCCCTGGTTAGTAAGAGAATTATCAGAACTATCAAGTAGGGAATAATGTACACACCTGCTCTTGTCATCTCATCTTGAATTAATGTTGACTTTGTCTAGTTTAAGGGTTAGCAGACCTTCTGCTGATTGAACTCTTCTTTCCATTTTACTAGTATTTCGTTCTATGTTATATGTATCTTTGCATTATTTTTTATTGTGATGGCTTACAGATCCTAAACTTTAATGATTAAATACTTGTTTGCATTGTTTTTGTGGTTTGTATGTTGAGAGTTCTAGTTCAAACTTCAAGTTAATATATCTTATACAGTATACTGTGTCAGTTTGCTGGCTATGTACCTGAAGGTTTAGTGTATCATGGTATTTTTTGGGTCCAAATACCTGAAAGTCTAGTGTATCATGTTATTTTTTGGGTCCAAATAGAGTATATGAGCTAAACCGAAGTGTTCACGTGATTTTAGAATGATAGGGCGATCATGAAATATTCATATAGTTTGTCGCTTACATTGTTTCCTGAGTTAGTAGTAATGACATCAAGAAGATTGGGCCTAGTTTTAATGTTTTCTTTCCTTTTCTTTTATAGGTAAAACTTTTCGATCTGATCATATGAATATAATTATCCTTTTTTCTCGTTTGATGGGTTGTTAACTGTTCAATGTCATTGTTGTTTCTTTCAAACTCTATGCACTTTATAATAGCTAAAAATTGGCTTTTATCAGTGTTCATTTTTTTAGCTGCATAGTTTTGAAAGTTGACATACATTATATAATGTTTCCTTTACAACTTGTGGTTTTAACCCTGTATGTCAACGCTTTTGCAGTGCATTGGATGGAGTGGTCAACCTGTGGCAAGTACAAAACCGAGGGTCTGTATCTTACGTTTGAAATTTGTTTGCATCGGTATCTCGAGTCATGCATTCAATTTTGTATTTGCTTCAGAGTTCCTACCTATTTGCGCTCTTCTATGCAATTTGACTGACTAGCTTGAGTTTTTGAATTGAACCTTTTTGCTCTTATTTAAAAATTGCAGTTCTAGTGCCAGTCTTTTGAGTAGTACTGATTGTCTATCCGACAAGCAGAGGAGATGGCCAGAAGATATAGCTTGGCATCCACATGGAAAAAAACTTCTTTCAGTTTATAGTGCTGATAGTGGTGATTCTCAGATATCAATTATGAATCTAAACAAGGGGAAAGAGGTACCATCTCAATCCAAATTTATTATAATTTGTATATTAATCTAATCTTGCTAGTGTACTTATTTTATGCAGGTTGGTAATCAGTATTTACCTTATTTCATCCTCCTTTTTTATATAAAAGAAAATAATGTTAAAAATATCTTGAGTTTTCCTATTATGTTGTCTTGCTTCATAACCATGAATGGGCTGCTTGATAAACACCCACCCACATGCCCGCCCATCTGCCCTTTCTGTGGCGTTGTGTATTTCTGTGGATCCCATGTCTCATGGTTTTGTTTGAGCTATGTTATGTTCCCTCTTACTTGGCTTCTTGTGCAGGTACTTCGTATTCTTACTGTGTGTGATTAAGTTATTTAGAGTTAATACCATTTGAACTTTGGCAAGAGACTTGCAGTTTCAAAATCGGTCTTACTCTCAAGAGGACATTGATGAAGTTCGCGTTGAATGGGCAAATTTCATGCTTCTTCACATATAGTCTTGTGATGTTTTAGTTGTAAGTTATTGATCTTTGAATTATTTTGTCTTGTGATATGGGGATACTGGTCTTATTGTTTTGTTATGTAATGTGCATAGTATTTTGTATAGTGATTTTGTAGTTGTAATGAAAATAGATTGTATATTTTGTATAGTGATTTTGTAGTTGTAATGAAAAGCAGTTGTATATTTTGAATAGTGATTTTGAGCGTAGTCGCAAGTATATTTTAATCTCATTTGCTTGTGCGTTGTTAATTATACGGGTTTAAATAAAGATATTAACTACGGTTGAAATTGAAAAACCGTAGTTGTTATTAAATTGACTACGGTTTTAATAGAAAAGCGTAGTAAATTTGGCATTAAACCGTAGTGAATAAACTCAAAAATCGTAGTTAATACATATAGACTACGCTCGAGCGTAGTGTATGTGCGAAATTTTGTGTGATGCATGTCGGTATAGACTACGGCGTAAAAGCGTAGTCTATGTGCGAAAAGTGTAGTCTATAGTGGGTATAGACTAAGCATTAAAAGCGTAGTGTGTCTGCGCTAGTTTTCTCTACACCACTTTTCTACACACCGAAGCGCACATAGACTACACATATTACGCGTAGTCTCTACCGATTTTCTAGTAGTGCGGGCCTTATACTTTTCAATTGATCCATCTGCGCATGCTTTCTTTTAAGGATCCACTTGCGTCCAGGGCTTACAACCTACTCGCAAATCAACCGGCGCAGTGTGGTTTTGCGAATGGAATCAATCTCGCTTTGAGCGACTCTCGCCGGAGCATTTCGTCCCGCCGAGCATAGCTACTGATCGAAGTTGGTTCTTCGTCCAACATGAATGCAATATAGTCGGGACCAAAATCTTTTGGCGTTCGACTCTCTTGTCTCGTCTCGGTTCCGACCCTCCGGATCGGACCTCGATCGCTATGCGATATCGGTTCTTCCTCCAAGGTTTAGAACTCGAAGCTTCACCATCGCTCTATTGCTAGAAGGCGGCTTCACTTTTATCCTTGTCTTTCTGAGGATAAACACTTTCAAAGAATATAGCATTCCTTGATTGATCGTCATCCCCACGGTCGTATTCGGTACCTCGACTTGTGGATCGAAACGATAGGCTCTGCTGTTCGGTGCATACCCAATAAAGATCTGATCATTGTTTTAGGTCAAATTGTAACTTGTTTAGGAAGAGCACCTCAACCTTCGCCAAACACCCCACACTTTGAGATATTTGTACGATGACTTTCTTCCTTTCCACAACTGTAAGGGTGACATCCTTACTCTTGGGTGGAATTTTGTTCGATGTAGTTGGGTACGTCAAAGCGACTTCCCCCACAAGTTGAGGCGACCCGAACTAATCAACAAAGCATTCATCATCTCCTTAAGTGTTCGATTTTACGTTCGGCAATGCCGTTAGATTGAGGTGAATAAGGGTCGTCGTTTGATGTATTATACCACTTTCGTGGCATAATGCCTCAAGCGGAGCTACATATTCTCCCTCTATCACTTGAGCGATCTTAATTCGACAACTTAGTTGATTCTCGACCCGTTCTTGAAGTTTTAAAAGCTTCAATAGCACCGTCTTTACTTCTTAGAAGGTAAAGATAATGATATCTTGTACATTCATCAATAAGCGTGATGAAGTACTTTTTACCACCTCTAGTTTGTACAAACTTTAAATCACACACATCGGTGTGAATAAGTTCTAGAGGTTTAGTGCTCGTTCACCGAATGAAACGGTAACTTAGCCATTTTGGCTTCCACACAAACCTCGCATTTCGTTTGTGTATTCACTTCATTTAACTTTAGTAAATCTAAATTTACTAATCTTTTTATTGCATTTAGATTAACATGTCCTAATCTACAATGCCATAAATCGAGCACTTTCGATCAGTAAGAGGAAGTAGATGCATTTTCATTCATCATAATTTTTGGTACACGGTAGCGGCCATTACATTTAGTTTGAAAAGACCCCGTGAGATAACCCTACCAAGGAACTTTCCAAACTTAGTCGAGACAAACTTGTCCGACTCAAAACTAGTCTAAAACCCTTATTAACTAGAATAGAGCGACACTAAGTTCTTACGAATGTGCGGGACATGCGACACATCCTTCAACGTGATCTCAATGCGGACGACATCTTGAGCACCACATCACCAACTCCGACAACCTCGAAGGAAGCTTGGTTCCCCGTGTTGAGCTTCCTCCCTCAACGGCCTTGTGGGTGGAGAAGCGCATCTTTTCGGCGCAGGCGTGCGCTGATTGCACCGGTGTCGATGAACCATCCACCTTGATTCTCGGCGTGGTTGACTTCTTCGGTCACCACAGCAGCAAGTCATCCTTGTCACATTTGTCGAAGTCCTTCCGACAACGTTGGCAACTTGTTTAGCCTTCTTCTTTGGTCGACGGCGGTCCTACTACGTGTGGCCATGCTTGCCACAATTATAATGATCCCGTTAAACTTACGGAAACCACCTTCCTTTGCCTTTGTCTTTGACATTGGGACGAACACGTTTGTTGGAGGACCACCTCTCCAACAGGTTGGCCTTCGCATCGATCAAACCTTTCGCTTTCAAATCTTGCTTCTTCACATCGGACTCGATCGCGATCGATGATCAAGTCTTCAAGCGTCATATCCTTTCGATTGTGCTTAAGGTAGACCTTGAAGTCTCTCTAACCTCGGGGTAGTTTCTCAATCACTGTATCGACGACAAAGCCGTGCGAAGCAAGATGCCCTTCGGCTTGAACCTCGTGTACAATGAGTTGAAACTCTTGCACTTGGTCCATGATCGGTCGGGAATCGATCATCTTGTAGTCCAAATATTTGGCTACAATGAACTTCTTAGTACCTGCATCATCACTACGATACTTCTTTTCTAACGCATCCCACATACATTTGGATGTCGTTACAACAACATAAACACTATACAAGCTATCTTCTAAACTACCAAGTATAAATTTTTACAAAGATAGTCACCGGTCGCTTGATTGTCATATCTTTGCTCGGACGTGAAAGTTCGTCACTTCAGCCCCCGGAATGGCGGGCTCATTTTCCACCAAGAAGTTGGCGAAGCCCAACGTCGTGAGGTAGAACAACATCTTTTGCTTCCATCTCTTGAAGTCGGATCCTCCAAACTTCGACGGCATCATCCTTGCTGTATGAACATGCGCCGAGATCGATCCAAAACCGGATCCACCAGCACCACTTGAAGTGTACTGAAACATGGAACTCGAATGAGAACCACGGTGTTAGATCCCATGGATCCAACGGTCGACCAGCGAAAAGTGCGATCGTCGAACCAATTGAACCACTAAAGTGGAACCAATTGTTGAACCACTAAAAGTGGAACCAGCGATCGACCCAAAGGGCCCAATGGTTGATCCGAAGGCATCGAACCAAACATGACCAAGCCATAGTGCGGAATTGGCGGCAGCAGAGGCGTGGCGAGAAGCGAAGCGAGTCGGTGGCGGTGCAATCGACATCTCAAGCAAAGGTATTAAGTTTGAAAGTTTTTAAGTTAATTAAAATTACGAACTCCTTGGCAAGTGATATCTCGTCTTGCGATTGTAGGAAAAATGTGTACAAAATAGAACAGAACTTGCCGGGCGTGTTACAACTCGAAACAGAAATGTAGAAGTAGGAGATCAAAACTAACAATGAACTTAAGCAATTGAAACTAAAATGAAACAAAACCGTAAGCTAATGCCGAGTCGAGGAGGCCTCTTTTCGCATGACGAGATATGCCCGGTAGTGCTCTCGGTTACGGCGTATCGTCTCCAAAGATAAAAGCAGCGTCTCGTGTGGTGGCGGCACCCAAACCAACGACTCAAGCGAACCGGGCGGAGGGCGGGGCGAGCTGGACAAGCTATGTATCGAGGAGTGCTTTGAGAGAATGTTAGAATGCTTTTGCGATGGGTGACTTATCTTTGGGAGACATGTCCTATTTATAGGCGTCGTCCCCTCATGGGAAACATCTTGAGTCAACACCCGCATTGATGTCGGGTGTTACGAGTTATGTCCCCATTGAGTGCGAGATGGGTTCTGTGGCGGTTTCGGAGACAATGTGGGCATGTTTCCCAGAGCCATCATGTCGAACGTTACAAGCGATTCGACGAATCGAACAACGTGTGCATCCCGATTCATTGGGCGTATCCGGACGTCTCTTCAAGTGCAAAACAGGCCCAACGGATTGGGCTACACGAGTTGACCAACTCCATATTTGGGCTCGATCAAACTTTGATTCAAAATATACAGGCGATGGGCGCGGGCAAGGCCCCGAAGCAAGCCCGAGCAGGCCCAAAGAACAGCCCAAATACCACCCAAAACCAATTGCGAGGACCAAGGACCACGGACCACGGAACGGGCGGGCCGGGCCGGGCGGGCGGGTGCGGGCGGCGGGCGGCGGCGGGCGGCGGCGGCGGCATACGTGTGTGCGGTGGGCTTTCGGCCCATCACTTGTACACATAATTATACTAAGTGTTCAATGAACCACTTATATAGACAATTAATGAAGGTACATTAATCAATGTGGGATATTGATTAATTAATCCATGTTTATCCCCTAAGCACATAACTCCATGTTTAAGTGACCAACTTTGATCCATTATTTCTCACTCACCGGAAATCGGTTTGAGAATGTGAATACACCACGATCATCTACCGAAGCGTAGATCGATCCTATGCCGTTTAATTTCATAAAATTAAGCGTTCGTTACTCAAAATCTTGGTCAAAGTAGCTTCACGGAAACTTGATCACATATATATATATATATATATATATATATATATATATATACACACACACACGATTTCCAACAGATCCATCGTTAAATTTTTAAAATAAGACGGATTTCACCTCGTATTTTGATTGACCATTTGAACCTAAACCCTAAATCCACCGCGCGCGCCGTCAAACTTCCACCTCGTCGTCTTCACCTCGCCGCCTTCAGCCCCGTCGGACTTTGGCATCCCACGCCCGTCGTCTTCTCCGGCTTCAGCCCCATCTCATCTCGGCTCGCCGTCGTCTTCTCCGACGGCCTGCGTGACTCCTCTATCGTTGTCGCCTCGCCATGCCTCCCCCCGCTCTCATCTCGCCTCACCCCGCCCCCCCAGTATCCCACCCCCCGCGCCCCACTCGCGGACGCCTCTCCCTCGCCTCACCTACGCCCTGTCTCGCCCCGTCCCGGTCGAACCTCGCCCCGCCCCGGGCCGTCTCGTCTCTGCCCCATCCCGGCTCGCCCGTCTCTGTAAGGTCATCTGATACTCTAATTCACTCTATTTTTGTGCAAAATCTGTATGTATATTTGTTATTAATTTACACATTTAGTTGGGTGAAACAAATTGCTTATATGGATCAGTTAAACATTTGGTTAGGTTTGTAAATAGTCAACTATTGTTTATTTGTTTTATTTGATGAATTAAGGTTAATGCCATAATATCATATAGTACCATTACATAATTATTTTGTCATTGCAAGTATATATTTTCTTTAACTAGGATTCAGATATATGTTGGAGACTTAGGAGTACTTTTAGTTGAATTATATCTGCAACACTAAATGCCAACCTATCTGGAGGTTGATATGTATAACATTTGGTCACAATACTATTTATGTATAGGTTGAAGACTTTTGACAAGTGAACGTGAAGATCTTGGATAAAAATATATAGGACTTAGGCAATTAGCATTGTTTGGTTGAGAATTATGATATCTCAGAGCTTAAAATTGGGACAATTGGAATATAAGTACTGTTCAACAATAAGGTTCATGTGAGTAAGAACGAGAATTTGTTTGTTTTTAGAAGTAGTGGAGAAAACTTTTACTGCACATCTAGAAAGTTTTGCTTTTAGAGTTGTAAACCAAACGAGAACGATAACTGGGAGAATAATTGCAATTGGTTGTTCCGAAGCAAACACCCCTGCATATTAACTTAAATATGTACTCTATAACAATTATCTTACTAATATAAAATCATAAATTTGAATATGAAACTTAAATTGCAAAGAAATAAAACTACTTAACATATCATATCATCTTTTGCTTAATTACATCAATTTTGTTTTTGATTTTTTAATATTCAACTATAAGTTATTTACAAAATAATATCAAGGATTATATAAATTATCTAGAAAGTTAAACCCAACAACTATGATCATATTTAATCCAATTAATTATTCATAATTCACACTTATATGGATTACCAAAGCGAAACCTAATTTGTTTCTGTTTGATAGAGGTTTGGATTGAAATTGTCAAACTAAAATTATTTCGAACCAGTTTCAAATTGAGCCAAAAAAAATTGAGAACCCAAATCGAAACGAATGGAATTTATTATATATATTTATATTTTTTTATTAATTTCTTAGTTTTAAATTCGAAGAATAATAATTAACTATTAACAAATCGATGCCTTGAAGAAATTAATATGACGCAATTATCATGCTCTGAATAAATCATAACTTGGATTATCTATATTTCTCTCCATTTGTGCCCCAACATTTTTGATTGAATTATCCAAAATTGTTTTGTGCATTTAATAGTCATTGTCTTTGTCGATCCATTTAACTTCTAAATTCATATTTGGTAAATAGGACTGAATATTTACATTCGGTGTTAGTTCTTTATTAGATATGCTAATTCGACGAGGGAAAAAACATTCGAATTTGTTCAGTTCATGATCGGTTCGATTTGGAATCGATTTGTAAGATAAAGCGGGATCCAAAATTGAAGTCCCATTTTAAACATTAACATCGAAATACCATCGGACCAACCATATCAGGAAGATAACTTAATCATCCGGATATAGCGATGATGACATAATAATACATCTTGGTGGTGGCTTGATGGACATAGATGAAAATAATAGTGAAGAAGACGAAGATACATACTTGACGAGTGAGGAAGGTAACAATGATGATGGCTATGACGACGATAATGATTAATATAAGGTTTATATGAATCAATTTGATAGAAAAATGTTTCGATAATATGTTTTAATATGAGATATGAATTGTTTTCTTATTGATTGATCTATTTTGCTAGATGCCAGAGGACGTGGATCCTCATACGCTGAGGGCGTGGGTCCTCATCGCCATTGTCATCGGGATCGAGAGGAGGTATCAATGCGTCATTGATCGCGTCCGGCGGAGGATGAGCATATCCACGATTGATTCGAGCTTGACTTGACGGAAGATAACACTTTGTTTTTATTTTATTTACGGATGGATTATATTTATATGCTTTCGTATGTATAAAACAAATCGATTTATTTAATTTAGTTATTTTAATGTATTTGAATTGAATGATAATTGAGATTTCATGTTTGTTGAATTGAATTGTTTGTGGATGGATTATTGAATTGAATGATGAATTGAGATTTCAACGGTGGCCGTCGATAGCGGATGCGATAAATGTGAAAAATGGATTTATTTTTAAAACATTCACGACGGATCAACGACGGACGGTCCATCGGCCGATCAAAGAGCGGACGAGATCCGTCGTTGATCAATGACGACGATCCGTCTCTATTCGATCGTTGATCAACGGCGGATCACGATCGTCGTTGATCAGCGACGGACGATGATCCGTCGTTGATCAGCGACGGACGGTCCGTCATTGTTCGTCGTTGATCAGCGGCGATCGTGCGCGTACAGCGGCGGCGTCTATATCCGTCGAGAGTCCGTCGGTGATTGATGACGGACTACGAATCCGTCGTTGATCGAATAGCGACGATTTTGTCTTGACGGATTTGTTTCGTCGTTGTTCGTCGTTATTTAGGATCACCGACGGACTTATTCGGTATAACGACGGAAAATTCCGTCGTTAATTGTGCAAATTCTTGTAGGGCATGTTACAATCTTGTGATTAAAATCTAACTAATGATGTGAGAAAAGTTACTATTTACCAAGTTTAATTAGTGCAGAGAATAGAAAAATATTTTGGAAGGAAATATTTCACGTTTGGATTCAATGATAATTGATTTTCAAGAACACTATTTAATCATAATAAGCCTCAAGAAGATGAATGCCATTTTTTAATGCAAGAGAAGATGAATTCAAACCAAAGTTGAAATATTTCCTTCCATTCTCTACACTTATTAAATTTGGTAGAAATTAACTTTCCTTATATGTTTCCTCGTACCATTAGTTAGGCTTGAGATCCTCCCACCATGTGTCATATTTTTATTTTATTTTCACATTTTTTTTAATTTTAATTTTAATTTTATATGCTTTCATTTAATTTTGTAATTATTAAGTAGGATTTATTCCATATAATTAGGGTATATAATTACTTTTTATCATTTAATTTTACTTTTTTATTTAATAATTTATTATTAGGGTTGATAAATCCAAAATTACGGTATATAATTTTATAAAACTGTGGGATACGTCAACACATAGTTTTCATGATAATATAAGTTAGGGTATATAATCTTCATAATATTATAATAAATTTTATTTTTATAAAAAATATTATGAAAATAATAGATAGAATAGTGAAACACAAAAAATTATGGGATATTATATCGCTTCTTAATTAACACTGTTAAGTTTTAATCATAAAATTGTCACATGACATTCTTCTAAAAACGCATCAGGAGGAGACACAGTAGAGGATTCAAATTGGAATACGTGGGAGAAAAAACTCAAGTGTGCAAACACGAGGGAGAAGGAAGCAATAAATATATAAAGAAGAGGTGGTCTCATGCGGCGCCGCGCGGTGAGACCCTCCTAATTAGTTAATTACTCAATTAATCTTAATTAATCAATTTTAATTAATTAATTAAATTGATTTTAATTAAAATCAATTAGTTTAATAAACTTTAATTATAAATTAATAAATTATAATTTTGAATTAATATATCTTAATTTTGAATTAATAAACCCTAATTTTGAATAATAAACCATAATATGAATTAATAAACCCTAATTTAGAATTAATAAACCTTATTTGGAATTAATAAACCCTAATTTTCAATAATAAACCCTAATTTTGAATTAATAAACCCTAATTGGAAATAATAAACCCTAATTTTGAATAATAAACCTTAATTGTGAATTAATATACCCTAACTTTGAATTAATAAACTCTAATTTTGAATTAATAAACTCTAATTGTGAATTAATAAACCCTAACTTTGAATTAATAAACCCTAATTTTGAATTAATAAACCCTCATTGAAAATAATAAACCCTAATTTTGAATAATAAACCCTAATTGTGAATTAATAAACCCTAACTTTGAATTAATAAACCCTAATTTTGAATTAATAAATCCTAATTGTGAAATAATAAACCCTAATTTTGAATAATAAACCCTAATTGTGAATTAATAAACCCTAACTTTGAATTAATAAACCCTAATTATAAATTAATAAACTCTAATCATGAATTAGTAAACTTTAATTGTCAATTAATAAATACTAATTTTGAATTAATAAAACCTAATTGAAAGTAATAAATTTTAATTAAAAATAATAATTATAATTGATAATTAATACATCCTAAACTTAATTATCCTTATTCCCTAATTAATACTTAAGCATTATTAAAAGCTTCATTAATTGTGAGCGCGCATGGTGAGCGCGCGCTCACAGGAGATTTTGTCATAAAAGAATTCATTTGGTCTACGGAACATTCATTCAATTTATCCTCGTCCATGTTGATATCTGGATAAAAAAATAAAAGTATATTAGTGTCGTATCCATTTACAAGTCTGTAATTCTACATATCAGTGTGAGTGCGAGCATTGAATGCATCATTTAGCCAGCTGACAAAGTACTATGCATTGTCTTTTCACATTTATGATTTTTCAACATTCAAACACTCCTCTAATTTTCCTACCTTTCCCTCACATCAAAGGAACTTCTCTTCTTGCTTGTGACTCTCTTCTCTCTCTAGAGATATATTCACCACTTTGTGTGTGAGAGTGTGTGTAGTGAAGACTCGAGAAGGATCCTTGTTGCTATTTGTTTCAGTTCTGTATCATTGAATGTAATGGATACAAACTCTCTGTTTTTCCTTTTTTGGGTGTAAGAGTGTGTATTTAGTATGCATTTATAATTGAGGATTTAGAATAGAAAGTTTCTCTCTCTCTCTCTCTCTTAATGGGAAGGGCACCATGTTGTGACAAGAAGGGGTTGAAGAAGGGGCCATGGACTCCTGAGGAAGATGAAAAATTGGTAAGGAAGCTGGCGTTCTCTCCCCAGACTTGCAGGTTCCCTTCAACAATGCTGCTAATATCATAACTTCTTTCGTGAATCACCAATTTCTATCTAGAATTTTGAAATTTCTCCATTTTTGAGACATTTGTGTTAGTACCCAAGTTAGTTTTCAATGTGATAAGCCAGAGTTCCTGTTCAGTCACCACCGTCTAAAATTGCCGAATCTTTTTAATTAAATGAATCTTGAAACACAGGACTTCTCCGTTGCGGGAAGAGCTGCCGCCTGCGGTGGAGCAACTATCTGAGGCCGGACATCAGACGAGGCCCCTTCACTGTTGAAGAAGAGAAGCTCGTCATTCGTTTACATGGCATTCTCGAAACAGGTCTATTTCTTAGTTATTTATGTAACTATTAGCGCTGATCTGCATAAGATAAGATGATTTATGATTTGATCTATTTCAGGTGGGCCGCCATCGCCTCCCACCTCCCGGGCAGGACAGACAACGAGATCAAGAACCTATGGAACACTCACCTCAAGAAGAGGCTGCTTCAGATGGGGATCGATCCGCAGACACACGAGCCCTCCTCGGGCGGCAGCTGTCCTCAGCCCTCCACGCGCCACATGGCGCAGTGGGAGACCGCCCGCCTCGAGGCCGAGGCCCGCCTCTCCAAGGAGTCGCTCCTCCTGACCCCATCCCCGGAGGCGGAGGGCGACTACTTCCTGCGCCTCTGGAACTCCGAGGTCGGGGAGACCTTCCGGAAGGTTCACAAGGATGGTTCTACAACTCAGAGCCCGTCTTCTTCGTCTACAAAATGCAGCACCTTGTCCGAAGCCACTGTTAAAGTTGAGGCGGACTGCAAATCATGCCCAGGATCGGATTCGTGCAGCTCGAATGAAGACTCTTCTGAATCTGCATTGCAGCTGCTTTTGGATTTTCCTACCAACAACGATATGAGCTTCTTGAGCCAACCTGATAGTGATTGCTATGGCTTCTATCCTGCCAACTTCTTCTAAAATTTAAGCAGATATGTATATGTATTCTGTTCTTTTTTTTTGCTGCACAAGTCTTTATATTTTTGAGTGAAGAATCCTGTCCTGTAAGAAATATTGCAGATGTAATTTCCTCTTCAACTAATCTGTAACCTTAAATATGACAGATATATTGATCACTTCTCGCTGTAGCTTTAATGTTTAACAGAAATGAATAAACGTAAGCACACAAAACGAAAGTGGGAAGCAACTTTGTACATAGAGTTGAGGTTTAATGTTTGAAGCATTTGAAACGCGTCTTAGGGAGGTGGCCGTCTGCGCGATACTGGGTGGCCATCTCCTCGGCCTTGAGCAGCTCTTGGCCCTTTATCGCTTCGACCATAGCTCTCTTTTCCTCTGCCTTTTTGTGGATCTCTGCTTCCTTGTTCTTCGCCTTCTCTGCGTACTCTGCCTTTTTCCTCTCCAACCGTTCCTGGAAAATATGCAGGATTTTTAGTGCAATGAGACGAGGGTGGTGTTGTGCGTACAAGAAATTAGCTAACGTAGTTCAGGACAGGATGTTACCTCAACTTTCTTGAGGCGCGCCTCAAGAGCCGCCTTCTTGCTATTCTCCCATGAAGTGACTTTGGCTTGCTTCCTCTGGGCCCTGCTCCATTATACAAAAAATGGCAACTAAGAAACGAGATTGAAAATAAGTTTTGTTTGTCACATGAAACATGGTAACAACAACAAGAGCCGTAACAGATCCAAGGGGAGCTCAAGCACCCCCATCATTCTTTTTGTTTTTTTAACCTCATAAATTCATTTTCTTATTTAGCACTCTTGTACCCGAAAATTTTAGACTTCCCTCAAAGCTATATTTCTGGTTCCACCATTGATTAGAACGTACCTGTTCTGGGCTCTGCTCTTTCTGCTTTCCTCCACGCTTTGATGAAGAGAGCTCCTTCTCCTGCTCCAGCTTCGCCAGAGCAACATCTGTCAAAATTTATCAATCACTCAACTTCTCATCATTCTATACACTTGAAAATATTCATAATTGTAAATGCTCAAAATAATTTTGATAAAATTACATTTATATACTAGCATGGAGAGATTTTACATGGTTCAATCTTTGGGAACAACAATACCTACCTATATAGTTGTTTACACAGAATTACTAAGAATATGGCAAGATTACGAGTAATAGTCACACAAAGATTATAACTCAAAAAAAAAGATACATATTTTGGTAAACAATTTGATTGAGCTTTGATTAAGCATTCTTAATGATTAACTTGCCATAACAATACAAGAAAAATGATGGCTTTCCAAAGGCCCTTCGTAGTGGGCCTTCCTGGAGGGCCATTATGATTATCGCATATGCGAGATTGACAAAATTGGTGGTGGTGTTGAATATTCATCACATGAGGTATATTTATGCATGCATGTGAAAACTGTGAAATGGAGGGAAGGTTATATGAATTTACTCGGCGGAGGTTGGGCGTCGTGTCGCGGCGGCGCTGCCGGAGCATTCGGCGGCGCCATCTGTATATGGTACTCTCCGACGCCTCCGACCTCTCCGACGGCAAGTAAGGCCAAAATGGACAGTGGCTCTCGACGGACGACTCGAGAGAATAACAAAAGGTCTCGTTTCTAAATTTGGAAATAGTAATGGAAGGCTATGCCAACAACCGATCAATGTGCGACTCCACCTTACGTGTCTGGCCTACGTTGTGTGTGAGAGAGAGGAGATTAGTCGATGTCGACTATTAATACGATACGTATATTGACACTTTTATACCTAAGATAACCCTTTTAATTATACAACTCGTGTGTATTTTCATTGCACAGTCAACGATTGCTCATTTTACAAAGTTCAACTTTGTCTCGTTTGAGATTATCCCACCACTCTCCTCATATACACCAACACAATATTATTCGAGCTTTTCTTATAAGGACTCATACGTAATTGATCTATTGATGGATCCATCGGAATACGTACTAATGTATAAAGAAGAAGGGGAAGGAATATAATAATTAGGCAAGCTTATTTTTTTTATAAAACTGATTGATTATTGGTGGCAGTTGTTAGAAATATGAGTAAACTTGATTAGCATAGAAGATATCTGTATTAAAAAAAATAAGTAAAGAAAATATCTAGAATCTAAAAGAGAATCTAGAAGAACAAAGAAAGGAAAAGAAAAGAAAAGATGGAGTGCACGTGTGCTAAGTGCAAGAAAAAATCTAGTTAGAACAATCTAGTTAATAATTGTTAACCACAACATTAATATCGGTTGGATTAGTCACCGACATTAAGCAACTATATATATGTGTTTGTATCCTTTCAATAGTTGATAAGGGAAGAAATTGAAACTTAAAGAACCTCGCCCTTTTTCTCTCCAATAAACACACACACGTACACATATATATACTCACTGTCACACAAGCATAAAATCCTTCAATTAAATTAAACTCTCCAACCGTATTTCAAATATTTATTCTAACAATCTGGTATCAAAGCTAAAGGTTCTACTTAGTGGTTATGGAAAATTTACAATCGTTCTAAGTCCTTATCCTCAACAAGAGCAATTTCGATAATTGAAGTAGTTTAGTACGATTTTGTGCTTATTTTTGATATTTTTATGCATGCCGTTTCTCGTGGTTTGTTCTATTTCGACCGTTGTTTTGATTTGTATTTATTTATTCAGATTTATTTGGTTTGTTTCGAAGTTTTATAGAAAACATCATTAAATGGGATGAAATATATCTGCCAAGGATGGATGTGAAAATTTTACAATGTTAAAGAGCATAGCGATATGAGTCCATAGGCGAAAACAGATAGCAATTCGGAGTTCGAACGAGAGAGAACATAGCTAATCATCAAAGTCGCGCACGCTCGTGCCCTAGCTCGTCCGACGCTCCATCGCCCTAGCCCATCCGCCATCCGGTGTTGCGCCAAACCTCACCTCGTGCCCCAGCACTCGTCCAGCTCCCGCTCCATGCCCCAGCGTGCGCTGGGCATCCTCACTCGCCCGTCCCGTCCGGTGCTCGACCCTAGCGCCCGTTGTGTCCCGTCCGATGCTGGGCGGGCTTTTTTGGGCCCAATTCGGCGTATATTAATAGGCTTCCGCGAGGGTTTTTAAAGGGGGTGAAACAGCCGTCTCTGAAGATTTCATTCTCACGCGTTTTTTTTCTTCTTTTTCATTTTCTTTTCCTTTTCCCTTTATTTTAAATTCTTATGCTTGGATTAACATTGGGATTGAACGGTTCCGGATTTTTGGATGACGAATTTGTCAATGAATGATTTGTAATTTTTTCTCGTTTCATTATGTCTATGTAATTGCTATAGAAATAATTTATACCATGAGATGAATTATCGATTTATAATGAAATAAATGTTGAATTTGTTCTTGTCTTGAATCGTGATTGTTGTGTTGAAGATTTACAATTTCTCATCCGTATAAATTGATTATTTCATGATCTTAAGACACGGGCTCGAAAGAATAGTGTAGGTTGATTACGTGCTTATGTTTGATTATGAATTAATGTGAGAGCAGATTTATGTTAAATATAAGTTTACTGACGAGCGAGATCGAGAGATTAGTTTGTTGTTGAGTGATTAATATATTTGGATAGATGTTGCTATCGATTGCATAGTGTTTGGTTATCCTTCGTAGTTGATGGCAGCAGGGATGAGAGGCTAGTTGTCATTAATTTCAAGTCTAACATTGACGGGGTCGAGAGACTAGTTTATGTTGCACGTTAGGTGAGAGGAAGTGTGTGGTTTTATGCACTGTGCATCGGTCATCAACTTATTGATAGAGAGGATATAGTTTGAACCATAGAACACCGTCTCCAATTCTGTGTATCTGTCAATTCATCTTGTTGTCCAAGTACACCCTTGTCCTGCTTTCTTTTCTTTCCTGCTTTCGTCCGTTCCGTGACAACACCCTTTATGTTAGGAAGTTAGTTTCTTTTCTTTCTTTGTGCATGACATAGAACCGTAGCCCTGTTAAGTCTTCCTCGAGAGATATGACTGTGTCGACCTTACCGCTCTATAGGGACCTCGTACAATTACAAACGTAGAAGAACAACTTGGTCGGAACAAGTATCAAAATGAAGGCGTTTTTTTGGAAGCCATGACGTATGGAAGATCGTGGAGAACGGCTATGAGGAGCCGCGGGAAGAAATCGAGCTATCCCAACAACAAAGAGATAGATTATGAGATGCGAGAAAGAAGGACAAGAAGGTCATCTATCTCATTTACCAAGCATTGGGGGACGACGATTTCGAAAAAATCTTGAATGCAAGCACAACTAAAAAAGTGTGGGAGAATGCAAGCACAACTCCAAAACTCTTGTAACTAATATTTGAGTTGTCATAGGTCGAAAAATCAAGAATTCTAAGCTTAAGATATTACAAGAATGTAACCTAGAAAGTAAGAGAATGTATGCTGAAATCATGAGCTGATAATTATATGTAAGCTCTGAGGATTTACTGATGCCACTTTGAAATTCTCTTCTTCGAAATCGTTGGATGATAGTTCTTGAGATATAAACTCTGAATGAGTTTGAATATTTGAATCCGTAGCGTTTCGATCACCTTCAAAGGTTAGATTATGCGTGAATTTATAGAGCGGATGGTGAATAGTGTTGTTGGAGGGAATACCAATCATATCACATCCATTCCATTTGTCGTTTGAATTCTGTCCGTTTGAATCCTCGTATGTCACTTTCCATGTTTGCAATATCGTACATTTGAGTTCTGTAACTCTGGAAAGTGGTTATGACTTGTCAGGATCCTCCGCATATTTGCTCTGACACGTTGAAAGTCAAACAATCAAGGTTTAGATATTTTCGTGTTTTTCCAATTGTGTTGACTCCATCATCTTGATGCATTGACTTCAAATTCCACGGTCGGTCGATTCGACTCCGTTTTATCAGCAGGTTGGACTTTGTCTTTCATCAGTTTGGTGACTCCGAATCTTTAGTTGACACATCAACTTGACGTAGTTGTCAGCAACTTCGACTTCTCAGCTATTGGCACGACATTTAGTCATTTTAAGACTTTTTGTCTTGATGTAGCGATTCTTGAATCTTGAGTATTGAGAATCGATCTCGATACTCCTATTAGCACAATTAGCTTCTGTATTGCTTGAACTCCATCAGTATGAGACCTATCCAAACCGGTAGTTCTTTTACTAAAACTTATAAACAAAAAGCTGGCTCTTTAAAATGTGAGCAACACTATGTTACATCAGCAACACAATTGATAAACCTCATTTCTACCTGGTTGATGAGGCTGTTTTCGTTCTTTTTCTAATAGTTAAGAGTTCATATGAGCTTTCGTTTGATATGTTTATGTTTACTTTGAAAGATATTATGCCGTGTGTATTTCGTGTTATTTTTGCACAAGTTTGGATATCAATAAGGTGAATCACGTTAAGGAGGGATTTCTGCCCCTTGTAAGCTCGTGACCCAGTAGAAAGAAGAAGACTCGCGAGCCAAGCTCGCAAAGAAAAATGAAGATTTGACAATGTACGCCTCGCGACGAAGTCTGGCGAGAATAGCAGGCGAGGAAAGGCGGAGCACGCTTCGCGACCAATTGTGGCGAGCCAAACTCGCGAGGACTGACGAAGGCCTGAAGAAGTGACGCCTCGCGACCCTTGGTCGCGGGAAATTCTCGCGAGACGTATGTTGCGAGACATGACGGGCGCACAACTAACGTTGGCTCGCGACATTCACTCGCGACGTTTTCTCGCGAGCCAATACAGACCCAAGGTTTCATATAGCTACGCGGACGAGAATTCCACAGATACACCTTGGACGATAGCTTTTAGAACATAACAAAGTTTTCCTTTGCTTTTAAGAATTCTTTTCTAGTTAGTCTCGTATCATTATTTTCTTCAAGAGTTCAGATTTATTGTGGATTCAAAGTGCTACGTTATTCATTGTGGATCTTCACGATTTTATTCAATCAATCCTTTTATGTTTTCTTTATTTAATTTTTGTTTTGATATTTTAATTATGAGTAGCTAAATCTTTTATTGATTCTAGGGTTTGTATGCCTGACTAGATTTCTGTGATTTATCTGTTGATACTGTTTTACCTTTCCATTCATGATTTATGATTATTGGCTTTAATTCTCATGTGTTGGTACCTGATCAATATTGATGCAAACTAGTTATGTGGTTGATGTCCTGACGGAATTAATTGCATAATCGATCGCTTGAATACATAATACAGACCTTACATTGAGACATGGCAGAGATAGGTGAACTGTAGGAGGTTATTCTTTGTGTGTTTTTTGTAATTAGCTTACTTCTCTTGAGACCTGATGGAGATAGAGTTTAGGCTAACCTACTACTATAAGCTGTGGTTACATTAGTGATCCTTCATATGCATGTGGATTAAATTGGTAAACATGTTAATAGATTAATTGTGTGAATCTGGTTACGTTAAGTACATCCCTAGGGTCAGTCTTTTATTCTTGAGTTTATACCTTATTTAATTGGAGTCTAGTTTAATTATCATCCTCTTGATATTGTTGCCTGAATAATAATCAAAATTCTGTGTGAATTATTCATTGTGTTTTTGAGTATCAGTCCCTGTGGATACGATAATATACTTGTTGTTTTACTATCATTTATTTGTTAGGAAAATAAGCGATCAACAATCATCAATAAAGTTTTAGGATCTAATTAAAATACCAAGTTAAGACATAATTTTCCCAACAACAAATGTATATGACTCACGCAGTGCATAAGGAAAATGTTTATTTTTTTTATTACCTTTAATAAATTTTAAATGTATTTAATAAATATAAATAGTTGAGTTATTGACGCATAAATACATCAACTTTGAGCCAATTTGATTTTTCCCACGAACTTTAAAGATTATCACAAAATACACAAACTTAATGACTTTAGTGTTTTTACTACGATTTAAAATTCAAGCTAAATTAGACTTGACTTGGTATCTAAAAATTTACTATGGAATAAACGGGTTGTGATATAAATGACATCGTAGAGAGAGGATATAAAACATCGCCGTTCCATCAAAATAAATCAGATTTTTTGATTTCTATGATTCATCGCATCAACCCTTATTACAAAAATCAAGTCTTCTCGTTTGTTTCATCGTCTGGTTCTAGTTGGGACCAAAACAATCGATATCAGGGATTATTACGTGGGAGCAGCTTTGTGAGAAGTTTTTGTCGAAATACTTCCCACCTGCCAAGGCTCAGAAGATTATTGCTAAGATCTCTCATTTTTCACAATTGAGAGATGAGTCATTATTTGAAGCCTGGGAGAGATTCAGAAGTCTCCTGCGAAAATGTCCATGATCGCTATATTTTCTAACAATTAAATGATAGTAAAAACAGCAAGTATTATATCGTATCCACAGAGACTGATATAATACTTGGGACCAAAACAATCGATATCAGGGATTACTACGTGGGAGCAGCTTTGTGAGAAGTTTTTGTCGAAATACTTCCCACCTGCCAAGGCTCAGAAGATTATTGCTGAATTCTCTTGTAGGAAAATCTAATTTAACCCTCTCCCAAGGATCTATCTTGGATGTTTAATTCACAATACATTGATTATATTCCTAGCATGCACCTATATAATTAATTGCAACACGTAGGAGTTTTCTCGTGTTTACCTGCGAATCTGACGGGGATGAATAGATCAAGACTCGTGCTTTGATCTTCTGGATTGTATCCCGATTGCCTAAACTCCAATGTCGAGTGAGGACAATCTATGGAGAATGCTATAGAAAATCGTCTCTACTTCCTCACACGGTTTGAAAATTCTCACTATATCCAAATAGTAATTCTAGAAAATATGGTTAAGCATTAACCTTGATTTTCTCTCACCTTATATTTATAATGCACTCCTAAATCCTATCTAGATAGGATCTATGCATATCTAATAAATATAATAATATCCTTTAGGATAGAGAGGATCAAGTTAGAGTCCCAGTATGACTGAGAGAGAGATGAGCGATTTTCACCTTAGCTCCAGGCCTGGATGGGCCAGCCCAGAGATCAAATGCAAGGAATAAAGATGAGCCTCAAATAAATTAATTATCTTATGTTCAGCCCAGACATAAATTAATTTATAAACATTCATTCATGCCGCTAGAGAATAAATGCCGCACTTGAAGCATTTGCCCTTCTCCTTTGACTTTTTCAAACCGCTGGTAGAGCCTTTTGTATTACTCCCACTCTTTTCTTTAGCCTTAGCATCTCTTAAATTCCACTTTCCTTTTCATCTTCGATGAAGTAGTGGTTTTCTTTGAGGCGTCTAAAAATCGCATGCACCTTTGCCCATTTTTGTTCTTCCGTTACTAGATCCTCTTGCAATGAATCTAGAGTATAACTCTTATCATAAGGACTACTCTATAACGGAAGTCATCAAAAGACTTGGGCAAAGTGTTGAGATCATATCGATTTCGACTCGTCATCAATATATCCTCCAACCAATTCGAGCTCTCCAAAGAGATTGATCATTTGCTCTACATGGTCATGCATTTGAATCGCTTTCCTTCATTGAACTTGACATTATTGATTTTGTCAATTATGACAATCGATTCTCGTCCGACTCCTCATACGATTTCATGAGATTTAGCCATATTGTGGCTGCATCTTCCATCTCTTGATGCGGAGTTGCGGGGACTCGCACATGGTGACCAAAAGAATGCATTTGCTATTCTATTTGATTTGTCCCATTTCTCGTGCTCCTTGCGCTCCTCACGATGAATAAATCGTCTAGAGGTTTGGGACGGGGTGTAGTGAGTACAAATAAATTTTCTTGACAAGAAGAACAATCTCAATGTTTCGTTTCCACTCGATAAAATTAGGGCGGATAGAGGATTTTGTGCGAGCATATTGATAATCGGTGTAAGAGACATATCGAAAAGTAATGTAAACACATAAGCATACGATCGCACATAATTACGTAATAATAATATTGTAACCTTTTGATAAAACAATATTAATTGAAACCTCCAATCATGAGGAATCCCACATGCAAGCCGCGCGTGTGGGCGTTTACATGAACCCTCGACCGGACTAAAATATACCTTTTAGTCGTTTAATTTCAATCCATATCAACTTATCCTTATGACAAATGAAATTAATGATTGGACCTTACTAGACCACATCACTATCACAAGAAGGGACTTGGCGGGAAGTTGTACTTGAGGTGATGTCTAGCAATGACCACAATTTTAACGTGAAAATGAATTCTTAGAATTGACATACTCACTAGGACCATACCGCTTCCAATCCAATTCTTTTGTTATCTCATTTTAAATCTATCTCTAGAGAACTTATGAAAATCGCATATGCAAGCCCGCAGCGTGTGGGCGTTTACATGAAACTCCCACTTTCGATAGATTAAAATGTTTTATTTAGAAATCTCATCCAACAAACTTATGACAAACAGTGCAAGCAAGCCGCGCGTGTGGGCGTTTACTCACGGTCGTATCACTTTGTTTAGAGATCAAAAGTGGAGGTCTTGACATTTTAATTTAAAATTAATATGTCGGGTTACTTGCTTAGTCTTTTGTTTCAAAAGGTTTGTCCATGAGATCACGTAATCTAGCATGCTTTTCTATAGAACTCGACATGTAAAACATGCTCATGAATTCTAAAATATGCTTGAAAACGCGATAAACCTAGCATGCTTACTATGCGCATCGATCACGAAAACATATAACATGTTTATCTCGTAATTTATACATACATAGCATGCTCTTGCATAATTTAAACATCCACGACATGCTTTGAGCGATAAAAATAAAATAAAATGGTTCATCGCGCCCACCTCGTGGATCTGTATTTCGCCTAATTTATTACATAAATTTGCAAAGTCTGATCTTCAAACTTCAGCAGGCCTCGCGTGCACCGCACGGACCGAATTTGTCAAAAGCGGATTTGGGTGAAAAATCAGCAGGCGGATCATTGGAGCGGGCGAACAGGATGGCCTAAGATGAGCTGGGCCGCGCAGGCACAACCCTAAACAAGGTATTCCATTGAAATATCAAGTTTTTCAATAATTCTAATATTTTGAAGTCTAAACGGTCGATCATTAAGCCTCCGATCGATCATTACAATGCTTTCGATCGGAGAGTTTCTTCAGTTTTTGATTTAAAATATATTAAAATAATGAAATGGATATAAATGTAATAAATTTTAAAATAGATACAGAGATGATACACATTTTTGGAAAATATGTATTTATATATAATTGCTCTTAAAACAATCTCTTGGAAGTGGATGCGAATTCATTCTTCTCTTATCTTTTGATATTCTTTGAATCATTGTTTTACTCATCCGTAAGATTGTATCCTTCAACGATGTTTATAGGACACGTGGATGGTGTAAGGGTTTCGAGTGCCCTCGAAGAAATTGACTTTTCATACTTGAAAGCTCCCAGAGAGAGAAGAGAGTGTTTCATTTTCAATTTAAGAGAAATCACAAGAAAAAGGATGTCCGTTTATTGCATTTTCTGCAGTGGATCCGTACTCTCTCTGTGCATGAATCTCTGTCTCCGCATTAATGCATGCTTGCCACTCTCTCTACACACATATGTATTTGCATGTGCATGTTTAGTCGTAGAGGAGTATTCACATTAAATGCTTTCATCCATCTTCATTGTTTGAAATCTCTCTTCGTCATCTTTTCTAGTATCTTGCATTTACTCCTCACTTCACACACAGCACATACAATCATTTACACTTTTCTTGAAATGTCAATTGCCCCTCACTCTCACTTCGTTTTCCACTGTTCCAACCATTTATCTCCAAAACATTAACACACAATCCATTTTATTCTCTTAAATATGCTCAATTTATGTATCTCTGGAGATATATATATGTGTGTGTGTGTATCAATTAGATTGAAAAAGAGAAATGTTTTGGTAGTATATACATGCTGTATATAGATCGAACATACCTAATTAAATTCAACTCTGATTCGACCCCATTATATAGCAGCTCTTATCAATGTATTCTTTTAAAATCTCGTCTAGTTATATTTTTGGGGTTGGAATTTTTTATGAGATAAGTCTTGATATGATGTATAGAAAGTGAACAAACAAAGCCTTTTTTCAGGACTATAATACAAAGTAAAAGTATTAAAATCTTAATCTACTCAAACTTCATATTCTAAATATTGAATGTAGCTAGAAAATAATTAATATAAACAAGTTCAATTATATAACTTTCAATTTAATGTGTGATCAGAAAGAAAAGCAAGTTAGAGATCATCTATGCGGTAATTGCGTTTCATCTTCATTGCACTCCTAGATGAATCATGAATGCCATCACTACAAGAAATTCACTCGATCAAGACGACACATGACGGAAAATTTTTCAACGCTGATCAACGCACGAACAACGATGGTTTTAAAGATCTCCTTTAAATATCTAAAATATTTCAGTGGGGCGCTGATCAACGACGACGAACTCGCCGTCTGATCAAGCGCGCACTTAACGGAGTCAATCAACACGGACACTCAACAACGGACTTCTTAAGTGAATCAACGATCCAACAAATGTCGTTGTTGTTTACTCGTCGTAATCTGCCGTGATCAACGACGGAAAAATACCATCGTGATCAGCGATGGAATTACGACGATGTTTTCCGTCGTTGTTTTACCGCGTGATCCATCGTTGAATTTTTCAAATAAGAGGATTTCACCCCAGATTTGATTCAACCATTTGATCAACACGGACTTACGACGAGTCAATCAACGACGGATCAAAGACGACACTCAAAACGACTTACTTACGGAGTGAATCAACGACGGATCAACAACGGAATGTCCGTGTTGTTTACTCCGTTGAATTCGCCGCTGATCAACGACGAAAAAATACCATCGGATCAACGATGGAATTACGACGTAGTTTTCGTCTTTACCGTCGTTGATCCATCGTAATTTTTCAAAAAGAGGATTTCACCTCTGATTTTGATTCAACCATTTTGATCAACGACGGACTTACGACGGAGTCAATCAACCACGGACATTCAATGACGAGTCAATCACACGATCGTGACGGACATTCAACCGGACTTACAGTGAATCAACGACGGATCAACAAAGGAATGTCCGCGTTATTCGCTGTTGTTTACTCTCCGTAATTCCGTCGTTGATCCTATAGGAAAATGTGTAAAACAAGATGTACAGTGTACAACTCAAAGCAAATGTGTAAGAAGAGATCAAAACTAACAATGAACTTAAAGAATTGAAACTAAAATAAAACCGTAAGTCGAGAAGGCTTCTTTCCAAGACGAGATAGCCGTAGTGCTCTCTCGCGATCGTCTCCAAAGATAAAACGGCGTCGTGGGTGGCAGACCAGAACCAACGCAGCCCGCGAACGACGGAGGCAGGGGAGAGCTTGGACACAAACTATGTATGCGGGAGTGCTTGAGAGAATGCTAGAATGCTTTGCGAAGTGACTTACTTTGGGGACATGTCCTTTTAAAGGCGTCTCCCCATAGGAGCAATCTGAGTCAACACCCGCATTGATTTCGGTGTTACGGTTATGTCCCCATTGAGTGCAAAGGGTTACGCTGGCGGAGACAACGTGGGCACGCTTTCCCAGAGCCATCATGTCGAACGTTACCGATGCCTGCATGAATCCGACAACGCGTGCGTCCCGTCGGATGTATCCGACGTCTCTTCAAGTGCGTCAGACCCAACGGATTGGGCTACACGAGTTGACCAACTCCATCTTTGGACTCGATCAAACATTGATCCAAAATATACGGCAATGGGCCACGGAACCATGCTCACGAAGCAAGCCCACGAATAGGCCCAAAGAATGCCCAAAGACCACCCAAAGACCAATTGCAAGGACGCACACGGACCACGGAACGAGCGCGCGCGGCGACGGCGACAGGCGGCACATGGGCGTGGGCTTTCACCCATCACTTGTACACATAATTATACTAAGTGTTCAATGAACCACTTATATAGACAATTAATGAAGGTACATTAATCAATGTGGGATAAGGATTAATTAATCCATGCTTATCCCTTAAGCACAAAACTCCATGTTTAAGTGACCAACTTTGATCCATTATTTCTCACTCACCGAAATCGGATTTGAGAATGTGAATACACCACCGATCATCTACTGAACGAGATCGATCCTATGCCGCTTAATTACATAAAATTAAACGTTACGCACTCAAAATCTTTGTCAAAGTAGCTTCCAAAACTTGACCACATATAATATATATATATATATATATATATAACACACACACGATTTCCAACAATCCCCACATGAGTGGAAATAGCCATATGTATGTATGGCATGCTCAATCCTCAAGAGATGTTAAAATATTTGGACATGTGGTTTATGGCTAACCTTCCATAGTTAATACCATCGCATACACAGCGGATTAGTGGATACGATGCTCGAACTATTCCCCACAACGTCCGAGAAAATGGTATTAACACTTTAACACCTCAACCTCATCCGCTCACGCTTGATTCCATTTTGGCCATGGACATCCACTTTGGATTCATAAGTGTTTTGTTTGAAGCGCCCCACTTCGCACTTACATAGGTGATTCTTTACCGAGTATCTTGCCATACCAACCTCCCGAGGTATCTTAGGAATAATTAAGAGTCAACGACTCAACCTCACCACTAGGTAAGTTTTTCAACACTCGTTGCTTTCTATGGAAGACTAACTCGAGTGTTTACACACGAACTCCTATAGCTTAGTTCTCCCATCAACCAAGTTCTTGGGATCTCCATCATCATGGTTGGGTTACCACTATGATTGTTCTTAAGATGTGGATTTTAATCCCATTCCCCTAGAACTTGATCATTTGATCCCTGCTCAACCCTTTGTTAATCGGATCGCCGATTATCTATCGACTGACATAGTCAATTGATATAACCCCACTGAGATCAAATGCCTCACGATATGTCATCGACGATATGTCGAGACTTACCATTATACAAACCACTTTTCGCCCTTCCAATAGCCGCTATCACGTGAATCATCACGGTGGCATGTGTTTAGATCAACATGGAATATCTTCCAAAATTACAGCCACTGCTTCCTCACCGCCTTTATCCAAAGCTATGAATTACGATTCCATGATGGATCGGGCTATCACGTCTGTTCATGGATCTCCAAGAAACAACACCTCCCCAATCGTGAACACGACCCACTTGTAGAAAGTGAATCTTTTGTGTCGATATCCATTGGCATCAAACATTCCAAGTACGGGGATATCTCGTAAATACAACCCATGATTTTGAGTATACTTCAAGTACCTCAAAACTCTCACTAAAGCCTTCCAATGCTCCTTGCTTGATTGCTCGTAACGACTCAATTTGTTCACTCGCAAGCTATGCGGCGGGTGCAATTTGTAAGATACATCAAACACCGATGACCTTAGCATAGTCTTCTCGCCCAACAGTTCACCCTGTTTTACTCAAGTGAACATTGAGCTCCAATGGGTCTTAGCAGACAAACTATCAAACGCGTTGAATTTCTTAAGCACTTTCTCGACGTGAGATTGTGTCAAGACAATCCGTCTCGATCTTCTTAGAATCTTGATTCCAAGAATCACATCCCTAAACCCATGTCCTTCATGTCAAAATTTCTATTTAACATGCGCTTTGTGTCATTAATGACTTGAGTATCTACCCATGATCAACATGTCATCTACATACGTACACACATAACCATTATCGTGTTCTTAACGTAGACACATTTGTCACCCTCGTTGATCTTGAAACCATTTGCCAACATTACATTATCAAATTTCAGCCATTGAACGGCTTGTTTCAAACCATATAGAGACTTCACGAAGTTTTCATCGCCTCTCGACGGTTGCAGAAACCCTTCGGTTGCTCTATATATACCTCATCCTCGAGGTCACCATTCAAAACGCAGCCTTAACGTCCATTTGATGAATCTCAAGATTGTGAAGCAAGAATTGCGAGAAGCACCCTAATAGACTTAATCCTCGCCGGATGAATAGTATCGAAGAAATCGCATCCATCTCTTTGTTTAAACCCTTTGACAACCAAACGCACTACTACAAATATCACTTTCTCTCATACCTTAGACCACGCCGAAAAGCGTAGCTATAAGTATAGACTACGCTTTTTATGCGTAGTTTACGTCGATTTTTTGAAATATGACTACGCTATACTTAAACGTAGTCTATATGAACTATTAACTACGCTTAAAAGTAGTCTAGTCGTATTTTTAAAAAAAAACAGAGTCTATGTGTATAAATTTAAAAAAATAAAAAAATTCAATCCTCAACAATCGAACTCACGACCAGTGAGTTAGTAAGAAATAGCTTAACCATTTTCACCAACACCGCTGCGCCACCACCGCTGCGCACATTTTCCCCTCTTCTAAATCTAAACCCTACAAATCCTCCAAACTTAGATTTCAAACCGTATTCTCCCACTTACTCAATTTGTTTGATAATCCAGAGATACACTAAAACATAAACCAAACAAGATTCATAATCGCTTTTGAATCGGGAGTATGAGCGGGCATCCTTCTGAAGAAGCCCAAAACCGAGCCACAAGAAACAGTGCAACAACTCGAACAAGATGAAGAAGAAGAGGAAAACAATGATGAAGAAATGGATGAGCAAATCAGGAATGGGCAGGAAGAAGCGATGATGGCCCTAATAGAACATCGCGCCAAAGAAGTCGAGCACCTGCGCCAGCGCATTACTTACTATAAAGCCCAGGTTGGGTTTTTGTTTTTTCCTTTATGGTGTGATATATTGTCCTCGTTCCTCTATCCTTTTCAAGAGTATTTTGATGGGGTTATTTCTTATCGTGTTTTCTTTATAATGAAGTGAAAGTTTCGAGAATCTTTGATGATAATGGAAACCACCGCTTTGAATTTGAAATTTGCCGCCCCAAATTAGAGAGGTGTCTTTTAACCATCTTGGACTGTTCCTATGTCGATGGTATGATTTATGGATATTGGGTTTGAATGTGGAAAAATAGAATTCTCAAAATTGAGTTGATTTAGTGCATAAAACGTGGGCAGAAACTCGACTGATAGTTTGATATTTGTCACTAAAGATTACTTTGTAGCTTCTACGGAGACTGTTTTGTACGTCAAATGTAAATGAAAAATGTACAAAAGGCAATGGGGAAAGAACATACTGTTTCGATTAAAGAACCTTACTGCAGTTATAATTTCTTGTTTATGTAGATTTGTGATTCTTAAAAATTGATCTAGATCACTTCACTGCCATTCCAGGACATTAAAAATCCTTGCCTTAGGTCTGGTTGAGCTTGCAGAGTGGGATCTAATAATTTGCAGGAGTTGATATGCTTTATTCTTATTATGGAAAGAGGATCTGGATTCATCTGAGCTCGACTTTTGACTTTGCAGTTGCATTGTTCTGAAGTGTTTTAATCAAACTGTTAGTTAGTTGGGCAATTATACAATGAAACCTTTTGGACAGTGAAAGTATAAATGTATGTGGATTTAGGAAGTAGGTTTTTATCTGGAAGTTTAATGGTATCATGGCCTTATTGATGGTGTATTCTTGATTGATGTTAAAATATTATATGATGCTATATTCAAACAGCTTAACTTTTTGAAGAGATGGGCATTCAGCTTGATATTCTCATTGCACCATATTTATAGAAAATATCCACCTGAAATGCTTCAATATTATGTAGCCTGCCGCGTGTGTTTGAGTTTTTATAGAGACTCTTTCGTAGCTTAAGTTGTCAAACGAGACTCTCATTCAGCAATTGGTCTGGATTGTTGTTGAACTCATCCAGTCACTGTACAATGGTTTAAATGGCCAAGTAACTTGAATTCATTTTTTTCATGTTTGCATGATTTCAGTATTGTTGGTTGAATACATCTGCTTAGAATTTAGATAGGATGCCTTCCATCTGATTCGTGACCTCCTGTGGCGACTGGACTTAATGTGGTTCGGCAACCGTGGTTATGTTTATTAATAGATGCCTAGATGGCATATTCTGCTTAAGTAACCTATGTTTGGATCTTATTTCTTTTCTTTTGTAGATAAGGCATAATATTTTTAATAGTGAAACTAAGAATAACTCTCTATATAACTTGGCAAGAATAAGTCTCTAATAACTTGGCCTCTTTTGCTAATGTAGTTGTCCAAAATTTGACAATAACAAATCAAGCACTCAGCACTCAACCCAACGTAACCCCTCTGTTTTACAAGTTTGTATCTAGTACCATGTTTATCTGTGTTGTTCTACAACAGTTCTTCTAACCTGAAGTAGAATTCACGGATTAGTATCCCTATAAATTGAGTCTGCAGCTTGATGAAGCAGAGAAGAAGCTACAGGATACCCAAAACAAATTGGCCCGTCATCGAGGACGAAGACCACAAGAGCTTCAAAAATTTAACTAATGGGAGGAAAGATCTCAATGAAAGATCTAAAGGTTCTAAGACGATTCATGAAAGTTCTCAAAAACAGTCTCTACGCGATGATGTGAAGCCCCTGGGGATAATCTGAATGTTACCAGAAGACCATCAAAAGAATAAAGAGGAAGCTTGGTTTGTCTTCTCTGTCATCCTCTTCTCTTCTTGCTTTCATCAATTCTCTTTCTTTGTATGCTTTTGCTTTTGAAATAATTTCCTAGTTATTAGTTGATTTTGAGCTTTCATTGAATAATAAATGTGTCATTTTATAATAATCTCTTTCGTCTGACTATTTCTGTAAATTACAGAGGAGATTGAACATAGAGATCTAATCAGTTGATTAGCAAAAGCTCTTCACCTGTCACAGTTTACTGTCAGTCTGGCACTCTTTACCTAGTCAACAAAAGAAAGCAAAGAACACTTGTCCTCTGTCCAACAAATGATCAATTATTTGCTACCAGGTAATTTTCCGCCCTGGTTAGTAAGAGAATTATCAGATACACACCTGCTCTTGTCATCTCATCTTGAATTAATGTTGACTTTGTCTAGTTTAAGGGTTAGCAGACCTTCTGCTGATTGAACTCTTCTTTCCATTTTACTAGTATTTCGCTTCTATGTTATATGTATCTTTGCATTATTTTTATTGTGATGGCTTACAGATCCTAAACTTTAATGATTAAATACTTGTTTGCATTGTTTTTGTGGTTTGTATGTTGAGAGTTCTAGTTCAAACTTCAAGTTAATATATCTTATACAGTATACTGTGTCAGTTTGCTGGCTATGTACCTGAAGGTTTAGTGTATCATGGTATTTTTGGGTCCAAATACCTGAAAGTCTAGTGTATCATGTTATTTTTGGGTCCAAATAGAGTATATGAGCTAAACCGAAGTGTTCACGTGATTTTAGAATGATAGGGTGATCATGAAATATTCATATAGTTTGTCGCACATTGTTTCCTGAGTTAGTAGTAATGACATCAAGAAGATTGGGCCTAGTTTTAATGTTTTCTTTCCTTTTCTTTTATAGGTAAAACTTTTCGATCTGATCATATGAATATAATTATCCTTTTTCTCGTTGATGGGTTGTTAACTGTTCAATATCATTGTTGTTTCTTTCAAACTCTATGCACTTTATAATAGCTAAAATTGGCTTTTATCAGTGTTCATTTTTTAGCTGCATAGTTTTGAAAGTTGACATACATTATATAATGTTTCCTTTACAACTTGTGGTTTTAACCCTGTATGTCAACGCTTTTGCAGTGCATTGGATGGAGTGGTCAACCTGTGGCAAGTATAAAACCGAGGGTCTGTATCTTACGTTTGAAATTTGTTTGCATCGGTATCTCGAGTCATGCATTCAATTTTGTATTTGCTTCAGAGTTCCTACCTATTTGCGCTCTTCTATGCAATTTGACTGACTAGCTTGAGTTTTTGAATTGAACCTTTTGCTCTTATTTAAAAATTGCAGTTCTAGTGCCAGTCTTTTGAGTAGTACTGATTGTCTATCCGACAAGCAGAGGAGATGCCAGAAGATATAGCTTGGCATCCACATGGAAAAAACTTCTTTCAGTTTATAGTGCTGATAGTGGTGATTCTTAGATATCAATTATGAATCTAAACAAGGGAAAGAGGTACCATCTCAATCCAAATTTATTATAATTTGTATATTAATCTAATCTTGCTAGTGTACTTATTTTATGCAGGTTGGTAATCAGTATTTACCTTATTTCATCCTCCTTTTTATATAAAAGAAAATAATGTTAAAAATATCTTGAGTTTTCCTATTATGTTGTCTTGCTTCATAACCATGAATGGGCTGCTTGATAAACACCCACCCACATGCCCGCCCATCCGCCCTTTCGTGGCGTTGTGTATTTGTGGATCCCATGTCTCATGGTTTTGTTTGAGCTATGTTATGTTCCTCTTACTGCTTGTGTGTACTGTATTCTACTGTGTGTGATTAAGTTATTTAGAGTTAATACCATTTGAACTTTGGCAGAGACTGCAGCTTAAAATCGGTCTTACTCAGAGGACATTGATGAAGTTCGCGTTGAATGGGCAAATTTCATGCTTCTTCACATATAGTCTTGTGATGTTTTAGTTGTAAGTTATTGATCTTTAATTATTTTGTACTTGTGATATGGGGATACGGTCTTATTGTTTTGTTATGTAATGTGCATAGTATTTTTGTATAGTGATTTTGTAGTGTAATGAAAATAGATTGTATATTTTGTATAGTGATTTTGTATGTAATGAAAAGCAGATTGTATATTTTGAATAGTGATTTTGAACGTAGTGCAAGTATATTTTAATCTCATTTGCTTGCGTTGTTAATTTATGGTTTAAATAAAGATATTAACTACGGTTGAAATTGAAAACCGTAGTTGTTATTAAATTGACTACGGTTTAATAGAAAAGCGTAGTAAATTTGGCATTAAACCGTAGTGAATAAACTCAAAATCGTGAGTTAATACATATAGACTAGCTCGAGCGTGTATGTGCGAAATTTTGTGTATGCTTGGGTATAGACTACGCGTAAAAGCGTAGTCTATGTGCGAAAGTGTAGTCTATAGTGGGTATAGACTAAGCATTAAAAGCGTAGTGTTGCGCGCCTAGTTTTCTACACCACTTTTCTCTACACCGAACGCACAGACTACACATATTACGCGTAGTCTCTACCGATTTTTCTAGTAGTGCGGCCTTATACTTTCAATTGATCCATCTCGCTCGACTTTCTTTTAAGGATCCACTTGCGTCCTAGGCTTACAACCTTACGCAAATCAACCAAGACCCAGTGTGGTTTTGCGAATGGAATCAATCTCGCAATGCCTCTCGAGCATTTCGTCGCCGAGCATAGCTACTGATCGAAGTTGGTTCTTCGTCCACATGAATGCAATATAGTCGGGACCAAAATCTTTTGGCGTTCGACTCATCTGCCTCGCCGGTTCCGACCCTCGGATCGGACCTCGATCGCTATGCGATATCGGTTCTTCCTCCAAGGTTTAGAACTCGAAGCTTCACCATCGCTCTATTCTAGAACGGCTTCACTTTTATCCTTGTCTTTCAGGATAAACACTTTCAAAGAATATAGCATTCTCGATTCAATCGTCATCCCCACGATATATTCGGTACCTCGACTTGTGGATCGAAACGATAGGCTCACTGCTCAGGCATACCCAATAAAGATCAATCATTGTTTTAGGTCAAATTGTAACTTGTTTAGGAAGAGCACCTCAACCTTCGCCAAACACCCCACACTTGAGATATTTGTACGATGACTTTCTTCCTTTCCACAACGCGTAGGAGTGACATCCTTACTCTTCGTGGAATTTTGTTCGATGTAGTTGGTCGTCAAAAGCACTTCCCCACAAGTTCTGGCAACCCGAACTAATCAACAAAGCATTCATCATCTCCTTAAGTGTTCGATTTTACGTTCAGAATGCTATTAGATTGAGGTGAATAGAGTCGTTGTTTGATGTATTATACCACTTTGTGGCATAATGCCTCAAACGGAGCTACATATTCTCCCTCTATCACTTCGAGCCTTAATTCGACAACTTAGTTGATTCTCGCCGTTCTGAAGTTTTAAAAGCTTCAATAGCCTCGTCTTTACTCTTAGAAGGTAAAGATAATAATATCTTGTACATTCATCAATAAACGTGATGAAGTACTTTTACCACCTCTAGTTTGTACAAACTTTAAATCACACACATCGGTGTGAATAAGTTCTAGAGGTTTAGTTGCTCCTACCGAATGAAACGGTAACTTAGCCATTTTGGCTTCCACACAAACCTCACATTTCGTTTGTGTATTCACTTCATTTAACTTTAGTAAATCTAAATTTACTAATCTTTTTATTGCATTTAGATTAACATGTCCTAATCTACAATCATAAATCGAGCACTCATCAAGTAAGAGAAGTAGATGCATTTTCATTCATCATAATTTTTGGTACACGCGCAAATATTACATTTAGTTTGAAAAGACCCCGGTGAGATAACCCTACCAAGGAACTTTCCAAACTTAGTCAAGACAAACTTGTCCGACTCAAAACTAGTCTAAAACCCTTATTAACTAGAATGAGCCGACACTAAGTTCTTACGAATGTCCGGACATGCAGACATCCTTCAACGTGATCTCAATGCGGACGACATCTTGAGCACCACATCACCAACTCCGACAACCTCGACGAAGCTTGGTTCCCATGTTGAGCTTCCTCCTCAAGCCTCAGTGGAGAACGCATCTTTTCGCGCAGACGCGTGCTGCTGCACCGTGTCGATGAACCATCCACCTTGATTCTCGGCGTGGTTGACTTCTTCGGTCACCACGAGCCAAGTCATCCTTGTCACATTTGTCGAAGTCCTTCGACAACGCTGGCAACTTGTTTACCTCTTCTTTGGTCGACGCGCCTTACTGTGGCCATGCTTGCCACAATTGTAATGATCCCGTTAAACTTACGGAAACCACCTTCCTTCCTTTGTTTGACATTGGGACGAACACGTTTGTTGGAGGACCACCTCTCCAAGTGCGCTCGATCGATCAAACCTTCGCTTTCAAATCTGCTTCACATCGACTCGATGCGCTCGATGATCAAGTCTTCAGCGCCATATCCTTCGATTGTGCTTAAGGTAGACCTTGAAGTCTCTCTAACCTCTAGTTTCAATCATCGATCGACGACAAAGCCTCAAACAAGATGCCCTTCGCTTGAACCTCGTGTACAATGAGTTGAAACTCTGACTTGGTCCATGATCGGTCGGAATCGATCATCTTGTAGTCCAAATATTTGGCTACAATGAACTTCTTAGTACTGCATCATCACTACGATATTCTTTTCTAACGATCCCACATACATTTGGATGTCGTTACAACAACATAAACACTATACAAGCTATCTTCTAAACTACCAAGTATAAATTTTACAAAGATAGTCACCGGCCATTGTCATATTCGCTGGACGTGAAAGTTCGCACTTGACCCGGAATGGCGGGCTCATTTTCCACCGAAGTTGGCGGCCCAAGCCGTGAGGTAGAACAACATCTTTGCTTCCATCTCTTGAAGTCGGATCCTCCAAACTTGACGGCATCATCCTTCTGTATGAACATGCGCCGAGATCGATCCAAAACCGGATCCACCGGCACCACAAGTGTCTTGAAACATGGAACTCGAATGAGAACCACCGGTGTTAGATCCCATGGATCCACAACGACCCACGAAAGTGCGATCGTCGAACCAATTGAACCACTAAAAGTGGAACCAATTGTTGAACCACTAAAAGTGGAACCAAGCGTCGACCCAAAGGGCCCAATGGTTGATCCGAAGGCATCGAACCAAACATGACCAAGCCATAGTGCGGAATTGCAGCAGCAGGCAATGGCGAAGCGTAGTGCTGGCGGTGCATCGACATCTCCAAGCAGGTATTAAGTTTCAAAGTTTTTAAGTTAATTAAAATTACGAACTCCTGGCAGTGATATCTCGTCTTGCGATTGTAGGAAAAATGTGTACAAAATAGAAGAACTTGTCGGTGTTACACTCGAAAGAAATGTAGAAGAGGAGATCAAAACTAACAATGAACTTAAACAATTGAAACTAAAATGAAACAAACCGTAAGCTAATCGAGTCGAGGAGGCCTCTTCTGCATGACGAGATATGCCGTAGTGCTCTCGGTTCGCGTATCGTCTCCAAAGATAAACGCAGGTCTCGTGGTGGCAGACCAAACCAACGAGCTCCACAACGGACGGAGGCGGGCGAGCTTGACACAGCTATGTATGGAGTGCTTGAGAGAATGTTAGAATGCTTTTGCGAGGGTGACTTATCGGAGACATGTCCTTTTATAGCGCGTCCCCCTCAGGCATCTTGAGTCAACACCGCATTGATGTCGGGTGTTACGGTTATGTCCCCATTGAGTGCGAGGGTTACGCTGGCGGCGGAGACAATGTGGGCATGTTTCCCAGAGCCATCATGTCGAACGTTAGCGCACGACGAATCGAACAACGGTGCATCCCGATTCATTGGACGTATCCGGACGCTCTCAGTAAAACAGCCCAACGGATTGGGCTACACGAGTTGACCAACTCCATATTTGGGCTCGATCAAACTTTGATTCAAAATATACGGCAATGGGCGCGAGCAAGGCCCACGGCAAGCCACCGAACAGCCCAAAGAACAGCCCAAATACCACCCAAAACCAATTGCAAGGACCAAGGACCACAGACCGAACCGAGCCGGGCCGGCCGGCGGGCGCGGGCGGCAGGCGGCAGGCGGGCGGCGGGCGTACGTGCGCGGTGGGCTTTCCACCATCACTTGTACACATAATTATACTAAGTGTTCATGAACCACTTATATAGACAATTAATGAAGGTACATTAATCAATGTGGGATATTGATTAATTAATCCATGTTTATCCCTTAGCACATAACTCCATGTTTAAGTGACCAACTTTGATCCATTATTTCTCACTCACGGAAATCGGATTTGAGAATGTGAATACACCACGATCATCTACTCGAAGCGTAGATCGATCCTATGCCGCTTAATTTCATAAAATTAAACGTTCGTTACTCAAAATCTTGGTCAAAGTAGCTTCCGGAAACTTGATCACATATATATATATATATATATATATATATATATATATATACACACACACACGATTTCCAAGATCCATCGTTAAATTTTTAAAATAAGACGGATTTCACCTCGTATTTGATTCACCATTTTGAACCCTAAACCCTAAATCCACCGCGCCGTCAAGCTTCCACTCGTCGTTCACTCGCCGCTTGCCCGTCGGACTTCGCATCCCACGCCTCTGCCTTCTCCTGCACCCATCTCATCTCGGCCTGTCGTTTCTCCGACGGCTGCGTGACTCTCTATCGTTGCCGCCATGCCTCCCCGCCTCATCTCGCCTCACCCCGCCCCGCCAGACCCACCCCGCGCCCCACTCGGACGCCTCTCCCGCCTCACTCTACGCCTGCCTCGCCTGCCCGGCGAACCTCGCCCGCCCGGCCGTCTCTCGCCCATCCCGGCTCGCCTGTCTCAAGGTCATCTCGATACTCTAATTCACTCTATTTTTGTGCAAAATCTGTATGTATATTTGTTATTAATTTACACATTTAGTTGGGTGAAGCAAATTGCTTATATGGATCAGTTAAACATTTGGTTAGGTTTGTAAATAGTCAACTATTGTTTATTTGTTTTATTTGATGAATTAAGGTTAATGCCATAATATCATATAGTACCATTACATAATTATTTTGTCATTGCAAGTATATATTTTCTTTAACTAGGATTCAGATATATGTTGGAGACTTAGGAGTACTTTTAGTTGAATTATATCTGCAACACTAAATGCCAACCTATCTGGAGGTTGATATGTATAACATTTGGTCACAATACTATTTATGTATAGGTTGAAGACTTTTGACAAGTGAACGTGAAGATCTTGGATAAAAATATATAGGACTTAGGCAATTAGCATTGTTTGGTTGAGAATTATGATATCTCAGAGCTTAAAATTGGGACAATTGGAATATAAGTACTGTTCAACAATAAGGTTCATGTGAGTAAGAACGAGAATTTGTTTGTTTTAGAAGTAGTGGAGAAAACTTTTACTGCACATCTAGAAAGTTTTGCTTTTAGAGTTGTAAACCAAACGAGAACGATAACTGGGAGAATAATTGCAATTGGTTGTTCCAAGCAAACACCCTGCATATTAACTTAAATATGTACTCTATAACAATTATCTTACTAATATAAAATCATAAATTTGAATATGAAACTTAAATTGCAAAGAAATAAAACTACTTAACATATCATATCATCTTTTGCTTAATTACATCAATTTTGTTTTGATTTTTAATATTCAACTATAAGTTATTTACAAAATAATATCAAGGATTATATAAATTATCTAGAAAGTTAAACCCAACAACTATGATCATATTTAATCCAATTAATTATTCATAATTCACACTTATATGGATTACCAAAGCGAAACCTAATTTGTTTCTTTGATAGAGGTTTGGATTGAAATTGTCAAACTAAAATTATTTCGAACCGGTTTCAAATTGAGCAAAAAAATTGAGAACCCAAATCGAAACGAATGGAATTTATTATATATATTTATATTTTTATTAATTTCTTAGTTTTAAATTGAAGAATAATAATTAACTATTAACAAATCGATGCCTTGAAGAAATTAATATGACGCAATTATCATGACTCGAATAAATCATAACTTGGATTATCTATATTTCTCCATTTGTGCCCCAACATTTTTGATTGAATTATCCAAAATTGTTTTGTGCATTTAATAGTCATTGTCTTTGTCGATCCATTTAACTTCTAAATTCATATTTGGTAAATAGGATGAATATTTACATCTGGTGTTAGTTTCTTTTAGATATGCTAATCGCGAGGGAAAAAACATTGAATTTGTTCGGTTCATGATCGATTCGATTTGGAATCGATTTGTAAGATAAAAGCGATCCAAAATTGAAGTCCCATTTTAAACATTAACATCGAAATACCATCGGACCAACCATATCGGAAGATAACTTAATCATCCGGATATAGACGATGATGACATAATAATACATCTTGGTGGTGGCTTGATGGACATAGATGAAAATAATAGTGAAGAAGCGAAGATACATACTTGACGAGTGAGGAAGGTAACAATGATGATGGCTATGGACGATAATGATTAATATAAGGTTTATATGAATCAATTTGATAGAAAAATGTTTCGATAATATGTTTTAATATGAGATATGAATTGTTTTCTTATTGATTGATCTATTTTGCTAGATGCCTAGGGAGCGTGGATCCTCATACGCTGAGGACGTGGGTCCTCATCGCCATTGTCATCGGGATCGAGGAGGTATCAATGCGTCTGTTGATCGCGTCCGGCGGAGGATGAGCATATCCCGATTCGATTCGAGCTTGACTTCGGAAGATAACACTTTGTTTTTATTTTATTTCGGATGGATTATATTTATATGCTTTACGTATGTATAAAACAAATCGATTTATTTAATTTAGTTATTTTAATGTATTTGAATTGAATGATAATTGAGATTTCATGTTTGTTGAATTGAATTGTTTGTGGATGGATTATTGAATTGAATGATGAATTGAGATTTCAACAGGTGACCGTCGATAGCGGGACGATAAATGTGAAAATGGATTTATTTTTAAAACATTCACGACGGATCAACGACGGACGTCCATCGCCGATCAAGACGGACAAGATCCGGTTGATCAATGACGACGATCCGTCTCTATTCGATCGTTGATCACGAGCGGATCACGCCGTCGTTGATCACGCGACGCGATCCGTCGTTGATCAACGACGACACCGTCGTCTCGTCGTTGATCAGCGGCGATCGTGCGTACACGCGGCGGCGTCTATATCCGTCGAGAGTCCGCGGTGATTGATGACGGACTACGAATCCGTCGTTGATCGAATAGCGACGATTTTGTCGACGACTGTTTCGTCGTTGTTCGTCGTTATTTAGGATCACCGACGGACTTATTGTATAACGACGGAAAATTCCGTCTAATTGTCAAATTCTTGTAGGGCATGTTACAATCTTGTGATTAAAATCTAACTAATGATGTGAGAAAAGTTACTATTTACCAAGTTTAATTAGTGCGAGAATAGAAAAATATTTTGGAAGGAAATATTTCACGTTTGGATTCAATGATAATTGATTTTCAAGAACACTATTTAATCATAATAAGCCTCAGAAGATGAATGCCATTTTTAATGCAAGAGAAGATGAATTCAAACCAAAGTTGAAATATTTCCTTCCATTCTCTACACTTATTAAATTTGGTAGAAATTAACTTTCCTTATATGTTTCCTCGTACCATTAGTTAGGCTTGAGATCCTCCCACCATGTGTCATATTTTTATTTTATTTTCACATTTTTTAATTTTAATTTTAATTTTATATGCTTTCATTTAATTTTGTAATTATTAAGTAGGATTTATTCCATATAATTAGGGTATATAATTACTTTTTATCATTTAATTTTACTTTTTATTTAATAATTTATTATTAGGGTTGATAAATCCAAAATTACGGTATATAATTTTATAAAGCTGGGATACGTCAACACATAGTTTTCATGATAATATAAGTTAGGGTATATAATCTTCATAATATTATAATAAATTTTATTTTATAAAAATATTATGAAAATAATAGATAGAATAGTGAAACACAAAAAATTATGGGATATTATATCGTCTTAATTAACACTTAAGTTTTAATCATAAAATTGTCACATGACATTCTTCTAAAACGCATCGGAGGAGACACGTAGAGGATTCAAATTGGAATACGTGGGAGAAAAACTCAAGTGTGCAAACACGAGGAGAAGGAAGCAATAAATATATAGAAGAGGTGGTCTCAGCTGCGCGCCGCACGGTGAGACCCTCCTAATAGTTAATTACTCAATTAATCTTAATTAATCAATTTTAATTAATTAATTAAATTGATTTTAATTAAAATCAATTAGTTTAATAAACTTTAATTATAAATTAATAAATTATAATTTTGAATTAATATATCTTAATTTTGAATTAATAAACCCTAATTTTGAATAATAAACCATAATATGAATTAATAAACCCTAATTTAGAATTAATAAACCTTATTTGGAATTAATAAACCCTAATTTTCAATAATAAACCCTAATTTTGAATTAATAAACCCTAATTGGAAATAATAAACCCTAATTTTGAATAATAAACCTTAATTGTGAATTAATATACCCTAACTTTGAATTAATAAACTCTAATTTTGAATTAATAAACTCTAATTGTGAATTAATAAACCCTAACTTTGAATTAATAAACCCTAATTTTGAATTAATAAACCCTCATTGAAAATAATAAACCCTAATTTTGAATAATAAACCCTAATTGTGAATTAATAAACCCTAACTTTGAATTAATAAACCCTAATTTTGAATTAATAAATCCTAATTGTGAAATAATAAACCCTAATTTTGAATAATAAACCCTAATTGTGAATTAATAAACCCTAACTTTGAATTAATAAACCCTAATTATAAATTAATAAACTCTAATCATGAATTAGTAAACTTTAATTGTCAATTAATAAATACTAATTTTGAATTAATAAAACCTAATTGAAAGTAATAAATTTTAATTAAAATAATAATTATAATTGATAATTAATACATCCTAAACTTAATTATCCTTATTCCTAATTAATACTTAAGCATTATTAAAAGCTTCATTAATTGTGAGGCGCATGGTGAGCGCGCGCTCACAGGAGATTTTGTCATAAAAGAATTCATTTGGTCTACGGAACATTCATTCAATTTATCCTCGTCCATGTTGATATCTGGATAAAAAATAAAAGTATATTAGTGTCGTATCCATTTACAAGTCTGTAATTCTACATATCAGTGTGAGTGCGAGCATTGAATGCATCATTTAGCCAGCTGACAAAGTACTATGCATTGTCTTTTCACATTTATGATTTTCAACATTCAAACACTCCTCTAATTTTCCTACCTTTCCTCACATCAAAGGAACTTCTCTTCTTGCTTGTGACTCTCTCTCTCTCTAGAGATATATTCACCACTTTGTGTGTGAGAGTGTGTGTAGTGAAGACTCGAGAAGGATCCTTGTTGCTATTTGTTTCAGTTCTGTATCATTGAATGTAATGGATACAAACTCTCTGTTTTCCTTTTTGGGTGTAAGAGTGTATTTAGTATGCATTTATAATTGAGGATTTAGAATAGAAAGTTTTCTCTCTCTCTCTCTTAATGGAAGGGCACCATGTTGTGACAAGAAGGGGTTGAAGAAGGGCCATGGACTCCTGAGGAAGATGAAAATTGGTAAGGAAGCTGGCGTTCTCTCCCAGACTTGCAGGTTCCTTCAACAATGCTGCTAATATCATAACTTCTTTCGTGAATCACCAATTTCTATCTAGAATTTTGAAATTTCTCCATTTTGAGACATTTGTGTTAGTACCCAAGTTAGTTTTCAATGTGATAAGCCAGAGTTCCTGTTCAGTCACCACCGTCTAAAATTGCCGAATCTTTTAATTAAATGAATCTTGAAACACAGGACTTCTCCGTTGCGGGAAGAGCTGCCGCCTGCGTGGAGCAACTATCTGAGGCCGGACATCAGACGAGGCCCCTTCACTGTTGAAGAAGAGAAGCTCGTCATTCGTTTACATGGCATTCTCGAAACAGGTCTATTTCTTAGTTATTTATGTAACTATTAGCGCTGATCTGCATAAGATAAGATGATTTATGATTTGATCTATTTCAGGTGGGCCGCCATCGCCTCCCACCTCCCGGGCAGGACAGACAACGAGATCAAGAACCTATGGAACACTCACCTCAAGAAGAGGCTGCTTCAGATGGGGATCGATCCGCAGACACACGAGCCCTCCTCGGGCGGCAGCTGTCCTCAGCCCTCCACGCGCCACATGGCGCAGTGGGAGACCGCCCGCCTCGAGGCCGAGGCCCGCCTCTCAAGGAGTCGCTCCTCCTGACCCCATCCCCGGAGGCGGAGGGCGACTACTTCCTGCGCCTCTGGAACTCCGAGGTCGGGAGACCTTCCGGAAGGTTCACAAGGATGGTTCTACAACTCAGAGCCCGTCTTCTTCGTCTACAAAATGCAGCACCTTGTCCGAAGCCACTGTTAAAGTTGAGGCGGACTGCAAATCATGCCAGGATCGGATTCGTGCAGCTCGAATGAAGACTCTTCTGAATCTGCATTGCAGCTGCTTTTGGATTTTCCTACCAACAACGATATGAGCTTCTTGAGCCAACCTGATAGTGATTGCTATGGCTTCTATCCTGCCAACTTCTTCTAAAATTTAAGCAGATATGTATATGTATTCTGTTCTTTTTTTTGCTGCACAAGTCTTTATATTTTTGAGTGAAGAATCCTGTCCTGTAAGAAATATTGCAGATGTAATTTCCTCTTCAACTAATCTGTAACCTTAAATATGACAGATATATTGATCACTTCTCGCTGTAGCTTTAATGTTTAACAGAAATGAATAAACGTAAGCACACAAAACGAAAGTGGGAAGCAACTTTGTACATAGAGTTGAGGTTTAATGTTTGAAGCATTTGAAACGCGTCTTAGGGAGGTGGCCGTCTGCGCGATACTGGGTGGCCATCTCCTCGGCCTTGAGCAGCTCTTGGCCCTTTATCGCTTCGACCATAGCTCTCTTTTCCTCTGCCTTTTGTGGATCTCTGCTTCCTTGTTCTTCGCCTTCTCTGCGTACTCTGCCTTTTCCTCTCCAACCGTTCCTGGAAAATATGCAGGATTTTTAGTGCAATGAGACGAGGGTGGTGTTGTGCGTACAAGAAATTAGCTAACGTAGTTCAGGACAGGATGTTACCTCAACTTTCTTGAGGCGCGCCTCAAGAGCCGCCTTCTTGCTATTCTCCCATGAAGTGACTTTGGCTTGCTTCCTCTGGGCCCTGCTCCATTATACAAAAATGGCAACTAAGAAACGAGATTGAAAATAAGTTTTGTTTGTCACATGAAACATGGTAACAACAACAAGAGCCGTAACAGATCCAAGGGAGCTCAAGCACCCCATCATTCTTTTGTTTTTAACCTCATAAATTCATTTTCTTATTTAGCACTCTTGTACCCGAAAATTTTAGACTTCCCTCAAAGCTATATTTCTGGTTCCACCATTGATTAGAACGTACCTGTTCTGGGCTCTGCTCTTTCTGCTTTCCTCCACGCTTTGATGAAGGAGCTCCTTCTCCTGCTCCAGCTTCGCCAGAGCAACATCTGTCAAAATTTATCAATCACTCAACTTCTCATCATTCTATACACTTGAAAATATTCATAATTGTAAATGCTCAAAATAATTTTGATAAAATTACATTTATATACTAGCATGGAGAGATTTTACATGGTTCAATCTTTGGGAACAACAATACCTACCTATATAGTTGTTTACACAGAATTACTAAGAATATGGCAAGATTACGAGTAATAGTCACACAAAGATTATAACTCAAAAAAAAGATACATATTTTGGTAAACAATTTGATTGAGCTTTGATTAAGCATTCTTAATGATTAACTTGCCATAACAATACAAGAAAATGATGGCTTTCCAAAGGCCCTTCGTAGTGGGCCTTCCTGGAGGCCATTATGATTATCACATATGCGAGATTGACAAAATTGGTGGTGGTGTTGAATATTCATCACATGAGGTATATTTATGCATGCATGTGAAAACTGTGAAATGGAGGGAAGGTTATATGAATTTACTCGGCGGAGGTTGGGCGTCGTGTCGCGGCGCTGCCGGAGCATTCGGCGGCGCCATCTGTATATGGTACTCTCCGACGCCTCCGACCTCTCCGACGGCAAGTAAGGCCAAAATGGACAGTGGCTCTCGACGGACGACTCGAGAGAATAACAAAAGGTCTCGTTTCTAAATTTGGAAATAGTAATGGAAGGCTATGCCAACAACCGATCAATGTGCGACTCCACCTTACGTGTCTGGCCTACGTTGTGTGTGAGAGAGAGGAGATTAGTCGATGTCGACTATTAATACGATACGTATATTGACACTTTTATACCTAAGATAACCCTTTTAATTATACAACTCGTGTGTATTTTCATTGCACAGTCAACGATTGCTCATTTACAAAGTTCAACTTTGTCTCGTTTGAGATTATCCACCACTCTCCTCATATACACCAACACAATATTATTCGAGCTTTTCTTATAAGGACTCATACGTAATTGATCTATTGATGGATCCATCGAATACGTACTAATGTATAAAGAAGAAGGGAAGGAATATAATAATTAGGCATTTTTTTATAAAACTGATTGATTATTGGTGGCAGTTGTTAGAAATATGAGTAAACTTGATTAGCATAGAAGATATCTGTATTAAAAAAATAAGTAAAGAAAATATCTAGAATCTAAAAGAGAATCTAGAAGAACAAAGAAAGGAAAAGAAAAGAAAGATGGAGTGCACGTGTGCTAAGTGCAAGAAAAATCTAGTTAGAACAATCTAGTTAATAATTGTTAACCACAACATTAATATCGGTTGGATTAGTCACCGACATTAAGCAACTATATATATGTGTTTGTATCCTTTCAATAGTTGATAAGGAAGAAATTGAAACTTAAAGAACCTCGCCCTTTTTCTCTCCAATAAACACACACACGTACACATATATATACTCACTGTCACACAAGCATAAAATCCTTCAATTAAATTAAACTCTCCAACCGTATTTCAAATATTTATTCTAACAATCTGGTATCAAAGCTAAAGGTTCTACTTAGTGGTTATGGAAAATTTACAATCGTTCTAAGTCCTTATCCTCAACAAGAGCAATTTCGATAATTGAAGTAGTTTAGTACGATTTTGTGCTTATTTTGATATTTTTATGCATGCCGTTCTCGTGGTTTGTTCTATTTCGACCGTTGTTTTGATTTGTATTTATTTATTCAGATTTATTTGGTTTGTTTAAGTTTTATAGAAAACATCATTAAATGGGATGAAATATATCGCAGGATGGATGTGAAAATTTTACAATGTTAAAGAGCATAGCGATATGAGTCCATAAGCACAGATAGCAATTCGGAGTTCGACGAGAGAACATAGCTAATCATCAAAGTCGCGCGCCGCGTCCTAGCTCGTCCGACGCTCCATCGCCTAGCCCATCCGCCATCCGTGTTGCGCAAACCTCACCTCGTGCCCAGACTCGCCCGCCTCGCTCCATGCCCAGCGCTGGCATCCTACTCGCCGCCCGCCGGTGCTCGACCCTAGCGCCCGGTGTCCCGTCCGATCTGGCGGGCTTTTGGCCCACCGCGTATATTAATAGGCTTCGCGAGGGTTTTTAAAGGGGAAACGTCTCGAAGATTTCATTCTTTTTTCTTCTTTTCATTTTCTTTTCCTTTTCCTTTATTTTAAATTCTTATGCTTGGATTAACATTGGGATTGAGCAGTTCGGATTTTTGGATGCGAATTTGTCGATGAATGATTTGTAATTTTTCTCGTTTCATTATGTCTATGTAATTGCTATAGAAATAATTTATACCATGAGATGAATTATCGATTTATAATGAAATAAATGTTGAATTTGTTCTTGTCTTGAATCGTGATTGTTGTGTTGAAGATTTACAATTTCTCATCCGTATAAATTGATTATTTCATGATCTTAAGACACGGGCTCGAAAGAATAGTGTAGGTTGATTACGTGCTTATGTTTGATTATGAATTAATGTGAAGCGATTTATGTTAAATATAAGTTTCTTGGAGCGAGATCGAGAGATTAGTTTGTTGTTGAGTGATTAATATATTTGGATAGATGTTGCTATCGATTGCATAGTGTTTGGTTATCCTTCGTAGTTGATGGCGGCGGGGATGAGAGGCTAGTTGTCATTAATTTCAAGTCTAACATTGGTCGAGAGACTAGTTTATGTTGCACGTTAGGTGAGAGGAAGTGTGTGGTTTTATGCACGTGCATCGGTCATCAACTTATTGATAGAGAGGATATAGTTTGAACCATAGAACACCGTCTCCAATTCGTATCTCATCGATTCATCTTGTTGTCCAAGTACACCCTTGTCCTTTCTTTTCTTTCTCCGCCGTCTGTCCGTGACAACACCCTTTATGTTAGGAAGTTAGTTTCTTTTCTTTCTTTGTGCATGACATAGAACCGTAGCCTGTTAAGTCTTCCTCGAGAGATATGCGGTCGACCTTACCGCTCTATAGGGACCTCGACAATTACAAGCGTGAAGAACAACTTGGTGAACAAGTATCAAATGAAGCGTTTTTGGAAGCCGGCGTATGGAAGATCGTGGAGAGCGGCTATGAGGGAGCGGGAAGAAATCGAGCTATCCCAACAACAAGAGATAGATTATGAGATGCGAGAAAGAAGGACAGAAGGTCATCTATCTCTTTACCAAGCATTGGGGCGAGCGATTTGAAAAAATCTTGAATGCAAGCACAACTAAAAAGTGTGGGAGAATGCACACAACTCAAAACTCTTGTAACTAATATTTGAGTTGTAGGTCGAAAAATCAAGAATTCTAAGCTTAAGATATTACAAGAATGTAACTAGAAAGTAAGAGAATGTATCTGAAATCATGGTGATAATTATATGTAAGCTCGAGGATTCTTGATGCCACTTTGAAATTCTCTTCTTGAAATCGTTGGATGATAGTTCTTGAGATATAAACTCGAATGAGTTTGAATATTTGAATCCGTGGCGTTCGATCACCTTAAAGGTTAGATTATCGTGAATTTATAGGCGGATGGTGAATAGTGTTGTTGGAGGAATACCAATCATATCACATCCATTCCATTTGTCGTTTGAATTCGTCCGTTTGAATCCTCGTATGTCACTTTCCATGTTTGCAATATACATTTGAGTTCAGTAACTCGGAAAGTGGTTATGACTTGTCGGGATCCTCGCATATTTGCTCGACACGTTGAAAGTCAACAATCGGTTTAGATATTTCGTGTTTTCAATTGTGTTGACTCCATCATCTTGACATTGACTTCAAATTCCACGGTCGGTCGATTCACCGTTTTATCGCGGTTGGACTTTGTCTTTCATCGTTTGGTGACTCAATCTTTAGTTGACACATCAACTTGCGTAGTTGTCAATCGACTTCGACTATCGCACGACATTTAGTCATTTTAGACTTTTTGTCTTGAGATCGATTCTTGAATCTTGAGTATTGAGAACGATCGATACTCTATTAGCACAATTAGCTTCCGATTGCTTGAACTCCATCGATGAGACCTATCAAACCGGTGGTTCTTTTACTAAAACTTATAAACAAAAGTCGGCTCTTTAAAATGTGAGCAACACTATGTTACATCAGAACACAATTGATAAACCTCATTTCTACCGGTTGATGATTGTTTTAGTTCTTTTCTAATAGTTAAGAGTTCATATGAGCGTTTGATATGTTTATGTTTACTTTGAAAGATATTATGCCGTGTGTATTTCGTGTTATTTTGCACAAGTTTGGATATCAATAAGGTGAATCACGTTAAGGAGGTTTACGCCTTGTAAGCTCGTGACCCAGAGAAAGAAGAAGACTCATGAGCAAGCTCGCAAAGAAAATGAAGATTTGACATGTACGCCTCGACGAAGTCTGGCGAGAATAGCAGGAAGTGAGCACGCGACCAATTGTGGCGAGCCAAACTCGCGAGACCGACGAAGTGGCGCCTGGACGCGACCCTGGTGCGGGAAATTCTCGCGAGGCGTATGTTGCGAGACATGACGGGCGACAACTAACGTTGGCTCGCGACATTCACTCGCGGCGTTTCTCGCGAGCAATCTGAACCGGTTTCATATAGCTACGCGGACGAGAATTCCACAGATACACCTGGACGATAGCTTTTAGAACATAACAAAGTTTTCCTTTGCTTTTAAGAATTCTTTTCTAGTTAGTCTCGTATCATTATTTTCTTAGAGTTCGATTTATTGTGGATTCAAAGTGCTACGTTATTCATTGTGGATCTTCACGATTTTATTCAATCAATCCTTTTATGTTTTCTTTATTTAATTTTGTTTGATATTTTAATTATGAGTAGCTAAATCTTTTATTGATTCTAGGGTTTGTATGCTGACTAGATTTACGTGATTTATCCTGTTGATCTGTTTTACCTTTCCATTCATGATTTATGATTATTGGCTTTAATTCTCATGTGTTGGTACTGATCAATATTGATGCAAACTAGTTATGTGGTTGATGTCTGACGGAATTAATTGCATAATCGATCGCTTGAATACATCTGGACCTTACATTGAGACATGGCGAGATAGGTGAGCTGTAGGAGGTTATTCTTTGTGTGTTTTTGTAATTAGCTTACTTCTCTTGAGACCGATGGAGATAGAGTTTAGGCTAACCTACTACTATAATGTGGTTACATTAGTGATCCTTCATATGCATGTGGATTAAATTGGTAAACATGTTAATAGATTAATTGTGTGAATCGGTTCGTTAAGTACATCCCAGGTCATCTTTTATTCTTGAGTTTATACCTTATTTAATTGGAGTCTAGTTTAATTATCATCCTCTTGATATTGTTGCGAATAATAATCAAAATTACGTGTGAATTATTCATTGTGTTTTGAGTATCGGTCCCTGTGGATACGATAATATACTTGTTGTTTACTATCATTTATTTGTTAGGAAAATAAGCGATCAACAATCATCAATAAAGTTTTAGGATCTAATTAAAATACCAAGTTAAGACATAATTTTCCCAACAACAAATGTATATGACTCACGCAGGCATAAGGAAAATGTTTATTTTTTTATTACCTTTAATAAATTTTAAATGTATTTAATAAATATAAATAGTTGAGTTATTGACGATAAATACATCAACTTTGAGCCAATTTGATTTTTCCCACGAACTTTAAAGATTATCACAAAATACACAAACTTAATGACTTTAGTGTTTTACTACGATTTAAAATTCAAGCTAAATTAGACTTGACTTGGTATCTAAAAATTTACTATGGAATAAGGGTTGTGATATAAATGACATCGAGAGAGGATATAAAACATCGCGTTCCATCAAAATAAATCAGATTTTTGATTTCTATGATTCATCGCATCAACCCTTATTACAAAATCAAGTCTTCTCGTTTGTTTCATCGTCTGGTTCTAGTTGGGACCAAAACAATCGATATCGGGATTATTACGTGGGAGCAGCTTTGTGAGAAGTTTTGTGAAATACTTCCCACCGCAGCTCGAAGATTATTGCTAAGATCTCATTTTCACAATTGAGAGATGAGTCATTATTGAAGCACAGGAGAGATTGAAGTCTCCTGCGAAAATGTCCATGATCGCTATATTTTCTAACAATTAAATGATAGTAAAAGCAAGTATTATATCGTATCCACAGACGATATAATACTTGGGACCAAAACAATCGATATCGGGGATTACTACGGGAGCAGCTTTGTGAGAAGTTTTGTCGAAATACTTCCCACCGCCAAGGCTCGAAGATTATTTGAATTCTCTTGTAGGAAAATCTAATTTAACCTCTCCAAGGATCTATCTTGGATGTTTAATTCACAATACATTGATTATATTCCTAGCATGCACCTATATAATTAATTGCAACACGAGGAGTTTTCTCGTGTTTACTGCTAACTGCGGGGATGAATAGATCAAGACTCGTGCTTTGATCTTACGGATTGTATCCCGATTGCCTAAACTCCAATGTCGAGTGAGGACAATCTATGGAGAATGCTATAGAAAATCGTCTCTACTTCCTCACACGTTTGAAAATTCTCACTATATCCAAATAGTAATTCTAAAATATGGTTAAGCATTAACCTTGATTTTCTCTCACCTTATATTTATAATGCACTCCTAAATCCTATCTAGATAGGATCTATGCATATCTAATAAATATAATAATATCCTTTAGGATAGAGAGGATCAGTTAGAGTCCGATGAGGAGAGAGATGAGCGATTTTCACCTTAGCTCAGCACTGGATGGGCACCCAGAGATCAAATCAAGGAATAAAGATGAGCCTCAAATAAATTAATTATCTTATGTTCATGGACATAAATTAATTTATAAACATTCATTCATGCGCTAGAGAATAAATGCCGCACTGAAGCATTTGCCTTCTCCTGACTTTTCAAACCTTGGTAGAGCCTTTTGTATTACTCCACTCTTTTCTTTAGCTTAGCATCTCTTAAATTCCACTTTCCCTTTTCATCTTCGATGAAGTAGTGGTTTTCTTTGAGGTGCGCCCTAAAGATCGCATGCACCTTTGCCCATTTTGCTTCTTCGTTACTAGATCCTCTTGCAATGAATCTAGAGTATAACTCTTATCATAAGGACTACTCTATACGAAGTCATCAAAAGACTTGGGCAAAGTGTTGAGATCATATCAATTCGACTACGTCATCAATATATCCTCCAACCAATTCGAGCTCTCCAAAGAGATTGATCATTTGCTCTACATGGTCATGCATCGAATCGCTTCCTTCATTGAACTTGACATTATTGATTTTGTCAATTATGACAATCGATTCTCGTCCGACTCCTCATACGATTTCATGAGATTTAGCCATATGTGGCTGCATCTTCCATCTCTTGATGCGGAGTTGGGACTCGCACATGGTGACCAAAAGAATGCATTTGCTATTCTATTTGATTTGTCCCATTTCTCGTGCTCCTCTGCGCCTCACCGATGATAAATCGTCTAGAGGTTTGGGACGGGTGTAGTGAGTACAAATAAATTTTCTTCGACAGAAGAACAATCTCAATGTTTCGTTTCCACTCGATAAAATTAGGGCGGATAGAGGATTTTGTGCGAGCATATTGATAATCGTGTAAGAGACATATCGAAAAGTAATGTAAACACATAAGCATACGATCGCACATAATTGTAATAATAATATTGTAACCTTTTGATAAAACAATATTAATTGAAACCTCCAATCGCCAAGGAATCCCACATGCAAGCCACGCGTGTGGGCGCTTACATGAACCCTCGACCGGACTAAAATATACCTTTTAGTCGTTTAATTTCAATCCATATCAACTTATCCTTATGACAAATGAAATTAATGATTGGACCTTACTAGACCACATCACTATCACAGAAGGGACTTGGCGGGAAGTTGTACTTGAGGTGATGTCTAGCAATGACCACAATTTTAAGTGAAAATGAATTCTTAGAATTGACATACTCACTAGGACCATACCGCTTCCAATCCAATTCTTTTGTTATCTCATTTTAAATCTATCTCTAGAGAACTTATGAAAATCGCATATCAAGCCAGCGTGTGGGCGTTTACATGAAACTCCCACTTCAATAGATTAAAATGTTTTATTTAGAAATCTCATCCAACAAACTTATGACAAAGTGCAAGCAAGCCAGCGTGTGGGCGTTTACTCACGCGTATCACTTTGTTTAGAGATCAAAAGTGGAGGTCTTGACATTTTAATTTAAAATTAATATGTCGGGTTACTGCTTAGTCTTTTGTTTCAAAAGGTTTGTCCATGCATCACGTAATCTAGCATGCTTTTCTATAGAACTCACATGTAAAACATGCTCGAATTCTAAAATATGCTGAAAACGCGATAAACCTAGCATGCTTACTATGCGCATCATCACGAAAACATATAACATGTTTATCCGTAATTTATACATACATAGCATGCTACGCATAATTTAAACATCACGACATGCTTTGAGCGATAAAAATAAAATAAAATGTCATCGCGCCCACTCGTGGATCCCGATTTCCCTAATTTATTACATAAATTTGCAAAGTCGATCTTCAAACTCAAACGGGCCTCGGTACGCACGGACCGAATTTGTCAAACCGGATTTGGGTGAAAAATCGAAACAGCGATCATTGGACGGCCGAACCGGATGGCTTAAGATGAGCTGGGCCGCGCTAGGCACAACCGGCGCGCGCGCCTGCCAGCCCATCATCGCCGCCCACCTCCCGCGCGTCTCCGCCGAGGGCTGGCCGTGCGAGGCCGCCAGCCGCCATGATCGTCGGGAGCGCGAGTCATCTGCGCGGTGCCGGCTTGTCGAGAAAACCTGCGCGACTCGCGTGCAATCCCGCCAGCGCGAAATTGGGCGTTGAGGTTTCTAGAATCGCGCGCCATCGCCTGCCGCCGAGCCGCTCGCACGCTGCTACCGAGGTGCTCGACGCTGCTCGCACCGCGAGGCCGCTACTCCGCCGATGCACTCGCGGCGGCCTCGGCATGTGTGCTGCGCCTCGCCGCTGTCGATGGAGCCGAGGTTTCCGCGTGAGGCCACCGGGCGCGAGCGACTCACCGAGGCATGTCGAGCCGCATCGCCGTGTTACCGAGACCTCGTTGAGGTTTCCGGTGCATTTGCGAGTTCGCGAGCGATGCCGAGGCATCCGCGAGCGAGCCGACGCCCGGCGCCGAGCCATGCCGCCTCGCCGCTCCTGCCGCCCGTGTGCCTGTGTCACCGGGGTTGCCGACGACCGCCTGACGCACCGACTCGCCGCGTGACGCCGAGAAAAACACGCGCTGGCACCGGCGATGTCTCGCGCATCCGGTTTTCGGTGAACTTCATCGCTCGTTCTTCGTGCTTTGCTCTTTGTTCTTCTTTACGGATAAGATTTACAAGAAAAATCTAATCTAACCACGGATTTTCTCGTGGTGAAAAAATAAAATCAAAAAATAAAACGAGCCACGATGAGCATGATTCACAATTAATTAATTGCGCCGTTATAATCAAGCGTGAATTAATCCAGCGAGCAGATATGAACCTCGCTCTATATCAATTGTAGAAATCGATTTTAACCTCTCCAGGATCTATCTTGGATGTTTAATTCACCATACATTGATTATATTCTAGTATGCACCTATATAATTAATTGCAACACTTAGAGTTTTCTCGTGTTTACTGCGAATCGTCGGGATGAATAGATCAAGACTCACCTTTGATCTTCGGTCGTATCCGGTTTCCTAAACTCCAATGTCGAGTCGGGACAATCTATGGAGAATGCTATAGAAAATCGTCTCTCTTCCTCACACGTTTTCAAAATTCTCACTATATCAAATAGTAATTCTCGAAAATATGGTTAAGTATTAGCTTGATTTTCTCTCCTTATATTTATAATGCTCCTAAATCCTATCTAGATAGGATCTATGCATATCTAATAAATATAATAATATCCTTTAGGATAGAGAGGATCAAGTTAGAGTCAGAGGGAGAGAGAGAGATGGACGATTTTCACCTTAGCTCAGGGCTGGATGGGCCCCAGGGATCAAATGCAGGAATAAAGATGAGCCTCAAATAAATTAATTATCTTATGTTCACAAACATAAATTAATTTATAAACATTCATTCATGCTACTAGAGAATAAATGCCGACTTACCCTTTATTACGAAGTTGAGTCGGCTGCACTTAGACTTCTGAATCCCGTATTTAAGATATCGTACTTCATTAATTATTTATGATGTTACGATTGCTTAAAATAATTAATATCTTTAATTCTAAGTAGTACCACTCGACCTTATTATTGTACTTGAGATAACTCAACTGCGGGGTTTAGTACAATAAACCTTTGAGCTCCTTAAGGGGCGCATCATCCTAGCGGATCGGTGACTCGACACGGTAACTAGCATGACACAAGACCGCCACCACCCAGATGTAGAGAATCTTGGGTTATCTCATGTAACCCTCACCCATAGCAAGTCAAAGTGATGGTCGAACTCATACTCATCTAAATACCTTATCGAGGTTTAGATCAGCGTAAGTCTCCGAGATCTAGGTTCTTCACGCGGTCGATAGAAGAACTCATCTCCGTGATCCTTCAGATTCGTCGAGACGCTCACGGCATGACAAGCAACCAAGTCAGTCACTTTATCTACACAGACTATACGACAACTCGTCCTCAAGTTGTCTCAGCTGTGATACTTTTATATCTCATTAAGCTGACCAATCATAGCACTCGTGATCTACACACACCTGTATGATCTAACATATATGAGATAAAGGGACATATATACGCAATCAAGTAAACAATTCGATAGGAGATTGTAATAGTGGTAAGAAACATTGTATCCAAGCTCAATCAAAACTACTTCGATACAAATCCAACAATCTCACGTATCAAATCGATGAATGAAAGGTAAACCAATATCAACGGATAAATTACGAATCTAGTCGGACATACAAACCCAGGATCAATACGAATTTAGCTACTCATAATAAATATACTAAAACAAAATTAAATAAATAAAACATAAACGAATTGAAAAGATAAAACTATACGAATCCACGATGGAAGCGTAAAACTCGAATCAGTAAATAATCGAATCTTGCGGAATCTAATACGACGGAATGAAAAATAAACTAAAACTAAAAGCTAAACTTGTGTTAGAATGTAAGCGTGTGAAAAGGTAAAAACTCTTCTGTGAAAAGTGTGTTACGTAAAGGTGTAAGGTCCATTTCGTTCGACACGCGCATATAAGCCCTAATCTCCATTGGCTCGCGAGACTCGCTCGCGATCAAGGTTGCGAGAGAATGTCAGCTATCGCGCGCATCGCGTCCGTCTTTCTCGCGACCTTCCTCGCAACACGTGTCGCGAGAAAGTCTCGTGAGCGTTGCTTTCTCGCGGCCGGCTCGCGTAGGGGCGCGCTAGCCTCGACATAAACTGAGGCGAGCTCGACACGGCTAGCGACCGCAGGGTGGTCGCTAGCCTCTGCTCTTTCTCTCAGTATTTTACTCGCGAGCTTTGCTCGCAGATTCTCTTCGCGCCTATGTCGCGATCTCTCGCCAAAAATCCTTTATCTCTTGATCCACCTTTTGACATCTAAACCGTGCAAAAACGACACGAAATACACACGGCATAATATCTTTCAAGATAAACATAAATATATCGAATGAGCTTCAAAGATCGATTATCAATTATAAAATGACGAAAGTGCATATAAATTAAGCGAAATGAGGTTTATCATCCAGCATGGTGTTTCACCGAAGAACAGTGACTAAATTCTGATGGTCTTACTACCAATACCGTAGTATTGTGGATGCTTGACGAAGGATGTCTACTCACAGAGGTATATAGCGTTGAGAATTATTGAGGAGTTGACCGAGCAATTATGATCGATGGAGAGACAACCGATAAGAAGAGTCGCTTCCGAGGTGGATAACATATATGGTGATCTATTAAGAAATTCACAACATTGCGAAGGAATGTGAGCGAAAGAAATGGGAAGATGTCAGAAGGCGAGGATACTTAGAAGGCCAATTATGTGAACCAAAGAAGCAATTTTCAAAATCGAGGCTTCCAGGGAATCATGTGGAAATCGATGTATCTCCAACAATAGGAATCATCTAATTTTTCCTATGCAAATGCTCGAATGCTCCTACCGCCTGGTTTTGTCTTAATAATGGAGTGATTGTGGAGCAGAAGTTCACTGGAAGAGATGATGCAACAAGTATTAGTGAGTAATCATCGATTGCAGCGAGCCACCAAAATTATGGCTCAATAGAATACTGGATACAATGGATGGGGAACATAATAAATGATTTGGAGCACCGCATCCCATCAATAATATGTCACATCCATTGGCAAACAAGCGAAGAGCGGTGGAAAATCAAATAGGAAGATGGCGATGAGAGCGGATTCACAAAGTCAATTTCAAGTAACACGAGCAAAACCGAAGAATCGGATGCTCGAGATCAATGCGGTGCCATTCATTGAGAAGCGGAAAATCATACATAAATCATCCGGAGTATGAGGAGAGAAGGGACATATGGAAAGAGCGAAGAGGACGAGAGCGAAGAACGACGGATTCTCGCCTCATGGGTCCTCGCGACACACGTCGCAAGGAGCTTCGAAGAAGGCGATGTTCAAAAGGAACCTCGTCGGCGACCTTGCTCGCTGGAAGTATCTCGAGGAATCTGCGAAGCCACGGATGGGACCTCGAGGAAAGACCGCGAGCCTCGGATGTTTCGAAGAGGGAGGAATATAATAATTAGCAAGCTTTTTTTATAAAGCGATTGATTATTGGTGGCGGTTGTTAGAAATATGAGTAAACTTGATTAGAATAGAAGATATTTGTATTAAAAAATAAGAAAATAAAATATCTAGAATCTAAAAGAAATCAGAAAAAAAAAGAAAAGAAAAACACGTGTGCTAAGTGCAAGAAAATCTAGTTAGAACAATCTAGATAATAATTATTGACCACAACATTTGTTTATGTGAATAGGATTATTGAGCAATTAAAAAGAAACGTAGAAACACCAGATTCGTGGTTCACAACAATGAGTTAGTTCGCCACGGGTAGAAAATGAGAAGATTTATTAGCGGCTAGGGTTTAATTCAGATCATGCTCCAAAGACCTATATATAGTACTAAGAGAATAAACCGGATGGGCTCACCAATCGACTAGTAAGGCCCAAAACAAGTGTTAAGGCCCAAACGACCCCGTCTAACTATTCAGTGGGAGATATTTGAGAATATCGACAAATCTCCACCTTGACTTGAATCCTCCTTGCGATGCATCATTACAATGCCGGATGAGCAGACTCTCATTTTCGCCTCGATTGCCTCCTTGGGCAACTAACGACTGTGACATTTAGCAAGTCAAACAATGTCGAAACTTGCTATGAGGGACCGCTTAGTGAACATATCGCGGGATTATCGCGTACCTACTTTCATCCCTTGATTCTCTTCTCGTTCCTCGAAAATGATACCTCACATCAATATGTTTTGTCCTCTCATGGTGGACACGATCATTAGCTAAGCATCCTCGACTATCACAATACACAATAGCTTGGTCAGTGATGTAGACCAAGATCAGCGGATTGGGTTATACGAGTTGGGCCTCGGACAACTCCATCTCCGCTCGATCAAGCGGTGATCCAAAATATAGGGCAATGGGCCACGGAGCAAGCCCACGAACAGCCCAAAGAATGGCCCCAGACCACCCAACCAATTGCCAAGATCCAGATCCACGGACCACGGACCACGGAATCGAACCAAACCGGAATCGGAACCGGAGCCGGGCGGGCGGCACGGGCAAGGCGTGGGCGGGCGGCCCGGCACCGGGCGGGCGGCGGGCGGCGGCGGCGGCGGCGTGTGAAGGCGTGGGCTTTCCCCGTCATCATGTGCACATAATTATACTAAGTGTTCAATGAACCATTTATATAGACAATTAATGAAGGTACATTAATCAATGTGGGATAAGGATTAATTAATCCATGCTTATCCCTTAATCATATAACTCCATGTTTAAGTGACCAACTTTGATCCATTATTTCACTCACCGAAATCGGATTTGAGAATGTGAATACACCACGATCATCTACTCAAAACGTAGATCGATCCTATGCCATTTAATTTCACAAAATTAAACGTTACGTCACTCAAAATCTTGGTCAAAGTAGCTTCCTGGCAACTTGACCACATATATAATATTATATATATATGTTCGCGATTTCCAACAATCCCCCACATGAGTAGAAATAGCCATATGCATGTATGCAGACACAGCTCAGTCCTCAAGAGATGTTAAAATATTTGGACAGTGGTTTATGGCCTTGAACCTTCCATAGATAGTACCATCGAGTACACAAAGATTAGTGGACACGATGCCTTGAACTATTCCCCACAACGCGTAATCGAGACAATGGTATTAACACTTTAACACCTCAACCTCATCCGTTCTCACGTTTGATTCCATTTTGGCCATGGACATCCACTTTGGATTCATAAGTGTTTTGTTTGAAGCGGCCCCACTGCACTTACATAGGTGATTCTTTACCGAGTATCTTGCCATACTCAACCTCCTAGAGGTATCTTAGGAATCATTAAGAGTCAACGACTCAACCTCACCACTAGGCAAGTTTTTCAACACTCGTTTGCTTTATAGGAATGCACCAACTCGAGTGTTTATACACGAACTCCTATAGCTTAGTTCTCCCATCAACCAAGTTCTTGGGATCTCCGCCATCATGGTTGGGTTACCACTATGATTGTTCTTAAGATGTGGATTTTAATCCCATTCCTCAAGAACTTGATCATTTGATCCGGTTCAACCTTTGGTTAACGGATGCGCCAGATTATCTATCGACTTGACATAGTCAATTGATATAACCCACTTGAGATCAAATGCCTCACGGTATTATGTCGCCGACGATATGTCGAGACTTACCATTATACAAACCACTTTTCGCTCTTCCAATAGCGGCATGGCTATCACGGAATCATCACCGTGGCACAAAGTTTAGACCAACATGGAATATCTTACAAAAATTACTGAGCCACTCGGCTTCCTCACCGACTTTATCCAAAGCTATGAATTCGATTCCATGGTGGATCGGGCTATACACGCCCTGCTTCGTGGATCTCCAAGAAACACACCTCCCGATCGTGAACATGTACCCACTTGTAGAAAGTGAATCTTTCGTGTCGATATCCATTGGCATCACAAGCACCTTCTTCAAGGGGATATCTCGTGAATGCACCCATGATTTTGAGTATACTTAAGTACCTCAAAACTCTCACTAGAGCCTTCCAATGCTCCGCTGCTTGATTGCTGTAACGACTCAATTTGTTCACAACAAGAAGCTATGTCGGGTCGGGTGCAATTTGTAAGATACATCAAACACCGATGACCTTAGCATAGTCTTCTTGTCCAACAAAGTTCACCGTTCTTACTCAAGTGAACATTGAGCTCTAATGGGTCTTAGCAGTAAATCAATCAAACGCATTGAATTTCTTAAGCACTTTCTCGACTTAGTGAGATTGTGTCAAGATAATTCCGTCGATCTTCTTAGAATCTTGATTCCAAGAATCACATCAGCTAATCCCATGTCTTTCATGTCAAAATTTCTTTTAACATGCGCTGTGTCATTAATGACTTGAGTATCGCTATCCATGATCAACATGTCATCTACATACGGACACTATAACATAACCATTATCGGTGTTCTTAACGTAGAACATTTGTCACACTCGTTGATCTTGAAACCATTTGCCAACATTATATTGTCAAATTTCATGCCATTGCAACGGCTTTGTTTCAAACCATATAGAGACTTCACGAGTTTGCATACCTTGCCTCTTGACCGGTACTACAAACCCTTCGGTTGCTCTATATATACCTCATCCTCGAGGTCACTGCTCAAAACGCAGATCTTAACGTCCATTTGATGAATCTCAAGATTGCGCAGCAGAATTGCGCAGAAGCACCGAATAGACGTAATCCTCGCCACAGGTGAATAGGTATCAAGAAATCGTACCCCTCTGCTGTTTAAACCCTTCGACAACCAAACGGGCCTTATACTTTTCAATTGATCCATCCGCTTTGTACTTTCTTTTAAGGATCCATTTGCATCCTAAGGCTTACAACCTTCTCGCAAATCAACCAAAGACCCAAGTGTGGTTTTGAAGAATAGAATCAATCTCTTTGAATGACCTCTCGCCGAGCATCCCGTCTGCCGAGCATAGGCTACTTTGATCGACGTTGGTTCTTCGTCCAACATGAACGCAATATAGTCGTGACCAAAATCCTTTGGCTCGACTTCATCGCCTCGCCTTGCCGACCCTCCGGATCGGACTCGATCGCTTATGCGATATCGGTTCTTCCTCCAAAGGTTTAGAACTCGAAGCCACCATCGCTCTATTGCTAGCTGCTTCACTTTTATCCTTGTCTTCTGAGGATAAACACTTTCAAAGAATATAGCATTCCTTGATTCAATCGTCGTCCCCACAACATATCCGGTACCTCGACCATGGATCGAAACTATAGGCGCTTTGTTCGATGCATACCCAATAATGATACAATCGATCGTTTTAGGTCCAATTGTAACTTGTTTAGGAAGAGGACCTCAACCTTCGCCAAACACCCCACACTTTGAGATATTTGTACGATGACTTTCTTCCTTTCCACAACTCGTGAGGTGACATCCTTACTCTTCAAAGGAATTTTGTTCGATATGTAGTTGGTCACAAAACGGCCTCCCCACAAATTTCGGGCAACCTGAACTAATCAACAAAGCATTCATCATCTCCTTAAGTGTTCGATTTTTCGCTCAAAGAAGGCTATTAGACCGAGGTGAATAAGGGCCGTTTGATGTATTATACCACTTTCATTGCATAATGTCTCAAACGAGCTACATATTCTCCCCTCATCACTCGAACAGCCTTAATTGACAAATTAGTTGATTCTCGGCTGTTCTTGAAGTTTTAAAAGCTTCAATAGCCTCGCCTTTACTTCTTAGAAGGTAAAGATAACAATATCTTGTATGACCATCAATAAACGTGATGAAGTACTTTTACCACCTCTAGTTTGTACAAACTTTAAATCACACATCAGTGTGAATAAGTTCTAGAGGCTTAGTGCTCCGTTCTACCGAATGAAACGGTAACTTAGCCATTTTGGCTTCCACACAAACCTCACATTTCGTTTGTGTATTAACTTCATTTAACTTTAGTAAATCTAAATTTACTAATATTTTTATTGCATTTAGATTAACATGTCCTAATCTACAATGCCATAAATCAGAGCACTCAGTCAAGTAAGAGGAAGTAGATGCATTTTCATTAATAGCAATCTTGGGTACACGTAAGCACAACCATTACATTCAATTTGAAAAGACCCCAAGAAGATAACCCTACCAAGGAACTTCCCAAACTTAGTCAAGACAAACTTGTCCGACTCAAAACTAGTCTAAACCCCTTGTTAACTAGAATAGAGCCCGACACCAAATTCTTGCGGATGTCGGGACATGCAGACATCCTTCAACGTGATCTCAATGCCGGACGACATCTTGAGCACCACATCACCAACTCCGCAACCTCGGACTAAGCTTGGTTCCCCATGTTGAGCTTCCTCCCTCAACAAGGCTTGTAGGTGGAGAAGCGCGTCTTTTCGGCGCAGACGCGCGATTCGCCGATGTCGATGAACCATCCACCTTGATTCTCGGCGTGGTTGACTTCTTCGGTCACCACAAGAGCCAAGTCATCCTTGTCCCATTTGTCAAGTCCTTCTCGACAATGTTGGCAACTTGTTTAGCCTTCTTCTTTGGTCGACGGTCCTTACTCGTGTGGCCATGGTTGCCATTAATTATAACCCCGTCAAACTTACGGGCAACCACCTTCCCTTTGCTTTGTCATTGGCATTGGGACTAACACGTTGTTGGAGGACCGCCTCCAACAAAGTCGGGCTCTGATCGATCGCCTTTTCCTTTTAACTCAGCTTCTTCACGCCGACTCGATGCAGCGATCGACGATTAAATCTTCAAGTGTCATATCCTTTCGCCAGGCTTAAGGTTGACCTCAAGTCTCTCCACCCTGGATAGCATCTCAATCACTATAGCGACGACAAAGCCGTCTCAAACAAGATGCCCTTCACTTGAACCTCGTGTATAATGAGTTGAAACTTTGCACTTGGTCCATGATCGGTCGAGAATCGACCATCTTGTAGTCCAAATACTTGGCTACAATGAACTTCTTTGTACTGCATCATCACTATGATACTTCTTTTCTAACGCATCCCACATACTTTGGATGTCGTTAACAAGATAAACACTATACAAGCTATCTTCTAAACTACTAAGTATAAAATTTTACAAAGATAGTAGCGGTCGCCATTGTCATATCTTTGCTCGGACGTGAAAGTTCGTCACTTGACCCCAGATGCGGCGGGCTTATCTTCCACCAAAAGTTGGCGAAGCCCAACGTCCGTGAGGTAGAACAACATCTTTGCTGCCATCTCTTGAAGTCGGATCCTCCAAACTTTGGCGGCTTCTCGGTGGCGACATCGTCCTCGCGGTATGAGCAGCGCCGAGATCGATCCCAAACGGATCCACCAACACCACTTGAAGTGTCTTTGGAACATGGAACTCGAATGAGAACCACCGTGTTAGATCCCATGGATCCAACGGTGACCCAACCGAAAAGTGCGGTCGTCGAACCAAAGGAACCACTAAAGTGGAACCAATTGTTGAACCACGAAAAGTGGAACCAACAATCGACCCAAAGGGTCCCATGGTTGACCAGAAGGCATCGAACCAAACATGACCGAAGCCATTGTGCGAGACCATGGTAGCAGCGGAGGCGGTGGTGGAAGCGGACGGCGGCGAGGAGGTAGTCGGTGGCGAGTACGGTCGACATCTCCAGCAAAGGTATTAGTTTCGAAGTTTTAAGTCAATTTTAATGTGCGGACTCCTTGGCAAGTGTTATCTCGTCTTGCGATTGTTGGAAACGCATAAAATAGTACAGAACTTGCCGGGCGTATTACAACGTGAAACGGAAAGGTAGGAGATCAAAACTAACAATAAACTTAAACAGAATCGAAACTAAGAATAAGAATTACAGATAACCGTAAGCTAAATGCCGAGTCGAGGAGGCCTCTTTCCATAAGACGAGATCGCCCGGTAGTGCTCTCGGTTACGGCGTATCGTCCCAAAGATGAACAGCGTCTCGTAGGTGGCAGATCCATGAACCAACGAGCTCCCGTGAGCTGGACGGAGGCGAGGATGAGCTTGGACCTGAAAGTATGTATCGGGAGTGCTCTAAAGTATCTTGGAATGCTTTTGCGATGGGTGGCTTATCTTTGAGAGACATGTCCTATTTATAGGCGTCGTCCCTCATAGGAAGGCATCTTTGAGTCAACACGCGTGATGTCGGGTGTTGGAGTTATGTCCCTATTGAGTGCTGGCGGTTTACGGAGACAACGTGGGCACGTTTCCGTAGAGCCTTCATGTCGGAACGTTACCGGCGGTTACGATGAATACGGACAACGCGTGCGTCCGGGTTCATTGGGCGTATCCGGACGTCTCTTGAGTGCACAGCAGCCCAACGGTTGGGCTTACGAGGCGGGCCTCGCACCAACTCCATCGTCATGGCGAGCCCAACGGTTGGGCTACGAGTTGGGTCTCGGACCAACTCCATCTCCGGCTCGATCAAACATTGATCGATGGGCCACCAAGCAAGCCCACGAACAGCCCAAAGAACGACCCAAAACCACCCAAAGACCAATTGCGAAGATCCAAGATCCACGATCCACGGACCACGGACCACGGAATCGAAACCGAATCGAACCGAACCGAAACCAAAACCGAACCGAGCCGAGCCGGAGCCGGGCCGGCCTGTCGAACGCGCACGCGGCGGCGGCGGCGGGCGTCGCAGGCGTCTTGCGTGGGCTTTCCACCCATCACTTGTGCACATAATTATACTAAGTGTTCAATGAACCACTTATATAGACAATTAATGAAGGTACATTAATCAATGTGGGATAAGGATTAATTAATCCATGCTTATCCCTTAATCACATAACTCCATGTTTAAGTGACCAACTTTGATCCATTATTTCTCACTCACCGAAATCGGTTTGAGAATGTGAATACACCACGATCATCTACTCAAAGCGTAGATCGATCCTATGCCATTTAATTTCACAAAATTAAACGTTCGTCACTCAAAATCTTGGTCAAAGTAGCTTCGACAACTTGACCATATATAATATTATATATATATGTTCGCGATTTCCAACAATATGAACTAAAAATAAATCCTAAAATGAACTAAAAATATAACAGCATCATAATAATCATCTATAATAAATATAGTCATTCAAAGTAAGGAAGTATATCTTAAAAAATATTACAAAATGCAAAATAAGTTATAACATCAAATATATAAATGTTACAATCATTCAAGTACCAACACAACACATATGTAATGAATAAGGAAATATGGGTTTTAGGAGTAGTGTTAGGATAAATTTAGGAATTAAACTGTAATTAAAAATAAAATAAATATACCATAAAATAAATGGATCATGGGTCGATTTCGCTGGATCCAATCCAAAATTAGAATTCAAATCGAATCCGAATTCAAGAAAATGATCCAAATTTGATGTGAATTCATTCAATCCAAATTTGTAAAGACCCAATTAGATCTTGATTTATAAATCAGATCGAATCTAAGATCCATTATCATCTTTAATTAGGGAACATGGATGCTCGAAAGTATGAAACAATGGGATGAAAGCTGTAGCTCTTGAAAGCATCAAGATCTTAATTATGGTTAATTTTCATCATATAGATGCGAATCCCTTCTGTTTTGCTTAGCCAGTAATAATGCATATTACGGAGGAAACTTTTTATGATCGTTGAATATATCAATAGTCTTTTTTATAAACTTTTCAAAACAGCTTATAAGTTCTTGTAAAATATTTGTCAAAATAAGTTCTTAAACAATATATAAGCTATGAAAATAAACTCCAACAAACATAAGTTTCCCAAAATAAATTTCTCGACCTCAATTTATTTTTTTCATAAGCTTGTATGCAATAACGAATTTACCAAAATTATCTTTCTCGATTCATGATTTCTTACATATATTTTATCAACTTCATCCTCGTCAATTTTTCTTTATAACTATGATTTTCTCTAACTCATAATTCTTTCTCTAGCTTATAAACTCAATTATCCAAATACTTTAATAAATTATAAACTCTTAAAAAGTTACATCTGTTGAACTCTTTAAACATCTTATATGCTATAGGAACTTATAAATTCTTTAAAATAACTTTAGCCAAAAACCCTCTTAATCTTAGTAAGTATTTCTTTCAAGGAATTGAGTCTACTTGTACTGCATTTATGGTGCTAGAAGTCTTAGAAATGTGCAGCATTTCTTGTTTCAAAAGTGGAAGCTCTCCCTACGAGAACTCATATATCCCAGTCCCATGAAAATAGGGGTGTGCATCGTTCGGTCGGTTCGATCGATCGATCAAATTTTAAAACCGAAAACCGAACCGAAAATATTTTTTTGAACCGAACCGAACCGATTTATAGTTTCGGACCGACCGAAAATCGAACCGAAAAAACCGATCGGTTTCGGTCGGACCGAAAAACCGACCGAAACATATATTATTTATATATTTTTTTAAATAAACATATTTTAATCCTAATTATTTAATTAAAATATTAATTAATTATTATATAAAATATATAAATATATAAAATAATATTTTGGTTCGGTTCGGTTCGATCCAACCTAAAATATAAAACCAATTGAAAACCGATTTTAATTAAAAATTGAGCCGAACCGAAAATGACTTTTCAAAACCGAACGAACCGGACCAAACCGATCGATTCGATCGGTTTTTTAAATTTCCTATACAAGACAAAATTGAACAAGTTAATTAGCATAGTTCAGATATTTGAAAATTAAATGGAAGTTGAGATTATACATTAAAAAATATCAAAGTTGAAGTCATACACTACTATTAAACCTTCTAGAATCATAAATAAAATGTAACACTATCAAATTTTCAAAAGATTGGCAAGAAACTAGAGTTGATTTATTTATATATAGGAGATATGTTCTAGCTAGGAGGTGACCATTTTTACATTGATCCGAACTCCACTAGTGTTACAACTTACATGATGTCATCCATCATTTAAAGTTTTTAATTATGATGTACAGTAATCACGATGTTATGGGAATAAATAGATGAAATATTGGTGTAACATATAGCAGATAGATGTAGATTCAAAGATTTGAAGCTGGGATTTTGTGCAATGTTACGCGGCTCACATAAGCCAACCGCTGCGATTCCTTGAGCTGGAAATCAAGTGCAACTACTGTTACATTCCTCCCATTCTTTATCACGGAAGCATCAACCACTATTTCGGCCTGTCATCCCAACTCATCAAAAAACATGATATGAATTCAAGTTCCAAACTGGAATAATAAATTTAATTGTTTGGGATTCGAAATTGCAGTGATTATTAAACATAAATCTTACCGTAGTTTTGAGTAACAGATAAAAGTAATAGAAAATAGGGAAATTAAAAAGACTGACATTTGGCGGAGCAGGTGCGAGATAAGAGACGGTGATTTCTCCGACGCAGAGCTGAGATTGTCCAACTCCAAGGATAGTTGTAGCACAACCTATCGCCACCCTTTCAGCCACCGCCGCCACAACACCTCCAAACAGTATGCCCTTAGCATTCTGCAATTTCACCACAAAAATCATATTTAAGTTTAATTGTATAGATGCTGGATTTTATTGATCAGCACCTTCTAAGCACCTGTGATTTGTTAATTTGGAATCGAAAAGAGGAGTAACATTTGATTAGGAACACAAGATGTTTAATTTCAACAAAATTGAGAGGTTTGAGAATTCGTGTGAAGACTTAAATCCTAGGAGTTTTGGAGGTTGTTAGCTAGTAACTAAACGGAAACGGTGAAGCTAATTTACTATCTACAGTTTAGTATACTCAAGAGGGGGCTAATACTTAATATTGGGATAATTAAGTTCTTGTAAGCATAGGATAAAGTTTGATATATGACTAAGTTGTCTTTTACTATTTATGATACGTATTGATACTATGTTTGCTTAGGTTTATTAGAATCTGTATATATAATCTATTGTGTCGTTGGGTATATTAAATTATAATTTTTGTTACAAAAAGAGAAGCTCTCTTCCAGGAGGTCCTACACTCCAGTCCCATGAGAATATGAGGTGGTAAATTACGTTGACTCGATGGTTAAGAAGATAAGAGGACTTTGCTTAGTACCCATAATGAGCCACTATAAAGAAGATGAAACTTCTATACTGTGACTACTAGGATTCGATCATTGATCTTTGTTCCAAATCTATTAGTTCTTAATCAACTGAGCTAAATTCTACATCGACGTTCAGTTTCATTAGTTTGATAATCTTGCGAAGCGAGCGAGACAAAAACATAACATTGGGAGCGGTGTCGAGATAAGATTATGTTTTTAATTTATATGATTATAGAGGAAACATAACAGCAGGAGGCGATGTCGACATAAGATTATGTTTTTAATTAGAATTTTAATTGATATGTTTAGAGATTATTTAGACTAATAACATTCTATATATATTATGTTGATTTTCTATATAATGCACCCAACATGTTTTAATTTGATTTCAAAATTTTCTTGAAGTTTGTCATATTTTTTTATCAATTTAATGCGAGAATTTAAAGGCGCGTTACGGTGGACTCGAATCAAGACCTTTGGCCTCGGACATTAACTACTCTACCACTAGGCCAACACACAAACACATTGAAGTTTGTCATATTGATGTAACATAGTGCTACTTATATATTAGAGAGCGAGCTTTTTATGTTTACATATTTCAGTAGAAGAATCATCAGTATAGTCGTATGATACTGAAAGAGTTCAAGAAGCAGTACTGTAGCCAATAATACTGATAGAAGTTTCAGTATCAACGCTATTGATGAGAAGCAATATTGAAGGACGCAGTACTACTGAAGACCGAAAACAAATAAGTCAGAAAAATGACAAAATGTCATTTCAGCAGAAGAGAAGACAAAGTTGTTTAAGATCTATGTCAAACTGAAGTGTCTAGTAAAGATTCGGAGTCAACATACTGAAAAGAGATAGAGTCCACTCTACTGAAATAATGTGGAACTGACTCTACTGAAGAGACCCCAAGTCAACGTACTGAAAAAATACGGAGTCAACCCTACTGAAGAAATACAGAATATTTTGAAACTTGGGTGTTTGACTTTCAATATATCAGAACGAATCTGCAAAGAATCTTGACTTGCGGAGATCGCTCCGGACACTGCAGAGCTCACAGTATGCGATGTTGCAAACATAGAAAGTGACGTACGAGAATTCAAATGCTAAGAATTCAAATGATAAATGGAACATATGTGATTGGAGTTCCCTCCAACGATACCATTCATCATCCCTTCTATAAATACTTGCGAGAACCAACCTTTGAAGTTTACCAAAAACGTTGAGCACTCAAAGATCAAAACGTTTTCTAAGTTCATATTCGTACACATACGAACAACGTATTTTCGAAGAAGAGAATTCAAAGTGTTATCAGGAAATCTTAAGAGCATAAACATATTTATTTGTTCAGGATTTCAGCATACATTCCCTTAAAATCTAGGTTTAAATGTTATAATATCTTATATCTAAAGCAGATGTTAACAATTTAATTCTATGTTGGAAAACCCAAAACCCCCTCTACAAAAATTTGTAAGTGTTGAAGTAAAAGTTGGTTAGTAACCAACGAAGTATTAGTTGCTGAGTGCTAGGTTTTGTTACACTCTTAAGCAAGAAGGTTATGTTAATTGCACTTGTACCAACCAGTGGTTTCCTTGCACCAGTAAGCGAAGAAAGATACGACAAGTTAATCGGGATACAAATATGGTGAAATTCTATATCTAGGTTTTTCTTACACCCGTTAGCAAGATCTTTCCCAAGTAATGAATTGACTGATTTATCAGACTGTGGATGTAGGAGTTGATCTCTTCGAACTACATAAAGTGTGTTCTTTACTTTCAGTATCCTACTCTACATGTTATTGACGCAACATTACATACTATTAACACTCTATCAGTAGCAATTTGTTGATGAACGAGAAAACTAATACTAACTAAACGAATATTTGACTAAGTATCTTTTCAATATCAGTTTTCAATTTCGCACGTACATTAGTTGCCTGTTAAAGTAGTCAGTATGATTGCTAATTGATTCATTCAGTACAAGACTGAAATAAACTGAAATACTGACACCGGTATTGACTAGCATTAGTAACCCAACATATACTAACTTCAGTAAGACATTCAGTCTGAGCGGGTCTGGAATCAGAACCGGACCAGAACTGGAACCGAAATCGTTGCTTTATAAATTAATGAGCTATGAGTGATTTCGGATCGATATGGATATAACTAGCTCATTGACAAGCTTATTTAAACTAAGCTTATCAATATACGGGTTTTACTCGTACCAGAACCAATAAATAAGTATTGGTTCTGGTTCTGGAACCAAAACCGGATCCGAACTGAACCGGACCATCAAACTATGGATCTAAACGGTCCGGGTCTAAAGCGGTTCTGAAATCGGAACCGGAACCAGAACCGCTGCTTTACAATTTAATGGGTTTTGAACGATTCCGGATCGATCCAAGTTTTATCCACCCATTGACATCCCTATATGTGTGTGTAGAGAGAGAGAGAAGGGGAGGAGGGGAGAGAGAGATAAATTATTCTTAATCTTTAAATTACAAGTTATTGGATTATGGTGAATTTGTTGTTAAATATGATGAATTTAAAAAAATAAAATTTTCGAAGCATATGGGATTCGAGCTCAAATTCACAAATTTATTTAGCAAAGATCCTCTACCACTATAATACTAACTTATATGTATTCATTGTTTCATTGGAATTTAGATCCTAATTAAATAATTAAGAATCGCATTATTTAGAATATATAGATAATATAAATTGAGTAGTATAAAGACAAAATGGAGATTTAACAAAATGGAGATTTAAATTTCTAATTAACCCTGACCATCCCTACTATATTTGTTCTCCTGTGGTACATGGTATAACATTATAATTAAATGAAATAGTAATATATATATATATATATATATATATATATATATATATAGGAATTAGTTCAAATAAAACACATTCAAAAATAAGAAATGAGAACAATTTTTCACCATTGATTTTGAAGATGTGTGATTGTGATTAAATCAAATTATGCTATAATGGTAATTATAAAATATTACGAAAATAATCATTCCTTAATTATAGGGATTGTGATAACTTAATCTTGAAACATTGATTAATAGCAAATGGATTATGGAGATGAATTCTTATTTCTTATTTTAAGGGATTTGTATTATAATCATCCATATATATATATATATGTGTGTGTGTGTGTGTGTGTGTGTAGGGGAGAGTTAACGTGATAATCATTTTTATCGTGAGAACAAAAAATAATGAATTGAGCGAAAGTTGATGAATTCATGGAAAAATTATCGAATCAAAAACAATGAAATTTTAGTCCTCGTTGGATTCGAACCCTCGGTGACAATTTCAAATTTTGTATTAGGTATTTTTTATAAATTAGTATAAGGGTATAATAGGCAATATAAATTAAAATTACATCATCATTTTCATATTCCTTAGCATTCGACGCAAATGTTCATTTTCCAGAACTCATATCCCTTAATTGTAGAGATTCAAAACATGCTTGTACATCTCCAGTTTTACATCAATTATGTAGCATAGATATTGCATCACATAATATTTTTTAAACATAATTTAGCATTTAAACTCGCATGTTTGTCTATATAATTATGCTACAATTAAACAAATAGTGTCACATACATGTTATATTTATACTACAAAAATTGTGTTAAAAATGCAATACAAGAAGTCACTATAATTATATATATGTGAGAATGAAAAAAATATCAAATTAATTGATATATAATTGTGCTAAGTATGTAAATAAAAAGTACTACAAAAATAAAATTTATGCAACTCTACAGAAACAATTTATATGCAAAATGATCTAACGTTTTTGTGCAATGTTATTAATGAATATGTGCTTCAGAAACTATGTATATGTGAAAAAAACACTTAAATGTAACAAAAAAATAAATAAATAAATAAATAAACACGATATATATACGAACAAAGAATCAAATTAATCGATAATAATTTACGAAATTTAGCAATATGTGCAAAATGAATAAACTAAATATGCTACGAAAATATTCACCAAGACAATAAGTCTTGAAAAGCACGTATGAATGAATACATAAATTTTACACCGTGATTGTGCAAAATGAATACGCTAAAATGCTAAAAAATATTCCACCAATGCAATAATTGAAAGACACGTATGAATCAATACATAGATTTTAATACCTCGTTTTCATGGATTATGTAGTTTGAATCATAAATTAATCTATATAGATTAAATATTTAAATTGAAATAATCTATCTAAAATAATAAGTTAAAGGATAGATTATAAGAAATCCTAAAAATAAGGATAAAGCGTGTTTTACCTACATTTAAGAAAAAACTAGTTTTTATAATATTAAATTGTTGATCTAACCTTGACAAAAATATGCGAAAAACTATTATAGCACACATATCCACTATTTGTAGCAAAACAAAAAATAATCTTGTCTATTGATTTAGTAAAATCAATGGCTTAGATTTATTCTTATTTTAAAAAAAATCATTAATACCTGATCAATCCACACACACACACACACACACATATATATATATATATATATATATATATATATACAGGGGCGGATCCAGAAGTTGATGATGGGGTGGGCTGAAAAATAAGTTCTTCGCGTATTAAATATCATAAATGCTAAAATATTTCTAGGTTTTTATAAGTTGTCTTGCGAGATTTCAATACACAAAATTCATCAATAATTGAGTTTATATCTATATTTTTAATAAAATATCTTTCAATATAAACTCTTATTTAGCGTAAACTTTAGGGAATCCATCAACCAAACCACTGGTAAAACTTGGTTGCGATTGAACTTGAACTTTGACAGCTTCGAATGGGCAGAGAGCAATATCAGCAAACACTTGAGCAGATGTAGCGTTGAGGAAGAATATAACATATTTGTTTGGCTAATTTTCGCGACTCGTATGAACTTTTGAGGATGCAGATAAATATAGTATTCTAAAAGCATCAATATACTTCGTTCAAAACAGTAGACACGCAATAATAAGGAGACACAAAATTTTAACATGAAAACCTCTCAAAACGAAAAAGAGAAAAAACCACGGGACTACTAGAGCCGTTTAAATCAATTATAATCAACAATGGAGCAGTACCCAATCTTCTTTAGATTATATTATAGGCATACAAAACATCATACACTCGAAAATAAGCACATCAAGATATATGGAATCAAAATCGAGCAAAGATCAAGAAAAATATCATCAGAAATTATCCTATATTCAGATCGACGACCAGACCTACAAATATCAAAATCCGATCTCCACCGTCCACAACGTTCGCCCAGATGTTGTGAATCTTATGTCCAAAAATCACACTAATCTAACGGTTCAATATCCGAAAAACGGAATTTTTCTGAAGTTGCGCGCTGAAAATCCGAGAGAGGAAAAAAAGGCTACGAATTTTTCTATTTTGACTGTTCCAATTTCTCCCTTCAAAAATCGTGGCTGACCATTTTCATTCTTATAACCTTCTCATGGGCTCATGGGTTTTTCTCATGGGTCAAAAATATAAAAAAAAACCAATAATAACAACTTTGTTTTAATTTTTTAATTATTTTGGACTGGGCTAATTTTGAATTGAGTTTAATATAATACATAAACGTAAGAAAAAATTTAGCGCTTGCACTGGGCTGGAGCCCGGTGCAGCCCATACCTAGATCCGCCTATATATATATATATATATATATATATATATATATATATATTGTAAATCACAAAATCTAAATGCAAAAAATTATTGATTTTGGAATGCTACTTTTTATACAACATTTATAGTGGTTTACGTAAATATCCAAAAACAATTTATTCAACTTACCATCAAAATAAGTATAAAATAAGTATATATGTTTATTTGTAGTTAACACACACACACACATAAAGGATATAAAGGATATGTATATATAGATATATGTGATGTAATATTGTTAGTTTTCATTTGTTTGACATGCATTTTAATACATATATATACATGGGAGAAACTAAATAAGAAAATGAGTGAAGTAACCACTCTTCAATATACCCTTGACCAAAAATTATAGTATAAACTAAACAATTTACGAATTGAAATGTTTTATACCTCAATTCATAGTAAGTTGAGCCCTTTTAGGCTAACTCACGTGAATTAAGAGCAAAACCGTACTTTAAGCCAACAATGATTAGTTTTTTTTATCTTTTTTTATTTGTGACTATTTTTTATTTTTATAATATGAAAATGACTATTTATATATTAGCTCTAAAAAATTTTCCTCTATGAGATCACTATTTCGTCCGATGCACGATAATAATTTTAACATTTATTAAATTTGAAACAATAATAAGTAATTCAAAAAATATAAAAATTGTAAGTCTCCATCGATAACAAAAATTCATTCACAAATTATAAGTAATTCCATCGCCATCAATATCTTGTAAGCAAAATAATAATAAAATTCAAAACAGTCATAATTAACTAATTCTTTCAAAAATCAATTATAAACATCCATTCACAAAATATAAAACTAATATTATTACACTCAATATTAACACAAAATATTAAATATTAAAATATAGGTGATAACGTTCCTGAAATATATATATATAGCCCAAGAAAATTGATCGCTTACAAGATTGAAGATCTTAGAAAACTTAGAGATAAAAAGCAAGCAAGATGGTTTGATGTACGAACCAGAATGGGAGGTTTGACGTTGAGAATGCAAGAGATTTTGCCTTTCTCCACTGAGACAACTCTAACAACTCCTCCAATCACTTTGGAGAAGGAGTCCTTAGCGGTGTATTGCTGTCCCACCATCCCACCCATTCCCGCAATCTCCATAAATTCACTTGCTGTCAGACTCTCTCTCATCCTTCCCATCTCTGTGTGTGTTTGTTTGGCTGCCTAAGACTATGTTTATAGGTGGAAACAGTATGGGGAGGTCGAACCCCACCTACACAATTCTTTAAAAAAATACAAAATTGAAATGAAAGGGAAGTGATGGTTGACCTTGCAAAATATGAGACCTCCTGATCCCATGGTCTCTCTCGTCTTATTGAATGGAGAAGATTAAAAAAAAAAATTGTGGGGAAGAAAAGATGTTGAGGTCAGTGATAAGAGTAAAATATTTGCCAGGGTCCAATTAATAATGATAAAAGATAATAAGTAGAAGTTTAAAATTAATAATATTTTAATATAATCATAGTTTTTTAATTACATCACAATAAAAAACCTAATCTACAAAAATAAAGCCTCCATGATATGAGCCTTTTGTTATAAAAGTGATTCATCAAAGATATAATGAAACAATAAATAATGAACAAGATACATATGACTTAAACTATTTTTTCTTTTGTGATAACTATAAAAAAATATTCTACAATAAACTCTTGATATTGTTAATAATCTATCGTCCATAACTCAATCTGCTTCCATAATGTGTCTTAATATTCATATTTCAAATAATTAGACACACTTACTTTACTATTATAATAAATTGAAGGCATAGATCTAATCAAAATAAAATAAATTCGGTCAATTCAATAACAAATAGTTATTTTGATATGTAAATTAGTGTTAATAGGCACAAAAATGCCCAAGTGAGATAGTGGTATCATGAAATTACCAAAACTTATAAAATCATATGGTGTATACCCATTTTTTAGTTAATGGTCGAAATTACCTTATATTTTGACAAGGTTTCCATGTTTTTCCATAAGAAATGTCACAAATGTATTACTCCCTCCGTCTCACCCAAGAATGACAATTTCTTTTCGACATAATTATTTAAAAGAATGGTATAAAGTGATTAAAGTGATAAAAAGTAGGTAGGTCTCATAACTTTTGAAGAGATAATTATTTCCTAAAAATGAAATATGCTATATTGGATGAGATAACCCAAAAAGAAATATATGTCATCTCGAATGACGGATGAAGTATTTATTTTGGGTAGAGAAACCTCAGTGATACAATTAATTTTGCAGAGATTTTACTAAATTATCAATCAATATTTATCAATCGGTTTTATTAATTATTGGTCGGAAATTATCATTCAGTTTATCATTTAATTGTTGATCAATTTTTATTTTATTATCCATTTGTTTTTTTATTTAGTTATGGATCAGGATGATCGGTATTAAAATAATTATAAATTTTAAACATCCAATTGTGAAATTGATCGATTATCCATTGGGATTAGCAATCATGATTATCAATCGGAATTAAATATTGATAAGTTTCTTATTTTCGACTTGTTTATCAATTTATTTTTCAATTAATATTATCTATCGGGATTATCCATCAGGATTAGCAATCGGGATTATCCATCATGATTAAATATTGATCGATTTCTTATTTTTCAACCTTTATCAAATTATTTTTCAATTAATATTATCTATGATGTGAAATTTGACCGATATGATTTTGAAATATGATTATTGTTGTATAATTCGTAGTTTTATGATAGAAATGTACTATATTTCTTTTGATGGAGCAAACGTCAGTAATTCAATTAATTTTCCACAATTTTATTGAATTATCAATCGGTTTTATTAATTATTGGTCGGTATCCATCGATTTTTTTCATTTAATTGTTGATTCGTATTTTATTTAATTATCGATCGGCTTTTTTATTTAATTAGGATAGAGATTATTGATCGGGGATTATCAATTGGTATTAAAATAATTAAATTTTAAAAAAAAAAACCAATTGAATATTATCCAGTTGTGAAATTGATTGGGATTATTGATCGGGATTATCGATCTCTATCAAATACTGATCGATTTTTTTGACTTTTTTTAATTAATAGTATCTATAATGTGAAATCTCATTGATATAATTTGGAATATGATGTTTGTTGTATAACAAATGCTAAATTAAATTATCAATTGCAAATGTAAATTATAAATTTACAATAACGTGTAAATTAAAAAAAATGTAAATTATTATAAATTTAAATTGTAAATTTACAAATGTCTACTTTTTTCAATATTTATCAGTTTTAAAATAATAATTCATGTAATAATTCACGTTAAGTTTTAAAATTCCAAATTAAAAAATCGGTAGATATTCGATAAAAATTTCAAAACGAAAAAACCGGTATAGATACAATAAAATAATTAATTATATTATTTTTAATTAAAATTATTTAGTTTAATAAACTTTAATTATAAATTAGCAAATAATAATTTTGAATTAATATATCTTAATTTTGAATTAATAAACTCTAATTGTGAATTAATAAACCATAATCGTGAATTAATAAACCCTAATTTTGAATTAATAAATCCTAATTGTGAATTAATAAATACTAATTTTAAATTAATAAACCTTATTTAAAATTAATAAAACCTAATTTTGAATTAATAAACCCTAATTGGAAATAATAAACCCTAATTGTGAATTAATAAACCATAACTTTGAATTATTAAACCCTAAATGTGAATTAATAAACTCTAATTATGAATTAATAAACCTTAATTATGAATTAATAAGCCATAATTATAAATTAATAAATTCTAATTTTGAATTAAAATTATAATTAAAAATTGATAAATTTAATTATAAATTAACAAATTCTAATTATTCTTACTCACCATAATTAATATATAATTATTTTAACAAAAAACAAGGGTGAACTCACGATGAGACAGAACTCACCCAAGTTTTTATCTTTTTTAATAATCATGATTTGATAATCTCGATTGATTTTTTATAATCACTTAAATGTGGTTTTTTTCCCCATAACTTTTCAAGTTTGGGTAAAATAATTTCACTCTCTTTTTTAGCTTTGTGACGTCTTTGAATTTTTTTATTTTTGAAAATTTAATTGATAGAGATATAATAAATAGTTTGAGTTTAAATGAGTATTTCCTACATCCTTTTATCGACTTTGATGTATACTCAATGACGGAGCCACATAGGGGCCTGGGGGGTCCTGGGCCCCCCAACTATTTTGTAAAATTATAATATATATTTGATATTTAATGATATGTTTAAAAGTTTCTCATAGATCAGTTGGTTGGGATGCTTAAAAAGTTTCACATTGACCCCGGTTCGAAACTCTTCATCTGCGTTTTTATTGCTACTGTTTTTTTTTTTTTTTCTTTTTCTTTTTCTTTTTTTCTCTCTCTTTCTTCTGTATCTTTCTTTCCTTTTTAATTTTCCTTTCTTCTTTTTTCCTGTAATTTGTTATTTCTTTCTCTTCTTTTTTCCCTAATTTGTTGTTTCTCTCTAGTTTGTACTTTTTTTGTAATTTATTTTATCTTAATAAAATAAAATATATATGTAAATAATAATACTTTATATGTGAATTAATATGATTAATTCAATTTTTCAAAGATTATGATAAAATTATTCTAACAACAATCAATCAAGACATCTAAATAATTTGAATTTTCATTATAAACCCTAAAAATATTGTTGATGATAGAACAATTAAAATATTGATTAATTGAATATATAAGGATTATTTTAGAAATATAAATCGATCATATTTTTATTATCACAAGTCGAGATACAATTTCATTTGGAGTCGACTTTCGGAGTAATGAGTGTCGTGATATCGCCAGGAAGAAGAGGTTGTTTAGTAGATCCCAAGAAAAATTTCTAATTTTTCTCAAATATTTTTGGACCCCCAACTTCAAATTTCTGGCTCCGTCACTGTGTATACTACATGTATATTATGAAGTTGGGTATTATGATTTTCCTCTTAAATTTGGCGATCGAATTCAGTAATCATACAAATTTTCCATATTTAAAGATGGGAAATATATTCAAACACGATCATGAGGTGGGTCCCAACGACTTCAAAACTTCTTAAGACATCATTACAAAATCAGCAGTAACTTTGAGAGAGAGAGAGACTCAGAGCCACCCCGTCAAAAGAATTCTGAATCTTCCTCTGTTTTTGAAAATTTCCGCAGCTTCATTTTGATCCGGAGATGACCCGCGGAACCCTTGAAGTTCTTCTTGTAAGCGCCAAAGGTCTCGATGACTCCGATTTTATATGTATGTTTCTTCACCATAATTCTCTCCTCTAATTTCTTCTGTGTGTGTGTGTGTTTTCTTGAACTTATAGAGTATGTATCATCATTCGTAGTCTAATCTTTCTTGATGACATTAGATCGGAATTCGTGGGAAGAAAACATAGCATGCGGGAATAATAATTGTCTCCATTTCACAACCCTGACGATTAATAGTTTCGGTTGTTCTGAGATTCGCGACTCTTAGTTGACTTAGCAAGCGATTAATCGATTCGTGAAATTTTGACTGCTTTTCACTTTCAACTTTTGCATCCAATATGAATCTTGCTTTGTGTCTGTGGAAAGGTGATAAAATGTTTGATATGTTTAGAATATGCCACTTTAGCAAGGGGATTGAGGATCAAAACTGCTGATCAAAAGAACATCCGATCATGTAAGGATCGAGACCAGAAGAACTCATTGACATTGTTAATTTTCAGAAGATTCGAACAGAGATGTGAAAGAGATAAGATCTTAGTGTATACGTCTACTAATTTTATGCTGATCGATTAGCTGATGATCCATGAATGATTGTCTGTATAAATACTGAATTTAAATTTGTCTGATTCTGATAAGAGTGAATTTTTAATCCAAATTGTATGTTTCTTCCGATCTCTGTAATGTGGTTTCATCGGATAATAACCTTTGTAGAAGTATGCATATTTACTTATGGATCTTGATCTTGATTTGGCAGCTGGATCGGATCCTTATGCGATTCTCACTTATCGGACTCAGGAGAAGACAAGCGGCATTGCATCAGGTGCATATTTGCTTCATCTTCCAACTCTTGCATAGTTGCTTATATGAACATAGTCATAAACTTAATCACCGAGGATTAACACAGATAGATAAAAATAATATAAGTTAAATCTATTGTTTATTAAGATGGATTTGAAACTTGAAATTTCCTAAAGCCCTTGATTATTATTTCTACAATATGAGATAAGTTACTTGATTGATATCCTGTTGAATAGGCTAGGCTTGCAGAAAATCCTTGCAATCAAGATAAACATACTCAAATGTGTACATTATCAAATTTGAATAGTAAACGCCCCTAAAGAATAGTTTAGGCCTCGCTCTCTATCTCTCTCTCATGCGCATATTCATTGCTCCACATTGTTCTATCCAGGTGAGGATCTTGCACTGAGTGGAATGAGAGCTTCCTCTTCTATATCCAGCGATGTGACCGAGCTGAAGATCAAACTAATGGATAAAGATACGTTTACAGCAGACGATTTTATTGGAGAGGCAACGTGAGTAAAACTACCTCGTAAAATTCTTGTTCATAGTTTAAGGATCGGCCTTATCTGATGATTATTGAATTCCTTTGAAACTGTAGAATTCCTCTTCAGCCTTTGTTTGTCGAAGATAGCGTTCCACCCATGGCATACCACATTGTCAAAGACGAGCAGTACCGTGGAGAGATTAGAGTTGGCCTCACTTTCACTCCCCAGGTATGAGATATCCTAAGAATAATGGTATTTGGTGTATGTATCTGTCGTGGTGTACGATGAAGTTTTTGTCGTTGCAGAGGAATAGAGGCGGCGAGCATGATGAGGAGAACCTAGGAGGATGGAAACAATCATCTATGGAGGAGTAACGTTGTGGCATGAGAAAAATCTTGAGATTAAGATTCGGTTTCTGAACTCGCATTTTGTTGCAACTACTTGCTGTTTTGATCATTTAAAGGAACCTAATTTGTGATGGATTTCAGGAGCATGGTCTGATTTTATGCTTTCAGTTTCATCCAACAATTCAATTACAGACAATCTCTGTTTTATATTTGGTGCGTGATTAGTCTCATATGTATTTTCACTTATCATTATTCATGATATGTATGTGCATTATCTTCGTACATGTGTGTATTGCTGAAATAAAATACGAGATTCATATATGTTCGAAAACCATACAGCACAAGCATGCAACTGCAGATGGCCTGTGTGGAGGATCAGACGGTTGATATCGAAGAGTAGTTATACTAGTTAGATTGTTATTTTTTAGTATGCGTTTCAATTATAATAGCTTCTGCGGCTGCTTGCTTATGCTTTATTCAACTCAACGATTGAATTCTTCGCCTCCAACTTAGTTCTTCCTACAACCATAGACTTGTATATTCTCCAACTTTATACTAAAAGAATCCTCTTCTAACAACCACTAGTCTACAAGTCGATGAAGGTAATATTTAATAGTCGTTAAGTACGATTACACATCAATAAGCATAGTATAAAAAATCATCTACCCCTAAGTGAGCCCCTTGATCATTTTGCAAAACAAAAAAGACTCATCCTTCTAGAAGAAGAGAAGAGACTAAACACAAACTTAGAGACTTTATTAGTGCTGCACCGGTCTTAATTTCCTGAAGCTTTGAATTACCTTCTGTACATCACCATGTTTCCTCAATTGTTGTCTACATTAATGGAATGAGATCTTGCTCTTCACAATCTCAATGGTGTTGCTAAATTGGAGATCAAAATTAACAATGACACGATTACAAAAACACACGAGTAAGGTTTCTTACTCACATCCACGTACGAGTAATTTTGTCACTCGAGTGGCAACTAGATTTCTTTTGATGAAGAAAGAGTTTGTAAATGTCATAAAACGCAGTCACAGATGGCAAACTCTGCGATAACAGACTTGACAGCAAAGAGCATAGAGGTAATGGTCCAGTCCTATGTTCGTGTCTTTTCAAACTAACAACACCATTCTAGACAAGTCAAGAAGTAGGATACTGTGATTTATCAATCATGACACTAACAAGCCCAGGTATATCAAAATAAGTTACAAAAGTCATTGGAAATATGGCACAAGGAAAGATCATACCTGGCCATTTAGGAGATTCTCATAGTAAACAGTAGCAGAAGAGCCACAAAACACCAAAAATACTCATGAATCATCCCAAAACGAAAAGCCCTGCTCCTAGTAACACTCCTCATTTCAGGCCGTCTCATGAAATTCCACGTCCCTATACTTGTCTTTGGATTTGAACCTATCCTTTTCTCCCACCCTAATAGAGGTAGATTTGTTCTCTCTTGCTGCAACATTCACATGACCATCTGCATCACTCTTACTCGCCAACCATTCTTGAATCATAGCATCCAGCTTTGGCTCCGCACCAAATCCTTCTCCTTCATCTCTACATAGTACTTATGAGCCACATCCAATCTCCCATTCAAAAGAGACCGTGTATCAGCACAATGTACGAGCTCCTATCAGGATCAAGCCCGTTCTCACTCATCTCACCCCACACCTTGAACACATTCTCAATCTGGCGCCAGCGACAGAACTTCCTGATCAACATGATATAAGTATCATGGCTCGGAGAGCATCCACTCCTACGCATCCTCTGCAAGAGCTCAAACACTTCTTCCGAAGTCCTTAAAGCACGAAAGAAGGCGTGGTACGTCCGAACAGTGGGCCCCACGCCTCTCTCCACCATCTCCTCGAATGCCTGCTTCGCCTCGTCCAAGAGATGTGACTTGCAGAGAGGCATGATCAGTGAGTTGTAAGTGACGGTGTCTGGGATGATACCTTCCTCCTCCATCGTTTTGATTAGGCTACGAGCTTCCTTAACGAGCCTCCCCTTGGCCAGAGCGTGCACCACGGCATTGTAGGCTTTCCTATCCGGTTTGATGCCGAGAGCCTTCATCTTCTCGTGATGCCTCATCACCGCGTTTAGATTCCCCATCTTGGAATAGCAAGACATGATGCTCGCATAGGAGTAAACATCATGCCGAATCCCTCTCTTCTCCATCTCCAACCAGATCCTCTTGCCCTCGCGCAGGCTGCCTACCACATTGCACCATCCGTTGAGAATGATGTTGAAGCTCTTCGTGCTGAGCGGATACGCAGCTTTGTTGCAGAAAAGCAGATCCTCTGCCTCTTTCACGTTCTTGTATCTGCATAGCGCCGAGAGCAGGCCTTGGAATTCATCGATTCCGATTTCAATCTTGAAGCGGCGCAGCCCGTAGAAGGTGCTGATCGCCTTGGCAACGTCGTGCACGGCTGCGTACCTCCTGATCATGATAAGGATCGTCATTGTCGTGACGAGCGACGCAGCTCTCATGTCTTCGATCAAAGCCCACGCGGTGTCGAATTTTCTGAACTTGCCGAGAATGGCTATCATGGAATGGTACTCGCGCGCGTGCTCGTAGCCCGCTGCTTCCCGCCCACAAGAAGAAGGTGAACGCCCTCCCAATCGTTCCGCACCGAGAGAGGACGTTTCCACCAATCCCTGTGTTATATTTACGCCGCATCTCTCCAGCCTCGTGCTCTTTTTGCACACCAGGTGTTCGCAAAATGTCCACAATGGCGTTGAAATCGGGTGAGGAACTCAGATCGCTTGCGATGCTTCCCGTTACTTCACCATCGCTCTCGGATTCATGCTCCAATTCGCTACGGCATTCTCCGGTCATGTGGATTGGGGAAGTGAAAGACGCACAAATTGCGGTCCTGCTAACAATGGGGTATCGAGATAGAAAATGGAGGGGCCGTTCTGGTTTAACATACGGCGATATGCTAATGAAATGGATATTGCCGCGGAGCACCAGGAACAGTGAAGGTATGCTGCTGAGAGTTCTTCTCATACTTCGTGACATGAATCAATCGACAATCAAGTTGTGGAGAATCTATTTGTGGAAACTTGTGAGTGACAGAGACATCAGCAATCACGATGCAGACAAGATGTTTGAGAAAATGTATGTCTGGAATACTCCACCGAAATCTCTCTCATCTAATTCTTTCGCATGTGAGAGACCACTGAAACTTGTCCCTCGCATTTCGTAAAACTCAATCGGAGAGGAAACGAATCAGTGATCATAACTGACTGAATGAAAAAGCCTTCTATGAATGAATACACAGGCCATTTCCTCGTACAGTGGTTTTATCAAGTTTTCTGTTGTGGGGCCCTTCCCCAGCAACCTAAACATAAAATGATAATAACATTTTTTGAAACAATAAAAACAATTATTGATTTATTGTTGTAGTAATAATTAATAATAACAACAATTTAAACTAGTCTAGGAGTAGTATTGCTTGTATTCAAGGCTCAGATTCTATCCTTTTAATAATAATAATAATAATAATAATAATAATAATAATAATAATAATAATAAATCTTTCCCATTTATCACACTAAAACTAAGATAAAATCCTAAAATTACCTCCAAAAAAGATAAAATCCTAAATATTAGTAAGTAATTTCGTCTAATTTTGGGAATTATACAGAAAAAGAAAGTGTTTTTGATTTATTTGATTTAGAATTTTCCCATTTTCTTTTGGCTGCTGTAAGCCTGTAATTGAGAAGGAAAGATAACAAAGATCCATAAACTCGAAGCACAAACCATCCGAATCGATACATGTGCAAACGGTGAGTTATACAGCACTCTTGTGTAAACCCTAGCTAATTCACTCCTAAATCTCACTCTTTCAGTCACTTGAGCAATATGTGAAAAGTTCAGGTGCAACGATCCCGATATGTTTTTTTAATCAAGAATCGAAATGCAACTTTCAATTTTCACCATCTTGTCGTGTTCAGTTCGATTTGTTTCCATTCCTTGATGACTTGAGCTGCTTGATTTTAGGATTTAGCTCACAAAATGCTGATGGGTCATGCTGAAGGGCTGCTGAAGCTTGGTTCTGAGAAAAATCCGCTGCTTTCCGATTCCGGCTCTGAGCTCGATGTCGATGAAGAAGCCGATAATCCTCCGAAAGTACTGTACGCAGCTTCGTTCGGCGAGCTCGCATCGAAACATGTTAATTATGATACGATAATATGGCTCTCAATATCTCTGTTGCTAGTTTTGGCTTGGGGTGTTGGGATAATTATGCTGCTTTATTTGCCCTATAGAAGATATGTGCTTCAGAAAGATATCTCTTCGCGTAAACTCTGCGTTACATCGGAAGAAATAGTGTATAAGGTAGTTAATTAACTTGTTCGATTCTGGTAAAAATGTCTTGGTGAATAGTGAGCTGATGGATGATGTTTTTTGTTTTCTTGTTTAGGTGTCTAGGCCTTCGTATATACCCTTCTTGGCGAAAACAAATGTTGAGAAGCATGTACCTCTTCCGTTGATTATTGATGTTATAATAGAACAAGGTACAATGAAGCTCTAATCCGTCATCTTCCTTGTTCGTTCTTCTGATTGGTTTACTTCTTTTTTAATGTCAAACGTAATGGAAACATGCGTTTGGACGGTCCATCTAACTTGTGAAGCAGGTTTACGGGTATTGTTCTAACTTGATTGTAGGATGCATTACCTAATTACCAATTTTGAGTTATCGCATCTTTTTGCAGTTTTATCTGCTTTTTTTGTGAACTTTTGTGATGCTTTTTACCTTGTAATGCCTATAAACATTCATCACCAAGGCATGTATTTACCAGTTTGTTAGCCTCGGCCATTTGAATCTTATTTTATCTGATGATTTGGTCAAGCTCATTGGTTATGTTCATATATAGTGATGATTTACATCACTAGATAAACAGGTGAACAAGTAATACAATTGCAACTTCTTAACATTTCAAACTGTTGTTATAACCGCTAAGAGGTTCAGTGGCATAAATTATAGGTGAAGTTGAGAATAACACACATTTGAGCATTCTAATCACCATCTCACCCTTTGTTTGAACAGCATTACAATTATTCTATATGATAGTCATATACTTGTGTGTTTTTCTAGTTCTTATCTTGATTCATTGGCCTCAATCACAACAAAACTTTCTCGTTCTTCTATGAAGTGAACAATGTTTATATATATGCACACACGTGCAAATATGCAGGTTGGCTGCAATCATTATATGGATTGCATACATTTAGAGTTGAAAGTATTGCACATGGTAAGGCTGCGCCTGTTGATGAATTACAAGTTCAAGGACTTAGTAACCCGGGACTTTTGAGGAAGGTACTGGTGTCTGGACCAAATGCCTAGACTTATCTCTGATTAAGAATAATATGCTTTACGTCATTCAGAATTTGCTAGGCCGAATTTTTAGATCAAAATCTAATTCTGAATTAGTTCACATGTCTACAGGTCATAGTAACACAGGCTTCAAAGGCTATACAAGATATTGGCATAAGCTGGGATCCGAACATCAAAATTCACAGCAGTGAAAGTATGTTTCGCATGGAATCTTTGACCTTGGGTCCAGCAGTTTTAAGATCACCATCGTCTAAAAGCACAAAGGTAAACGATGACTCAGACCCTTTTTTAATTGATGTAGTCTGATTTTCTATGGTTCTAACAGATGCCTACTTTCTTAAGGAAGTTCTGTATTCACCTCATGTCACACATGTCATTCTTAAGGATGCTATAGTTTATCAGAGAACACATAATCTGTTTTTACATGCTTAATGTAGTTGAAGTAGATTTTTTTTTTATGGTTCTGACCATGTTTTCTTCTGAAGTAGATGTGGGTTTTTTAATTAGTTGTTCTATATAGCAACAGAGAGTCGAAATCTTTAAAGCGATGAATGCAAGTTAGTTCCATATATTATGATAGAGTCAAGGAAATAACAAATTGTAAAAATTATAGATAAGGGATGGACGATTTTATTATTCAAAAGAAAGGGGATAAAAACTGTGACATTTATGTTGGGTATTGCCCCTGCCTGGAAATTCTGCTGAATCCTGATGCTAGACCAAATCTCTTGCTCATCGCAAAACAAATTATTCACTGTTAGTGCATCTGTTTTCTTGCTTAGGTGCATCACTCTCTGAATTTTCTGAATGATCCCTACCTCTACAATTTATTCTATTTATAATAGGACATAAACAGTCTATCCTGAAATAAGTTTATGAAATCATAACTATGAATAACATAATTCACTGATGGTCTTCTTTCCCTTCTTTGGTACAATTCAAAAGGAAATAATCTAATTCCTATCACATTATCAATACAAAGTTCATTGCATTTCAATAACCAAAGTTTTAACTACCAAAAAAAAAAGTGATGGATTGAGCATGATTATCTGGAGAAGTTAGATTTGAGATCTGCCTTTGGATTGTTTTCATTTGCTTGTAGCATGGTCTCATGTTCGCATCTCTTCTTAAGTCTCTTATACATTTGAGAAAATAATTGATCATAGAATTTTTGTGCCAATACACAGATGCTAAGCTCTGTTGTAAGTTGTCGAACTTGCTCAGGAGAAGTATATACTCACTCAGCATTGTCTGTCTTATAGATAATGGGATCTCCTCGCCGTGCTTTGATGGAACCCAAAGGTGCGGTACCTACAGATGTGATGCTTAACAAGCTAGAAGAAGTGAACAGATCAGTGAAGGTGATCACTTTTTCTTTATGTGGCTGCATAAACTTTTAGTTAAATCTAATGCGAGGGTAAATTATAGTTTCATGTTTTAACCGTGCATTGTGTGTGTATCCTTTACCTTAATGGGAGTTCATATCTGACATCTTTCTTGGCTTCATAACCAGAAAATTGAGTTTCTCATTGAGAAGAAGCAGGGCTCGGCTGGACCGAGTCTGGACAATGCATGAGAAATCACAGCACAGCGACCTTCTCTGGAGAAAGGAGCTCATGTATACACATGTTGATTTACCATATACTTAGTTGAATTCAAGAAGTATATGTTAAAAAAACCCGAGCTGGCTGGCTGGCTCTTGTTGAGTTGGAAAGCTCGAAATTAGTGATGCAGGGCTACAAGTGCAAATCACGTTTCGTCTCATGCTGTTAAAAGTACTTCGTCGAGTTTAGAAGCTTTTTTAGAATATCGTGCAAGTTTCCTCAAAAGAAAAGAAGAAAATATATATATATATACACGTGGAGTGGTTATTATAAAAATCCTTCTTAATATATAAATTACGAATTCATGAAATCATATGAATTCAAAAAAAATAAAAATTCACCTCTTATAGAATTCAAATTCATGTATATGACTAGCCTCTCATGATACTAGTGTTAGGGGAGCTTAGTCTTTGCTAATTCGATTGTATGTGTAACACCTTAAATTCATAGTTTAAAAATGCTATATTTTCTTTAATAGCTAAAACGGAAACATGTCAAAGTGATTTTTTTTTCTTTTTTTTAAAATATTTAAAGACATATATAAAAATCTCTCAAATAAAATTTGCCAAATAATAAGTCCAAAAAACTCAAGTCTAAATTTTGCACGATAAAACAGACGCCAACCAAGGATCCAAAGCAAACTACGCAAGACCTAATATCATGAGATAATGTAGACTTCTAATAACTCAAATATAACAACGATCATAAAGAAAAAGAAATTAAACAAAATAGCACAAGTCTTGAAATGAGATAATGTAGACTTCTAATAACTCAAATATAACAACGATCATAAAGAAAAAGAAATTAAACAAAATAGCACAAGTCTTGAAATGAACTAAAAGCGATATAACACCACTAGGCACACCCACACCGCCATGCCGCTCCACGATCACTGACCTGAAAATATTTTAGATAAAAAGATGGTAGAGATGGTGTAGTAACCCGAAAGTTTTTAAGTCTTAGTTAGTCCCTAATTAGGGATAATTAGAGGTTTAAAAAGTATTAAATTCTTAAGAAATTATAAAGAAGTGCATAATGGATTATTAATCGATAGAAATTGATTATTTCTTAATTGAAGAATATGAGATTTGAAAACATAGAGAATAATTAGAAATGAGTCTTATTATGATAAAATGTGAATTTTGTGATTATAAATATGTGTTGAATGAAAAATGCTATTAAATAAAAATTATGCTATAGAATGCATTAATTATATGGGAATTTTCTTATGAAATGAGATGAATTATTGTTCAAGCCATTAAATGACTTGAATAAATTTATTTTATTATTATCTAGTGATGAAGGAATTATTTTTCATGATTTTCGAAATTTAAGGAAATTAAGTGTAACTAATTGAATTTTAACATATGAAAGAATTTAATTTATGTTATATGAATTTAATTTCAATCATGGATATAACTTGTTTTAGGATTTATTAATCATTAGAAATATAGTTCTAATAATTAAAATATACTAAGGTATAACCTTAGTAAAAGTTGAGGTGAAATTATAAATTTATGGAAATTTGTGTCTAATGTTAATTAAATGAAAACAAAATGTACATGAAATGTAAATTAACTTTCTAGAATTTTTCAAATAACATAAGAACATCATCTCCTTATTTTTCTTCAAACTTTCGGCCAATTCACACACTTGCACACACTAAAATTTTATTTTCATATTAAATCCATTTTAAGTGTGAAATTTGTGGTAATTCACTCCAAGCAAGGTAATTATTTCATTTAACTTAAGTTTTCATTGTTTAAATTGATATATATGATCTTCTATGATCCTATTATTTTCGAAAATTAGGAAGCATTGTTTATGATTGATTTGTTTAATTTTGTTATGTTTATTGAATTAATTATGTTTATGAGGCTTAATTAACATATGCCATGGAATTAAATTCTTAAATTCATGAAGTTGAAAAATTAAAGAATCCTCCATAAACCCTAAATTTTGTATATGAATGATATGTTATAATTTGGTTGAATTGGGTTTAAATATATACTTAGGAATGATTATAAACATCATATGATTAAAGAAATTGAAAGTTAAATCATGTTTATTAAGAACCCTAAATTTTCGAAAATTAAGGATGAATAGAACTTAGGGATTTTGATTTTATTTGATCTATTTGACATGATATTTATGCTTTAGGATATAAATAATGCATAACATGAATTTACAAGAATTTAATTAATGCATATGAATAAAGTTGGAATTTTCGAAAATTAAGGGGATATCTTGAACTTTGATTTCTTGATTTTATTTATTGTATTTGATGTGATATTTGAGATCTATGATAAAAATAATGCTTAAGTTGAATTTATAGGATTTTATGGACATGAATCGTAAAAGTTGAAACATTAAAGTTTAGTATAAAGCATGATTTTATGTGATGACCTTGACCAAGATTGAATGGATCATGGATTAATGATCATTGATACTAAATGAGTATAATTATGAGACATTTGATATTAAATGAATTTTAGATAGTAAAACTATTGAAATTTTCTATATGTGTAGTTGAAAGGCATTAGGCGATTAAAGTGTAAATGAATGAGTTTAAGTTTGTTTTAAGTTTCTAAATGCATAATTATGTATATGGTGATGATATTGGGGAGTTTGGGATGAAATTGGAAGAGTTTGAATTAATTGGGCTATCCATATTACAAACGTTACTCTGCCGAAAATTGTTAGAAATTATTTATTTATAAGACGTTTGAAATTCTAATTAGTGAACTATTAATAAGTGGTTAAGTGGATAAGAAAGTATGCTAAATTCAATAATAATTTTATGTTACAAGGATCAGTGGATCAAGGAAGGACGAAAGAACGAACAATTTGAAAAGTGGAGTAAAAGTGACTACTAATCGGTGGGCATTTCTTAACTATCTTTTAACGAGCTCAATAATTGTTTATCTTCTCAAAATGAATGTGCATGTTTTGAGTTGACTTGTCTATTTTAGCATATGCATTATGCCTATCTACGAGATTATAGACGACGCCGGGCTTGTCTTGGACGAGCTCCCAAGACGAGTCGTGGTACACAAGGACGATCGGGAGCCTTCGGGACCGATCACGGTATTGAGAGGAGGCCTACCTCTCGGTACCTAGAAAGATGCGAGATATGGTATCCGTGAGCGGGAGCCTACGGGACGTATAACACGGAAAGATTGCCGCATAGCATGAGATAGAATGATAAGAAGCATGCATCATGAAATGTTTTATATGTGAAAAGCTAACACGTGTTATTTCACTAAAAATCCATGTGTTAGAAAAATAAATGGCAAGTCAATTGTGTTTTATGGCGGTGCCCATCGAGTACTTTTCGTGCTCATGCCTGCATATGTTTTCCTATATGCAGTTGCAAGGAGATGGCGGCATAAAGGACACCGAGCTAGGGTTTTGATCATGTACATAAATCTTTGTCATGCCCCGAAGTTGTGTCTTCATACACAATTCTCGACCACCTTATCTCATTGTGCATACTCAATTTTGTTGACACCAATATGAAACCATCGCTCTTGAATGTCCTTGAACTTGGTATACTTGATGTATATAAATATGATGGTTGTTGTTGATGATCTTGTTGGAGGCTGGGAATTGTTTCTGTTGGTTTATTGTCGTTTTTGGATATTTGGACTATCCTATTTTCAAACGAAACCTCAGCGAAATTTTTGTAAAACCTCGCAACTTGAACATTTGAATTATCTCTATTGAGAAATTATGATATAAACTACCCCATAGTCACAGCTTGTGTGCTTAATTAGCTAGTTAATTAAGTAATTAATAGTGATTACTTGATTAGTTAGTTAATTAAGTAGGCGGGTCGTGACAGAGTGGTATCAGAGCAGTGTTTGGCTCTGTGCCTGTTGGCTTATTTAGCCCAGCCTCTATTTGAAAAACCTTGAGTCCTAAAAGTTGAAGAATATGATAATGCTCAGTGATCCAACTCCGCCTCTCCAGCTTAGCCAGGTATGATAATTTTTAATATTTTAAAGATTTAATGTAAGTGATGAATGAAATGTTAAGATGGACTATTATGGGAATGGCTAAGTATATATATATTTTTCTCTTTTTTTCTCGTTATAAATTTTATAAGAGGATGGCGAGAACTTGAATAACTTTAAAGAAGTTTATCGCTAGACTTCACGAATAGGAAAACGGGTGATGGTTATAAATACAAGGCTCCTATTCGTGATATAGATCCGTGATTAATTTGGAATGTAGTTAGAAGGTATGGTGTAGTAGATTAAGATAGTCGCTTCAGCTTAGTGCGGGCTCGCCTCTTAGATGTGTGGATGGGCCTCGAGGTTGCCTAGATTTTGTTTGTCCGAACTAGAGGATTTTATAAGTCTAGTACGGGAACAGTCTCGTATATTCAATATTTCTCCGTTAGTTAAATTATTCTTTCAACTCGCTTATGTTGATATTTATCGTGAATTAGATGATATTCTAGTTTTCTTTTTTAGACCCTAAATGAACTTGAAAGTGTTAAATTGAGTTGAAAATGTAAATGAGATCCGTTGTTTGGTCCCGATTACCTTCGGATTATTTGTTGATTGTATAGAATCCCGACTAAGTTCTTTGGATATGGATCTGTATGATCATTCTTTGTATAAGAACCCTTTCCATTTGAAATTTCCTTTTTCTACTTCAGAGGTGATAATAACTTTCCTACCTGTTCCCGATACTTCAGAAATAGAAAATTTGTACTCAATGGGCACCTCTACCTTTCAGCCTTTATCCACCCGGGAATTGACTTTGTCAGGGAGGGCAGGCAACACTTCTGGAGAGTTAGCACACCCCATCTTAGGTATTCCAGTAGTTTCAGAAGAGTTAATAGAAATATTAGATGTATGATATCAAAGTGGTGTGTAGGTATTAAAGCAGGAAGGTCGGCCCTAGATATTCCTTAAAAATAATTTTGTTTTGTCTTGTATCCTTTAGAAGGGGTGTGAATTTTAATGAACTGTTATCCATTCTTGCTTTAATTACTTTTATGCTTAACCATTTGATTGTAACCCTATTTGTGAAGATGTTGTTTCCTCCTGTATTGCTATCCTATTAAACATTGTGAAAATTTCCTATTTTATTTAAATTATAGAATGCCCAAGAAGAAGAAGAATTGAATCAATTTCAATGGAAGCTCAACAAAGTGCTACAACCCCATCAATTGAACATGCCCTTCACCCCGGACTGCAAGAAAATTTTACGAATTATTCTCAAACGAATCCACCAACTTTCACTTTGGTCATGATCCTGTCAAGGTAAGAGTGGGTCGATCCAGAAAAGATTTTCGATTTTAGAATGTTCGGATCAAGAGTGTCTTCGTGTGTAGGATTTCTTCTCAAGGGACCAGTGATTATTGGTGGAATCTCGCCGAAAACATTTACTGGCACCCAGCTTAGAAAGCTTAACATGGGAAAGATTTAAGGAAGAGCAGATGTGAAGTTTATTCCTCGCAGCTACCGGAAGCGAAGGAGATCGAATTTATGAATTTGAAGCGAGGTTCTAAGACAGTAGCGTAATATGACAGAATTTTGTACCTTAGCACGGTATGCACCGCATAAAGTGGAGTCGATGAGAAAATGGCCGAGCTGTTTGTTCAGACTCGACAAGAAATTAGGGTCGTGTTAGCTGCACAACCTTCCTCGACGTATCTTTGTCAAACGCTAAATCGAGCGTTGGATATGGAAATGGAGCTGCAAGTCGAAAAGTCCGAGCCACTGCCTCAACTCGCACTCAACTTTCCTCGAAATCTGACCAGCAGAAGGGTAGATTCAAAGGAAAAAGAAGGTGGGAAGATAAGAGTTTTGCAAGAAAGAAGCCTTTCCGAGGCCCGGTCAATCGTCGAAAGGGTCATTTCACCACCATCCCAAGGATTTCTCAACCTCCTCGCGTGCCAACTTAGAGTGCCGATATGTTCCTGTGGAAAAGCTCATTCTGGGATCTCGCTGGTTTGGGAAGCAATACTTGTTACACTTGCGGACAATTCGCCACTACTCTTTTAATTGTCCAAATCGTACCAAAATGCCAGGAAATAGTGGACGAAAAACTTCTTCCAAACCCACCCAACCTCTGAAAGCAATTGCTGGATATTCTTCTCAACCTCAATCTCAGTACCTGCAATCTTCCGTACCATTGGTTGGGATAACACCCCAAGTCGATTCAACCTCAATCCTTTCAAGTATGCACTCTAGAGCTTATGCTATTCATCGAAGCAACTCAAGAGAACTCCGAAATTTGACGGTATGGGACGTCGAATGGCGTACCTATTCTTATTCTTTTCGATCTCGAGCCTCGCGTTCATTTATTTCATCCGCATGTGTAATTGCTTTTGAGCTTCCCATAAAGCAAGTCAATCGAATTTTAGTGTGTCTACCCTTTAGGCGGGTCGACTTTAGTTAATCAAGTATGTCCTAACTTAGAATTTGAGTTAGGATCCCTAAAGCTAAAAGTCAATCGTTGCGTTATTGCCGATGAGGGATGTAGACTTGATCTTAGGGATGGATTGGTTGACTAAAATTTTGCTAAAATTCATTGTGAAAAGGGAGATAGCCTTTCAACCACCGGAAAAGAATCCACTTGTTTCTATGGGATAGATGAAAGAAGAGATGGATTCCATAGTATCCGCTGCGATGGAGAAGATGATAAGATGCGAAGAAAATCAGGTTTATCTAGTATACCTGAATGAAAAGGATAAAATGGAAAAGAAAATAGAAGAGGTACCTGTGGTAAGAGAATATTTAGATGTTTTTCCCGAGAAATTGTCGCCTTCACGAATAAGCGCTAGATTTTGCGATAGATCTTGAACACGGATCGGCACCGTGTCGAAAGCTCCTTATCGAATGGCACCAAAGGAACTTCAAGAGTTGAAAGTTCATTACAAGAACTTTTAGACATGGGTTTTATTCGACCCATTGCATCGCCATGGGAGCACCATCCTTTTGTCAAGAAGAAAGATGGTACCTTAAGGATGTGCATTGATTATAGGAGTTGAATAAATTGACATTAAAGAATAAGTATCCTCTCCCTCGAATAGATGACTTGTTCGATCAACTTAGAAAGCTCGTGTGTTCTCAAAGATCGACACGAGATCCGGATATCATTAGTTGAAGGTTAAATCGGAAGATATACCTAAGATGACTTTTCGGACGAGATATGGTCACTACGAATTTGTGGTAATGCCATTTGGGTTGACAAATGCTCCAGCTATATTCATGGACTTGATAAATCGAGTATTCCATGAATACCTTGATAAGTTCGTTTTAGTATTTATTGATGATATTCTAATCTATTCAAAAGCGAACCGAACATGAAATGCATTTAAGAATGGTGCTAGAAAAGTTGAGAGCGGAAAAGTTATACGCCAAGTTCAAGAAATGTGAATTCGGCCCAAGAAGTGAATTTTCTTGCCACATCGTTTCGTGGAAGGAATTAAAGTTGATCCGCAAAGTGCAAGCAGTGCTAGAATGGAAGACCCATCGACCCGAGCGAGATTCGCAGCTTCTTAGGCTAGCGAGGATATTACGGAAGATTCATTGAAGGATTTTCGAAATTGCTGACCTATGACCCAACTGTTGCGGAAGGGAGTGAAGTTTCAGTGGACTCAAGAATGTGAAAATAGCTTCCAGGAACTCAAGGACAAGCTGACTTCTACACCAGTATTGATAATACGAGATCCTGATAAAGAGTACACTCTTTATACAGATGCGTCGAAGAAAGGAATCAGAGGTGTCTTAATGGAAAATGGAAAAGTAATCGCGACGCCTCTCGCCGCTTAAGACCTCATGAACTTAATTATCCTACGCATGACTTGGAGTTAGCCGTCGTCGTGCGCATTAAAGATTTGGAGACATTATCTCGTATGGATCAAAATGTGAGATCTATACGGATCACAAAAGTTTGAAGTATTTCTTGAACAAAAGGATCGAATATGCGACAACGAAGATGGCTAGAATTGGTTAAAGATTATGATTGCGAAATTAAGTACCATCCCGAAAAGCAAATGTTGTCGCCGATCGTTAAGCGAAAAAGTCGGGAAAGATTAGGACATCTCCTAACGAAAATGATGAATTGATTCGTGATTTCGAAAAGATGAGGTTGGAGATAATATTACCTCCACGGACTATTCGAGGTATCATCGCAACGTTAGTTGTTGTACGCACTTGAGGATCGAATAATTGAAGCGCAACGATATGATGATCAACTCGAGAAGTTACGAATGAAAATCCGAGCAGGAGAACTATCGGCCACTCTGAGAAGGTTTGAGATAATGCGATTATGTTAGGAAATCGTATTTACGTGCCCAATGATATGAAGCTAAAGATGAGATTATGAAGAAGCTCATAATGCTCCATATTCTGCTCATCACAGGAACACCAAGATGTACGAGATCCGAAGCGACATTTAAATGCGGGCAGAATGAAAGAGAAATAGCATCTTTTGTCGAACGATGTTTGGCATGCCAACAAGTCAAAGCACTCCATCAGAGACCACATGGAAAGTTGCATCCTCTGGAAATTCCAGAGTGGAAATGGGATCATGTAGCAATGGACTTTGTGACGGGTTTGCCCAAGTCAAAACGTGAAACACATCGATTTGGGTAATAGTTGATCGATTAACGAAGAGTGCTCACTTTATCCCGATCCCTGTTACTTATGGAGCAGATAAATTGGCACAAATATATATACGAGAAATAGTGCGATTGCATGGAGTGCCGATTTCGATTACTTCGGATCGCGACACCAAGTTCACCTCACGGTTTTGGGTGAGTTTTCAAAATAATTAGGTACTAAATTGAACTTTAGTACAAGATTCCACCCACAAACCGATGGTCAAACGAAAGAACTATCCAGACGCTAGAAGATATGCTTAGAACGGTGGTGTTAGATAGAGGTGATCAATGGGAACAAGCCTGCCGTTGGTTGAATTCGCATATAACAACGATTATCGAACTACGATTCAAATGGCGCCATACTGAAGCTTTATACGGCAAAAGTGCAGATCACCCTCTATTGGGATGAAGTCGGAGAAAGAAAAGTTCTAGGCTTGAGGCAATAGAAGAAATGATTGATTGTGAAGCAAATCAGAAAAGGATGCAAGCTCAAGATGAGAGAATCTTATGCGAGATAACCGTCGATCCGAATTAAAATTTGATGCAGGAGATAAAGTTTTCCTAAAAGTCTCGCCAACCAAAGCGAGTTCACCACTTGAATTAAAGGAAAACTTAAGCCAAGATTTATTGGTCCTTAAGAGATTATAGAAAAAGTGGGACGCTTGCTTACCGACTAGCTCTACCGCCTAGTTTCGGTAATATTCATGACGTATTCCATGTGTCCCAGCTCAGGAAATATATCTATGATCCTAAGCATATAATACATCAAGAGGAGATTATTCTTGAGCCAAACTTGAGCTATGAAGAAAGACCAGAATGCATTTTAGACAGAAAAGAGCAGAAGCTAAGGAATAAGTCCATTCCCTTAGTAAAAGTCCAATGGAGTCGCCATGGTCTAGAAGAAGCAACATGGGAATTAGAAGATCAGATGAAAGAAAGATATCCAGAATTATTTTCTAAGGTACGAAATTTCGAGGACGAAATTATTTTAAGGGGGAGGGAATGTAGTAACCCGAAAGTTTTTAAGTCTTAGTTAGTCCCTAATTAGGGATAATTAGAGGTTTAAAAAGTATTAAATTCTTAAGAAATTATAAAGAAGTGCATAATGGATTATTAATCGATAGAAATTCGATTATTTCTTAATTGAAGAATATGAGATTTGAAAACATAGAGAATAATTAGAAATGAGTCTTATTATGATAAAATGTGAATTTTGTGATTATAAATATGTGTTGAATGAAAAATGCTATTAAATAAAAATTATGCTATAGAATGCATTAATTATATGGGAATTTTCTTATGAAATGAGATGAATTATTGTTCAAGCCATTAAATGACTTGAATAAATTTATTTTATTATTATCTAGTGATGAAGGAATTATTTTTCATGATTTTCGAAATTTAAGGAAATTAAGTGTAACTAATTGAATTTTAACATATGAAAGAATTTAATTTATGTTATATGAATTTAATTTCAATCATGGATATAACTTGTTTTAGGATTTATTAATCATTAGAAATATAGTTCTAATAATTAAAATATACTAAGGTATAACCTTAGTAAAAGTTGAGGTGAAATTATAAATTTATGGAAATTTGTGTCTAATGTTAATTAAATGAAAACAAAATGTACATGAAATGTGAATTAACTTTCTAGAAATTTTCAAATAACATAAGAACATCATCTCCCTTATTTTTTCTTCAAACTTTCGGCCAATTCACACACTTGCACACACTAAAATTTTATTTTCATATTAAATCCATATTTAAGTGTGAAATTTGTGGTAATTCACTCCAAGCAAGGTAATTATTTCATTTAACTTAAGTTTTCATTGTTTAAATTGATATATATGATCTTCTATGATCCTATTATTTTCGAAAATTAGGAAGCATTGTTTAGGATTGATTTGTTTAATTTTTGTTATGTTTATTGAATTAATTATGTTTATGAGGCTTAATTAACATATGCCATGGAATTAAATTCCTTAAATTCATGAAGTTGAAAAATTAAAGAATCCTCCATAAACCCTAAATTTTGTATATGAATGATATGTTATAATTTGGTTGAATTGGGTTTAAATATATACTTAGGAATGATTATAAACATCATATGATTAAAGAAATTGAAAGTTAAATCATGTTTATTAAGAACCCTAAATTTTCGAAAATTAAGGATGAATAGAACTTAGGGATTTTGATTTTATTTGATCTATTTGACATGATATTTATGCTTTAGGATATAAATAATGCATAACATGAATTTACAAGAATTTAATTAATGCATATGAATAAAGTTGGAATTTTCAAAAATTAAGGGATATCTTGAACTTTGATTTCTTGATTTTATTTATTGTATTTGATGTGATATTTGAGATCTATGATAAAAATAATGCTTAAGTTGAATTTATAGGATTTTATGGACATGAATCGTAAAAGTCAAACATTAAAGTTTAGTATAAAGCATGATTTTATGTGATGACCTCGACCAAGATTGAATGGATCATGGATTAATGATCATTGATACTAAATGAGTATAATTATGAGACATTTGATATTAAATGAATTTTAGATAGTAAAACTATTGAAATTTTCTATATGTGTAGTTGAAGGGCATTAGGCGATTAAAGTGTAAATGAATGAGTTTAAGTTTGTTTTAAGTTTCTAAATGCATAATTATGTATATGGTGATGATATTGGGGAGTTTGGGATGAAATTGGAAGAGTTTGAATTAATTGGGCTATCCATATTACAAACGTTACTCTGCCGAAAATTCGTTAGAAATTATTTATTTATAAGACGTTTGAAATTCTAATTAGTGAACTATTAATAAGTGGTTAAGTGGATAAGAAAGTATGCTAAATTCAATAATAATTTTATGTTACAAGGATCAAGTGGATCAAGGAATGACGTAAAGAACGAACAATTTGAAAAAGTGGAGTAAAAAGTGACTACTAATCAGGTGGGCATTTCTTAACTATCTTTTAATGAGCGCTCAATAATTGTTTATCTTCTCAAAATGAATGTGCATGTTTTTGAGTTGACTTGTCTATTTTAGCATATGCATTATGCCTATCTACGAGATTATAGACGACGTCGGGCTTGTCTTGGATGAGCTCCCAAGACGAGTCGTGTGTACACAAGGACGATCGGGAGCCTTGGGACCGATCACGGTATTGAGAGGAGGCTACACCTCGGTACCTAGAAAGATGCGTAGATATGGTATCCGTGAGCGGGAGCCTCACGGACCGACACGGAAAGATTGCCGCATAACATGAGATAGAATGATAAGCATGCATCATGAAATGTTTTATATGTGAAAAGCTAACACGTGTTATTTCACTAAAACCCATGTGTTAGAAAAATAAATGGCAAGTCAATTGTGTTTTATGGCGGTGCCCACCGAGTACTTTTCGGTGCTCATGCCTGCATATGTTTTCCTATATGCAGTTGCAAGAGATGGCGGCATAAAGGACACTGAGCTAGGGTTTTTGATCATGTACATAAATCTTTTGTCATGCCCCGGGAAGTTGTGTCTTCATACACAATTCTCAGCCACCTTATCTGTTGTGCATACTCTGTATTTTTGTTGACACCAATATGAACCATCGCTCTTGAATGTCCTTGAACTTGGTATACTTGATGTATATAAATATGATAGTTGTTGTTGATGATCTTGTTGGAGGTCGAATTGTTTCATTGGTTTATTGTCGTTTTGGATATTTGGACTATCCTATTTTCAAACGAAACCTCAGCGAAATTTTTGTAAACCTTGCAACTTGAACATTTGAATTATCTCTATTGAGAAATTATGATCTAAACTACCCCATAGTCACGACTTGTGTGCTTAATTAGCTAGTTAATTAAGTAATTAATAGTGATTACTTGATTAGTTAGTTAATTAAGTGGCTGGTCGTGACGATGGCAATCGGGTCGGGCGGGCACGGATAGTGCCGAACCACTTCCGTACCATGAAAATGATCCCCGCCCGCGACCCGCGACGGTAGGAGATTCCCACCATATTCGCGACCCGCGGGTTGGCGGATACCCGCAAACCCGCCACCCGACGGTATCCGCCACTGCCACCCGGACTACCATGAAACCTTCACCAGCGGACCACCCGCGACCATGAAACCAAGCATTTCAAAAAACACGAAAATATCACTAACAATTTCATAAATCATAAAGTTCAAATCCACAATTCCACATTCAAATCCATAAAGTTCAAATCCACGTTTGGTTGTGGCATGTGGGCGTATACTGAAGCGCACCAGCAGGGTGTCGGTGTGGTGGTGTTGGGCGCAGGAGTTACGTGCGCATTGGTCGGAGGTCGAGCTCGATGGCGGGAGGTGGCTGGACGGCGAAGAGCTCGACCGCCACGAGTGGCGTCGCCTGTGTGCTCGTGGTGAGTGGTGAGTGGTGGTGGTGAGAGGCGTGAAGACGGTGTGGTGTAGTGTGCGGCGGAAGGGTAAAATTAGGGCTTCGGGCTTCCTAGTTCTAATTAGAAATTAGAATATTAATATTTTATCATAAAATAATTATTATACGAATAGTTTTTTGCGGGTTCGTGGGTAATTCGTGGGTGTTTTCGCGGGTAGAATTCGCGGGTATACGGGTTTCGCGGGTACAGGTATTGCCAAACCATTTCCGTATCCGTGAAGTAAACGGGTCCTAGTTTTCAACCACGAACGTACCCGCGGGTACGAAATATACACCAAACCCGTGAATAATCGGGGGGATACCCGCGAGTCGATTGCCATCCTTAAAAGAGGGTGAGCACAAAAACATACTCAGTGGTGGGGAACAAGGAATATCATTATTTTAATTTTTTTGTCCAAACGTGTATACATCGTAGGAAAGTAATAGTCAATCATATTCAGCCTCACCGACAATGTCCACTTGCATACTTACCGCATACAATCATATCTAGCCTCACCGACATAGGATATACACATAGCCAATGACTCACCGTCAAGGCTCAGCCTCACCGGTTTAAAATCCCGCCTCACCGGCATAGGATATATACGTAGCCAATGATTCACCGTCAAGGTTCAGCCTCACCGGCTTAAAATCTCGCCTCACTGGCTTAAAATCCCGCCTCACTGGCATAGAATATATACGTAGTCAATGACTCACCGTCAAGGCTCAGCCTCACCGGCTTAAAAATCCTGTCTCACCGGCATAGGATATACACATGGCCAATGACTCACCATCACGACTTTCCACTTGCATACTCACCGCATGCAATAAATATCGTATCACAATCCAAACCACGATATACACGTTGGACATAAAAGAATATTTCTCAAATCAATTTCACTTTCACAAAAAAATATGTTTATTCCAAATAACATATCTGCAAGTTAAAGAAGATTTCACCCACCTTATTTTGTCGAGCACAATAAATCAAAATCAATCAATTTTGGGACGATGGTCCTAGTTGCGTAGCACCTAATTCAATAAATACAATAATTTTATAAGGGCTTTTAGGAAACCTTAAATAATTTTTCCTTAATCAAAACTAAATATATACTAAAGTTATAGAGACAAGTTTAATAATTAGATTCAATGTCACATAATAAACCTAGTCCGAAACGAGAATTACTAGGTACAATAGTTAAAATTATTCTTTAAAACATAATCGATTAATTTAAAAAAAATACTCATTGCAATTAATCCGTTAGTCCAACATATGGAATGTAAACCCTAAATACTTAAATATGTACAAGCTTAAAACTTAATTAACTAACAATTGTAATTAACATTCCTTCTTGATAATTGAATTCTCACATTAACAATATAATCAAATCATCAAAATTGATTCAATCATTTAAAATTAACTCCAATTTGTTACTTAACTTATTAATTAACAAATCTAATTCTCAAACATGATTGACGTCACAAACGATTCAAGTATAATTAACATCCAAAACATAAGTTTCAAATAATTCCTATATAATATACGTTTTATCTATATATATACATATATAGCATGAAAATCATAATCATAGAATATTATAAAGTTGGGTTTGACAATACTTACCAACTAGTAGAGAAATAAAAAAATATGCTTCCGTCAATTGAGCACTGGAGCGAAATATATTATATATGTGTTTGTGTGTGTGTACCATGGTGACTCACTGTATTTTAATTAAAATCATGTGCCGGTTCTTTAACTCATGAATTTTTTCGATCTAAAATCGCGATGAGTTCTTTCTCGTAGGTTAAATCCTTATTAAGTGATATACCACCATAAGATACTATATGACTCGGGTCATGCATATACTTTCTCAACATTGAAACATGAAAAATATTATGCACAGATGATAGCTCGGGCGATAACGCCAAAAGATAGGCAACATCTCTAATATTTTCCAAAATTTCAAACGGTCCGATGAAACGAGTTAATTTTCCTTTCTTACCAAATCTCATAACTCCCTTCATTGACGCTACCTTCAAAAACACCTTATCACCAACATCAAAATGCAAATCCTTTCTTCTTTTATTATCATATGACTTTTGTCTATCTTGAGCAACTTTGATCATATCTCGAATTTTCTTAACAACATCAACAGTTCTTTCCACCATCTCGGGTCCTAAGATTTTTCTTTCACCAACTTCATCCCAAAAAAACAGGTGATCTACATTTTCTCCCATAGAGTGCCTGATAAGGAGTCATATCACTACTGGAGTGGTAACTATTGTTATAAGCAAACTCTATCAACGACAAGTGTGTCTCCCAATTTCCTCCAATATCCAATACACAAGTTCTTAACATATCTCCAAAGTTTGAATCGTTCTTTCTGACTGGCCGTTTGTTTGAGGATGATACGTTGTCGAAAACTTTAACTTTGTACCCAAAGCAAGGTGTAGACTACCCCAAAACCTTGGCGTGAAACGGGGGTCTAGATCAGATATAACGGATGTCGGTATCCCATGAAGTCGAACTATCTCCCGAACATGTAACTATGCAAACTTGTCCATCGAAAACTTCATGTGCACTGGCACAAAATGCACCGACTTAGTCAAACGATCAACAATCACCCAAATTGCATCATTACCTCTCAAAGTTCTAGGAAGTCGAACTACGAAATCCATAATGATGTGTTCCCATTTCCACTCTGGTATCTCTAAGGGTTTTAACAATTCTGATGGTCTTTGATGTTCAGCCTCCACTTGTTGACACGCCAGACATCGCTCCACATACTTTTCAATTGACCTTTTCATACCATACCACCAAAAACTCTTCTTTAAATCTAGGTACATCTTGGTGCTACCAGGGTGTGCTGTGTACACAGTTCGATGTGCCTCATCCATTATCTTTTTTCTCAACTCCTCATCCACTGGCAGGTAAATTTGCTTATTATAGGCAAGTGTCTTGTCATACAAAACTGAAAATCCTCTTGGATCATCAGACAATTCCTTAGCTAGCATCCTTTGTAGGAACTCATCATCCTTTTGAGCCTCTCTAATTCTATCTCGTAACGTCGGACGTACTACTAAAGCTGAGATAATAGCATATGCCTCTTCAGGTGTGGTCACTACTTCAAGACTCAATCTTTCAAAATCTTTCACCAACTCCTCTTGTCGAGTTAACCTTGTTACATGATTTATATCCATCCTTCGCTAAGTGCATCTGCCACCATATTTGTTTTTCCGGGATGGTATAAAATCTTACAATCGTAGTCCTTGACCAACTCCAACCACATTCGTTGTCTCATGTTTGGCTCTTTTTGCGTAAAAAAAAAATATTTCAAATTCTTGTGGTCAGTATAGATCTCACATTTACCCCCATAAAGGTAATGTCTCCAAATCTTCAAAGCAAGAATTACCGCTACCAATTCCAAATCGTGTGTAGGATAATTTAGTTCATGTGGCTTTAACTGTCTAGATGCATAAGCCACCACTTTTCCTTCTTGCATTAGCACACATCCTAAACCATGTTTCGACGTCACTATAGATTATGTATCCCTTAGAACTATCGGGATAGTCAAGACTGAGCGCTTATCAACTTCTCTTTAATATTTGAAAGCTTCTTCGCACTTCTCCGTTCACTAGGTCCTTTCCGTGTCAACTGAGTGAATGGTCCTGCAATCATTGAAAAACATTCGATAAATTTTCTATAATATCCCGCTAGTCCAAGAAAACTTCGTATCTCGACGGCGCTTGTCTACACTTTCCAATTACTTACAGCCTCAACCTTTGTCGGATCCACTTCAATTCCTTCTGATGTCACCACGTGTCCAAGAAATCTAATCTGATTCAGTCAAAATTCACACTTTGTAAATTTGGCATACAACTTTTCTTTCCTTAGGATAATTTAGTTCATGTGGCTTTAACTGTCTAGATGCATAAGCCACCACTTTTCCTTCTTGCATTAGCACACATCCTAAACCATGTTTCGACGCGTCACTATAGATTATGTATCCCTTAGAACTATCGGGGATAGTCAAGACTGGAGCAGTTATCAACTTCTCTTTTAATATTTGAAAGCTTCTTTCGCACTTCTCCGTTCACTAGGTCCTTTCCGTGTCAACTGAGTGAATGGTCCTGCAATCCTTGAAAAACATTCGATAAATTTTCTATAATATCCTGCTAGTCCAAGAAAACTTCGTATCTCGACGGCGCTTGTCTACACTTTCCAATTACTTACAGCCTCAACCTTTGTCGGATCCACTTCAATTCCTTCCGATGTCACCACGTGTCCAAGAAATCTAATCGATTCATCAAAATTCACACTTTGTAAATTTGGCATACAACTTTTCTTTCCTTAGTATCTCCAAGACTGTGTGCAGATGCGACTCGTGCTCTTCTTTGTTTTTAGAGTATATCAAGATGTCATCGATGAAAGCGATCACGAACTTATCCAAGTATGGATGAAATACCATATTCATCAAATCAATAAAAACTGCAGGGGCATTGAACAATCCAAAAGACATTACCACAAACTCATAGTGACCATATCTTGTTCTAAAAGCCGTATTTGGAATATTATCTTCCTTCACTTTCAATTGATGATATCCAGATCGTAGATCTTTCTTTGAGAAAACTTCTGCACCTTGTAGTTAATCGAAGAGGTCTTAAATTCTCGGTAGAGGGTACTTGTTCTTTATTGTAAGTTGATTCAGGTCTCGATAATCGATACACATCCTCATGCTACCATCTTTCTTCTTTACGATCAATACTGGTGCTTCCCATGGTGAAACACTCGGTCGAATATACCCTTTATCCAATAATTTTTGTAAATGCGTCTTTAACTCTTCTAACTCCTTTGGTGCCATTAGGTATGGAACCTTAGAAACTAGTGCTACTCTGGGCACAAGGTCAATGGTAAACTCCACTTATCGGTTCGATGGTAAACCTGGTATTTCTTCAGGAAACACATCGATAAAATCTCGAGCCACTTCCACATCCTCTATTGTTTTCTCCATCGGTGTTGACCTCAATACATTTACCAAGAATCATTTCGCACTTTTCTTTTCTTAACATCTTCATTGTTTTCATTGCAGATAATATCTTTAGTGGTTTTTCGATCCTTGCTCCGTAGAACGTAAACTCATTCTCTTCCGGTCTCTGAAAAGTCATTTCTCTCTCATGGCACATTATAGTGGGTAATTGCTACTTAACCAGTCCATCCTCAAGATAAAATCAAAGTCATGCATCTCTAAAGCATAAAGATCCATCGTTAATGTTTTTCCTCCCAACACGATTTTCACACTTTATACCATCGTATTAGTTCTTAGAGTTTCTCCTGAGGAAATCCTAACATCAAGGGCTATGTTTTATACTCCTACAGTCATTATTGTTTTCTCATATTCGTTTATCAAAAATCTATTAACAACCAAAAGAAAAAGAAGTGAACAACAAAACGTTCCACTTAAGAAAAAGAAATAAACGCGTCAAAGTTTAACTATCCTATTTCTCGTCACCGTTAATCTCTATAACCTCCGGACTAGGATGTCCTTCAAGGTCCTCTTCCTCTTCGGGATCCTCTTCTTCCTCTTCTTTTATTCCCTCATTCTCTTGAGGTACTTACACATTCTGTTGTGGGAGTGGTGACACGGGACCATCGTCATCTTCTATAATTGTTATGCTATGAAAAAAGATCGTTACATATGCGAATTAAGGTGGTCATGTAATTCTTAAAATTAATTTGACGCTGACCATTTTCCGTGATTGTCTCGATCCAGAAAGGCCTTCCAATGATAGCTTTAACTTCATTGGGTGCTAGGTAAATGACACTAAAAGTAGTTTCATATTCAGGTATTGGTGGTCCGTGCGCAACAATCTGCCGCCACAACTATCTCTAAGCTAAAAAGTTCTCTACGATGCCTAGAGTGGGTTTACAAGTACGTTGCCGGAATCGGACTCCGACAAGTGCATGCTCTGAAGGTATATTATTATAGTTTCTTCATCTAACCTACACAAGTGAGGCCTAATAATCAAGAAACTAAGTCCCTTCTAATTTTGAGGATACAAATAAGTAAAAATTTCAATCAACTCATGCTCAAGTTCAACAATAATTTTCACAAAAGGATGCACAACTCTCACATAATGCCATATAAAAATCTCCACCACATTTCATAATATTTGAGAGAGAATCTTCATTAATAAGTGCTCATCAAATACTTTATCATATCAAAACAACGTAAATTACATCGATCAAGAGTGCGTGCTGGGAATGGGTGGTGCCCTTTGTCATAACAACATCATATAACAACTTATTCAAAATTTTAAAGTCTACAGAAACGTAGACCCGCTCCGATACCAATAAATGTAACACCATAAGTTTATAATTTAAAAATGCTATATTTTCTTTAATAGCTAAAACGGAAACATGTCAAAATGATTTCTTTTTCCTTTTTTAAAATATTTAAATAACATATATAAAAATCTCTCAAATAAAATTTGCCAAATAATAAGTCCAACAAACTCAAATCTAAATTTTGCACAATAAAACTGACGTCAACCAAGGATCCAAAGCAAACTACGCAAGACCTAATATCATGAGATAAGGTAAACTTCTAATAACTCAAATCCAACAATGATCATAATGGAAAAAGAAATTAAACAAAATAGCACAAGTCTTGGAAGGAACTAAAAGCGATATAACACTACCAGGCACACCCACACCGTCACGCCGCTCCACGATCACTAACCTGAAAACATTTTAGATAAAAAGGGGATGAGCACAAAACGTACTCAGTGGTGGGGAACAAGGAATATCATTATTATTTTTTTGTTCAAACGTGTATACATCGTAGGAAAGTAATAGTCAATCATATTCAGCCTCACCGACAATCTCTACTTGCATACTCACCTCATGCAATCATATCTAGTCTCACCGGCATAGAAATTCCGCCTCACCGGCATGAGATATACACATAGCCAATGACTCACCGTCAAGGCTCAGCCTCACCGGCTTAAAATCCTGCCTCACCCAAGATAGGATATATATGTAACCAATGACTCACCGTCAAGGCTCAGCTTCACCAGCTTAAAATCCCGCCTCACCAACATAGGATATATACGTAGCCAATGACTCACAAGTGCTCACCACAGTTTAAAATCCTCGCCTCACCCAAGATAGGATATACACATGGCCAATGACTCATTGTCACGGCTTTCTACTTGCATACTCATCGCATGTAATAAATATCGTATCACAATCCAAACCACGATATACACGTTGGACATAAAAGAATATTTCTCAAACAAATTTCACTTTCACAAAAAATATGTTTATTCCAAATCACACATTTGCAAGTTAACGAAGATTTCACCCACCTTGTTTTGTCGAGCACAATAAATCAAATTCAATCAATTTTGGGACGAGGGTCCTAGTTGCGCCGCACCTAGTTCAATAAATACAATAATTTTATAACGGCTTTTAGGAAACCTTAAATAATTTTTCCTTAATCAAAACTAAATATATACTAAAGTTATAGAGACAAGTTTAATAATTAGATTAAATGTCACATAATAAACCTAATCCGAAACGAGAACTACTAGGTACAATTAGGGATGTCAATGGGTGGGTTTTACCCGAATCAGAACCAGTAAATAAGTAATGGTTCTGGTTCGATCGACCCATTAGACACTGGATCCGGACCGGACCAGGACCATCAACTATGGGTCTTAAGCGGTCCCGATCTCGCTGGCTCTAGAACCGAACCGCACTGAACCGGATAAGAACCAGAACTAGAATCGAAATTATTGCTTTATAATTTAATGTGTTATGAGTGATTTTGAATCGATATGGATAAAACTAGCCATTGATAAGCCTATTTAAACTTAGGCTCGTCAATAGACGGATTTTACTCGGACCAGAACCAATAAATAAGCATTGGTTCGGTTGCGAACCGAACAGATCCGGACCGGACCATCAAACTATGGATCTAAACGGTCCGGCCCAAAGCGGTCCGAATCGAACCGGAACCGAACCGCTACTTTAAAATTTAATGGATTTTGAACGGTTCCAGATCGGTCCGGGTAAAACCCACCCATTGACATCCCTAGGTACAATAGTCAAAATTATTCTTTAAAACACAACCGATTAATTTATATAAAAAAAAAAATACTCATTGCAATTAATCCGTTAGTCCAACATATGGAATGTAAACCCTAAATACTTAAATATGTACAAGCTTAAAACTTAATTAACTAGCAACTGTAATCAACATTCCTTCTTGATTATTGAATTCTCACATTAACAATATAATCAAATCATCAAAATTGATTCAATCATTTAAAATTAACTCCAATTTGTTACTTAACTTATTAATTAACAAATCTAATTCTCAAACATGATTGACGTCACAAACGATGCAAGTATAATTAACATCCAAAACATAAGTTTCAAATAATTCCTATATAATATACGTTTATCTATATATATACATATATAGCCCGGAAATCATAATCATAGAATATTATAAAGTTGGGTTTGACAATACTTACCAACTAGTAGAGAAATAAAAAAAATATGCTTCCGTCAATTCAGCACTAGAGCGAAATATATTGTATGTGTGTGTGCTGTGTGCATGTGCAGTGTGTGTGCGCCATGTGTGTGTTTGTGGAGTTTGTGTGCAGTGTGTGTGGAATGGTGTGTATGTTAAGTGTTGTGTGCATGCGTGTGTGTATATATATATATATATATATATGAGATGGATCAGGTAGGAAATGATAATTTGGTAGGAAATAGGAATGAATCTGGGCCTTTGATTTGCTATATCAATGGTTGAGATTTAATTTTCAAAGTGTCTACGGTTTTATGTTTTGTGTGCTACGGATTATTGTACAACACTAGAACTCTTCTTGTGCTACGCTGCAATGAAAGATGTGCTAAACTAATACGTGCAATATAGTAATTCGATTGTGCTACACAAATATGAAAGATGTCTACTATTCCTATTTTCGTACATTAAGGAGCTTTCACACCAATCCATATATATATATATATATATATATATATATATATATATATATATAGGGGTTGGATCCATGAGAACTCATCTTTTTGAGAACTTGAGAACTATGCACAAACGTATAAATTTGATGAATAAAACCTATATAAGTTGTGCATAACGAAAACATTCTAAAATTGTTATCCAACAAAATAATTTTAGAAAGTTTTGTTATGCACAACTTTATACCGTCTTGTGCATCATCTTCAACGTCTTATTTATGATTCACAGAGTACGCAAAAAAGATGTGGTTCTCATTTGATCCACTCCCTATATATATATATATATATATATATATATATATCTCCTAATCAAATCATAATCCTACTTAAACTCTTTTAATTAAATCTTAATCCTATATAAATATAAAATAGAACTTGGGTTCAACAAATTAATATTCAACAAAACCCAATTTGAGAATAAATAATATAATTTGACAATTATATATAAGTCCAAAACTTATTTTATTATTTAGCCCATATATATATATATATATTTGTAAAGTAATTTCCGAAGGCATTAAAAATAAATTACGAAGTTCGTTTTCTAGTTAGAGGCGCAACTACGGACTCCCTCAAATCCAATACCAAAATCGAGCATGACAAATATTCACAAATCCAATGTAAATTATTTAAAATTTAAAACAAATTAATCAAACAAAAAGTGGGGCATTACAGTACGTAATTGAGAAAGAAAGAAAAAGTAGCTTTGGGGGGGAAGAACTTCTAGTCTTTGTAATTAAGATTTGAAAGATATTGTATGTGATTAAATTTGAAAAAATATATATAATGATGAGTTATTGTAGAAATATTTGTTATCCTACAAACATAAGAATAATGCATTCTCCATAAAAGTTATTGCATAAAAAAATCGTTTTTTATGAGATTCGAACTTAGATGATGCACAATGTATTCATTCATTAAAGTAATGCACCTCAGAAATTTTCGCGATCTAATGATTGAAAATGTTTCACTTTAAATAAGGTTTTTATTTGAACCTTCTCTAAGTATATATATATATATATATATATATATATATATATATATATATTAGTTGATTGACCAAAATATCTTTACTTTTGGCCCAAGCCGGCAAAAGAGGAGGGGCAGGCTGGCCCGACCCGACTTGATGGGCTTTTCAACTCTTACTTGATTGGATTGGGTCGGCTTGAAATACTGTTGAATTGAAATTTGAGTAAACCATCTGGGGTTATTCGAACCAAACTCGTCCAATATTTTTTTTTTACAAATTATTATTTTTAATTATAAAATAATAAAAAAGTTAAGATAACAATTACTTTCTTCATTGTTTTGCAAATGTCTACAAATTAAAACTCCACTCATATCATGTAACCTATGTACATTTCTAGAGGTGTTCACGGGCCGGCGGTTCCCGATTCGATTCGAATCGCTCGGTTCGCGATTCGAAATTCGAACCAAATCGCCCGTTAAAGGGTATAAACGGTTCCGATTCTGAACCGTGAACCGGCGGTTTCGATTCCGGTTCTGAACCGTGAACCGAACTGTGAACCGCCTTATTTTTTTTATTTTTTGTATTCTTTAATTATATTTTTATATATAGATGAAGAAAAAAATAATATTGGTACACAATATTTAGTAAATGAAATAGGAAAAATATTTTATTACACTTTCTTTTGTCACATTACAATTTACAACTTGTAGCAAAATTATAACTTATAATAAACTAAAACTTATAAAAAATTAAAACTTATGCAAATAAAATCATACTTTAATTTATTTGAAGACAAAAAAAGAAAGAGCTTGAGCTTAATTATAATATTGAAAAATATTATAATTAAGCTGCCTACGTATCCCGATTAAGGAAAATCGACGGTTCACACGGTTCGGAATCGGAACCGCCGGTTCGACCCGGAACCGTGTGAACCGTCGGTTCCATTTTATTTATTTTTTTATATTTTTTTATGTTTTAGATGTTATTTCATGTGTTTTATGTAATAATAATTGTATTTTAATGATATTAAACATATTACATTACAAAAAAATCGAAAATAAAAATAAAAATACATGAACCAGCGGTTCGGAACCGTCGGTTCAACGGTTCCGGATTTACCAACCCGAAACCGGAATCGTGTAGGAGGCGGTCCGGTTCGAAACCGGAACCATTGACCATGGTTTCGGAACCGTTGACTCGGTTCCGGTTCCGGTTCCGAACCGCCGGTTCCGGGTTGGTTGAATACCTCTACATTTCCCATCCAGAATTTATAATATATAAGTCACATTACATCATCTCACATGATAATATTTTTTAATATAAATTATATTAATAAAATTATATTAACAAAATATTATTATATGAGAGAGGATGTAGTACACTACATGTTGAAAATTCTCTTTCCCCTCTCTCAAAATAAAAATAAAAATATACATTTCTCGAGTCTCATCGTTAAACCGTTTCTTAATTAGCGACATCTCTCTGTAGCCTCTCCATTTCGTCCGAGTTCTCGTCAGACATCAGACTTCACCTCTGTGTGAGTTTGTGTGTGAGAGAGAGATGAGCAAGAAGCGAGTACTGATAGTGGGAGGCACAGGCTACCTGGGGCAGCACCTCCTGCAATCATTCGCCGATGCACATTCTCAATTCTCTCTGGCCTTCACGTACCATTCCGCTCCTCCTCACACGCTCCTCAATGCTATTCCTCACACTCTTCCTTTCCACCTAGATTTACGCTCCGGCAACGGCCTCAATGCCATCTCTGGCGCTTTCGGCCAGGTTCTGGTTTCCCCAAATTCGCACTAATTTTCTGATTCATTGGTTCGTGCGTTTTCTGAATTTCTTGTTTGCTTTCTGCTGTGAAGTTAGTGCAGCATTTGAATGGTTCTCCAAATACGTGATCTATAATCAGTAAATTTGAGAGTTTGCCTGCTGATATTTGTATATGAAAGTGAATAGCTTGAAAGAAGAAGCGTTAGTGGACCATCGTCTTTCTTTTGGTGTTTGAAAATTTGACTCTTTCGTAAACCTCGGTTGGTTTTCAGCCTGATGTGGTGATCAATTGTGCTGCTCTATCTGTCCCTCGCGTCTGTGAAATGGATCCAGAAGCTGCCATGTCGATAAATGTGCCGACTGGTCTAGTGAAATGGTTATCAAGCTTTAGAGAGAGTAGCCTGCTGATTCATTTGTCAACTGACCAAGGTTAGTTTGTATTTGTGCTTTCTTGCTCTTTGATATCTGAAACTCTCTTAGGAATTGTTATTTCATTTGGCGTCATTGGGAATTATTCGGGCTCACTTGGCTGTTGTGTTCATATCTTGCTTTGTGCGCTTTTTATGATTGATAGTATTCATGATTGAGTATTTTGATCTTCATTACTAGGATTCTTCAATCCTCTCTTTTCAATGGGATATGAATCAAGCTAAATTAGCTCAAATGATAGAACTTATCAAGGGCTGCAGATATGCCAAGGTTTTAATCCATCAAAGTGAACAATGGGTTAATCTATATTTTTTTTATTTACCTAGGTTAATCCTCAAAAGTAAACTCTTCCTAAGTTTATAACAAAGGATTAATGCAATCTTCAACATTAAGAACTTGACTATTCGACCTTAAGGCTGTATCAAACATTTCAATCTAATAGCATCACGAAGTCCACATGCATTGCACATGATTTGGAACACCTCAAGAATGAAGTTATGTTCTTATTATTTGAGTCTCTCCTTTGTTTATGACCATTTTCATAGATCCAATGAGTGAAAGAACAGTAACAGTCAACTCTGACAAAACCGATGTTTCATCAAAAGTCGGATAAAATGATGTGAATTTCCTGCAGTTTATGAAGGAACCAAATCATTCTATAAGGAAGAAGATGAGACTGTTCCCGTAAATGTTTATGGAAAATCTAAAGTCAAGCAGAGCAGTACATATCTGCACATTGCCAAAACTATGCAATTTTGAGAAGCAGTATAATTTATGGGCATAAACCATCTCTCCTGTTCCCAAATCACTTCCAATCCAGGTGAATACAAACACTGCTACTACTATCTTTTACTTCTGTTAACTTCTTTGGCACTTAGACGTTCATTGTAATCTCACAAGCATTTCTTACACATTCATTAAGTGATGAACTGACTTGCTTTTGAAAGCGATTGATGCACTTTTTATTTCAGAGGGAGTCATTTATTCATTTTGAATTTCTGATGCCATGAATTGGAAGTGAATTATTCTGCTTATTGTGCAGTGGATGGATAGTGTTCTTGCTAAGGGAGAACCAATGGATTTCTTTCATGACGAGTTCCGCTGCCCTGTCTTTGTGAAGGATCTTGTTGCTGCCATAGAAATATTGACTAACCGATGGATCACAGGTTAGAGGCTTCTTACAAGTGAGGCATAATCAGCATTAGTGGAGTTGGTTCTGGAATTAGGTTTAGCTTCATTGGAGATTAAATAGTTATTTCAGAATCAAGTTGTTTTCTTTTCTTTCTTTTTTTGGTAATTTAATACAGAAATTTTAAAGGCTGCGTCACGGTGGACTCGAACCCGAGACCTTTGGCCTCGGGCATTAACCACTCTACCACTAGCCAACACACACACACATAATCAAGTTGTTTTCCTGCCGAGAAAATGCCATCAATTTGACTCTTTTCATGCGACAATTCAATTGATAATGCTTTGCAGAGGTTAAGCAAGTGCAGCTGCTTATGAATGTTGGCGGGCCTGATAGGGTGTCACGGGTTCAAATGGCTGAGGCTGTTGCGCATGTCAGGGGATATAGCACCTCATTGATCAAGCCAGTTTCTGCTTCATCAGTATGTTTCTAGAAGATGTGTTTTCTTGTTCAATCAATTTAATGATACAGGAGAAAATCAGCCTCCGTGATTTTAATTGAGAGTAGACACTTGATTCATGGGGATCTTATCCATCTTTGCTCTCTTCCCTCACTACTCATTTTTTTTGAAACTTTAATTTTTGGAATATACAGGTTGATCGTGGTGTGAAGTCCCCTAGTGATATTTCCATGAACATCAGTAAGCTGGTTCAGACAATAGGTATTTCTCCAACTTGTTATGCAGAAGGCGTCAGATCGACGCTTGAAGCTGAAGCTAAAAGTGCGGCAAAGCCATGATTGAAGTTAGCTTGCAGTAAAACTTCTCCCTTCCCTTTGAGAACTCGTGTCTCACAAACACAATTCACCTAATCATTCTACATGTGTAAAAGCCTCGAGGAATTGTATTTTTGGATGTTTTCTACGTTGTTCCATGCAAATAGATGAAGTCCAATCAAAACGACCACTTGTAAACAATCTTGTGTGCATGGCTTGATTTTATGTGTTCTTAGCATTCGTTGAGAAGACAATTGCTATACGGAGTAACATAGGGAAGGAGTTTTTGCTTAATTATTCGTAAATAAATGTAACATAAAATTTCTCTCATCCAAATTTACCCTGAAATGTAAATTCCTTTTAAGGACAGGCAACTGTATGAAACAAATGTATACCAAAAGATCACGAACTTCTCACTATAAATTCCGGCAATGTATAACAAAAATCCACCACATGTAGCATACAACTAAAATCAAAATTATAAATCTCAGAAACCTATACTGCAACTTCATCACCACCAGAGATGACCACTTTTTAAACCGTACTAAAACCATAACTTGTACATGTCAGCCAATTTGACATCCGCTCAAAACAACGTAGATCATAATAATCAAAACACACTGAATATACATCTAACTTCTAAGGGAGATTTGGGCTTGGTATAATTTTTTTTTCTTTGGACAAACTTATGGGACTATGAAACTTGTGTTCTTGCGAGATCAATCTGAGCTGCTGCTTCATTGATCGCATCAAGGACATCCATCTTTCCCAGACTGACTGCCTCATCAACAGGACTTTTCTCATGGCTGATGATAAGCCAAAATCACAAGAACTTCAGCTGGGGCCAAAAAAAGAACCCAAATCCAAGTATTGGTGAAAATATGAAATGCGAGTCAGAATAAACTGACCTGTTCAGTAACGAGATATCAGCTCCAGTGAGAATCAGACGTTTCACAACCTGCAGAAAACCTAATTATATAAACTCCGCATAAATGAAGAATTGTTGAGCATATGTTGCAAGTAGTAATGTTGTTAATACCTCAATGTGGCCATTGAGACTTGCCCAATGAAGAGGGGTGTTCTTCTCCAAATTACAAGCATTAACATCCTGTTTCCAGGAAAAGGAAATAAGAATTTCACCTCCCCGAAAAAAAAGCATTCATGATTTTCTACTATTAAAAGGAACGAATAAAAGAACATAAGGAGATGGAGGGAGATGACATTGTAAGATATGCATTTAAAAACCAAGTAGTTGTTCTCTCAAATAAAAGAAAAAAAAAACAAAAAAAACACCATGTTCAGGAAAAATTTACCAAACCATAGAGAAACTCATAAAATTACTGCATTGTTCACTCGTAGGAGTTTTTGCACCAAGTTCCTCACAATACCAAAAAAAAAAGGAAAAGAAAACACAGAACCACAAGATTTGCATCTTTCATTGCCATCTAATTACCATTTTTCAAGTTATGACAGATAGCTTTAGGCAACTCCTAGCAGTAAGAGTTCCAAGGCAAATATTGTCATCAAGAGAACTGTAAACCCCACCTATACTAGGCAGCTAAATTATACACTTCAACATTTCCAAAGTACATTAATTCAAGAAGTCCAGGTGTATATTCTCTTCAAATTTGTGGTCGAAGCCAGCCTAGAATGTTACATCACTAAGAATATCTGATCATACTCCTTTAATTCTTAATAGACAATAAATCAAGGACAAAAACAAAGTTAAATAGCCCATTGAATGAAACTAAGCTGAATAGCCAAAACTAAAGCTTTCTGGAATCAGATGTGAGAACAGTAGTCCTCACCGCTCCATTGCGGATAAGATAATCAACAATGTCAAGATGCCCATTAGCTGAAGCCATATGTAATGCTGCAGCATTGCAGGAGCAAACAACATCAGACAACACAAAGAAAAGCCTAAACTACAACTGAACAAACACCGTAAGTTATAAAACTATGTATTCACAGTATTATAGATTGTATCATTAATCAAAGCAGGAAAGTAGCTTGAGCATGTGGCAGTAACAACCTGTACGGCCTTCTGAATCCCTCGAATCCAGAGAAACACCAGCAGATGCTATACTCATGAGATCGTCCATATCATCATACCTAGCAGCCTGTTCATAAAATTTAGGCGAGTCAAAAATCCAACAATAAAAACGACACACTTCAAGGAAATCATCAACAGCTCAAACTTGTACATAGATCAACGTTATTAGCCGGAAGTAAGAGACTTTCAGATTCTCAAAGTATACAAAAATACTGGATTCTAAAAAAATACTCAACTCAATTTGACAAAAAAAGAAAAGAAAAACCTAAATAGCAAAAACAAACAAAGAAACAAAAATACATAAAGCAGTTTTTATAGGTTGCATATCATCAACCTATAAAACCTAATGCACTATACAACCTGAAAGAGTCCACATATGCCGATGAGAACTCAAAAAACTACAATGTCACGGAGTTTTTGTTGAAATTCTTCGCGAATATTTAGCTAGAATCTTTACTAACTTTTTTCAAATTAACAACACATACAGAAAGGAAAGAAAAAATTGATTGGAGGAGGTGGAGCACCTCAAGCAACGCGTCGACGGTCTCCGCTGTCGCAACTTGTGGCGGCTGCTCCTCTGAGTTCACCGGCGCTCCCATTCTGAGTTTGTTAGTGTGTTAGTGTAAGCAAAATGCTGCAACGGGTAGGGCCTTCAGATAGTTGAAAACTCGAAATTGTGTGTTGGACTTCAACCAGCGCTCTTTATGTCATATGGGTTAGGGATTGGGCCCAACCCCACAGCTTTTCATAAAAAATAAAAATAAATTAAAAAACTTAACATTGAGGGTATTATCGACATTTCTCCGTTGATAGGATCCTATCGGCAATTGCGTCTGGTTGTCGATAAACAATAATGTAGTTATAAAACGACTGCCACTTCCAACAGCAACTGCCACCCCTTTTCAGATCTGCTATTTTCTCTGAAATTCTCTGTTCGTTGAGTTCAGATCTCACTACCTTTTGCTTCATTGACCGAGGTGATCTAATTTGCTCTTTCCAAATTTTACTGCAGTTTTAAAGTACATTTTCAGTTCGTGTGTGTGTGTATATAATATTCAATGTGATGAGTTTAGGAAGTTGAAATCATCGCAAATTTGGACTGCAGAAGGAAAATTTTAGATTGATTATGGCTGCAAGAAGACCTGGCGTGATTGCTCTTTTTGATGTTGATGGCACGCTTACTGCTCCCAGAAAGGTTTGTAAATTGATTATATTTTTTGCTTTCTGATATCGAAAATCTACAGCAATTTGCCAATATGAAGTGCCAAGTATAATGGTGTTTCTTTATCGGTACGGCTTGGCTTTGTGGTTTAAAATGTTTTTCCTATTTACTATTTGCACGGATAAGTTGGTATACTTGTTGATTTGTGTTAAACATGTTGAATTCCTTCTCTCTAAGCTGAAATTTTAGCTGCAAATTGCAATTGGATTAGGATTCGAAGCAACAGTGTGGGTAATGATAAATCACGAAGAATGTGATGCCTGGTTTACTTGAATCAGTCAAAACTTAGATGAGTAGTTTCGAAGTTGCACTATTTCTATGTTTAGTAGAACCTTCATAAATTAATATTCGACAAATTCGTAACCTTTCTAATACAATGACTCTTATCATCCCAGTTAACTTTGAAAGAATAAATTACCGCTTTATAAAATATCTCTTTTAATCGATAAGTTTATGTGCTCCTTAGACTATTGGTAGATAGAGGTTTTATTGAAATATTAGTTGATAAAAATAAGTTACATAATAGTACATTTCAGGTTCTTACAGTTTGCATGCATCTACTCACTCTTGTTCATTGACATGTTATTCTGTTGAGTTGATTTAATTTTAGTGTTTCCAACTATTGTTTGCTGCAGGGGGCTACTCCTAAGATGTTAGAGTTTATGCGGGACCTTAGAAAGGTATTTGACCTTTTCATTTCAGCCTGCATGAAAATTCATTCTTTAGTGTTGTGTTGGTGGCTTATATTTGGCTCTTGATCCCTTGAAAAACACATCCAGTAGAGGAAAACAAACAATGTGTCTTAAACTTTGTACTTATCAATTCTCAGGTTGTAACTATCGGCATTGTTGGAGGTTCTGATTTTGTTAAGATAGCAGAGCAGCTTGGAAAAACAGGTAACATGCACTTAGGTCTTCAGATCTTGATAACAAATTGGATCAAATGGTTTTACTTCAACTTAAGTTACTTAATTTTAGTGATCCATTTATTCATTCTATGCAGTTACTGATGACTACGATTACATGTTTGCCGAGAATGGCCTTGTTGCTTACAAGGATGGAAAGTTAATTGGAACACAGGTATTTTATAAGACTCAAATACATCTCTCAGTTGAAGGATGGTAGAAACATTCTTCATCTTACTTCCTGCAAAAACAAAACTAGTTGGAATACATGTGTCCTTTTCTATTATCAAACTGCAGGTCATAATGGAAAACTAAACCATTAAAAACACTTAAATACTTGATATGTTTGCTAGCTGCTGCAGATATTGACGTGCTCTTACTTTTTATTTCTGCTAGCTGTTGAAGATTATTTAAATGCTCCACTTAAATAATAAACATTAAAGCATCTCGTACTTTTCATTTTGCTAACTTCTCATTTTGATGACTGGATATATGTCATGCAGAGCTTGAAGTCATATCTTGGAGAAGAAAAGCTCAAGGTTAGAACTTGCCACCTTGTTTGTGAAGTTATTCGTATTGGATACTACAATATTAGGCATGCTTCACCTTCTTGAAGGGTGTTATAGTGAATGTCTGACCTCTCAAAAATCAGAGATGTCTTTTGTAAAGGAATAGAATCTAGTGGAGTTAAAAAACGATAACTTTATGTTTTGACTTTGTACTGTGGTCTTATTCTGTGGATGCATACCGGCAAATTTAATGGCAGATATGACAAAATTTTTACTTTTTGGCTCTCTGAATGCTGGTTAATTTAACAATACAATTTCCTATTAGAATTCATTTATTGTGTTGTTAATAATATTACAGGAATTGATTAACTTCTCTCTCCACTACATTGCTGACTTGGACATCCCCATTAAAAGGTGAATAAAACTAAAGCTCTCTACTGGCCCCTGGTCATGTCTTATTGGAATCTCAGACATTGTCTTTTATTATAGGGGAACATTTCTCGAATTCCGGAATGGGATGCTTAATGTCTCTCCATTGGAAGAAACTGCAGTCAGGAAGAGCGAGATGAATTTGAAAAATATGACAAGGTATAACTTTTACCTAGGAGAGAGAGGATCATATTTTTATTGCAATTGAGAAACACTTGAATTTTGTCATCAGAACTTGTCTTCTCATTTACTTTAACAGAATTGAGTTCATAAATGTAATCAGGTTCACAATGTTCGCCCCAAAATGGTGTCAGTGCTACGTGAGAAGTTTGCACAGTATAACTTAACCTTTTCCATTGGTGGACAAATCAGTTTTGATGTAAGCAATTGTTTGTGTTTACTAGGTTTCCATTTAATGTAGTTTGTACCTCATCAAATGTTTCTGGCAGGTTTTCCCCAAGGCTGGGATAAAACGTATTGCTTGAACTACCTGGAAGAGTTTCAAGAAATTCACTTCTTTGGAGACAAGACCTACAAGGTTGTCTAGTCATTATACAGTAGAAATTAATCTGTTATGGTTTTTATAAGTATTTTCAGAACAATAATTCTTCCTCTAGTGACTACCTAATGGAAATCATGCCTGCTCACCCTTTTCCTTTCTATATGACTAGGAGGAAATGACTATGAAATATATGAGTCGGAGAGGATCAACGGCCACACAGGTGAGTGCATCTTTTTCATTTCCTAGTCGCCATTCAATCAATAAATTCACTGCTTCCAAAATGAAGCTTCTGCAAATCTCAAGTTTGTTCTGAGATGACCTTTTTGAAGTAAAATGATACGTGTTTGAACTAATCATTATGCCCTATAAGTATAGTAAATACTTTCTTGCAACCATGATTTATGAGCACCTTTTTCTGATATTCCTCCCCCTCACCACGTTAAATCATTTTTTTTGTTACTTGATATCAGTTACTAGCCCTGAGGACACAATAGATCAGTGTACAAAACTCTTCCTGAGCTAGCAAGATGGATGGCATCTGATTTTCCAACATTTCGAAGTTCTGCTGTGAGCTATTTGTGATTCGTAGACTCGGGGAAAATCCAGAATTTGAAGGTCTATCGGCTGAGAGTACAAAGCGCAGGGATATATTCTTCTTTTCACAGACAATTAAAATGATGTTATTTAATCCTTTCTTCTAGTATATATAGAAAGGTTGTTTATTCGTATTTAACATATGTTTATAAGACATTGTACGCATTCTTGTATGAATGACAGATTATGCCCCCTGATTTGTTGAATGTTCAACTTGCTCAATTCCCACAAATTTACGAGTGTTATTACATTGAATGTCAATGGTATTTATTGTCTGAACATGTCTGTAGGCCATTTCCGAGCTTTATCACAAGCTTTCATGGCTATATCATTCCATTCAAGTATTCAATCATGCATGGTACATCGTAGTCTGATTTTTGGCTGATTAATATAACAAGTCTGATAATTATGAACTTATATTCAAATGCAATGATGTAATTCACACTGGTTGGCAAAAAGTTCCAGCGTTATGTTTCCACACCAAAATTTGTATTTTTCATGAGTATTTCTGTTATCATTGTTTGGTATGTCTTTGTGCCTATTTTTAATGGGATTTAATGTGTCGTTGCTCATTGTTTGTTGTCGTTTCGATTAGAATATATTTTTCATGCTTAATTGGTTCGATTCGTGTTTTTGTAAGAAACTATGCGGAAATGGGATGAAACAGGCAAAAACGAAGCATCACGCACGCAAGTAGTTACACCCGTCCAACCGCGGATGCACCGCGGCCGGCGCTGGGTGTAGTGCGCATTGGAGTCCAGAGAAGACCCCCGCGCCAGCAGGGAGCAGCGCCCGTCATGGGTGCTTGCAAGTCGGAGGTTAGACAAGGCATCCAACGTCCGTTGGGTACCGTCCGATGCTGCGTGCGCCGAGGAGGATACGTGAAAGGAAACAAAGAAGAACCCCCAAAGCTAGAGGAACCGCATTGGGTGCGCACCCTTGCGCGGGAGACAGTGAGCACGCTCACCCAGCGCGTGACGGGGCGAAACCGGCACTGGGGCGCCATATGTGCACAAGCCAGGAGCAGCCCCCAGTGGGCGCTGTGGCTGCTCCTGGCTTGCGCACATGGCGCCCCAGGTGCCGGTTTCGCCCCGTCACGCTGGGTGTGCTCACTGCCTCCGCACAAGGGTGATTAATTGAACATATGTCCAGGAGCGAGAGCTTATATTAGGTTTTAATTAATAGAATTGTTTAATTCTTGATATGCGTAATGAAATGTGATTAATTGATACATGAGGAGAGAACCCCGAAGGCCTAGTCTTTTAATCAAATCAAATTATTTGTGTTTGCTTATGTGTTCGTATTTTCTTGCTGCTTATTTTATGCTTTTTAAGTTTTGTGAAAAAACCCTCAATTATGTTAGGACGTTAGAATTTTCCTTTATGTTTAGTTTTTTACACGAAATACAAGCCCATCATGTCTTCCTCGAGAGATACCTTACACACTAAGTAGACCTCGTACTATTGTGAGAACCTAGAAATGTAATTTAGGTTGAACAATCATTTGTTGTGTTTCTGTATATATTTACAGATGATAAGTAAAATGTCATTTCTACCTTGTGAAAGGAGCATAAGACCCTCTGCTGATCATATCGGCAGCACCGCTTCAGGGATTTGGTTATCATCTGAAGAGTCAGAGGACTGAGGTTTAGGTTTACTCATCATTTTGGAAAATCCATAACCAAGAGAGCTTCCACTGGTTTCACAAAGCTGCACATGGAGAAACATGTTTGATCACCACAACTCTCCAATAATATTCTTCCACACACACACATATCATGAGACCTTATGGTTGGAATATAAAAATGAATCAACTTGATTTAGAAAATATATTTTGTAAAGAAAATTCTAGAAGTAGTTTTAAAAAGAGGAGAAATTAAGAAGAATCTATAATGTAAAAGAAAAAGAAAAAGAAAAAGAAAAAGAAAAAGGTTGAAAATTATAGAGGAACCTAGAAATAGATTTATCTAAAAATCAATCACAAACAATGGTGGTGGACTCCAAGTTTTATGCCTATATATATGTGACAATTCCAAATTGTAAGATGAAGCAAAGAGAAAAAAGTTTACAGTAGCCTATTCCTAGTCAAATACTCAGTATTTTACACTCTCCAAAACATACACTCACATCCACATACATATACATTGTTACACACAAATCCTCCAATTAAATTCTCTACCCTTATTTCTAACTTTTATCCAACACTTATAACATGATGAAAGGTGCACCAATGACTGAGATCTGCTTACCTCTGTTAGCTCGGAGAGGTGGTGGGATCTAAACTCATTAATCGCAGCTGCTATCTCTGAGGCGGGTAATTTTGCCTGCAAATACAGTCATTATCATGTATGGTCTACGAGACGCCACAACATACAAATAAATATTTTGAGGGTGTTTGTGACTTTAGAAAGGCTAAAATAGGTGCTTCGATGGTTGTGAAAATATTTTGAAAGAAGACAGATTACAAATGTGCAATTTTCATTCCATTGAGAAGTAGGGCTAAAATAGGTATTTTGATGGTGGTGAAAATATTTTAATAGAATGCAGATTACAAGATGTACAATTTGCATCCCATTGAAAAGTAACCCCACGTAACTACTCTCATTCTCAAAATGAGAGTGAAAGAGAGACAATTTTATGGTCGATCTACTTACCTGTGCAAGGACAGCAGCTGCTAACTGCAAACTAGGTTCCAACGTTTCAGGAACAACCTGAAATTTTTTAATTAACTTATTCATAGATCTTTTTATGACTCATGCTCAAGAACAAAGTAGCAATATCCCTACCAATACTCTGAAGACATAAATAAAAAAATTAAAGAAGGATACCGCTGTTGCACCAGCTTTTTCCAAGTTGACTCCATGATCGACGTCATGAGCACGGACAAATGTTTTGACGTTGGGAAAATACTTGCTCAAAGCCCAAACAGTCCTATAATTTGCTCCTGGACTATCTAAAGTTATTGCTGCAGCACATGCTCTTTCAGCACCAATTTTATGGAGTACCTAAAACAAGAAGCCAAAGCTAGTAACAAGATTTCCTTCATTCTTTAAGAACCAAAATTAAATTCTGATCGTTTTAATCACCTCTCGACTACCGGCATCACCAAAGTAAACAGGCAGGTCAAGTGCACGCCCATATGCAACTCGATCACTGAAATGATGAAAGTCAAATATAAGCCAAACACCCTCTAAGTCCAGGCAAAGAGAGAAGCCTACTCATCCAACCTATCAGAAATCAAAGTAAAGTTTTTTCCAGTTGAAGTTTTACATGAAACTCACCAATTACCCAAGTATCCCTTTTATTTATAAAAATGTAGAAGTAACTTTAGAAAGAGTTATTACAGATATTCTAGATCCACTTTAATGACCCTGTAGAGCAAAGTTATTTGTGTTTAACATAAGCTAAACCAAATAGCCTATCTATCGAGTTTTCATTTTCTTGGAATTCAGAAGACCATCCTAAATGGTTGTGACATGATGTGATTGCAACTTAAAAGTGTGTATGACCTTTAAGAAACAAGAGTAATGGATACTAAAAATGATTACTACCACGTCAGGCTAATCCAAGAATCATGGTGAGTTGATAAGATGTTCGAGCTATCATACTCTGACAAAATGGTAGATTTTTGGTTAAGAGAATACTGCATTGTGACGTTGCATTATGCTCAAATATTCTTCATGACATTAGAAGATTAGAACATAAGAACTTTCTAAACTATTCAAACGGTAACACACAAAGAGAAGAGTCCTACCTATTGACATCAAGGGCAACAAATGGAATCAACCGTTCAGAAAGAAGCTGGGCAATAATCTGAAATTTCAAACTGAAAATGAGACATACCAAATGATGGAAAATCTCAAATTGAAATAATTCAATATGTTGATATTGATATAAGCATTTAAAACTATGAATTAAAGATCATACAATACCTCGCCAACACGTCCAAAACCACATAATATAATGTGACCTTGCAAGTCATCAGTCTAAAAAATATCCAAAAGAGAAAATTAGTAATACAACGGGTACAATACAGCCAAAAACTACATGCTTTATGTATAATATCATAGAACCATCTGAATACCAAATCCGTCTCCTTTACTGTTAAAAAGAATCAGAAGAATGCTCGAGTCACTCATTTTGCAGTTATATCTTCCTAAATTACAAGAATAGTATAGGTATACCAAAATGCTAGATTGAATAGCAAAATCTTGATAGTGGGAAAGGGTTGTACAATTTGAAACATTTAAGCGAAGATAACAATGCCAGCATGGCTGTGAACACTTGAAACTTAATTCATGCAGGACATTTTTTGCAGTTCACCTCACTTTCAACGGGCAATAGACTTCGAACATCATGCTGCTCAAAGCGAGAGGCTATAAATTGGCCACCAGCAGCTAACCAAGGAGTTAGGGCCATTGATATCCCAACCACGAGAAACAGCAAAGACGATAACTGTGGACACATTATACCCTGAAAATAGGCCAAATCATTACAGGATTGCTTCATAGTACTGAATTGAACACTTTTCCACACATTCCAAATGCTTATGCTACTTTTTAAGTTCTCATGACCCATGGCAAGTAGTTATTCATATCTAATAAGTAATCCCTATTTGTAAGTTGAAAATCTTAAGGAGGGTCTGGTGCAGTTCAACCAGGAAACATAATAGAATATACCTCCTTCAGAGCCATATACTGCAACTATACAAAGCATTGTCGGCGCAACTTGAAAAAATTATGGTCAACTTTGAATTTTGAAGCCACTGTTACACCACAGCAGCCACGGATTTATACACGAAGGGCAAAGAAGTAGGCTTGTTCGTTGGGCAAGACATAATTCTATTTTATTAATTATTGTTATCGGCTGATGGTTCCTTTAGTGGGCTTAGCAGGCCTTTTAATTCTAGAAGACTTATCCAGAAAGCTACTAAAGCAGATGGACTTATCCAGGAAGCTACTCTTGTAAATAAAAGAAGTCTGTGGGAGAGACTTGTCGAGTAGGATCTTGATTGCTTTTGAAGCGGCACCGGCACCTATTGCGTTTGGCAGAAGACATATTTTGTTACTTTTCGAGTTTTCGTATAATTCGTATTGAGCTCGTGCTATTGTTTTGTGATTGTTTTCTCTTTATTCTAACACACTGGCTTTGAAGTCATAGCATAATACTTAGGATATGGGGGTATGGACCAACACGTTTGATATCGAGCGAGAAGAAGCGGACCAGCCCTTGGGCGAGGCTGCTGAGCCACGGCCCTTGTTGGTCTATCGTCGGCGGAGTCGGGCTTGAGTCCACTTTCGTGGGCTGGCTTTGATTAGTTATTTATATTATTTGATTATTGTTGGGCTTTGGCGTTGGGCTATTTTCTATTAGGGCAGATTAGTCTAGGGTTTAAATTAACATTGTTAGGGTTATTGTTTTTTATGAGATTATTGTTTTCCGTAGGAGCCTGGAGGCTTGGCAAACGGTGTTCCGTTTGAGTGTGTTCGTTATCTATTTTTGTTCTTATCAATTTGGTCCGACTGCCGGTTCCCGACTCGCCGTGATGACTACCGCTCCACCGCGGAAAGACGGAGAAATTGGAAGGTGACCAGATTAACGTGCTGAACAAGATTGCTGCACTGCACGGATGACGGAGATGCAATCTGGATTGGCGGAGAACATGACGCAATTGAAGGAGATGTCACCACCTTGGCGCGCCTCCCGCGATTCTGAAGACGAGAAGCGCAATCTCGGGAGGCGATTCGCGGGAGGAAGAGTCCGATACCACGGGTCGGCTGCCGCGACGGCACCGAGCGCAACACCGCGCCGGTGCGATTACCGACATTCGAAGGAGTTGATCCGATCGCATGGTTGGCCCGGGCCAACCAACATTTGAACTTTATGGCACGCGGAGGGTGTGAAGATGACAGCACCGTGGTGGCGATGGATGGATCGGCGTTGCACTGGATTACCTGGTTCCGGGGACGGAAGCCCAATGTGACCTGGCATGAGTTTTCGCAGGCCTTGGTCGCGAGATTTGATTCTCGTTTCAAAGGGAGCCCATATGAAAGATTGGCTAGGGTTCGACAGATAGGGACGGTCGAAGAGTATGTGAATGTGTTCATCCAACACGCCGGGCAGGTTCCCGGGCTGACAGACGACCATTATCTGGGTTACTTCATGTCCGGACTAAAAACTTCGATCAACAACTCGCTGCGGTTGCTCCGACCAGCGGACTTGGAGACCGCGATGGAACTTTCGCGGGATATAGAGGAAAATCTGAATTGGTCCGGGGGTGATAAACAGTTCGGAGGAGCGAATAATTCAGGGCAGCGATCCTCCAATTTCCCACGTCCGTTCAGCAGACAGTCCAGCACAGTATCCGGGCCATCGGGGGGTAATTCCGCCAGTCGTTTGTCTCGGCCGGCTGAAAAATCGACGGCGGCCACTCCGGCAGCATCGGAGCATTCAACTGCGCGCTCGCGCTTTACTCGTCTCACATCGAACGAGATGGCGGACTTGAGAGCGAAAGGTCTGTGCTTCAAGTGCCGCAAGACTTACACGCCGGGCCATGGGAGAGTTTGTCCACTCAGGGAGCTGCGGGTGTTATTTGTGGAGCCGGATGAGGCAGCGGATTTGCAGAATTACGAATATTACGAACCTACCGGTCAAGAGGAACCAACGGCGGAGTTAGATGAAGGCGCGGAGGAGGAGGGTGCCCTACCCGTCTTCTCCATGGCTGGATTTTCGAGTCCTGGTACCATGCGCATGCACGGAGTGCTCCAGGGATGCACGGTAACAGTATTAATTGATAGTGGTGCTAGCCATAACTTCATATCTTCTTCGCTTGTTCCATTATTGCAGCTTCAGCCGGACGAATCAGTCAAATTCGGGGTGCAGCTGGGTGATGGACACCGGCAGAAGTCCGAGGGTTTATGCCGTGGGGTGCCTATGTCTTTGGCCGGGTGTGAGCTGACGGCGGACTACTTTGTGTTTACACTGGGTGGCGTCGATGTTATACTGGGGGTGGCATGGTTGGCGACCCTCGGAGATGTGAGCGTCAATTGGGAGCAGATGTCTATGTCGTTCGTACAGGGGGATCAGCGGGTTGTTTTGAGGGGTGATCCAGCCATTAGTCGTAGTCCAGTAGGGCTGCGCACTTTGGTCCGCACCAGCGATGTGGAGTTGTGGGCGGTCGTGGTTGCTGCCGATGCAGTGAGGTTTTCGGAGGCGGAACAGGGCCAAGTGAAGGAGGTGTTGGAAGAGTACTCGGAGGTATTTGGGGAACCGACCGGTCTGCCGCCTCAGCGTTCCACGGACCACAGAATTGAGTTACTTCCGAGCTCGCAACCGGTATCTGTGCGGCCGTACCGTTACGGCCATCTCCAGAAAGATGAAATAGAAAAATTGGTTAACGATATGCTTACAGCGGGAATCATTCGACCGAGTTCAAGCCCCTTCTCGAGCCCGGTCCTGCTGGTGAAGAAGAAGGATGGAAGTTGGCGGTTTTGCGTTGATTACCGGGAGTTGAACAAGGTGACGGTGCCCGATAAGTATCCGATCCCTGTGATTCAGGAAATGCTGGATGAGTTGTCCGGTGCAGTGGTCTTTTCGAAGATTGATCTTCGTTCGGGTTATCATCAGATCAGAGTGGCCGGACCGGATATTCACAAGACTGCATTTCGGACCCATAGCGGGCATTACGAGTTCTTGGTGATGCCGTTTGGCCTCACAAATGCTCCAGCTACCTTTCAGTCTGCAATGAATGATTTATTTCGTCCCTTCCTGCGCCGGTTTATCCTGGTTTTCTTTGATGACATTCTGGTGTATAGCCGAACTTGGGAGGAACATCGGGCTCATTTATCACAAGCTTTGCAATTGCTGCAAAGTCACCAGTTTAAGGCCAATTTCAAGAAGTGTGCTTTTGGGTGTCTGAAAGTTGAATATTTGGGACACATTATTTCGGCGGCGGGAGTCGCAATGGATCCTAGCAAGGTGAGTGCAGTGCTAGAATGGCCGCGTCCCAAATCAGTTCGGGATGTTAGGGGGTTCTTGGGCCTCACGGGGTATTATCGAAGATTTGTTCGGGAGTATGGATTGATAGCGAGACCGTTGACGGCATTACTGAAGAAGACAGCCCCTACAGCGTTCGAATGGCCCCCGGAAGCCGAAGAGGCTTTTGTTCGCCTCAAGAGGGCGCTGACCGAAGCCCCGGTTCTTGCCATGCCTCAGTTTGACCGCCCTTTTGTGGTAGAGTGTGATGCATCCGGACAAAGTGGGTCTTGTCCTAATGCGAAAAGGCGTCCATGGCGTATTTCAAAGAAGTCCATGGCCGATCGGACTCTAACTAAGTCCGCCTATGAGCGAGAGATGATGGGATTGGCTCTCGCGGTGCAGCACTGGAGACCATATTTGATTGGCCGAAAATTTGTGGTGAGAACGGATCATCGGAGCCTGAAACACCTATTGACTCAAAAGACCCTATTGACGCCTTCGCAACAGTTGTGGGTGGCAAAGCTTCTCGGGTATGATTTTTCTATAGAATATAAGACGGGCATTTCGAATGCAGCGGCGGATGCATTGTCTCGCCGAGGGGCGGAGGTCGAGTTGGCGGCGGTGAGTATGCCGGAGTGGTTGGGGTTGGAGGAGGTTAGGTCTGAGCAGCAGCAAGATGCCTCTCTTCGTGACATCATCACTGCGGTTGAGGCAGGCTCGGACGGCCGTCCGGTTATAAACTATCGGCGGTGTTTATATTATAAGGAGGTTGGTGTTGCGGTGGGTTCGAGGTGGATTCCACAACCTGAGAGAGTTTCATGATACTCGCTGCGCGGCCATGCAGTGCGTTTAATGCTTATCGGCGACTAGCGGCGAATGTGTATTGGAGGGGAATGTTTAGAGAGGTGCAGAGTTATGTGGCTCGATGCCTTGTTTGCCAGAAGGCTAAATATCAGACACTCACTCCGGCGGGCTTGCTACAGCCCCTTCCGATTCCCGAGCTGGTGTGGGAGGATATATCTATGGATTTTATTACTTGCCTGCCTAAGTCGCGAGGGTATTCTTCCATCTTGGTGGTGGTGGATCGTCTCTCGAAGTATGGGCATTTTATCGCTCTAAAGCCCCCTATTACAGCTCGTTCGGTGGCGGAGGCGTTTATGAGGGAGGTAGTGCGGTTGCATGGGGTGCCACGGTCGATTGTGAGTGATCGAGACTCAATATTTATGAGCACCTTTTGGAGGGAGTTGTTTGCTCGATCTGGGACATCTCTGAAGTTCAGCTCAGCTTATCACCCCGAGACTGACGGCCAAACGGAGGTGCTGAATAGAGTGGTGGAGACCTATCTGCGCTGTTTTTCTTGTGAGCAGCCCAAACAGTGGAGGCAGTGGTTAGCATGGGCGGAGTACTGGTATAACACATCTAACACATCTTTCCGCATCGCAGCCAAGATGTCTCCTTTGAAGTGGTTTACGGGAGAAAGCCGCCTTCAATCCAAAGGTTCTTGCCGAGAGAGTGTAAAGTGGCGGCGATGAGCTGATTTGTTGGGCGATCGGGATAATTTGCTCTCGCTGCCGCGAGAATCTTGAGATAGCTCAATGAAAATGGTGAAGGTGCAAATAAGCATCGACGAGTTGGAGTTCCGTGTAGGGACAAGGTGTTCTCGAAGGTGCGTCCATTTCGGCAGACTTCCCTACGTAAACAACCCGCATCATAAGTTGGCGGTAAAATTTTATGGGCCGCTTTTGGTGGAGGAAGAGTTGGTCCGCGGCTTATCGCCTTGTGCTTCCGGTTGGCAGCCGCATACATCCGGTCTTCCACGTGTCACAGCTACGTCGTGTGGTAGGTGACCACCCGATTGAGCAGGAATTGCCGCCTACCTTGGAGATTCGGTGGGGCGGTGTTTGAGCCCGAGGTGGTGTTGGCGAGACGTAATGTGGCGGAGAATGGGAGTGAGGAGGATCAGGTGTTGGTGAAATGGGTTGGCCAGACAGAGGATGATGCGACGTGGGTTGGTTTGAGTGAGTTTCAACGTCAGTTTCCAGATTTCAACCTTGGGGACAAGGTTGTTTTGAAGAGGGATGGAGTTGATATCGAGCGAGAAGAAGCGGACCAGCCCTTGGGCGAGGCTGCTGAGCCACGGCCCTTGTTGGTCTATCGTCGGCGGAGTCGGGCTTGAGTCCACTTTCGTGGGCTGGCTTTGATTAGTTATTTATATTATTTGATTATTGTTGGGCTTTGGCGTTGGGCTATTTTCTATTAGGGCAGATTAGTCTAGGGTTTAAATTAACATTGTTAGGGTTATTGTTTTTTATGAGATTATTGTTTTCCGTAGGAGCCTGGAGGCTTGGCAAACGGTGTTCCGTTTGAGTGTGTTCGTTATCTATTTTTGTTCTTATCAACGTTGTTCTCAACCAACAAGCTTTGCACCAGAAAATTAATATGTGAGATTTAAAAAGGTGTTAATGATCTTGCTAAGAAGATAATATATCAGTGCTAAGAGGAGGATTATGCAAACAGGTATAATTTGTTAGAGAACCTGATTGACAGCTTCACCAAAAGCTACAAATGCAAATTCTCCACCAGGTGCTAGTAGGAGACCAACTCTTATTGCTGATACAATCGAGATGCCAAAAGTCTACCAATAATTCCAACCAAGATGGTTTTCCCAGCAATTAGAAGCCCTAGTGTTCCTGTAATAACTGAGAAATTCGAAAGTAGAAGTTTTGGATCAATGGACATTCCGACCTGTAAACAAATAACATTTTGTAAGAGATATATGAGAGAGAAACAGTAGCAAGAGTGACTATAAAGAGGCACTAGAAACATTTCACAAGAAACACAATCAAACAAAACATTCAATTCAAAGATGAAATTACACGGAATAGAAACTTTGGAAACAAAAAATTGAGAAAAGAAAGAGTTTAATAGACAATGAAATGTTCTCATTCATAAGGACTTGAAAATTTCAGAAAATATAAGAGAGAGAGAGAGAGTATGCAAACAATATATAGTCAATCATGAATGGAATTTTACCGTCATGAAGAAGAGACCTAAGAGAAGTCCACGGTAGGGAGCAATATCAGATTCAACCTGCAATGAGAATTCTGTTTCTGCTAGTAGCAAGCCTGCTAAGAATGCTCCTAGAGCCATGGAAAGACCAGCCTGTTTTTAGATAATGTATCAAATACATTAATAGTATCCACGAAATACTATGATAATGATGAGCAGTAAAGAATAACATTGCTGAAAAAACTATGAATAGCATGAGTTCTCCTACCCTGGCAGTAAGTAGACTAGTCCCCAAGATAACAAAAAGAGTATTTGCCGAAAAGATTTCAGCATTTTGATTCTCCGCAATTTGTTTATAAATTGGGCGAAGCAGCTGCATAAGGAAGAAAAACGGTAAGTCATTTTGTCGAGTTAGGTAAATGACCTAACAGCATACAGTGGGAACAATATTAAGCTTAACCATAACTTTTTATCAATATGACTGCAGTCAACAGGATAAATTCCACCATCACTAATGTAGAATGTTCAACCATGCCTTAAAGAATAATATATTACCAGGCGTCCCCCAGCTATTATGACAGAGATGGCAACAACTGCCTTAACGGCAGCCATCCCAAGAGCTTCTGCAATGGCCTGAAAACCAACCTGAAAACCATAAAGGTATACATTGTTATAACCACATGAACTGCAGTATCAGTTAGAAAGATGTTTAAGCTATTACAATAAAATAAAAAATCTCAAGAACAAAAGACTACTGTGGTACTTGTTAAATAATTTAGCATCGTATGACCTAACTTTAATCAGAATGACAATGATAAAAGAATAAAATATTACCCAAATGGGTTATTATGTCATACAATACTTTGTTCAGGCAAGATAAAATAATCACAGAATGAAATGTTTACCCCTCCTTTGGATGATGTCGGTGAAATAAGGGGTATCAGTATAAGCAAAACCACGACAGCCAAATCCTAGAATAGATAAAGAAATTACGTAAGTGGGTGCCAAGCGTAATGAAGAAAATCATATGCATTGTTTGGAACAAACATACATAGACATGAAATAGAGACTAAACCTAAAGATTACTAGTATGCTGATACCTGGAAGAGTAATACAGAAAATGTTGCACGCCCATGACGTGAGGTGCTCTCGCCACGTTCCTGCAATACCTGTGCATGTGCCACGGATGTTCTTTCAACTTGCAATGTGGCACTAAGATCTCAACACGTTTTTCCAATTTACTTTTTAAAAATATATTAAAGCACTTTTTTTACAATGAAATTAAGCTATCAGAGAAAAAGGGGATGATTGATAGAACCCAGGATTTCACAAGATCAATAAAAGAACAAGGATGTCTACCTGAAGGACTACAGCAGTTGAAGACAAAGCAAGGCCATTGCCAATGACAATTGCAGCCGGACCGGCAGCCCGAAGCATAACGAGCAAGTGAGCCAACAACCACAGCTGTCACCAAGACCTGTATTTGTTCAGGCAAGTTAAAAATGAAATGGCATGCTTGTGCTTTATCATCCTATCTAATTAATGCCCTACGTCAGAATGAAAGTTATACAGCTTCAAGTCACCTGAGCGGAACCCAATCCAAAAACATATTTCTTCATAGAACTTAGTCTCTCAACAGAGAGCTGCCACAAAACAGTGAGAAAAAGGTGACATGGCCATTAGCCATACATGTTGAAAATGAATTGATCCATGGAATCCACAATTGGCATGGTGCTCTACCTCAAGGCCGATATTAAACAGTAAGAAGACAACTCCAAATTCTGCTATTGCCTTAGTTTCATGAACATTGCGTATAATAGAGAGACCATAAGGTCCAATTAAGATTCCAGCAGCCAAATATCCAAGAACAGGGCTGCCTACAATTGCAGCATAGAAACAAGTACTAGAATTTGTTTCAAACAATCTTCAGCAGCAAAACATAAACATAAACATAAACATAAACATAAACATAAACATAAACATAAACATAGAAATATGCCCTGAGGATAAAGTATCTAATTCATACTAGAGACTATTCATATGAATCCTGGGTGCCAGGAAAGAACTTGAACCGTAAACAATGTTCCGCATCAAATGAATTGTCTATGATGCATGAAGATCAACTATTTGAGAGTCTGATGAAATTATTCCCTTCTTTTTTATCACAACCTCAGGGGTTAGGGTGCAAATAAACAAATGCCACTTACCTCCGGGAATTTTTTGGAAAGTGGGCACAAATATTACACTTGCGAGTAGCAACCACAACATATCGAAGAGGGAAGCTTCCTCCTCATTTATCTGAAGAAGAATCAGAACTATTTGAATCAAGTAACTGAGACATAAGGATATCATATCACAGTAACATGGGAATGATAGGTTATATCTAAATTAAACTACATGAGAGAGAGAGAGAGAGAGAGAGAGAGAGATAAGTGAGCCTTGCCTCTTGATGAGGAAGCAACTCCATTAGCTTCTTTATTTTATTGGGAAGCTTTCTTATATTTCTGACGAAAGTTCCTGTGGTAGTTGATACGTCACCAGTACTAGTCGTAGTGATGTCTGGCTGCTGAAAAATCTGAGCTATCTTTTCACCACGAAGGTTATAATAGGAAATTCTGTCAGGAATATCAGTAATGTATTTGTAAATTGTCATGCTTTCCAATAAACAAAATCAGAAGAATCCCAGTTTCCATTTGAGTGAGCTACTATAAACATATACATTTCAGATACTTATTATATTTCATTTATTCAATTAACAAGGTAAATTGAGTGTCTGCAGAAGCCACTCAAAATTCTCCAGGAAGAAAAGCAAGCATACCCTACTCCAACAAGTATTGACCCAAATATCAGCTTTGGCAATAGCTTCCTAGAGGACTCCACAAGACCACGAAAAACTGAAGAAGGTGAGAACTCTTCCTCATCTGCAGCAAAAGAGAAAAAAGAAGCAGAAAAGAACCGGGATGATTTCTTTATAAATGCTTTGGGAGCATTTAATGGAGAACCTTCCCTTGATTCTTTCTGCTTTTCCTGTCCTTTTGTGTATAGTTTTCAGTTTATCAGCCTCAGTTTCAGTATCCTTAGATAAACTTAATTTTCCATGCTCATTGTCATTATCATCCAGGAAACTTTGTTCCTCCAACTGGCCATCTGGAAATGTTTCAAATACTTCTGCAACTTCAAGTGGCAGATTTAAGTCTCCCTCAATAGCGCCATCTGCAGAAATTACTTGAGGTACCTCTGTGGAGACAGTTTCCTCAACCGTAGAATCTACAGTACTGATATTGGAAAGGGCAAGGTTCTTCTCTGCCCTCTGCAGTGCAATCTCAGCATCGTCAACACACTGTGCAGCCAGAAGTTCATATGCAACAGCTTGCTCTGCTAAAAGCATTATATTGGCTACTTCTTCCTCTGCTTTAGAAGCATTGACTTGAGCTTGTTCTGCTACCTCATTCAACCTATCTACTTCATTTTTCACCTCAGCTTTTCTATTTTGAACCCTTCTTAGCTCAGCCTCACAATTTTCTAAATGATCTTTACACTCTTGTATGGCCTCTTGAGCTGCCAAGAGTGGTTCCTCTTGATTAGATTCTTCAGCTCCACCTTCATTTCCAGAATCGGTTTCTTTTGAATTAGGTAACCTATTGTTTTCTGTATCAATTTTCATTGAATCCAAGAGCACTTGGAGTCTTGCTTCAGCAAAAGAAAGAGCCAATGCAGCCTTCTGGACAGCTTCTTGAGCAATAGCCTCTTCACTTATTATCTCGTGGATGTCCCCGAGGGCATCATTTACGACAACCCAAGCGTTTGTAGCTTCATCGTTCAATGCTATTGCAGCTTCTGATATCCTCTGGGCTTTTTCCTCATACACTGTACTGTTATGTCGTGCAATTTCCAAATCTTTCAGTGCTTTCTGCAATAATTTTCTTAATTCATCCAAACTAGGAGACCCAAATTCTCCTTTTGCCTCCCCTGATCTCTCACTGGAGGCACTAGACTCAAGGCTAATATCATTGTTTCTACTTTCGGTGCTTTCTATATCTCCACTGTTTCCATTTATATAAGCTACCGAATCATTTCCCTGACAATATGACAGTCCCACATGCTTCAAAATTCTGAAATTGCTGATGTTGTTATACATGGAAGAGTTATGAAAGCTAAAATGCCACAATGGAAAATTCCCTTCACTAGGAACTCTTGGAACGTCAATACTGGAAAAGTAAAAACTCTTCTTCTTCTTCAACCTCTTTGGTGAATTTTCTCTTAAGACAAGTCTTGAATCTCCAAACAATTTACAGTTAAAACCCCTATGCCTCAAGCTTGTAGAAAAAATCAAGGGCTCCACTGCTCTGCAACTTGCAAATTCACCTCCATAAATTACACTTGAAGATGAAAGACTACATGCAACCTCCATGACTCCTAATTCGGAAGGAATAAATGTGCATCAACAAAACCTTCACGATACCGGAAACTCACAGGCTTCAGATCAACCTGAAAATGGTCAAATAAATAAAATAATTATATAAAGAAAAACATCAAGGAACAATGAAAGCTCTACCACCATCATAAGCCTTTAGCATTAAAGGAAATGCATAAATTCAGAACTATTTCCAGTTGCCCTTGCATGTGGGCATCCAAATACAGTGTATTAACACACAAATTGCAAAGTCACTCTTCTGCCAACATATTCTTCTTCTTCGCATATCACACGCCGGATATACAATAGTGAAATTTTCTACACCTTGCAATAGTGGATGTATACTACAGTTCCTGAGGTTAGTAGCACTTGTACAGGAACACGTACCAACAGAAATACCAACAAAAAGTAAATGAAACAACAACAAAACGAACACACGATATGGTTACCCAATTCGGTGATAACACACCTACGTCTGAGAGGCCTCGCCTAGGGAAACGATTTACTAAATGAAGATAAGTTACAGAGGACTTACACAATAAGACTCGATCTTAGTTGGCCTAGGTAACTTCCCAAACCTCCATCAATGGTAACTCGCTAATTGTGCGTGCACCACACACAACTTGAGCATGAACAAGGTCCGCTCACCGCTCAACCCCTATTCTAAAAGTATAAAACTCGAACACAAGTGAATATGAATAATTGCTTACAAGATAAGCTCAAGTATAAGCAAAGAAGTAGACAAAACTCAGTCACAACCTATTGGAGAGATTGTGAGCGTGAATAATTGAGACAAAAATAATCAAAGGCAGATCTGAAGGCTTCACACTTTTCCTAGATATAGGGTTCACTTAAAAACCCTAGATCTCTTCAATCTTGCCTTGTAGAAAGACTTTCTTGTAAGAGGAAGAGAATAACCACCGGCTGTTGTCAAGAAAATAATATGTAGAGAATATATCAAGAAGGTTCTTCAAAGGGCATGAATGTCTCATGTATAATCTGTTGAAGATCCTTTCCATATTTATCACATCATATATTACCATAAATAGTTCACACAGGTCTTTGTGACACTCACGAAGTAACTCATACCAGCAGAAGCTCCACATAAGGAAGGAACTACATAATGACAAACTTGAAGTGTATAAACAATACACTTACAAATAGTATACTTACTGATATCGCATGCATGATATATTTATATATTTAAGCCCAGTGAAAATCTCTATAACAATCAAGCTGCTTAAGATCATGATCACACCAATCAATCACTGATAATTTTTCCATTTCCATCTCACTTCTCACTCATCTCTGTGACCTAGCATCGAACACTTCGTGCACAATTAACTCCAAGAAAATTCATCAAACTGGACGCGAAAAAAATGCATTCATGCGAATCATACCTCACAAGTACTCTTCGCAAATTAATATATCTCTATACTCATTATGCAAAACAAACAAGTACAAAAATTGAAACACTCAGAAAACTCGAAACACGCAGTGGGTATGAGAAATGTAAAGCAGAACTGACCGTTAACAATATCCGAAGCACCCAGCTGAGATCGAAAATGGAGTTGGAAAATAATGAAAGGAGAAAAGTTGAGGAGCCATTGACGGAAATGATAACGAAGTTAATTCGCTATAACGAGATTTGCCTTACCCGAACGGCTAGTTTGACGGCAGAGTTAGTGAACAAGATTTTTATTTCGGGTATCTGTATATTTGTTTCGCGGTTTCATATCTTCCGATAATAAGTCTGTGGAGCCCGTTTAATCTCTAGTTTATACTATATTTGTTTGCTTACACGTACAATTGATTTGTTTTATACTTTCATTTTAGTAAGTCAACTATTCCAGTTCGTATTAATAAATTTCGACAAACAGATTTGTCTCAACATCTTGTTTTGTGTTCATTATATAAATTTAAAATAAAATATGATGTAAAACATTATCTTTTGATTATGCTAATATGTATTTAACGTGCTAAATAACTGTCATTCGAACTCGAATCAATTATTAAAAGGTTTAAGATACACTAATGTGGAATATGTTATAAAAACTCCTTAACGTGGTGTATCTCTACAAGAAATTGTATCGGATATCGTCGGAATCACCGACAGAACAAAGTCCTCCGGAAAACAACGATGAAACACCGACAATGTGGAGCAAATCGAATGCTCGAACAGAGACGATGGTGACACCGACATACCTGCGACTGAGTATTTACCGACGGGCAGTGTTCCGTCGATAAACCACCATGGTTTTCATAAATTTAAAAAATAAATTGTGTTTCCCGACGGACTTGTGTCCATCGGCCGTTTTAAGTTATTGTCGACGGTGTGTCCGCCGCTAAGTCGTCGTCATTACTTTCTCGTGAAATTAAATTGGGCCCCTTCTTTCTCCAATTTATTTGAGCCCTAATTAAATCAATTATTAAAATAATCAAGAGAATAGTGATACATTTAATAAGGTCGGGTTTGAAATTTTGAACTGGTGGAAGAAACACATTATATTATGAGATTTGCCTTACTGGAAGATCTCTTAATTCGTCATAACTTAGATGTTATACACGTTGAGAATAATGTGTTTGATTATGTTTTCCATACTGTGTTGAATGTTCTGGGGAAGACAAAGGATACAAGCAAATCTAGAGAAGAACTTAACACGTATTGCTCCAAGTTATGGGTGACAAAAAAATCTGAAAACCGAATGTCTGATCCGAATGAAACCGAAATTTAAAATTTGGTTAGAATTTTTCGGATTTTCGGATCGGATTAAAATTTTCCAAAATTTTGGATTTTCGGATGGGATCAGATTAGAATTTTTAATCCAAAAATTCGAAAATCCAATTATATATAATTTATATGTAAAAATAGTAATATTTTATTTAATATTTTAAATTTAATATAAGTATATATTAAATTTAATATAAATATATTTAAGAATTAACAAAATTTGGTTTTAGATTTTCGGTTTTCATAATTTCGGATTTTTCTGGTTCGGCTCGGATTTTTATAAAAATTCGATTTTGGATATTCAATTGATCGATTTTTCTCTCAAAATTCAGATTTTCGGATCGATTCGGATTAGGCAAAATCCGAACCGAACCGAATCTCACCCCTACCCAAGTCATCATTGAAAAGAATGATGAGACAAACAAGTATTCTAAAGTTTGTTACACACTTGACACAAATGAAAAGAAAGTTTTGTTTGAATGAGTGAAAACTCTAGGATTCCATGCGATTATGTGTCAAATATGGAAGATGTGTCTACATGAATAAGCTTAAGATGTTCGGATGAAAAGTCACGACTATCATGTTTTCATGCAACGGATATTACCTATTGCTTTGAATTGCTCCCAATTCATGTGTGGAAGAATCGAGTTTATTCTTCAAGGATTAATTTAAGCTCTCGAAATATACAAATTGAAGACATGTGCAGATTCATTGCAATATCCCTATCACTTTATGTAAGCTTGAGCACATATTTCCACCTTTTTTTTGATTGAATGGAGCACCTTCCGTTGCATTTAGCTGACGAAGCTCAGCTTGCAAGGCCAGTTCAATATCGATGGATGTACCCATTTGAAATGTAATTAAAGATAACATAATTATCCATACTTCTTGCAAAAATGATATGTATTTTAACTTGATTTGTGCCTAGGTACCTACTGAAGTTGAAAAACAAATATAAGGAACATAGCTAGAGTAGAAGGTTCAATTTGCAATGCATATTTAGTGAAAGAAGCATCCACTTTTTGCTCATATTACTTCAAGGAACATGTGACCACGAGGCATAGAAATGTGCCTCGTAACTTTGATGGTGAAGATACTTTTAGATTTGACGGGCATTCAGATAGACTATCAATATTCGAACAAATTGGACATTATTTAGGAAAGATATTCAAGAGATATCTAAATGACAACGAGTATCATGTAACTCAAAACAAATGTTCTACTTAATTGTATGGAAGTTACAAATGGGTATCTCAAGTACTTTAACGTATTATTACTAACTACATAATTTTCATTCCACTTTAATTTATTATATATAACGTACATAATGTGTTTAAGGTTGTTTGTAGATCAGTTGCGTGCATACATGCACTTGATATCAGAACGGGGAATTAACCACCAGATGAAAACTAAATTTGCATTATGGTTCCGATCATATGTGAGACTTTCCATCCCTTATGTATCAATAATCTAATATTAATAATAAAGAAAGTCTTATTAGTGTGTTGCCTTACTAATATAGGTCTTAAATCTTGCTAGCAATGTTGTGAATCAATTTTTGATTAGTTTCGCAAAAAAGTCCATGTTCCGACCAAATTGTTCTTCTAAGTCGCTCGCAATAGTACGAGGTCCCTATAGCGTGGTAAGGTCGACTCAAGTCGAATCTCTCGAGGAAGACTTAACAGGGCTTATGATGTGTTACGATTAAAATAGTAAATCTAAATCCTAAACTTGTTTGGGGATGATGCTTAACTAAAATTTACAGGAAATCAAATCACGAAGACGATTCACACCAAGCGTTCAAAGCAGTTCAATTGCAAAAAGACTAATTCAAGATTGTGAGAAAGACTAGGGCATTAGGTTCTTCGCCTTGATTAATTGATTAATGCTTGCTTACGAAATCTACCTACTCATGCAATTATCTAACCTTTAATTCAAACACTGACTTTCGTTCGTGAATTAAACCTAGGTTATAAGACTTCACAAATACATAAACCATTAGAGTACTGCTTCGATAACCTCTAACCCAATTGATTCCTATGGATGCAATGTATCTATCTCGATAATACACGAAACATAAATAATTAAATGGTGATCAATCACTTAACAGTAAACCCTAAGATTCAATTGGTATACTCAATCAAAACAAATAATCAATCAATCAATTTGAATCACCCAACCCTAAAAGAAGATTAGTTCATGCTCTTCTCACGGATCAAATAAATGAAATCAATAAAAATTATTACTTCAATAATCCAACAGACAAATAGAATAACAATTCTTACAATTGCAATAGTCGTTGATGAATCTCTTCAGTCAATGTTCTTGAATCACAAATAGCAAAGGAAATAGAATGAAAAGCTTGAAGGAAGGAATTCGCGTGAGGAGGCGCACGAAAACTAAAGTCAGAATGAATAGAACTAGGGTTTTCAGCGTTTTAAAACATATATATAGAGCCCGAAAATTCACGCTAGCCGGACGCGAACCCGCCGTGGACGCGCGTGCTCGAAAACAAAGCGAACGCTGCCGCCCAAATAACTCGATGCGATCTTTGGACTCGTCGCCTCTCGAACGGGAGCCGTCGGACGCATGCCACGGACGCGGGACTCTCGACGATCTTCACTTCTTGCGCAGTCACGGATGCGGTGCGGCACGGACGCGAAGTCTCTTGAAAATTTCACGTCGGAGCCCAGCGCACGGACGTGATCCAAAGATCGACGATGAGCTCTGGACGAATCCAACTTTGGTCGCCCAGCCGGACGGACGCCGCCACGGACGCGGCGCCTGGACGAATCCAACTTTGGGCGCCAGCGCGGACGCGGGCGCCTTTGGACGGGTGCGGCTTTGGGCGCCAATACGGACGCTGCCAAGACCGGACGCGGGCGCTTATATCCTCGCATAGCAAGGCGCACCTAACGCCGGCGCTTGGGTGCACTTTTATGCACAAAATGCTTAAACGCGATCATTCCCTACACAAAACGAAAACGAACATGATTCCAACAAAAAATATTCAAATATAAACAAATAGGAACCAAATCGTCTAAAACAAATAAAGAAAAACATAACAAAAACATGCAAAAAAACTCCCCCACACTTAACTCTTTGCCTGTCCTCGAGCAAATTTTAGTTTCTTGAAAAGAATGGTACACATCGAATCAATACTTCAAATAAAATCAATCACATATTCACATCCTTTCAATGCATCTTAATAATATAATTCTCAATGCAATGATCCTCATTCATCAATCCAAACATGTGACTTATCATAGAATAGTTATGCTTCGACTCAAATATGTTCTCAGAAATCAATATGCAACTCACATGGTTCCCTTTACTGTAAGACATCCCAATGATAAAAATAAATAAAACATGTGGAACTTAAAACCGATTATAGGACAATAATCGTTAGGTGAAGCCTTCAAGTTATACACTCGAGTATCCTAATGTAGTTACCTATACCCATCGTATAGAGTCTCCATTCGAGAGACAACACAAGCAAGATGGGTAGAGCCCCTTATTCGAATTTTAAGCCCACTTATTTCAAACATCACATCAATTATTCTCAGATTTTCTTTTTCTTTTCTTTTTTTTTTCAATGGAAAAATCACACAAGAAAATGGTCCCATGTATGAAGTATATGACAACCGATCACACACATTGTCTAATCACAGCTTCCTAATCATGTCCCACAATTCAAATTGACACATAAGTTTCATCACACTAAAAACCATATATACCAAGACAAAATGAAATTCAGATCAAAACACAATTAATCCCACTTAAAGCATAATTCTTCACGCACCATTTATTTCAAGAACATAAAATCCTCTCTTATCCAAACAAAAAGCTAAGAACAAAACACAAACGACAAAACAGAAAATGAAACCCCCCCTCCCACACTTAAAACAGGCAAGGTCATCATTAGGGGTGGAAAAAAATACCGAAAAATCGGTATACCCTCTTACCGTACCAAAAAAATACCGAAAAATATCGAATTTTTGGTATATCGAAATTTTCGATACGGTATAATACCGTACCGAAGGATTTCGGTACGGTAACGGTATACATTTTACAAATACCGCGATATACCGAAATATATCGAAAATTCGGTATATACCGGTATGTCGATATATACCGGTATACCGATATATATCGAATTTTCGGTATATTTCGGTATACCGATACCAAACCTAAATAAATATATTATTTATATACATAATATATTAATTAAAATGTCTATAATTAAAATGTAAACAAAAGGCAAAAGAAGCGTCATTTCTTTTCTCTTATCCCAAAACCACAAACCCTAGAAGGAGACACCTCACGCACGTAGCTCTCCCCCAGATCTTCTCGCCGTCGCCACCTTTCTACAACCGGCATTACGTGAATCGTCTACAAGAGGAGGTGAAGAAGATCGATGCTTTCAAACGCGAGCTCCCTCTCTGCATGCTCCTCCTCAACGATGGTGAGCTTCTCTTCGTAATTTCCCCTAATTCGCGAAACTGAATTGTTGAAGAAGTTTATGGTTTTTGAAGTTTGAAAATTTGATCTTTTTCTGATGATGTGTTTAATTGCAGCGATTGTGCGGTGCAAGAGCTCGGATTGTGAACCGATTTTGGAAGAATTCATATCGTTGAAGAAAAGTAGCTCCGACGAGAAGGATGAGAAAGTCGGTGATATTAAAGAAACTGAAATTGTAAATAGGAGAGAGAAGATGAATTGGATGAGCTTTGTACAGTTATGGTCCTATTGGTGTGTTCTCTCTTTTTTCTTTCTTTGTTTGCTTTCCCTGTTTGCTTTCTCTGTTTTCTTTCCTCTTTTTTTCCTTTCTTTGTTTGCTTTCCCTGTTTGCTTTCTCTGTTTCCCTGTTTGTTTGCTTCCTTGTTAATGGCCTCCCCGACATTTCCTTTCTCTTGCTTTCTCTGTTTTCTTTCATCTTCATTTCCTATTCTCTGTTTTCTTCTCTTTGCTTTTCCTCATCTTGTGCATAACACAAAACTCAACAATCTTGCTCTTCAGGAAAGAATTTTCACATCAATGTACTTCTTCATGTACATCTTCTATGCGGTATGTAAAATTTGTGTAAAATTTTGATAATTTGACAATCAATTTCGGTACGGTAATACCGAAAAATCGGTACGAATAACAGATATGAATATTTATCATACCGTAATTTTTGGTATGCCGAAAGGTTCGGTACGTTATCGGTATGAAATTTTTGATACCGTAAAATTCGATACGGTATACGGTATGGCAAAAAAATTTCGCTACACCATACCGACCCACCCCTAGTCCTCATTGCAGATATATATATATATATATAAAAAAAGAAGAGGCGATTTCGTGAAAGCGAAGAAACGAACGACGGGCATCAAGCACGAAACAAAACCTACAAAAACAAAGAAACAAAGAAAATCAAAACAACTAAAGCAACACGACGCACACAAAAATAGAAATAAACATACACTCAAATAGTGATGAATCACGATTGGTCAGACGGCGGTGATGGAGGTGGGCGCCATGAAATGTGGTCCAAGTTGCCCATCGAGCCTCAAGAGCAGCCATGCTACCGATTTTGCTCGATCATCCGATTATTATACTGATTCCAGCGCTGGTTCTGCTCATGCCACAATCGGTTCTGTTCGTCAAGACGCTGGTTTTGCTCGTCAAATCGGGAATAGATGTCTTGATAAAATTCTGTCCAGTGGCCAGCTAATTCACTCATAAATTGGCTCAGCTCTTCACGGATGAAGTTATACCCTTGCCCCGATGCTCCTTTCTATATGCAAATTGTGGATGATTGGGATCGGCATTGCTCTGAACAGGCTCTGTATCATCTCTTGCCTCGGTATGCTCGTCTCCTTCATCTTCGGATGCAAGAGTAGTATAAAAAATGACCATATCGCCCGAATGCGCATGAGATGGTCCTGCACCTGCTGCTTGGGCTTCTGCGAGCTGCGCGTGCATATATCTCTTCACACAATTCCTCGAATGATGAGGTACAATAGTTGTCTCATTATACTCAAAAGGGGCGCCTCGAAGCTCACTAAGATCAATCATCTTCGGTCGGATAATATCTTGCCCTGGAATATGTCGTCCATCATTATTAATGATCCCTAAATGCACTGACAGACCAGTAGGGATTTGACACAAGGTTGGCCGATATTTCTTACCCCGCTACACCAGCTGCAAGTGATCCCAAATGAAGAATGTCGGCGAAACCTTTGTCTTCTTGACCGCACATGTGAGCAAGAAAACCTCAGCAGTGTTGACCTTGTTGGCCTGCTCATTCCCAAAAACATTAAATGCGATGAACTTATGCACCATAGCCAATGTTGCATCCTTAATGAATCCACTCGACATTCCTACTGAGGACCAGTTATTAAACCCCGACAATTCTTGCCAAGCCTCTCTAACATTAAATGAAGGTGGTACACCACGTGCACCTGAAGTCGGAAATCCGAACACCCCCTTCATAATATGTGGCATCATAGCATACTCTTGACCCAACAGATGACATGTCATAGTATTGGATTCATCATCAAAATTCATCGTGCAATAGAATTCAACCAATAATGGGGAATAACCCGGTAATTCCATCATATCATATTGAAGAAGTCCTAAGTTCTTTAAATATTTCTTAATTTTATCTTCAAGATCCAAACTTTGCATCAATTGCCAATTAAATAGATGCGGATGAGTTATATCTTGATGTGCAAAACGCTGATAAAGTGTACCTTCCACTGGATTATAAATGGGAAATGTGGCTGAGTACATTATGCTTATATCTTCCAAAGATTCCTCCATAGGAACATCATCATCTTGAGGGTGACGGGAGCTGGACCCGGCCGCTTGCTTCGTTTGAACCATACTGATAAACGTACGAGTGGGCACTGTACGAACGTGAGGAAAAAGCCGGACGAACGCTGAAAGGACGCTGGGGCGCGAGGCGCACGGCATTGGAGGCAGCGCCGGACGGATAAGAGCGGGCGCTGGGGCACGGCGCTGGATCGTAGCGTCGGATGGAACGAGTCGGGCTCTGGGGCGCTGAAGGTGTGGAGATGAAACACGACGCATGCGAAGCGCAGCCCCCGATCGAGGTAGACCGATCGGGTCGAGCGCCGGACTGAGATGGGCACGGCGTTGAGGCAAAACACGAAGCTGAGCGCCGGACTGGATTGAGCACCGGATACGTGGATCGAACGTCGGACGCTAGAGTGAGAAGTTGGCGAGCGCGACACGTGAGAGCGTCGGATGGAAGTGAGCGTGCGCTGGGGCACGGCGCACGGCGCTGGAAGAAAACGCCGGACGAAGATGCATGGGTGTGGTGCGGAACGCGGAGATATCGGCGTTGGGTTGCGCAAAGATTGAGAGATAGTGCCGATCGAGATGGGGCACCATGAGTGGCGCACGGGATAAGATGGTGTTGGGGCACGCGGGACGCGGAAATACGGACGGAGGGATGGTAACAGGCGTTGGGAAAGAAGGAGAGCGCACCGAAAGAAAATGAGAAATGGGCGTGAGAAGAAACCCTAACTCTCGTATAATATATATATAAATAATTATTTATTATATATATATATATATATATATATATATATATATATTTAATTAAGGGACCCGCGCGGTTTCATGGTGTCCGCTGGGTATCCTTCATCGTCTGCTTTAACTTTTCCCACCCAAATACCGGTTTTCAAGGTCCGTGATGGGTGAGCTCCCGGATTGTTAATGTAACGTAGGAAAATCGATTTTAACCCTCTTCCGAGGATCTATCTTGAATGTTTAATTCAACATACATTGATTATATATCTAGCATGCACCTATATTATTAATTACAACAAGTTGGTGTTTTCTCGTGTTTACCTGCGAATTTGCCAGGCAAGGATTGGATCAAGACTCGTGCTTTGATCTTCTGGACTGTGTCCCGATTGCCTAAACTCCAATGTCGAGTGAGGACAATCTATGGAGAATGCTATGAAAATTGGTCTTCCTTCCTCCTTGAAAAGTTTTCGAAAATCTCAATAATGAGAAGTGTGATTCTCGAAAATTTCACTTAGGATAAGGGTTTGATTTTCTCTCACCTTATATTTATAATGCAACCCTAAATCCTATCTAGATAGAATTTTTGCATATCCAATAAATATAATAATATCTCTTAAGATAGAGAGGAACTCTATAAGGAGGTGGACGATTTTCATCTTAGCTCCAGGACTGGATGGGCCAGCCCAGGGATCAAATGCAAGGAATAAAGATGGGCCTCAAATAAATTAATTATCTTATGTTCAAATTTCGGAACATAAATTAATTCATAAACATTTATTCATGCCACTAGAGAATAAATACTGACTTATCCCTTTATTTCCGAAGTTGAGTCGTGCTCGCACTTAAACTTAACGAATCCTCGATTTAAGATATCAGACGTCCATTAATTATTTACGCTGCTCGATCGCTTAAAATAATTAATTACTTTAATTCCTTAAGTAGTACCACTCAACCTTATTATTGTACTTGAGATAACTCAACCTGCAAGGTTTAGTACAATAAACCTTTTGAGCTCCTTAAGGGGACGTCATCATCCTAAACGAATACGGTGACTCGACACAAGTAACTAGCATGACATAAAAGCACTGCCACCACCCAAGATATAGAAAATCTTGGGTTATCTCATGTAACCCTCACCCATAACAAGTCAAAGTGATGGTCAGCAACTCATACTCACATAATACCTTATCAAGGTTTAGATCAACGAAAGTCACCGAGATCTAGGTTATTCACGACGGTCGATAGAAGAACTCATCTCACCGTGATCCATCAATACGCCGAGACGCACCGGCATAGACAAGCAACCAAGTCAAGTCACTTATCTATACCGCAGCCTATACCGACAAATTTTCCTCAAGTTGTCTCAGCTGTGATTCTTTTATATCTCATTAAGCTTGACCAATCATACAGACTTCTGTGATCTACAACACACTGTATGATCTAGCTTATATATGAGATAAAGGGACATATATATGCAATCAAGTAAACAATTCAGATAGGAGATTGTAATAGTGGTAACAGGAAACATTATATACATACTAAAGCAAACTTTTAGTATACAATATGTCTCTCTACTAGCTATTACAAACAACACCATCACTTTGCTGTTTCTAAGGCATACCCCCAGAACGAAATAGGCAGTGTTGCATAACTTATCATAGATCTAACCATTTCTAAGAGAGTCCTATTTCTTCGCTCTGACACACCATTTTGCTGTGGTGTGCCCGGTGTAGTGAGATGGGAGGTAATCCCACACAGCACCAAATAGTCCATAAATTCGTTATTGAGGTATTCGCCACCGCGATCAGACCACAGTGACTTGATACTTTTACCTAACTTCGTCTTCACTTCTGCCTTAAATTCTTTGAATTTCTCAAAGCATTCTGACTTGCGCGAAGCAGTATATTTATCTCGCACTTGAGTAATCGCCAATGAAAGTGACAAAATACTGCATTCTCCACGAGCTTGTGTGACATTGGTCCACACAGTCGAACGGACTAGCTCCAACACTTCTTTCGCTCTATAACTCTTCGCTTTGAAGGGTCCGGTCGACATCTTTCCTTCTATACGGATTCGCAGACCGAACCGAGTAACTGTGATATCACCCAACGCTCCATTCTTAGCCAATCTTTGGATCCTATTTAGATTAATGTGACATAATCTAAGATGCCAGAGAAATGTGGTGTCATCTTGCAAGAAAACTTCATCTTTTTAAGGTTTGATGTAGATGCAACATAATTAAAGGTATTATGTTTGACAAAAATAGTATAAAGCGAATTATATAAAGTGCCACCCACCACAGATAACTTCGTTATTTCTTATGATAGAAACACCACTATCAAAAACAACTGAATATCCATGAATAAATAGTTTGGAAACGGAAATAAGGTTCCGCCGAAACTCTGGCACATATAAAACGTCTTTCAATACTAAAACTGTTCTATCAAAACATAAAGAAACATCTCCGATCGCAACGGCCTCGACTTTTTCCGCTGCCCATGGAGATCGTTATCTCGCCATCATGCAGCCTCCTTGTCCGCAGTAACCCCGCAGGTGTAACAAACATGATCACCGAACTCGATCTACTACCCATGAATGAGTAGAACAAGTCGCTAAACATGTTTCCATTACTAAAGCAATGGCGTGCCTTGAGCCTTGAGCATGGGGCACTTAGCCTTCCAATGCCCGCCTCACCGCACTCAAGCATTTGCCTTTCTCCTTCGCTTTTTTCAAACCGCTGGTAGAGCCCTCAGATTACTCCCACTTTTCTTTAGCCTTAGCATCTCTTGAATTCCACTTTAACTTTTCATCTTCGATAAAATGTTGGTTTTCCTTGAGGTGCGTATTAAAGACTGTGCACCTTGCCCATTTTGCATTCTTCCGCTATTAGATCCTCTTGAATGAATCTGAGTATAACTCTTATCATAAAGGACTACTCCATAACGGAAGTCATCAAAAGACTTGGGCAAAATGTTGAGGATCATATCGATTCTCGACTACGCCATCAATATATCCTCCAACCAATTCGAGCTCTCAAAGAGATTGATCATTTGCTCTACATGGTCATGCATCAATCGCTTCCTTTATCAACTTGACATTATTAATTTTGTCAAATTACGACAAGCGATTCTCGTCCGACTCTCATACGATTTCATGAGATTTAGCCATATTGTGGTCGGATCATCCATCACTTGATGTTGGAGTTGTAGGACTCGCACATGGTGACCAAAGAAGGCACTTTGCCATTCTATTCGATCCGTCCAATTTCTCATGCTCCTTGCGCCCTCATCGAGATAAATCGCCTAGAGGTTTGGGACTCAGTGTAGTGAGTACAAATAAATTTTCTTCTCAAAGAAGAACAATCTCAATGTTTCATTTCCACTCGATAAAATTTGGACCGGATAGAGGATTTTGTGCGAGCATATTGATAATCTGTAAAAGACATATCCGAAAAGCAATGTAAACACATAAGCATACGATCGCACATAATTCGTAATAATAATATTGTAACCTTTGATAAAACAATATTAATTGAAACCTCCAATGGCCCAAGGAATCCCACATGCAAGCCACGCGTGTGGACGCTACACACGAACCCCCGACTGCACTAAAATATACCTTTAGTCGCTTAATTTCAATCCATGTCAACTTATCCTTATGACAAATGAAATTAATGATTGGACCTTACTAGACCACATCACTATCGCAAGAAGGGACTTCATGGAAGTTGTACTTGAGGTGATGTCTACAATGACCATAATTTTAACAAATAGAAATGAATTTTAGAATTGGCATACTCACCAGACCATACCGCCCAATCCAAATTCTTTGTTATCTCATTTTAAATCTATCTCTAGAGAACTTATGAAAATCGTGATATGCAAGCCACGCGTGTGATCGCCACACATGAAACTCCCACTTCTCAATAGATTAAAATGTTTTATTTAGAAATCTCATCTAATAAACTTATGATAAACAAGGAAGCAAGCCACGCATGTGACGCTTACTCACAAAGCGTATCACTTTGTTTGGAGATCAAAAGTGGAGGTCTTGACATTTTAATATAAAATTAATATGTCGGGTTTTTGCTTAGTCTTTTGTTTCAAAAGGTTTGTCCATGCATATCACGTAATCCTAGCATCTTTCTATAGAACTCAACATGTAAAACATGCTCGCAGTAATTCTAAAATATGCTTGAAAACGCGATAAACCTAGCATGCTTACTATGCGCATCCAATCACGAAAACATACAACATGTTTATCTACGTAATTAAACATACATGACATGTTTCAGATAATTTAAACATCCACGACATGCTTTGAACGATAAAAATAAAATAAAATCGCTCATCGCGGCCACTGTGGATCCTCGTATTCGCCTAATTTATTACATAAATTTGCAAAGTCTGATCTTCAAAACTAAAAACGAGCCTCGCGTGTTCTGGCACGGACCGATTCACAAACCGGATTTGGGCCAAAAATCAAAACGGGTGAAACAGAGATCGCTGTGGTCGGGTCAAAAACTGAACCGGTCGTACCCGGTCCGGGCCGAAAACTGGTTTGGTTTGAACAGCCGGGTCGGCCCAAGATGGGTTGGGCGCTGCGCCAGGCACACACCTCACGCCGCCCGCCAAGCACAATCACCGAGGTTCCGCGCTGATAAACGTGCGCCTGCGGCCGCCGCCTGCGGCCGGGTTATCCGCCGAGACCCGCCATGCGCGCACGCTCAGCGCCAAGGTGTGCCGAGGCATCCGCGCAGAAATTGCACGCCCCTCATGCACGGCTGCCGAGCCCTGCCACCCAGCCTCGCTGAGGACTCCGCACGACCTGATCGCCCGTTGCTACCGAGAATGCCGAGGTACGCGCCGGTGCTGGTGAGAACCCACGCGTCCCGTAGCCCAAAGCTATCGCGACCGCCGCCTTTTCCTCCCTGTGCCGCCGAGAAACGCACACATGGTGCCGAGCAGCGTGCTCGCACCGTGCGTCCGATTTTCGACGTGCCTTCCATCATCTCGTTATTCGTGCTTTTCATCTTCGTTCTTCTTTTACAGATTAGATTTACAAGAAAATTTAATCTAACCACGGATTTTCTCGTGGTGAAAACAAAACCGACAAAAATAAAACGAGCCACGATGAACCATGTATCCATAATTAATTAATTGTGCACATAATAATCAAACGTGAATTAATCCAATGCGAGCCAAGATATCGATCCTGTGCTCGATACCAATTGTAGGGAAATCTTATTTTAACCCTCTCCCGATGATCTATCTTGGATGTTTAATTCACCATACATTGATTATATAACCTAGCATGCACCTATATTATTAATTGCAACACGTTGGTGTTTTCTCGTGTTTACCTGTGAATTTGTCAGGCAATGATTGAATCAAGACTCGTGCTTTGATCTTCTGGACTGTGTCCCGATTGCCTAAATTCCAATGTCGAGTGAGGACAATCTATGGAGAATGCTATGAAAATTCGTCTTCCTTCCTCCTTGAAAAGTTTTCGAAAATCTCAATAATGAGAAATGTGATTCTCGAAAATTTCACTTAGGATTAGGGTTTGATTTTCTCTCACCTTATATTTATAATGCAACCTTAAATCCTATCTTGATAGAATTTATGCACATCCAATAAATATAATAATATCTCTTAAGATAGAGAGGATCAAAACAGAGTCCCAGTTGGACTCTATAAGGAGGTGGACGATTTTCATCTTAGCTCCGTGCTCGACGGGTCAACCTGTGGATCAAATGCAAGGAATAAAGATGGGCCTCAAATAAATTAATTATCTTATGTTCACCCGTAACATAAATTAATTCATAAACATTTATTCATGCCACTAGAGAATAAACACCGACTTACCCTTTATTTCCGGTTGAGTCTGCTCGCACTAGACTTAACGAATCCCGTATTTAAGATATCGCACGTCCATTAATTATTTACGCTGCTCGATCGCTTAAAATAATTAATTACTTTAATTCCTTAAGTAGTACCACTCAACCTTATTATTGTACTTGAGATAACTCAACCTGCAGGGTTTAGTACAAATCCAACATGTACAGTACCACTCAACCTTATTATTGTACTTGAGATAAGCTCAACCAAAACTGCTTCCAGTATACAAATCCAACATGTACAAGACCCAAAGATCGGTTTCGTGCATCCGCGCCTGGGTACCTCTCGATGATATTTTGCGTCGTCACGGCCGACTTAAGGCCCGACGCTGGTTATCCTTCTTCATCGCAAAGATAGTTCACACCTCGATTTTTGTTCTCCATATTCCAAAGACTCTAGATAAAACAACTCCTCATCCTGCACCACACAAAACCAAAACAAAAACGAAAACACAAACAAAAACAAAACGAAAAGAAAACAAGAACAAAACATAAAGAAACGTGGGTTGCCTCCCCACGAAGCGCTAGTTTTACCGTCAAAAGCCCGACCATTAATCCTTCATTCTGAAAATGCTTATCGAGTCTTATCACTCGCCCATCACATTCGGTGCTCCTTCAATGTACAACTTTACACGTTGTCCATCGACTTGAAAGACTTCTTCTCATCACGATTATACAATTTCATCGTCTGCATGGAAACACCTCTTCTATCTCATATGGACCACTCATCTACTTCAAGCTTCCTGAAATGCCTCAACCGTGAATTAAAAAGAAGCACTTTCATTCCGTGTTGAAGATCTTTTCTCACCAATTTCTTATCATGGATTCTCTTCATATTTTCCTTATAAATTCGAGCATTCTCATAAGCTTCATCACGCAGCTTCTTCAAGCTCGCATAACTCAGAAGTCCGCTTTTTCCACTTGAGACAAATCCAAATTCACATTCCTAATTGCCCAATATGCTTTATGTTCAATCTCAATCGAAGATGACATGATTTACCATAGACCAACTTATAGGGACTCATCCCTAACACGCTTTGTAAGTCGCTCGACATGCTCATAGAGCCTCATTCAGCTTTAGTCATTCAATCTTTTCTCGATGGCTTCACCATTTTCTCCAAGATCCACTTGTTTGCTTGTTGCTCGCCCGGCGCCCGTCTCAAGTTTGAGGATGATATGGTGTTGCTACTTTGTGGAAACTCCATTCTTCTTCATCAATTTCTCAAATAACTTATTACGTAAGTGTTTCCTATCACTAATTATAGCTCGATGAAATCCAAACCTACAAAGAATATTATCTTGCACAAACTTGATGACAATATTAGCATCACATGTCCGGGTAGGAATCGCTTCCACCCATTTGGACACATAATCTACAACAAGAAGAATATACTCAAACCCACAAGACTTCGGAAAAGGACCCATAAAATCAATGCCCCACACATCAAAAATTTCAACAAGTAAATTAGTATTCAGAGGCATCTCATTTCTAACTCCTATCGCACCAACCCGTTAACACCTATCACATGCTAAACAGAAATTATGCGCATCCTTAAAGATTGACGGCCAATAAAATCCAGATTGAAGAACCTTAAAGGTGGTCTTACGACCCCCAAAATGTCCTCCACAATGCGAAGCATGACACAACGCCGATCTCTAGCCGCCCCTCCGCCGAATGCATCTCTGATAACCTCATCCTTACCAAAGAGAAAAAGATAAGGATCATCCCAATAGTAGTTCCTGCAAGAAGACAAAAACCTTTTCTTCTCTTGAGAAGAAATGTCAGGACGTAATTTTCCACTTGCAAGGTAATTGCATATATAAACATACCAAGGAATAACAGAAGTCTCAAATGCATGCTCAAAGGGAAACTCATCACTAATGCCAGATTGATGTAAGTTATCCAATTGGGGGTCAAAGGGAAGACGAGATAAATGATCAGCTACTGCATTCTCACTACCCTTTCTATCCTTAATCTCAACATCGAATTCTTGCAGTAATAAAATCCACCTAATCAACCTAGGTTTGGCTTGAGGTTTAGACATCAAGTATCGAAGAGCTGCATGATCACTGTGTACGTGTAATTTCCTTGCGCAGAATTAAGAGTTAAACTTGCATAGTAAATCAATACGTTGACCTAGGACAATTCCTACTGCAGTGTTCGATGCATCACACATAATCTCAAAGGGCAACGACCATCGGGGGCAACAACAATAGGTGCAGAGATAAGTTTTCTTTCAAAGTATTGAAAGCATGCAAGCAACTTTCATCAAACAGAATAGGAACATCTTGGGCAAGCAATTTGCATAATGGTTGACTTATTTTAAAAAAAATCCTTAATAAATCGTCTATAAAAACTTGCATGCCCTAAGAAACTTCTAATTCCTCTTACATCATTGGTGGTGGTAATTTTTCAATTACATCTATTTTTATCTTATCAACTTGGATCCCCTTTTTAGATGTCACATGTCCTAATACAATCCCACTTGTCACCATAAAATGGCTCTTTTCCCAGCTTAATATAAGATTGCATTCAATACAACGTGAAAGAACCACATCTAACTTCATAAGACAGTCATGAAAAGATAATCCAAAAACTGAAAAATCATCCATAAATACATCAATGAAATTACCAATCATTTCTGAAAAAATATAAGTCATGCATCTTTGAAATGTTCCAAGGGCATTGCATAAACAAAACGGCATCCTCCTCCATGCGAAAGTGCCAAACGGACAAGTGAAAGTTGTTTTGGCTTGATCCTCCGGAGCAATTGCTACCTGATAATAACCAGACAAACCATCAAGAAAACAATAATATTCATGTCCATCTAGCTTATCTAACATTTGATCAATAAATGGAAGAGGAAAATGATCCTTTCTAGTGGTGGCATTCAATTTTCTATAGTCGATGCACATCCTTCATCCAGTGGTGGTCCTTGTTGGCACAAGCTCTCCTTTATCATTTTTCAACACGGTGATGCCACCTTTCGGGTACCACGTGAACTGGATCGACCCATCGACCGCTGCTCACACAGGATAGATGAGTCCTTCGCAAGGAGCTTTAGAATCTCCTTCGACTACCTCCATAAGGTTAGGATTCAACCTTCGTTGTCCTTCCCGAATCGCCTAGCCCTTCCTCAACTATTATTCGATGCATGCACATAGTTAGGCTTATCCCCTAATATCGATATACCGCTTGTTTATTCTTTCTCAAGACCTCAATGAGTTGTTCTTCCTCTACCTTGTTCAGCCCGGCAAAGATTATGACAGTTTCGCCACCCTCCTCGAGATAGACATATTTGAGGTGTTCGCAACTCTTTGAGGTTTGGTTTCTCTTGAGGTAATCTTTCCACTTCTACCTTCGGTTTTTCTCCTAATATTGCTCTCCGTAAAGAGCTTCTTTCTTTTCATCAAACCCGCAAGAAAGGTTTCTATGCGATCTTCCCGCAATACACATGTCTCACCACAAAGCAATCAATAGCATCTATGTAAGAACAATTATCAATCACATCGTAAGATAGTACTATAGTGCTATCTCAATGTAAAAGGACACGCTTCTCCCAACACCGCTATTTTAATACTCCATTTTTAACATCAATCAACGTGTTGGTGGTAGCCATAAAAGGTCTACCTAAAAGAATTGTGTGCTCTCTACCATTTTCCTTAACGTCACCCACATCAAGAACAACGAAATCAACAGGAATAATCAACCCACCCACTCTAACTAATATGTCCTCGATAATCCCTTGAGGATAACGAATTGATCTATCAGCTAACTGTAGACACACGCAAGTAGGTTTTAATTCCCCTAATTCTAGTTGCTCAAAAATAGAGTAAGGCATTAAATTTATACCTGCACCTAGGTCGAGCATGCCTGTAGCTTCCTTTCCATTCCCAAAGCAATCTTTATCACAAAACTTCCTGGATCGCGCTGCTTGGGTGGCAATTGATGCTGAAAAATAGCACTAGCAACCTCGGATACAATCACCTTCTCGTCATCTGCAAACTTTCTCTTTTTCGATGCCAACTCCTTGAACAATTTAACATATACCGCATCGCTTCAATAACATCTAGGAGATGCAAGTTCACATTCACCTTAGAGAGCATCTTGTAGAACTCTAAGAACTGATGATCTTTCTTTTCACTTCTCAACTTGCTCGGAAAGGGAATTGAGGTCGATACGGATTCTCGGCTTTGTGAAGCCTCTGATGTCTCTTCTCTTCCTCATCTCGTGCTTTCATTTTGCACTTCATCACCACCTTAGTCAATTCGGTTTTCTAGTGGAATTTCCACCTATTGTCAATCGTTTTTCCACTCCTGAGAACCGTGATTGCTTGTGCTTGTTCGGGCTGACTAGGCAGTTTCCTTTTCTATCCTTGTTGTGCCAATTCTCCAACGGTCCCAACCAAGTATCCTACTTGAGTCTCTATTCTTTTCATTGATGCTTCCACAAATTCAAATCTCTGATGACTTGTCTGGATAAAAGTATGTAGAGAATCCTCAAGCGTTGGCTTCCTCGGTGCACCCGACTGCTGCTGGGTTTGTGGAGATGGTCATTCTTCTTGTTGTTCTTCCGAACCGCCTTCTTGATGAGGTTGTTTATCTGAATCGAGCTCCCCGACTAGATCCCCTGATTCGACTCCGTGAGAAATTAGGATGATCTCTCCACCAGGATTGTAAGAATTTGAAAAGGGATCGTATTTAGGCCTCGGTTGATAGCCTTGCTGATTGCCTCTTTGGAACCCTTGCATAGCATTAACTTCCACTTCGTCATATGCCATCTCATTGGCTCTTTGGTAAATGTTGGCTCCGTGCCCCGCTTCACCACAAATACCACAAGTTTCCATTGACATCACTTGTTGCTGTTGGAATTGAGGTGGGGTTTGAGACTCGTTTGCTCTTAATAGCTGAACTTGGCGAGTGAGCTTCGCCAATTGCTGTGTTATTTCAAAGTTAGGCGTCACTTCATTTGCTGCAGCAGGCCTTCATCCTGCGCTTCTCCTTTGTGAATTTGCAGCTAATGTCTCCAAAATCTCGCTAACATCATCGGCAGTATAATTACTAATGTCTTCTCCAGCCGTATTATCTATCATATATTGGAAGTCCATCGTCAATCCATCATAGAAAAAGCGATTGAGGAGCTCACCGGTAATGGTGATGCGGCATTCTTCAGAGCGACTTAAAACGACCCCATGCCTCATGAAGAGGTTCTCCAGCCATCTGCTCGAAGGTAGCTATCTTGGCTCTCAGCTCTTGCGTTTTCTAGTTCGAGTAGTATTTTCCCATGAATTTATCATAAATAGCTTGCCAACTCGTCAATGAACCAGGTTGTAGAGACATCAACCACGTCTTGGCTCTATCCTTTAAGGTGTAAGGAAAACACCTCATTCTCAGAGTATATTCTATGAGCCCGTTCAACGAAAAAGTGTGAACCACTGCATAGAACTCTCGGATGAAGTCAAAGCATCCTCGCTTGGCATCCCGTAGAACGACGGTAGAAGTTTGAAGTGAATGGGCTTCAACTCGTAGTCTCAGGCCGGATCCCCGAGGACTATGCATGACGTTGTCATCCCAATGACGGGTCGAGCAAAGTCATGCATCCGCCGGTTTCCTTCATCATTGACTCCTCCATTTGCTGCCATTTCTTCTTGCACGAATTCCTCACTCGGAGATCTACTCTCCAAATTCTCGTGCTCAACTGTAGCTGAACTCGTCTCACTTTCAGACGAGCTTTCTTCTTCCGAGTTCGAAAGATTAAAATCTCTCACCCTGTGAATGTTGTCTATCACTGGTATCAACTTCCTTTTAAGACTTCAACGACCTAGCATACACAAACACAAGACAATAAAAAGGATTACGCGCACCTGTGGGAAGAAAAGTACTAAACAGAAATAAAATAAAGAAAAAGAGGGAAAAATAACACAATCAAAAATGCCTAAAGCCTTCCCCGACAACGGCACCAAAATTTGTTCCAACCAAATTGTTCTTCTAAGTCGCTCGCAATAGTACGAGGTCCCTGTAGCGTGGTAAGGTCGACCAAAGTCGAATCTCTCGAGGAAGACTTAACAGGGCTTATGATGTGTTACGATTAAAACAGTAAATCTAAATCCTAAACTTGTTTGGGGATGATGCTTAACTAAAATTTACAGAAATTAAATCACGAAGACGATTCATACCAAGCGCTCAAAGCGGTTCAATTGCAAAAGGAGTAATTCAAGATTGTGAGAAAGACTAGGCATTAGGTTCTTCGCCTTGATTAATTGATGAATGCTTGCTTACGAAATCTACCTACTTATGCAATCATCTAACCTTTAATTCAAACACTCAATTTCGCTTCGTGAATTAAACCTAGGTTATAAGACTTCACAAATACATAAACCATTAGAGTACTCGTTTCCGATAACCTCTAACCCAATTGATTCCAACGTATCTATCTCTCGATAATACACGAAACTTAAACAATTAAATGGTAATCAATCACTTAACAGTAAACCCTAAGATTAAATTGGTATACTCAATGAAAACAAATAATCAATCAATCAATTTGAATCACCCAACCCTAAAAGAAGATTAGTTCATGCTCATCTTACGGATCAAACAAATGAAATCAATAAAAATCATTACTTCAATAATCCAACGGAAAAAGAGAATAACAATTCTTACAATTGCAATAGTCGTTGATGAATCTCTTCAATCAATGTTCTTGAATCACAAATAGCAAAGGAAATAGAATGAAAAGCTTGAAGGAAGGAATTCGCGTGAGGAGGCGCACGAAAACTAAAGTCAGAATGAATAGAACTAGGGTTTTCGCTTTTAAAACATATATATAGCCTGTAATTCATGCGCAGCGGGACGCGAACCAGCCGCCAGACGCTCGCACCGAAAACAAGGCTAAACACGGCTCGCCCACGACGGACTCGTCACCAGAACGGGAGCCAGCGTCGGACGCATGCCAGCACCGGACGCATGGACTCTCTGGACGATCTTCAATTCTTACAATACGGACGCGGCAGCGCGGACGCGAGAAGTCTCTAGACAATTTCACGTCGGGAGCCCAGCGTCGGACGCGATCCAGCGCCGAATGCACGAGCTCTCGGGACGAATCCAACTTTGGGCGCCCAGCGCCGGACGCACGCCAGCGCCGAACGCACGAGCTCTCGGGACAAATCCAACTTTGGGCGCCCAGCGTCGGACGCACTCCAGTGCCGGACGTAGGCGCTCTTGGGATGGGGTGCCAACGCCGGACGCGGCGCTTTCGTATCCTCACGATGCCAAGGTGCACCCAGCCCCGGTTACGCCGAGTCCGGCACTTGGGTGCACTTTTATGTACAAAATGCTTAAACGCGATCATTCCCTACACAAAACGAAAACGAACATGATTCCAACAAAAGATATTCAAATATAAAAAAATAGGAACCAAATCGTCTAAAATAAACAAAGAAAAACATAACAAAAACATGCAAAACAGTCCCCTTAACATTAGTCATGACATACCCCAGATGTTATGTGAATTGATATAAATTCCACACGAAATCCCATGGGATATCTCGAGCTACTATGAACAGTGGTGTTTGCATAAAGGGGGATTGTTATGAAAAAGATGACAATGGTGAACTCGATTATTATGGACGTTTGTTGGAAGTGTGTGAACTAGAGTACCATGGTCTACCTAAAAAGATGATTACATTGTTTTAGTGTCAGTGGTTTGATCCATCTACGTCTGGGACTCGGTATATCCTCAATTCAAACTACTTTCTATAAATCATAAGCGTCGATATAATAAGCACGAAATATTTGTGCTAGAAGACCAATATATTAAATATACTATTATACTTATCGGGTATGAATCAATCTAGAAAGGATTGGTGGGAAGCTTGTAAGATAGAAGTTAGCCATCTGACCTAACATTATCAAGAAGATGAATTGATGACATCAACCAATCCAAATATAGATGATGACAACACAATAGTGCATCCCCATGGTGATTTGATAGACATTGATGAAAACTATAGTAAAGAAGATGAAGATACATACTTGACGCGTAAGGAAGATAACAATGATGATGGTTATAATGACGATGATGATGAATGTCAGATTTATTTGTAATTATCTTGTTTTGATATGAACTGTTTTGATAGTAAATTATTTGATAATAAATTGTTTTGATATGAATTGTTTTAATATTCCATTGATATATTTTGGTAGATGGCTAGAGGATAAGGTATTTAGGGTGATATAGGACGTGGTAGGTCGTTCGGTAGAGAACGTGGTACCACCAGTGCTAGAGGTCATGGGTCCTCACATCCGCCTTTGTCATCAGCCTCAGATGGGTGTATCAATGCCTATGAGTCAAATATGCGATTGAAGAGAATTTATCTCCGCCTACAAGTTTAGGTTCAGCTTCAACATCAAATTCAACTTCAATTGGTACTATGAATTCTAGGGCTCCGACCACAGGACAGACTATACTGATGATAGATTATATGGGGTATATGTTTAATCTTTCAATTAAAACTTATGCATTTTTTATTGATATTTAACTAATGATATATAAGTCTTGTGCATTAACTTGGTTTCTTATTATGTGGTTCCAAGTGCATGCATCCGTATTTTAAGAAGGTTAGAAATCCAAGGGGATTCAATTGGAAAGAGACGCCATAGTTCATAAAGGATGGTTATTTCAAAGAGTTCATAGTAAATTATGTCTTATTTATATATATTTCAAAGAGTTCAGGGTAAATTATGTCTTATTTATATATATTTCAAAGAGTTCAGAGTAAATTATGTCTTATTTATATATATATATAAGTATTATTATCGAGTTTCAGATGTTGTTAATCATTATTTTTGTTTTTTACTGAAACAGATGCATTTCACATAGGATGAGGCAACCGAAAAAGTGGTATATGATCTTTGAATTTAGATTGCAGAACGAAGATATAGAGACTTTGTGTATGAGATCAAGGCAAAAAAACATGACCCAGAAAAGGCAAGACCTGCTTCCATTCACGAGAATGAGTGGACAGATTGGCTTACTTATTGGGATTCTGAGAAAGTCAAGGCGAAGCCAAAGATAGCAAAGAAGTGTTGAACGGCTGAGCTGGCAGGCCTGGGAACATGACAAGTGCAACATAAAAGAGGGTCTAAATCTATTCTCTAGTATTGTGACGACCCGACTTCCCAAGGAAGTACGGATCATATGGATCGTCACTGGTATGATAAAGCAGCGGATATAAACACAACTAATCAATGCAATTAACCATTTAACTACTCAATAACGCATAGACTCAAAAGGATAGGCTATTCAACACCAACTCGAGTCACATAAGGACTCGTCAAAGGTTTGAGGTTCAAATATAACCTAATCGGGGCACAATTCGAACGAGGTACGACCTCAAGTTCAATACGGTATGAAAGCGCTTATAATCAAAACATCAAAATAATATCGAGTTAGGCGGCAATAAACGTGTGGACATGCATATGACGATGCATGCCCAAGGTTCTAGAAACTTTTCTAATAAAGCATCAAAACAACTGCTATTCTGCACCACCCCGCACCCATCATCGATCCTTGCTCAACCTGCACATCAAAAATGAGATGCAGGGCTAAGTACAAAAGTAATCAGTGGACTCATTGCCGAAAACATTTTCTTTATCAAAAGTTATTGAACTGCCCACAATAGCACATGAGGATTTTAGTTAAAAGACTCATGCCTATCAAACATTTTATCATTTCTCAAAAACGTCAGGCCTGACTATTTCATTCACGTTGTTTCCATATCTGATCATTCATTCATTCGCGCACTATGGAGGTGGCCACCTACACGTAGTCGTCGTGACCGGTCGAGGTAGCTAACCTTAACAAACAGTCACACGTGTACACAATCCGAGTTAGTCCTCAACTAAGTCGGATCCGATCGTTACCCTTTTTTAACGTTGGTGGACCAACTCATTCACATACCACATTGGATATACCAATCTCAGATAGAATCACAACAAAACATAAACATTTGGCAGTCAATAACATTTCATGTGATAATATTTCATAAAGCTTTTGTAAATCATTCTTTGAGATAGATATGCATATCATTTTCGTTTCAAGAAAGCCCACCTGCTAATCCAAAGCTAGTAAGTCTAAGTGAGCAGGGTGTGGTTGTTCTTCCTCACGACTACGCACGATCAAACCCTTCATAAGAAAATAACCTTTCTTAGATTCTTTCTATCGATCAAGGTCGTTTATAGATTACGACTTAAAGTTCCCAATTAGGGTTTCTTTATGATTTCATGTGATTGTTTTAAGTTAATTTCTATTTTCTTGCATTCCCAATTCCCAAGCTATATTACTTCATCGTTCATAGGTGAACTTCAATTATGAATCACATATTCCGAGTCTATCATCGACTCTTAACCTTAGTTTTATTCTAAACGTTATTACGTTATAGATTGTCGGTAATTAAATTGTGATTGGTATATTAGGATATTCTCAAGCCACTAACTAGACTTAACAATTATAGTAACGTCCTAGTAGGTTATGCTTGACGACTTGTCGTATTAGCACGACAAATAAAAGATGAGTATTGACTTATGATTCAAGTGAGCACATGCTATCATGTAAGTAAGTACTTAAGAATAAACGAAGTGCTTTGGGAATATTAACTCGACTTTTGGGACATAAGGATCGACATCTTATGTTCTAATCTTTGCTTACACATTACGACATTGTTTGTTTCTCTTAACTCGTCGGAGATTATATAAGTCGTATAATCTTTATTCGTTATCGAGTTGTTTTAACGCTCAATCTAATATCGTATTGGGTTGTCGTTATTGAGTATTAATGTTGTAGCTCGGCTTTTGGTTTTTCTAACTTAGGAACTCACGTTTGAGTATCATTTTAATAGTTGCAAACCCTAATTTATGTCTAACTTCGATTCTCGTTGATTCATTCTTAAGTTATCGAAATTGGTCGATTTCTTTTGGATTCTCGTACATATAGTATTATGTTGTTTACGTTTGGGGTTTTGGTTTGTCGATTTCAACATAAACATAAACATTCAACACCCAACAATACCATACACAACATAAACTATACTAAAGCATTAGAAAACCCTAATTTCTAACATAATATACAATCATTGTGTATGTATGCATAAATGTTCCATTCATTCACCATAATCACAACCATTTATTCTAAGCTTATAATTTCACTATCATAGCATTATTTAACATTTGTGTGTGTGTGTGTTGGCCTAGTGGTAGAGTGGTTAATGCCTGAGGCCAAAGGTCTCGGGTTCGAGTCCACCTTGATGCAGCCTTTAAAATTTCTGTATTAATTGACCAAAAAAAAAAAGTAAACTCATACTTAGCCATTTTGTTACGTTTTCGATAATTAGCAACAATTAGCATATGTATCCAATAAAATCATGTTATACTCCTATCTAGGGGTGATTATCGGGTCGGTTTCGCTAATCGAACCGAATTTTCTGCTAACCAAACCGAATTGGTACAAATCATATAACCGAAACCGACCCCGATCGGTTAATCGGTTAACCGATTAACCGATTCGGTTAGTCGGTTCGGTTCACTGTTAACCGAAAATAACCGAATATTTTAAAAAATCTTATTTCTTTGATTATCCTCGCTCGACGACTCCAAAATCACAACATTTCAAATTTCAATTCATAATGTTTGAATGCGTAATCGAGAATCAAGATGGTTGTCTCTATGGTCAGATTGCGTGAGAATGGTTCGTTCTCGAAAGTTGAAGTCGTCCCTTCATTCTCATATCACAATACCCTTCATTCTCATATCACAATATTAATTAGTAAAACAATAACCATTGTCAATTTGTTATAGATGCCGTACGCCGTCTGAAAGATGTATTATTTCCCAAGAAAACATAATTAAAAAGAATGGCAAACTCTCTCGCTCTTTTCATACAAAGACCCAAATCCATGCTACGAAAAATCAAAATTTAGTATTAAGTATACAGGCAAGGCGGCGGGGAGAGTCAAGAGACATGAGAGAGAGAGAGAAATCAGAAGATAAGAGGAGAGTCGACAGACATGAGAAGCTTACCTCCTTCGGCTTCTGCTCGCCGATACTCGTCCGGGATTGCTCGCCGACGCCTTCGTCGGGCCGCATGACCGAACAAATTGACAACGAGAGACGAGAGCTCACCTCGTGCATGGCGGAGAGTCGGCGTCGAGAGGTGAGAGAAGTTCGATTTGGGGTGAAATGAAATGAGGCTAATGAGCCCTAATTTTAATCAAATATAATAAAAATAAAATATTATATTAAATAATTATATTAAATAATTCGGTTATTCGGGTATACCCGTCGGTTATTCGGGTATACCCGATAACCGATTACACGTTGGATAGAAAACCGAGAACCGAACCGATCCCATTTTTTTCGGTTTTTGGTTAATAATCAGAATCGACGATTACGGTGTCGGTTACGGTTATAACCGAGAACCGATAAACCGATAACCACCCCTACTCCTATCATACTATAGAGTTTAATTACCAACTCAATATCATCATATAAAATTTCAAATCGTAGGTTAAAACATATAGTTTTCGGCAATCACCATTTAATGAGCTTTGGTGTTCAATAAATTCCACAAAAATATATCATGCTTATACCATATACTAAACATGAAATATCATTTCATATCATGCATTAAAATTTAAACCCATGCTTTTCACCCTTATATATTTTCGATAATCACATATATATATACATACTCAATAAATTTCATTCCTTCACAACATATTTATATTATGCAATAACATGTAATATTAACATTAAACATCAATTAATATTTATAATATGAACCAAATACTTGGAATTCTTTTGTCCTCACATATTTTACATATGTGTTCAATAATTCGCAACAATGCATATTAGGTTCATATTATTTCTACACATAACATATCCTATCATTTTCAACAAATGAAATCAAATAAATCCTTAGATATATACATATAGTTTTTGGTATTCAAAGGGAAAATAGGAGTAGTGTCTCAAAAATTTCAAGATTAATATATGATGTTCATATCATATATTAAACACTATATCTCAACTATTTCTCAACAAATAAAATCAAACAATGGCTTAAAAATACTTAAATATATTCTGCCCATTTTTGAAAAATAGGAGTAGTGTTTCAAAAATTTCAAGATTAATATATGATGTTCATATCATATATTAAACACTATACCTCAACTATTTTCCAACAAATAAAATCAAAATACAAGAAAATTCCAAAAATATTCTGAAAATTATCATATTTATTCTACATGTTCCTAATACATCAACGAGCAACAATATCAAATAATATTCACAAAAGCATGCTTTATCACACATAAAAAGAAATAAAGCATAAATCGAAAAATATTAAACATGCTCCAAAAATTCTGAAATTTTAACTACAGCCTTATAACATCATTCTAAGTATTTTTCATTCATGTCTTGAGAGCATTTTATGGCTCAAAATTCACGAAAAAATTGAGGAGCAAAACTAGGATTTTTTGTGAAATAAATCAAAAAAATCAAAAAACAATTATACTCCATTACAAATGGAGAGAATGATGATTACTACCTTTGTATGGTCTTATAATAATTATTGAGGGTTGAAAAGGTTTGAAATGGAGGATTAAATGCTCCAAAGTGTGAAGAACAAAGAATAAAATTTGAAAATGAGAGAGAATTTTGGTTCCCAAGTGAGAGGCTGTAATGGAACGGTTCACCCACTGTATTGGCAGCCTAAAGGGATGTCATTACTCATTTGGGGTGGTCTTGGTGGTAGTTGGGAGAAGGATTGGTCAAATTACCCGTTTTGACATGTTAATACCGACTCTTTAAGTTTTAAAGTGTTTTCGATTGATTTCTCGGAACCTTAAGGTTTTATTTTCTTAAATAGCCTTTAAAAGACTTATTTCAATATTTATAAAAATTTCATGAAGTTCGGACGGCATCCGATAAGTCAATTCCGAGTTATCGCGGAAAAACAGCGTCCGACAATTAAATTATGTTCATTCGAAATTCTATTGAATTCTTGAGCTTTCATAATTTATTTGAGTCTTATAAATCATTTCTTATTGATTTAGACCCTTGGTTCGAGTTTCGTTCGTTCGAACAGTTTAGGGTTTTTCCATATATTTTCCCTGCTTCTCGTTAAGTTCTTCAGAATTTCTTTCGAAATTGATTCTTATAATTTCTAAATTTATAATAATATATTCCTTCATGATTTTAATTTTATCATGAATTATCATGGTTAGTACGGACCGAAGTTGATCCGCTCAGTAAATAGTGCTTTTAAGATCGACCGCAAGTATGCCCGAAAATTCTCATTCTTTGGCTTCTCACATGTTTTCGAGAGGATTCTAGAAATGAAATCCTTTTGTCAAGATTCATTCTCGATCTTCCATTCTATGTTCAAAGCTATTCAGAAAACCCTAATCCAGGTGGGACTAGTCACTAGTTTTTATTTCTCCGCCGATCTCCGAATCGATTCTAATTTGTTTCGTTGGTTACCTTAAACATAATTAAGGTCTAAGAACCACAATTAAGTGATTTAAACATCACAAATAAAAGTTTTAAATTTTTCAGGTTATTACAAGTATGTTGCATAATTGGTAAGTACCCCTACTTTTTTTTGATTTAGAGCTTTTTATTATCAGCACCTGTATAGATTAAGTTATTCTATTTATATGTGAGATTGCAAAAGACTGCACAAAAAGGGTTTCATTCGATGAACTATCTTTTTAAAGCTTATAACATTATTCACGTCCACAAGGATGTAACTTATACTGATGAGACATCCATATATATTAGGGTATGTGTTAGTTTAAACGCAATATCATATATTTTCTATAAATATTGTATATATACATATATATCAATGTAGATGAAGATCCAAGAACGGGTTATCGAGCGAAGTCAACCGGTGGAAGGGTCAGTGAACCGCATAAATGAACTAAATATACTTGGATGCGGTTGTTGGGCTTGACAAAAGAAACGGATGTTCGACATTTGTGGACTTGCAAAGAGTTTTAGAAACGATATTTTGATTATCACGCCTCATTTCCAAATACCAAGATATGACCAACGCCTAGTTGATGTGGACCAGAAGCTGCAGGAGGAAGGAGATGCTCGGAGATAGTTGGAGGAGCAACAACAGAGGCAAAAGGATAAGCGCCAACAACAGGAGAATGAGGCCTCGAAGACTCGCATAGAGGCTCAGTAGCGAATATTAGACCAACTTCTAGCACACTAGGGACTTATGCCACCTCTCCCATCTTGATAACATGACTTGATACATTATTACTTTTGATTTATCAAATTACTCGCACACATTTTTGTTAAGTTGATGTTGGATATTATAACTTGCTCGTTTGATGTACTATTTGGATACCTAAGAACGTTGATTTTGTTATGAATTCTTGTTTGTTGTGGATTATTAAATTATTGGAAACTCAACAGGTAGTCGATAACTTGGTACTATAAAACAACAAAAAAATTATAAAAAAAAATAGAGCTACCTATGGAACACCAATGGATTAATCAATCCTCGATGTCCGCGATCACCGATGGAGGGACGTTGTCGTTAAACACCGATGGCATGTATTTACCGACAGAACATCGACGGTCTACCCCGGTTCTTGATGTCTACATTCACCGATGGAGGGCCATCGTCGATAGTAATTAACGACGGCCATATCCGTCAGTAATCCGTCGGAATTCACCTAGCCAATTACGACGAGCAGGAACAATAGGCAATTATTATCTGTTGGTTGTGCCGTCGGTTAACAACAACAAACTTGATCTTCTGTCAGTGAGTGATTTACCGAAGTGTAAAAAGGCGTCGGAATTTCTCCGTCAGTATTATTGTTACCAACGAAATGTGACCATTTACCGGCATACTTCTCCGTCGTTGTCCAGCGCAAATCTTGTAGTATATGTTATAAAACATACAATTGATAAATTAATTTTAATAAATTGAATTTTTTAAATTGGCATATTTTATATATTATTGTTACTAGCTAATAGAAACAGGTCATATATATGTATCTTCTTTCAATATCAAATTATTAGTATAACCATGGATTATGTTATGAGCTTATTATATCAAAGCTTACTTAGGAGCATACAAGTTCAGCATTACACAGATTGATGTCGACTCATGATGAGCTTACAAATCAATTTTTTGTCAAGTTTAATTCGAGTACGATATTACTCATGAATCGGTTCAACTTGCTTACACATTCTATAATATTATTCTTGTTAATGTCAATATAATAATAATAATAATAATAATAATAATAATAATAATAATAATAATAATAATAATAATAATATCCGTATTGGAACTTTATGAATTATATTAATGTTTCAAGAAAGATTTATTCATAAACAATTGGGATATGATCTATCTCACAAAAGTCGATATTTCGCTTTCTATTATAATAATCAATATCAAGTATATATTTTGATGTCATCTAATATTCTAACATCTGCCGATGATGCTAAAATTGAAGATGAAATAAAAGATTTCATATGAGAAACTGTCTTAAAAAGTTGCCTCAAGAATGAAAATCAAAATAAAGGCTGCATGGATAGATGTTTGCATGATAGTCCAATGAATGTATATAGCTGTGAATAAACAAGTTTATATACACCAAAATTGAACAATATATATTATTGAGGTGCACAACTTGTAGAATAATATCTGTACGTAATAGAAGACTCCTGCAACTGCATTAATGCATAACACTCGTAAAAAAAAACGAACGACGACAACATTTATATGTCATATATAGCTAGTGGCAAGATAACCAAACCTCAAAGCAAAATTAAAAGAAAAAAGAAGAATTAAAGTTCATGACAATATTTAACTCCCAGAAACCAAACATCTAGGGTTGCTCTTGTGGCTTGTCATCATCGTCATCTGCAGGTTTCTTCTCCTCCTCCGCGTCGGTGTTGGCGTCAGCCTCGGCTGTGGGCTCCGCGTGCTCGTCCCCGGCGGCAAGGTCTTGGCCGAGGGCGTCGACGTCAACAGCCTCCATGCTGGCGGTCTTCTTGTGGGAGGCGGAGTCGAGGACATGCTGGTAATTTCCCTTCTCCATGAAGAGCTGCTGGAAGTGGTGCTTGCAGTAGAGCACGCCATCTAGGGAAGCATAGGAGGAGTGGGTGAGGGGGCACCCCCCATGGGCACACTTGAAGCATGACTTGTGGTATGATTCTCCCTCCATAGTCATCTGCATATCCCAAATCATCAATTCTGGACTAGAGGATTTCATCATCGCTCTCGCTCTTGCTCCTATACATGTTTATGCATGGGCAGAAGATCCAACTAGCAACGGCGGAGCAAGAAAATGTATTCATGGTAGCTCAGTTTTATAAATTTCGAGCTTCAGATTTTCATAAACTACTTTTCTTATGATTTAGTTTAATAGTGGGACCTTATATTTAGTATGTTTAAAAATATATATATTCTAGCATCTCTCGTCTTCCAAAAAATTCGCTTACAAAACTATTTTTCTGCATCTGGCTGTGTACGTACGTATTTACAAAACCATGAACTAACCTTCTCCAGTGGGTAGACAGTCTTGCTGCAGGCAGCACATTTGTCTTGGGTTCCAGAGAACATGGCAGACAGCTTGCTGGGTGCCCTTGTCTGCATTAATTATAATGTATCAAAATCTAAATAAATTATATACCATCAAGAATATCATGATCAACATTTTGATTTGTTTAATCCACAAGTGCATAATTAATAAAGTCTTACGAGTGAGTTTTCCCTCTCTCCTTTTCCTGCTCGTCCAAACCCAAAGAATGCATCATCAGTAAATAGTGGAGTGGGGAAAATGTACATATAAGTTTAATTAATTTCTGACCAGTTTGAAAATTCTTGCTGAAATTTCCAGACTCCTTGAAAAGCTGTTCGAAATGAGTCTTGCAGTAGAGCACGCCATCCATGGATGAGTAGTTGCTCATCTGCAAACAAATGGAGATCCAATAAATCAAACAAATTAAATCATATATATGTACAGAAATGAATGTGAGAATATATACATACAACAAGGGTGCCCTTGCAGTGGCTGCATTTGAAGCATGATTTGTGGTAGGTGGCGCCATCAGCAGACAAGAGATCCACGAAATAAACAGTCTTGTCGCAGGCCTTGCATTTATCCAGAGTTCCTGTGAATGATGCCATCTTTCAATAAGGCCTATTATATGAAGAGGTGGAATTTAGGCCCTTTGCACTAATTGGGATTTAAATTAACTAAAGAAATTTCCTCTTCCCAGAAACATAACTGCTTTTATACCGATCTCATAATTATAATTCTTGTGGTGGAACGGACATTGGACGCGTGATTGGAGATCCCATAATTCGTCAGTCAAATGTGGGGAAATGGAGGGAGGTGGTAGTTATGTTAGTTACTCTCTGTTTAATTTTCCCACTCTTTCCACACTTCAAATATATCCAACTACTATAAGATAATAAATAGTATCAAACCATATAAATCAATGTATATGGTTAGTATGTAAAAATTTATGTCACACACACACACACACATATATATATATATATACACACACACACATATATATATATATATATATATGAGAAAATCATATTTATTATCAATAATGCTCAAAGGATATGAAAATAGCATAAGTATTTTTTATTTTGAAAAATACACAAGTTATTTATATTGAACAAGTTAATGTTTATTTTAGTTGATTTATTTATTTGTTTATATAAATCATGTGTTAATGTTGGGAGAGAATGTTTTTGTAAGTATGTTGATGAGTGGGGAATTTGATTTGTCTTGGCTAATTTGAAGAGGATTTTCTTATTTGGACTCTTTATTTTCTTTCTGGCTTATTGGAAAATTGGGGGATTTTAGGCCTTGAACCCACTCATCCATCTTTAATTCAAGTTTTACAAACCCGGAAACCTTTGCCTACTTTTGTTGGAAAAAGTGAAAGGAAATAAGAAGCCCTAAATGACAACTAGCTTCTATGCAACTAAGGGAAATGGAAAGAATCAACAAAGGGAAAGGAAAGGAAAAGAATGCTTCCCAATTTCTCAATTTGGTTCAGCACTACAAAAGGAATGATTCTATTTTCGATTATTTGGTTCAACAAACGAGAATCAACTTGTCCTTTAATAATAATCATAATGATGATGATGATGATGATGATGATGATGATGGTGGTGGTGGTTAGTGATGGAGGAAAAGATAATTCAAATCCAATTAGCAAGAGGGAATGGAAAAGACTCACATGAGGGAGTCCAAAATCCAAAAGTGGAGAAAGGAAATAAACAAAGAAACAACCAAACAAGCATTAAGTAACAGCAAAACGGCCATGAGGTTTTAACGCTGCACCCTCATTATCTACCAAACTTTTAATTTATATGGAAGATTATACTAAAACATTAAATTTTATCTAAGATTTATTTTATTTAGATATTTCTTTTCTAGGATTTGGGCAAATTTGGGTTCCTATTCAAGATTCTAGAATTTGGGTTCCACTTTTGTACAACTATAGCATTTTTTGCAATCCAAAGTTTTTTGGGCTTTCTCATTGCTTTTAAACTCATCTTCTTTTGGGCTCAAATCAAGTTTGCAGAAAAAGGTCAGAAGCTTGATCCTTCTGGTGTAATATACATAAGCATTAAACTTGAAAAATAGAGAGAAAAAATGAATTTTCAATGATCAGAAATGAAATTCAGATCTTACCAATTCTCTAAATATGATGATCCAAGAATGAAGATTCAAGATTGAAAGCCAACGCAAGCGTACAAATCAGGAAAAGAAATACAGTATCATTTGCAACTATGATAAAGTAGATACAAAATCAAACATTGTTTACTGGAGCGTAATGAATCTCTATTCAGAAGAAGATGATCGAGACGCCCATCGTGAAGCATCCTACAGCAACCCAAGGACTCAGTCTCTCCCCTGTTACAGGAAATGGAGCACCTCTGAATTAGAGCTTGTAAGAATGCAGAAAAAAACGAGTAGCAAAAGCAAAAAATAAGTAGAGAATCCTTTCGGCAAATTATCTTATGTATCCAGCTAATCACTTCAAGGGGTATTTATTTTGGATAATATATTAGATTGACAATACATAGAATTGAATATTTGAAGATTACTATATCAAAAGAAGCTCAAAATTGGTGGTAAACGAAATTTATAAAAATTAAACACCACCTAGCTCCCTTATTTATGAGGCAAAAGGTGGAGCTTATGGAGCAAAGGATAAGAAAAATATCTTCTTTTATTGCTTCAACAATTACAAAATTATGCTCTTTACATAGGATCAAATAACATTAAGCAATTCTATCCCAGTAAATTGAACTTATCCCACCATTAAGACTGAAACATGTTCAATTAAAACAAAGCATTAGTGGCCAGAGTGTTATGTTCTAAGGGGCAGAAAGGGGAAGGTTCTGTAATAAAGATAGGCTTGGTCGCGAATCAACTAATAATTCATTGAAACCTGGTCACTTTCATCCTACATGGCTTGCTTGAAGATTTATGTATGCATTTACAATCTGTCCTGGTAAATTGATCTTATTTCAACCAAGAAAATGAGACGTGTTTAACTAACTTTGTTCATTGGCCAGTATGTCAGGTACTAAAAAGGCAAGAGAAGGGGAAGCTTTTGTAATGAAGAAGGTTAACATGGATTAGCTTGTAATTCTTTGAAACTGGTCATTTTCGCCCTACAGCCTACAGGGCTTGCTAAAAGCTGCTTACAGCATCTTCTGCATGCTCCCAGATATTATTAAATACAATGTCAACCCAAAACCCATGCCCAAAAAAAAATGTACATTTGATAATTAAGAAAGTGATACCTATTCTAGCAGCCTTCCAGAAGACACCTCGAAACCTGCCACAGTAGATTTAAATGAATCAGAATTACGCTGAATAAGTAAGTAACAATGAATTTTATCATGAAAAATATATATCATATAAAAGAGACACGGCAGACAAACAGATATAAACTTATACGATGGCAATTTTTTTTACAAGCGTTCTTGGTATATGCAAATCACCGAATTTTGGTTATGTCATGCTGGTAACCATATATCAGTAAATGATTGTTTAGCTCTGCGACTCTGATAAACGCGCATTTTACACGTTTATAGTTGATATTTGAAGATGAGTTTAGCTCGTTTAATGTGCGTTACGTATCGATTCCTAATGTTTTATCTATTTTAGAAGATACTGCTCTTGGGTGTTCTTTTGGTGTTGTGTAGGTCTATATGTTGAAAATCGAAGCAAGGAACGACGACGAGCCAAAACATACAATCTGGCGTGTTTCTAGCGACCAGCCTAGCGGTCGCTAGGTCGGCCGCTAGGAAACACGCGAGAACCCGAAGACCGCGACCGCAAGAACGCGCCATGAAGCGGCTTCAGCGAGAAAGCCATCGGCGATTTCGCGACCACTGAGTATGGCTAGCGACCGCTAGTCGGTCGCGAGGTACCGAGCGAGCGCAGAGGCGACATGGCGAGAAGGCAGCGGATTACCTCGCGACCACACCTAGCGACCGCTAAGGGTGGTCGCGAGACGGCAGCGCGAAGAGAAATTAGGGTTTGGGGTGTGCCTATATATGGCAACACCCCTCGCGCCTGTGAGCCCCCAATCACGCCCGCACCTATTTTACTCGAGTTTTTCCTCGCTTTTACATTCTTTAGCTTTAGTCTTCGTTTAGTTTAATTCTAGTATTGTTTTTACGTTATTCTAGTTTAGTTTATCGTTTCGTTATCGATCGGAACGTTTTGTCCGATCGTTTTCCTTTGTTTTCCGTTCGTTCGCTTGGGATTGGATTCAAGACCAACCTTTGTTCATCCGACGCTTCCCTACGGGTTTTATATATTTAAATTTCGTTTTTATGATTAATTCGTATTTCATTCCGTTTATTATGTCTGGCTAGTTTTCAATTCTAATCCTAGGGTTTGCATGATTCGATCCTATATGTTGTGAGTTCTGCTATCGTTATTTACCTTCCAGGCATTGATTCATGATTCGATTGTGCTTATTTATATGTGTTGATTTCTGATCAATCTTGATGCATATCTAGTTGTCGGTTAATTACGTAACTGTATTAATTGTCAATCGTTATCGAATGCATGATACGTATGAGCCTTGAGTCGTAACTGAGATAGGACATTCGTAGGAAGCATATTCTTAATGATCCTTTTGGAGTTGCTTATTTTCCTCTAGAGACGTAACTGTAATAGGGAAAATTAGTAATCAACTGCCGCAATTGTCGTAACTGAAGTTGTTGGTTATATATGTGATCTTCTGTCTTGTCTGGATTAAAACGGTTAGTAATAAGCAGGATAAACATCGTTGTGGATAGGATTGGTGCATCCCTAGGGTTAGTCTTTCTTCATAGTTATCTTTCGTGGTTTTATCGTTTTATTTTATATTTTTGTTTGGTTACCTTTGCTTTGGATTGATTTCAAGCCCTAAAACATCTCATCATTTATTTGTGCTTGAATAATATCAATTATCATCGAGCTAGCTTCTATGTTTTCGTGATACAATCTACGTGGATACGATGCTTAACACCTATCATTACACTTTTTACGTGTGAAAAGGAATGATCAAATTTTAGGCGCTGTTCTTGGGATTGTTAAGATTGCATAGGAATAATTTGACGATTTGGATTTATTAATTCAAGTTATATATATATATTATTTTATTCATTTTGTCGGTGCTAATTTCTCTCGTTTCTCGGTGGTTTATCGTCATAAGATCTCGTGGACCTCACGAAATATTATTAGATCCCGAGATCGAAAGTTCTCAAAGGAGAAGAGGACGGCGAAGAGACGAGTGCAATGGCGACAAATCCAGAGCAGGGCATTCTCCCGAGCAAGTAGCACATGCTAGGCGACTTTGCGAAATGCGCGTCGGATGGCGAACATGGGAATCGTTGTCCTGCTCCGGAGGAAAGACCTCTAAACCACATGTATCGACATCCCACGAGCAGTTCAAGGAGGCGGTTGGGGCCCGCGTAGATGCAAATAATTTCGAGCTCAAACCACCGATCGGTATGGTCCAGGAGAGCGGTTTGGGGAGAGTCATGGAAGACCCGAATGCGCATCTCGAGACGTTTCTCGACATTTGTGACACCATCAAATGAATGGGGTGCCACAAGACACAATCCGGATCTTGCGTGTTCGGTTTCTCATTGCTGTGACCAAAGAAAGATTGGTTCAAGAGTTTGGACCGAATGGCATCGACACTGGAAACTTTGTGAAGTTTCTTCGAAATACTTTCACGCCGAAAGCGCAGAAGATCATTGCGAAATCTCTCATTTTGCGAACCACGACGAATCATTATTCGAGGCATGGGAGAGATTCAGAGGTCTATCGAGACGATGTCCACAAAATGGGTTCTCGAGGCAACAAATCACTCAATTCTACTTGGACCGACATGGCGGGCGAGGAGCATGGTAGATGCGTCGTGGGATGCCTATCGAACCGACCAGACGTAGGCGAGGCGGTTGTATTTTAGAAGAGATGGTGCCAACGACTATCAATGGCCAACGGAGAGAACGCCATCGTTCAGTAGGCTGTTGTTGAGAGTGATTCAAATATGACGACCTCGTGAAGAAGTTCAATCTTTTGAAGAGTCGATTGAAACAGAGCGTGAGTCACATCAATCGGAGAAGTCATTCAAATTTCCAACAACCTTCAAAGCAGCTTCAATACTCGAATTCGATTCAAGAGTCGGCGAAGCCAAGTCTCAAGACATGATGCGGCGATTGGTTGTAAGCAACCAACAATTGGCAACAATCGAGTCGTTCATCGCAACACCGCGTAAGATAAATCACTGGAGTCGATCGTGACGGCTATGGAAAACACATAAAGATGTTGGAAGCTCAAATCGGTCAAATTGCCGTATGTTGAATGCTCTACAAAAGACGGGCCAATTTCCGAGTAATACTGAGTGAACCCGAAGAGTCAATGCTTCGCCATTCGGGGCGAGGTGGGCGAGCCTACCCGAGCCCTACCGAAAGAAGAAAAGAAAGCACACCGACGCGAAACACGCGACCGAGCTCGCGACCGCGAGCCCGATCGCGAGCCATCCCGGTTTGTCCCCGGACGCCATGCCGAAGCGCCCAAGACGCGACCGCGAGCTATCCGAATATCCGCGCACGAGTTGTTCGCGGCGACCAGCTTCGCAAACCCGACCGCGAGCACTCGATCAAAGCACATGGCCGAGAAATCGGTAGAGCTCGCGCAAGCTCACACGCCGAAGAAGGAAATCGGTACACGGCAGAGTTCCTCGCGACCATCCCATGGTCGCGAGGTCGACCATGACGCCTCAAAGGCTAATTCTCGCACGTATATTCCTCCGGTCCGTTTCCGAGTCGACTTGTCAAGTCGAAATATGACGAAGAATTTGCTCGTTTCAAAGAGGTATTTCGAAAGTTGAGATAAATTTGCTCTCTTTGAGCGTTGCGAAACATCTTGCTACATGAAATTCTTAAAGACGCTTGCAAGTAAGAAGAAACTTGGGAAATTTGAGAAAATTTCCCTATCCAGAAGTCAAATCTTCGTCTTGCAAAAGCTCCTTTGAGCGAAGGATCCGGCGGTTTCACGTTAGAGTCGAGATCGCCGGCGAATTTTCCAAATGTGTTATGCGACTTGGGCGAGCATCAATCGATGCCGTTGAGCGTTTTCAACCGGCTACACCTAGGAAAAATGAAGCCGCGAAGATTTCATCGATGATGGTCGGCCGATCACATATCCAAAAGGTATCGTCGAAGGCGTGTTGGTAAAATTCGGGATTTTGTTTTCCTGCCGACTTTGTTATTCTTGATATTCCGAATTGAAACAACAACCGCTAATCCTTGGTAGACCTTTTCTAGAACGGTCGATGCGTTGATTGATGTGCGGAAGGAAACCTCACGTTTCGTGTTAACGATGAGGAGCTCAAAATTTCCATATACGACGCCATCAAGCAACCCGACGTTGGAAAGCCGGAAGATTGTTGCTCGATCATGACTGCTGCTTTGCCGCTCACGGGGTACTCGACCGTCGAGCGGCTGCGAGAAGGAAGAAGTGGACTCGGCATGGAACTCCGAGTGTTTCATTCAAGTTTGGGGCCACTTCCATAGTCGGTGGTGGTCATCCGTAAATCTAAGTTTAAAAGGTTCCACAAGTCGAGAAAGATGTATTGCTACCAAAACGCCGTTAGCGAGGTTAGTGATGGTCAGCTAAAGGCGTTAAAGTAAGCACTTGTTGGGAGGTAACCCAGCGTTTTCTTTGTTTTGTTTTCGTGTTTTGTCGTTTCTTTCGTTTGTGTTGTTTTGTCGTCTTTACGTTTTTCGTTTCGCTTTGTGTGCGTCGATCAACGAGTTAAGTGAAGTGTGTTAATCCATGTGCCGATGACGATAGAAAATTTTTGTGAAATTTAATGATAGTGCACATGATATGTTAGAAAATGACGCATGAATGACGTGAGATGGCTTAGCTTGTTGTTTTCACCATTTGCTTAACCCGTGAGACTTGAGCTTCAATGTATAAACATCTTGATCTGCTTTTTTTAATTGTGTGATATCATGCATGTGATTATCTTCTAGAACTTGCCGTGTTTCTGTGTCGAGACTGCAATATGTGTTTAGAATTTGGAAAGGATAAAAGGCCATCTTTGTTAACCACATTTTCACCCAAACACTAACCCGATGATATATACCATTTGTCACCTTCTTTGAGCCTTTATTAGACTTTTTCTTTCGATTAACCGGATGATAGGAGGTGAGGATGGATATGGGAATCAAAAGGGGTTGAAATTTTGATGTAGTTATGACGAGAAAAGTTTATTTTAGAAAAATACATCTGTGGTAAAGAATAGTACCTTTGTTCGTGATTATTAAACCCTATAAGCTCTAGAAAAGAAAAGAAAAAGAAAAATGATAAGTTCACTATGAGTGTTGAGCATAAAGGGTCTTTAATCAAAGTATAGGTACCTTTTGAGGCATGAAACGTCGATTTAGCACGTTGGGAAAGAAGAGAAAATGGACAAAGTCCATATGTGTCGAAAAGTATAAATGGGGGTGCTTGGAATATTTTTGAGTCACTTAGCCATATATTATCCTACCTTAACCAATGTGCTACATTACAACATATGAAAAGTCCTCTTTGATCCTCGTTTGAACACATTTGTGCGGTGGAGATGTTAGAAAGCGGCAAGCTTATGGTAAGATGTTGCATTGCATTGATCGTTGAGTGTATACACGTCCTTAATTTCTTTATGAGTTTGAGTGTATCTTATATATTTTACGCACATGCCTTTGTGAGGGTTGAATTAAATGAGTTTTTGCCGTAAATTGTTGTTTGTGTTGAGTGGACTAACGTCGTCATGTGCGCTAATATTTTTGAGCGTTGATATGTTTCGGAGGCCTAGAATGGTTATCCTCTTTGCTATGCTCGTTGATCTTTCGTTTGTCTTTCTGTTCTGTTTTTGTTTGAGGACAAACAATGCTTTAAGTTTGGGGGGTTTGATAAACGCGCATTTTACACGTTTATAGTTGATATTTGAAGATGAGTTTAGCTCGTTTAATGTGCGTTTACGTATCGATTCCTAATGTTTTATCTATTTTAGAAGATCTCGCTCTTGGGTGTTCTTTTGGTGTTGTGTAGGTCTATATGTTGAAAATCGAAGCAAGGAGCGCACGAGCCAAAACATACAATCTGGCGTGTTTCTAGCGACCGACCTGGCGGTCGCTAGGTCGGCCGCTAGGAAACACGCGAGAACCCGAAGACCGCGACCGCAGAACAGCGCCAGCGCGAAGCCTAGCGAAAAGCCACCGGACGATTTCGCGACCACTGAGTATGGCTAGCGACCGCTAGTCGGTCGCGAGGTACCGGCGGCGCAAGAGGCGACATGGGCGAGAAGGCAGCGAGATTACCTCGCGACCACACTAGCGACCGCTAAGGGTGGTCGCGGGGCAACGGCGAAGAGAAATTAGGGTTTGGGGTGTGCCTATATATGGCAACACCCGCGCGCCAGGAGCCCCCAATCACGCCCAGACCTATTTTACTTGAGTTTTTCCTCAGTTTTTACATTCTTTAGCTTTAGTCTTCGTTTAGTTTAATTCTAGTATTGTTTTTTACGTTATTCTAGTTTAGTTTATCGTTTCGTTATCGATCGGAACGTTTTGTCCGATCGTTTTCCTTTGTTTTCCGTTCGTTCGCTTGGGATTGGATTCAAGACCAACCTTTGTTCATCCGACGCTTCCTACGGGTTTTATATATTTAATTTACGTTTTATGATTAATTCGTATTTCATTCCGTTTATTATGTCGGCTAGTTTTCAATTCTAATCCTGGGTTTGCATGATTCGATCCTATATGTTGTGAGTTACGCTATCGTTATTTACCTTCCGGGCATTGATTCATGATTCGATTGTGCTTATTTATATGTGTTGATTTACGATCAATCTTGATGCATATCTAGTTGTCGGTTAATTACGTAGCGTATTAATTGTCGATCGTTATCGAATGCATGATACGTATGAGCCTTGAGTCGTAACTGAGATAGGACATTCGTAGGAAGCATATTCTTAATGATCCTTTTGGAGTTGCTTATTTTCCTCTAGAGACGTAACTGTAATAGGGAAAATTAGTAATCAATGCCGCAATTAATAAATGGCGAAGTTGTTGGTTATATATGTGATCTTCATCTTGTGCGGATTAAAACGGTTAGTAATAAGCAGGATAAACATCGTTGTGGATAGGATTGGTGCATCCCTAGGGTTAGTCTTTCTTCATAGTTATCTTTCGTGGTTTTATCGCTTTATTTTATATTTTTGTTTGGTTACCTTTGCTTTGGATTGATTTCCGAAGCCCTAAAACATCTCATCATTTATTTGTGCTTGAATAATATTGAATTATCATCGAGCTAGCTTCTATGTTTTCGTGATACAATCTCTGTGGATACGATACTTCGCTTACCCTATCATTACACTTTTTTACGTGTGAAAAAGGAGCGATCAGACTCTTCACAGTAAAATGCTGAATATAGTCTAAATTATCATATGCGAAGATTCTTCGAAGTAAGTTCCTTGGTTGCTTCTTGCTGTGAGGAAGTTAGAGTCTCTTGAAAGAACAGACTGTTTCCCAAGGAAACCATCAAATTTCAGATTCTGACAATCTTCAGCTAATATAAAAAACAGTTTTATTGGCATGGAAGGAATGACGACTACAAAGAGACCTATCACTTGGCGATTCGGTATAAAGCTTTATCAGTTGATCAATTACTAAGTACAATAACAAAATATCTCAATGGATACTGGTCCATACAAATAGACACCCCTACTTTGTTGTTGCATTTTCCATGTAAAACATATCAAATTCCAATTACCCAATTCTGAATTATTTCCCTAAAATAAACAATTTACATCCTCACACTAACAAGTAACAATAACTATTAATGGTTTTGAAAAGTGGAATACTGAAACACAAGACTTACCCAGTTCTCTGTTCAAGAAGAGCTGGAAACTGAATCTTCACATATGTGCAGGCACATATGCCTAACAAAACAACCGTGAGGAATGAATGGAAATTGAACAGCGCTGACTGAAAATTCATTAACAAGAAATATCAGTACTCAAAATTATAAGAGATGAAATTCACGGCACAAATCAAGTTATGGTATCGAAAGCTGGAAAAGTGTTACCATGTCTAAATCACCTCGTTTAAGGCTTCAAACTCTCCCAGTTAGTCTACAAACACAAGATGCAGTCACTACTTCACTGCAAAGCAACTGTACATAGCTGGTGAGCCTTTTTTCATGGAACATTACATGATAAGTCTCTGAGATTTTCCTTTCTCTTTTGTTTAGTTGAATCTTCGAACTTTCATTTGGTTCAATCTGGTCATTGAACTTAGCACTTTGATGTAATTGGGTCCTTAAACTTGGCCCAATTGAGTTCTTAAATTTTGTGTTATGCTACTTATATTCACAAATGACTACCAAATTTAAAAACAAAACAAAGTTGTAGCTCTCCATCGTCTGATTTCTGTTCGGACATAACAAACAACCAAGAACTTCATTGATTTGCATCTATAACTGAGTCCAAATGACCCCTTATCACAAAATGGGGTAGCAAATATATCTTTTTTAAGTATTTATTTTCCAAATAGCTCATGCATCACTTACACTAGGAATCTCGGAAAAACAAAAGAATTTGTTTTCAAAATTTAAACTCGCACAATAGGGAAATGGATTAATGCAAACAAGCATATATCAAGATTTCACTTTTTTTAGGCATTCAATGTTAAAAGAAGCGTAAAGTAAGACATATTACACCCCAGAAATTATAAAGAAATTATAATTTGGAAACGGGATAGCAAAATTCCAAAAATTTGTGGACTATAAACACATCGGTGTAGCACTAAATGAACTCATAAAAGAAGAGTGATCCTAAGGTTTTAAGACAGTGAAGATAGAAACCCTAACTATTAAAATGCATAGTTATCCAGCGATCATCGTTCGCAAATACACGGGAATTTTCACCCGGAAAAAACATTCTTGAATCTGATGAAATCTGATTGGATTTCTTGCACGGTAATCCAGACGACAATTAGAGTGAGAGCAATTACCAGAATATGAAGAACTTGTTCCAGTTAAGAGTCTTAAGGACTGAAGATCTACTTTTCTTCGGAGCTGAATATGAAAAGCCCACAGAGAGAGAATTAGGCTCTTCTCGAGAAGCATAAGATTCCCTCTTAATAAGATGGGTGTTACTTTCTCTATAATTTTTTTTGACATGAGTGTTCTATTAAAAATACAATCGAGTAAATGTGTCATTCTAACCTGATCTTTTATAGTATTTTTTTCAAAAAAATTCAATTTTAAATCTATAAAATTAGTATTCAATCATTTTTAACTTATTTCAAATCCGATATCAAATGAAAATATAACAATATTGTCTACATGTGTTGAATCGGTAATAGAGTGTTTAACGTTTGAGACCAAAAATTCACTTCATTTTTGTAAAAGTTATTTGTTTATCAATAAAAAAAAATGGCAGTATAAAAATATTATGGAGAGCCAAAATTGTACACAAAAAATCTTGTAGGAGAACATTCTTAAACGATGTCCTTCCCATTGATACGACCTTATTTATACATACTCAATATTTTTCCATACGGTCAGTTTGCTTAAATGAAAATTACATCAACGTGTGTCTAAAAGCAATTGATCCTTAAAAAAAAAACATTTGGAGCTAAAATAAATTTAGAAGCTACTTTTCTAACTTGGCAACACAATCATCTCGTACTCAGACCCTCCTTCAAACGTACCACTCTCGATTAAGTTATCTACTTTTTATCCTAAGCTAAATTTTAAACTACTTCTTCTTGTTAAAGCTTTTGAAAAAGACAATAGAAATAGATGGACTATTACAACTTTGAAATTGTTAAAGTTAATAAACAGTAAAATGCAATTCCACCCATTGAAATACTTCTAATTAGTTATCCATAGTTACTCCTCAACAGAAAGATGATTCCAAGGGTAGAAGTGTAGTTCATCTCACCATCACCTTAACCTGCATATATATATATCACTATCACGGTGGCAGTACAACTTGCTGGCATAGTACGACATCTGATATCGTCTTGCCGTGCCTATCGATTCTTCTCGAGCAGTTCACTCCTCCATCCAGAATGTTGCGGACAACAACGTTCAACGAGTGAATCCCTCTAGCCTCATAGATCTCGACCTTAACGTGTTGCTCGACCCACTTGTCTCTCCTTGCTAGGTCGTCTGGATCAGGGAAGGATGACTGATTCAAGAGGGGTGACAGAACTTCCTTCACCCACTCTGGCGTCACAATCATCTTAAGCCTCTCAATATCGGGGGGATAATGTGGAATCAGGGAGAAGTTGAGGTCGTTGCCTTTGTCCCCGACCCTGCTGTGAGCTACGTCATATAGTGGGAGCTTTTGGCCAGCCGGAGCAGCACAGACCTGACTTCTTGTGGTTGTTGATTCTTTGCTGGAATTGTGTATAGTTTCACGCTCAGCGAGTTTCTGCTCTACAACGGCATGTGTGGGATTGTGATCAGTTGAGCTAACTTTGTTGTTTTGGGCTACAGAAATTTGCCAATGAACGTATTCACGTCCCACCTGCATGACAAACACTATGGCAGTCATGTGCCCATTTCTGGTCAAGTGATTAATTCAAGAAACACTTAAATTCCCCAAGAAATTCACAAAATAAAAACCAATGCAGCACATAACGTATCTTACAGAACTACACCCGAATTTGTAAGGATGTTACCAGTTTATAAAGAATAAACCACGGTGTAGTCATAAACAATACAAGTGCCAATAACCACTCGCAGTGACGGAGCCAGAGAATTTACATTGGGGGGCCCATTTTTTTTAAAAATAAAATTAAAAGTAAATAATATTGTTTAAATTATATCACAATGTTAGAAAAATAAAAGTTAAACACAATCACCATCATAAGTTTATCTTATATTCTTCATTTTATAAAATCGTGCATAATAATTTCATTGGTAGCATTAACAAACACATCATTTTCAATGTACGAAATTAAGTTCATTCAATAATTTGGTTCAACATATATTTCTAAAATAATCATCATATATTTAATTGATCTATATTTTGATTGTTTTATCATCAACAAATTTTTTAGATGCTTAAAATAAGAATTTAAATAACTTAGATGTCTTTAGTTGGTTGTTGTTAGAATAATTTATCATAAAAAAATAGAAATTAGATTGATCGTATTAGTTCACATATAAACCACTATATTTTTTGCATACATTTTTTATTTTATCAACATAATACAAATAATAGAAAAAAGAAAAGAAAAGAAAGAGCACAAAATAGAGAGATAAGAGAATATAATTAAATTACAGAAAAAGAAAATGAAAAATAAAAGAGGTAAGACGAAAATGAAAAAGGAAAAAAGAAAATGGAAAAAGAAAAGAAAAAGAGAAGAGAATGAGAGCGGAAAGGTAAAAGGAAAAAGAGAAGTCAAACAAAATTACAAGAAAAAGGAAAAGGAGAACGCTGGAAAGGTAAAAGGAAAAGGAGAAGGCTGGGTTTCAACCCATGTCTCCAAATAAGTGGAATTCAACCCAACCAACTGAACTACAATGAAATCTTTATTTGATTACTAACTATATACTACTAATACTCAAAACTTACGGGCCATGGGCCCTGACTAACGTGGCTCCGCCACTGACCACACGCTTTTTCATTTTCTCCCCAGTGATTTGTTTGTATATATGCATCAGCATGTGATCAAAGATTTAGATGTAATCTTTTTAAGGGAGCTGGAGAAAATTGTGATGAGTAAGAAGAGACCCAGCAATAACTATCAGTAGGTTAAGAGTCATCTAAAATCCAGACCCCTCACAGAAAAACATAACCAACATAATAGTCCAAAGAAGCGCATACAAAAGCACAAGAATGTGTACGGATATACAAAAGACAAAGAGACGGAGGATACCAATTCTTTTTCCAGAAAATTTTCTTGCTTGCTTCCAGTGCTGCATCAAGTGAATAAAAGTTAAGAAAAACACCAACACTACACTATACATATGTGTGTGTACGTGAGTGTGTCTACACAAATATCTTAGTTTTTGGTTATATAGATCATCAGATGCACAACAGCTAAATAGTTGAAATTAGATGGATAAAATATCTCATTTATAGCAAGTCAAGCACCAAGAATCCACCTTTTTTTATTGAGTTGGGGGAGGGGTACTACTAAACAACAAGGCTTGTGGTTAATAACTGCAATAAAACAAAAGGAGTTGTTTGAACAAATGAACAAATTCTCCTAAATGAATTTTAAACTGTAAAACATTTCGTGTATGTACAAAAGGCAAAAATGTCAAGATATTATAATATTATATCCTGACACCTAGCACCTCCACGACTTCACTTTAATGATTAGATTCACTGGTAAAATATTTCATGAGCTTTTAAGTCACTTGACGATTTCTTAGCACAAAAATAACACATGCTGGAGAACCATTTTTTAGGTGGAGCTATTAATCTTTGACCAATATAAAGATAAAAGAGAGTAAGAGAACCTGATGACAACTTCAGAAAATGTGAACAGAGAGAAAATACCTGATGCCACCACCACCAGCAGGGCCATTGGTGTATAATGCTATGAACTCCTTTGTGAATTGGATTGCATGCTCCTCTTTCTCAAACAAGCCATCCATTCGTAATCTAATATCTTCACAAGGTTTTGGCAATATATCTCCTGTGCAAGTTGCTTTAAGGCTATCCTGACCAATAATGTAGGAAAATATATTGATGCTTATACCAGGATAAAATTCTTCCATCCATGCCCTTACCTGATGACAGAAAACTACAGTATAAGGCAAAGTGAAGCTTGTGTAATTAGATGCTACTGATGATAAATTAGAACGAAAATTCCATTGCATTCTCATGACCAGGAAAAACAAAAATCATGAATATGTGCACTGCATAAAACCCAAGTGTGCACAGGAAGAGGACAAAAACTCAAATGTATGATAAGTTCTCAGAATTGTGTGCCACAGTACCAGAAACTCAGCAGCTTTAGCTCGTTGTACGCATCCATAACCACCATAAGAGATTTCTCCCCAGCCTTTCCATCCAATGTCCTGCGAACAAGAAAAACAAGCATTGGAAACCAAAACTAACACTTAAACTTTAGTTGAACATATGGATGGTCTACTAGGACATAACACAAAAAGATGCAAAATGTAGCTTATGCGTAACGTAGCATAGATTATTCTTTTTTTATTCCCCAGCTATTCTTTCCATCAATATTGGTGGTAGGAAGCAGGAGGATACCTTTGATTTTAGCAGCAATAATTTTTCAGGTCGATTTTCAGTGGAAGGCTTGGCCCCAGAGCAGAGAACCTTGCTGTCTGACAATGATTGAAATGTAACATCTTGGAAATCAACAATCTGTTTGTAGAGGATGTCTGAATCATTTGATGTTGGTTTTACCCTTTTTCCATTTATCACACAGAATGTAGCAAAAACATAACAAACCAACTTACCACATCAGGGGTTATGTATGAGCTAGGATCCCCAACTTCGTAAAGAAGTTGTTCGGCGCAAGTGCTACATTTGAGAACCCCTTTAGTGCCTTCTGCCTTTGCTACACTTACTGTGCCATCAAAAGTAACTTCTGCAAATGGAAGAGATATTTGAAGGAGATCTTGAAAAGACATGTTCCGATGTTTATCACCTACAAGATATTATAAACAAAAATCTGTCTTCAATTTAATATAGAAAGGTCATACAAATCAATGATAATTGCACGAATTTCAGACTATGTGAAACAGAAGTAGATTATTACCTGGATGCATATAATACCCCCCTGTGAGTTGACAACCACATTCCAGAAGGTGACCTGCTAGAGAGCCTTGTGCAAGAAGCCAAAACTCATCCCAGTTCCATCCTAATTCAAATACCTATACACCAGAAGCTAATCATCAGGTGGTGGCAAAGGGTTGCTGTAGAGGAACACATCTACCCCCAGAACCAAAGAGAAAACATGAGGTGAAAAGGGGTAATACATGATTAATATCTTAAAAGATGCTGACAAAATGGTAGTATAAATTCATACCATTGGACCTAAGAATAGAGAAGCATCGGCAACCCGTGAAGTTATTAGAACATCAGGTGTGTACCTCTCCAAACATTCCACAATCGGGGCTGCTCCTAGATAAACGCTAACATCCTGCACATATCAACGCCAATTCTAGATTTAGAGATGCTAAAGGAGTTTCAAGTTAGATATTGACTACTCCAAGTGAAAATGCTCATCTTCACATCAAACCACTGCAAGCTTGCAGGTCCAAAATTTTGTTTGAAGCAAGTTATAAACTACTATTCTTTCAAGGGAACTCCTGAAGTTACGTCTTTCAGTCCTAGGACTCAAGTCAAGTAGTTGAGATAAACTTTTTGTTAGATTACTCATGGAGAAAGTAAGGATTGCTGAATCTTACATCATCAACAAGCTTCGGTTGATTGTCCACTCCTGAGAATGTTCCGAAGCCAATATTGATCATATAGTCCATTTTCTGGTAATAGAGGATTCACTTACAATATCCTTATGAAGAGAAAGATTACCTTTTTCTGAAACAGATGATTGATAAGCCAGGCCAACTCTTATGCTAATCCCCAGCTCGCTTGCAATTCGTAAAACCTCGTCTTGAGCACCATATGGAGACTCTTTTGACGAGTTACAAACACATGAATAATATTTGTGTTAGGCAAGACAGGTTTAAAGTCCAGCTATTAAAACAACCCCGTAATACATGGATGAAATGGCAGAGTAAATAACTTTAATAAGAAATGATAGATAAACCATTCAATACTCACTAGCACCCATATTGGTAATAATACGAACACCTCTCTCCACAGCCAGAGGTAAAAGCAACCTCATCCACTCTGAAACTGCGCAATTGTTGACAACTTTCAGCATATACACTATAAAATTACACTGTAAACTCGGTTAAAATATGAAATGCACAGAACATGAAACAAGACCCGAGTTGGGATGTACTTTTGAACCATAAAATTATTTGATCTTTGGATACGGAAAACAAAAGAAAGTGATTACAACGCTATATTATTACGCATGCTAACATCAAGCAAAACACTTCAACATGTTAAAGGCAACGTGTGTTTCCTGACTGCATTTTGAGAAATAATCACACAAAAATATCACAGGGAAAATACTGATTGTTGCGTCACAATTGATAATTCGAGCATTTTGAGGGAGAGACAAAAATATTAACCGAAAAAAAAAGACATAAGCAAGTAATCATAAATTAATCCTAATTTTCCTTCCGTTTCTCAGAATGTGAGCAATACAATTCTTGTATCACGCATTCCTATCTATATATTTGTTCCGGCTAAATCTTTTTCGATACATTCAACCTACAAAGACAACCACAGAGTAAATTGAGAAACACGATCTACAAAACCGGAAACAAACCAACCGCTGTCAATAAAATCTCCGTCGACTCCTCAAAACCAAATAAACCAGTAAATTACAGAAACATCACTTAATAAGCAAAAACGAACAAATAATCACATTCACTTGTTAAGTAGACATACTGCGAGGATCGTAGCCCGAGCCACCGGACTTTGCATCTCGGTATCGCTCCGCAAGCGTGCGTTCCGCCAAGCATTCGAGTACCAAATAGTCCAATTCTTTCACTCTTCGAAGCAATTTCAGCGCTGCAGCCGGCCGGTCACCGGCGAAACCAGCTCCGCAGCCTATCACTACCTTCTCCTTACGCCTCACCGGGTTCCGCCTCTACAGTCGACGAATTATCCGATCAAAATACTGAATTATCAACCTTTTCCAATTATGTTAATGATTTGATGAAAATAGAGTTAAACCAACCAGCTTGACTACGCAGTCTTGAGGCACCCGCGTTTCGTTTCCGAGCTCCATTTGAAGGTGCAGTAGGAGTCTTGATGGTGAACTAATGATAACGAGTAAGGCCAACTCAGCATATCACAGACAAACCATTTTAGTCTGTGTAATTTTAGACAAACCATGGAGTATCTGATATCAAATTGAAATAATACTTTTTGTAATACATCGTATTTCGTAATTTAATTATTAATTATCAATAGGCATGTTGAATAAAGCTTCATCACTTTTACCCAATAAAATATTTCATCTTTCATAATTTAATTCTCAGTACATATAGGATACACTTTTACAATAGTAAAAGTATTACTCCATTTTTCCACCAAAGTATCATATGTATGATTGATATATATTTTAAGAAAATAATTGATAGATATTTTTTGAGTGGATAAAATAAGAATTTTTTAAATAAAATAAAATGAAATAAAGTAGAATGATGTACTAAAATAGAAAATAAAATATTTTTTATGGGTATCTAAAATAGAAATTATAGGATATTTTTCATGGACAGATGAAATATTTAATAATATCCGAAACACGATGGTGATGGTGTTGGTGTTTCAGTTGTGATTTATCTTTTCTCTATATTTCTTTGTTAATTTTTACTTTTTTTAAAGTATATACCTAGTGTCAATTAGTAAAATTTAATGTTGTCATTATTCATGCTGTTTCTCTTTTTCTTTAGTTAATTTCATTTTTTAAAGCAGTATTCAGTTATTAGCATTTGTTGTTTCAAGAGTCATTAAATTTTATTTTCTCAAAGAAGATCGATCAATTTTCATTTGGAATAATGATTTAGCTTTATAATAACATCAATTTATTTTTCCCGCTATGTCACGACCCGACTACTTAATTACGTAATTATTTAAGCAATCAAGTTATGACTGGTTAGAATAAGAACATATGGACTTCAAAGTTTAATGTCTCCAAGTATCAAACGAGTTTAGCTAATTAATTGCAACCAAACATAAAGATCAAGGTTAACATTCAAAGTTTTCCATATACAACTTCAACATACAAAAGAGGTCATCAAGAGTCAACTTCAAATATATGAGTTTGACAACGAAGGTGAGCGACGTCATGTGTGAAGACATGACATTCAGGGCATAAGCTTATTTACAGCAAAGGACCCTAACTCAGCTTCCTCCTGCATTGCCATCTCCAAGCTCAACCTGCATATAAAAGAAAAACAAATACAGAGCGTGAGTATCAACAAACACTCAGTGGATTATCGCCAAACTTTGAACTTAAATAACTTACCGAACTTTCTTAACATAATAGTTGAAATAAATAATACCTGAATAGATTTTCAGTGACCATAGACTTTATATAACTGTAATAATACATTCTCACATAATATTATACTATGTTGGTATTATCTTCCTGTGTTGGTCCCGAAGGTTACCAATCACAGTCATGCCCTATCTACGTTCTTTTATAATGAGAAGTAGGCCTCCTTCTCAATACCTTGACCGGTCTACATATTCATAAACTTCCGGACATTACCGGTCTACACAACTACAACTTCTGGTCATTAACATAATTCTTACGTAGATAGGTAACATGAACTTATGTTCAATAAATAAGCGGAACTTATACTCAACAAGCAACATAATCTTATGTTCAACAAGTCATACAATCTTATGCTCTAAAAATAACATGATACTATTTTCAATAACAACTGATCAAAAGTCAATGTTTAACAATGATATGCAAGATATAATTGAAATATGAAATATCAAACACAGTTTAATGAAAAGAAAACCCATCTGGCACGTCGTTACTCGATAAGTTCCTCCTCCTCGTCCTTCAAGGTGCCCTTGTCCTTACTCGATCATTGTAAATAAAATAATTATCGAATTTAGCAACATTATTATTCACTTGAGTATATTACATTTTATTCTTGATTTTACCAAATTCTAAGACTTAAGTTCATGTCCTTAATAAACTTTAATTTTAATAAATTACATAACATGCCATAATTAAAAGAATTTAAGTAACATATGCTTAGTTTCATTAATGTACAACATTATCAAATCTTAACTTAGGACAATTAAGTGAGCAAATCTCACTTATATACTTATTGTAAGTTTACTAATTAGATTCTCCAAAATATTTTATTAATATGCCGATTCTAACAAAATTTCGGCAGAGTAAGGTTTATAAAATGAATCGCCATTTCATTCCAATTTAAACCAATTCATCACAAACTCCACCAAATCATTATCATATGCTTAAATATATACTTAGGAACTTAAAAAAAGTTTAAATCAATCCATTTACATCATACTTTAACTATGCTATTCAACCACATTATTATGTAAATAAATAAAGTTTTCAATCCACAATCAATTCAACTTTAATCAATTCATATATATACTCATCCATCATCAATGATCACCAATCCATAATGAATTTCTACCTTAATCAAACTCATCTTATAAATCTATCAACTTAGCCTAAACTTTAACATTTCATCTTTCAATATATAAGTTCATAAATTCCCATAAATTCAACTTAAACATTATTTATATCCTAGATCTCAAAAATCATATCAAATACATCAAATAAAATCAAGAAATCAAAGTTCATCCAACTTCATAATTTTTGAAACTTTGAGATTTTATATACATTCAACTCATTCCAATTTCTTTTACTAAATCATGTTTATTTCTACTTAATTACACATATCTAAACTCAATTTAATCAAGTTGTTTAGTATGAATTTGTGCTGATTTTTGGTATTGTTTTATATGTCGTTTTCAGTGGTTTATCATGTTTATGCCATTGGTTTGATTAATATTTATTGATTCGGACTTACTTCGCTCGTTTCGATGTTTTGTAGAAAAAACGGCATAAAATAGGATGAATTGAATCTGCCAAAGATCAAGTATAATGAAGAGCATCTCAACAGGAGTTCGTAGGCGAAAATCATGCGTAAATCGAAGTTCGAACGAAGGAAGCGGGCCAAACAACGAATCATGACGTCGTCGCGCCGGCCCGTCAGACGGCTGCGCGCCACAAGACACGCGTCGCCCGCCCGTCGCGCGTCGCCCAGCAGACGCTGCATTCCCGTCGCCCAAGCCCGCAGCTTCCGTCCGGCATTGGGTGTCCAGCCCCCAGCGCCCATTTCCCGCCGCGCCACACCTCCGCGTCCCGGCGCCAGCTGCGTCTTGAGGCCACGCCCAGCCACAAGATTCACCTCATGCCCAGCGAGCCGGCGCCCGGCCAAGGCCCTTGACCTCCCACTGTCAGCGCCCGCTCCGTGTCAACCGGCGCTCGGTCTTGCCGCCCACCTCCGATCGGCCCGCTTTCCAGCGCCCATGTTCGCGCCAGCTCCCAGGCGTGTCTTGCGCTCCACCGGCGTTCGGCGCCTTTCCACATGTTTGCAGCGTCCGGCGGGCGTGTCTCGAAGCTTAGCGCGTCCGGCCGATCTCCGTCCGTGCTGGGTGTTGATTCTGTTACGTCAGAACTCCTCGCGTCCGTGATTGCGGCGCGTCCGTACTGGAGTGAATTTTCGTCCATTATAAATCTTTGAACGCACGCGAAAAACCCTAGTTCTTATTCTTTATTTTTCTTTCGTCTATTCCTTTCGCGATTTCTTTTCCTTTTTCTTCTTTCTTTTCCTTTTAATTCTTGCACTTTGGATTAACAATTGGGATTGCGATTCGGATTTTGGAAGGCGAATTTGTCATGAATGGTTGTAAGTTTTCCGATTTTGATTATGTCTATGTAATTGTGATGGGATGATTTACGCTATGAGATGAATTATCGATTTGTTGAGTAATACATGTTAGGTTGTTCGTATCTTGAATCGTGATTGTTAGATTGATGATTTGCGAATTTCTCATCTGTGTGAATTGTTTATTTTATGATCTTCATGCATGGTGTTCGAAAGAATAGTGTAGGTTGATTGTATGCTTATGTTTGATTATGAAGATATGCGAGAGCGATTTATATTAAATATAAGTTTGACATGAAAGTGATCGAGATTGGTTTGTTGTTGAATAAATGATATATGTGGTTAGGGTTTTGCTATCGTGTGCCTTGCAATAAAATATCCTTCGTAGTTGATGGTTGGTTGATTGAGATCCCTATCATTAAGTTCGAGTCTAACGTTGACGTAATCGAGAGATTAGTTAGTGTTGACCGTTTGGTGAGGCGTGGGTGTTTTATGCATTGTGTACGGTCCTTGATTTATTAATTGTGAGGATAGTTTGAACCCTAAAACACCGTCTCTAATTCCGTGTATCATCAATTCCTATTGTTGTCCAAGTGCATCCGCTTTCCTGCTTTATTTTATTTCCTGCTTTCGTCCTTTCCGTGACAGCCCCCTTTATGTTAGGACGTTAGTATTTCTTTTCTGCTTCTGTGTTGACATAAAACCGTAGCCCTGTTAAGTCTTCCTCGAGACATTTGACTTGGGTCGACCTTACCGTTCTATAAGGACCTCGTACTATTGCGAGCGACTGAAAAGAACAATTTGGTCGGAACAAATTTTGGCGCCGTTACCGGGGAAGGCTTTAGGCTTTTGGTTTTGTGTTGCTTTGTTTTTCGTGTTTCATTTTGTTTTTCTGTTTCTTCCCCCGTGCTTTTTCTTTTTATTTCTTTCTTTTTCTTTTTCTTTGTTTCTATTTTCTCCAACATGTGCGTGTGATCTTGTTTTTGTAGTTGGTGTCTGTTAATGCAGGGTTACCGGCGATACGAATATGGTCAGACAGGCCTGGAGGAGGAAAGCTCGTCGTATTGGGCAAATTCTTCCTATGAAGAAGGAGCCCAATTCGACTATTTTGAGGGATACCCGTCAGGCTGTGAGCATCAAGCCTATGATCCTTACTGGAGGCATCCTCAAAGTTCTTCATATAGTCAGGACCTCTTCTTCCAACAACAGGCGATGAAGCCGACATTGGAGGAGTCATTGCAGGCGTTCATTCAGGCGAGTCGGCCGATGAAGCAGCCGGTGAAGCCGACATTGGAGGAGTCATTGCAGGCGTTCATTCAAGCGAGTCAGCCGGTGAAGCCACAAAGGTTCGAGATTTTGGAAACATCTATCGAGCGTTTAGAGACTCAAGTCAGTCGGTTAGCCGGGATAGTGGAAGAATTGGTCTACAACCAAAGTGTGGAGGAGATGCCGAGACAATTGGAGCAAACTTCTTCTATCATAGTCTTTGAAGATGATGAAGTTGAGGGGAGAATCATGGAAGATGATGAAATTAAAGAGTCAAGGTTTCATCAAACCACGACTAACCATGAACAACCTGATATCTTCCCAAACCAGTTAGAGGAGGAAGAGATGACATACGATCAGGTAGCATCTATAATTTTTCAACATCCTTATTCTCCAAAGTATTGTGTTTTTGGAGTTGAAGTTATCTATTTTTCTTTGGAGAATAAGATGTTTGATTTGAACTTAATTAATTCATTATTTACTACCTTAACTGTCCTTTGTGCTTACCTTGTTACTACTGATGTTTTGGTTGAGATGGTATTCCTGCAGGTGAAGGACTATGGATAGTCCGTTTTTGATTGGTGGAGCTCGTGCCATTGAAACGAGCGCTACGTGGGAGGTAACCCACGAGTTTTCCTGTTTTTCCGTTTTGTTCTTGTTTTATCTTGGTTTTGCATGTGTTTGTGTTTTCGTCTTTGTTTTGGTTTTCTGTGGTGTAGGTTTTGGTGTTTATCATTCTTGAGTTCTGGGACATTGTAATCCGTGTGGTGAAGCTGAGATGCTCCAACTCTACAGCGCACACTCGTCTATTATCAGGGAAGTATCATCCTCTTTGGCAATTTTGTGTTATTAATGTTTGGAGCACTGGGAAGTGTGGGGGATGTTTACTCAGTTTTGTGTGCGTATCTTATCTATTTGTATGTTTGGTGATGTGCATTGCCGTGCTTATTTTGATTTCTTGGAATCAGTATTGTATATCTTGAGTAAGTTAGGATTTTGATTTGTGCAACTAAACTCTGTGGTATTGGTCAAACTGATTTTAAATTTCCGAGACTTTTGGTGGTATATGATTCGAGTGTAATGTGAATTGACGAGATTGTAATTGATAGAAAATGAATAGGGGAGAATTGATGTGATTTGTCCGGCTAATGTTAGGGGTAGTGTTAACATTGTGGTTACCTATATACTTGTTTCATTTTATAAAAAAAAAAATGTGAAAAAGAGTAAAAATAAGGAGAATGAAAACTCCAGTTATTTATTGAGATTGTTGAAATGGAGGATGGGATTCTGTCCCTCTTTCTCGTAAATTGAGAAATGGACATGGGAAACCACGATAGGAAACTCGAGTTCATCGAGAGTTCACCTTTCGAATATTGTTCCAAAATCTGTTAAAACATTCTTTGTGCTTTAAAAAAGAAACTTGTTGCTAAAGGTGATCACATTAGTTAGTTCACCCCTAACGGAGAGTTGGGTCTGAGCAGAGGTTACCCTTTTATTTATTGGAAATCAATTGCCGTCTTAGATTTATTTCACATTATTTTTGAATACGTAAACACCAAATGTGGGGGAAAAGCAATAAGGTTTGACTGATTAGACTAAGAGTAAAGCTGCATGAGTTATCTTTCCTATTCTTACTAGTATAGACTTTGCTTGAGGACAAGCAAATGGATAAGTGTGGGGGAGTTGTTTAGTATGAATTTGTGCTGATTTTTTGTATTGTTTTATATGTCGTTTTCAGTGGTTTATCCTGTTTATGCCATTGGTTTGATTAATATTTATTGATTCGAACTTACTTCGCTCGTTTCGGTGTTTTGTAGAAAAAACGGCATAAAATAGGATGAATTGAATCTGCCAAAGATCAAGTATAATGAAGAGCATCTCGACAGAGTTCGTAGGCAAAATCGTGCGTAAATCGGAGTTCGAGCGAAGGAGAACGGGCCAAACAACGGTCGCGCCGACGTACGCAGCGCGCCGCCACGTCGCCGCGGCTCGCGCCCGCAAGACACGCCGCCCGCCTGTCGCGCGTCACCCAGCGCCACGCCGCCCCCGTCGCGTCGCCCGCGCTTGCGCACCCCTGCACGCCCAAGCCCGCAGCTTCCGTCCGGCTGGTGTCCAGCGCCCATTTCCCGCCACGCCACGCCCGCGTCCCGCCCGCCTCTCCGCGTCTTGGCCTGCGCTGCGCCCAGCGCGATTCACCAAGACGCCCAGCAGCCCGCGCCCACTACAAGGCCAGCGCCCAGCCTCCCGCACAACCGCGCGCCCGCTCCGTGTCAACCGGCGCTCAGCGCGCAGCGCCCACCTCCAGCCGGCGCTGGCTTTCCCAGCGCCCATGTTCTCGCCCAGACTCCCCAGCGTGCGTTGCGCTCCAGCCGGCGTTCGGCGCCTTTCCACATGTGTGCCGCGTCCGGCGCTGGCCGTGTCTCCAGAAGCTTGGCGCGTCCGGCGCTGATCTCCGTCCGGCGCTGGGGTGTTGATTCTGTTCTGTCCAGAAACTCCTCGCGTCCGGCGCTGCGTCGTGTCCGGCGCTGGGAGTGAATTTTCGTCCGTTATAAATGCTGAAACGCACGCGAAAAACCCTAGTTCTTATTCTTTATTTTTCTTTCGTCTGTTCCTTTCGCGATTTCTTTTCCCTTTTCTTCTTCTTTCCCTTTTCCTTTTAATTCTTGCACTTTGGATTAACAATTGGGATTGCACGATTCCGGATTTTGGAAGACGAATTTGTCTATGAATGGTTGTAAGTTTTCCTGATTTTGATTATGTCTATGTAATTGTGATGGGGATGATTTCTGCTATGAGATGAATTATCGATTTGTTGAGTAATACATGTTAGGTTGTTCGTATCTTGAATCGTGATTGTTTGTTTGATGATTTGCGAATTTCTCATCTGTATAAATTGTTTATTTTATGATCTTCATGCATGGTGTTCGAAAGAATAGTGTAGGTTGATTGTATGCTTATGTTTGATTATGAAGATATGCGAGAGCAGATTTATATTAAATATAAGTTTGACAATGAAAGTGATCGAGAGATTGGTTTGTTGTTGAATAAATGATATATGTGGTTAGGGTTTTTGCTATCGTGTGCCTTGCAATAAAATATCCTTCGTAGTTGATGGTTGGTTGATTGAGAGATCCCCTATCATTAAGTTCGAGTCTAACATTGACGTAATCGAGAGATTAGTTAGTGTTGACCGTTTGGTGAGAGGCGTGGGTGTTTTATGCATTGTGTACCGGTCCTTGATTTATTAATTGTGAGGATAGTTTCGAACCCAAGAACACCGTCTCCAATTCCGTGTATCTGTCAATTCCTATTGTTGTCCAAGTGCATCCGCTTTCCCTGCTTTATTTTATTTCATGCTTTCGTCCTTTCCGTGACAACCCCCTTTATGTTTGGACGTTAGTATTTATTTTCTGCTTCTGTGTTGACATAAAACCGTAGCCCTGTTAAGCCTTCCTCGAGAGATTCGATTTGGGTCGACCTTATCGTTCTATAAGGACCTCGTACTATTGCGAGCGACTGAAAAGAACAATTTGGTCTGAACACAAATCATAACAAATAATTAACATGAAAAGTTAAGGTTTATACATGCTTACTTGAATTCACCAACTTCATGAATTTAAACCATAGAAGATAATATTTAAGCACCACAAACATAAAGAAATCAATAAACATAACAAAAATTAAACAATTCAACCTTAAATTCAATCTTCAAATTTTCGAAAACCACCATATATGAGAAGATCATATTCTTCAAATTAAACCATAAAAACTTGGATTAAATAAGGTATTTACCTTCTTTGGAGTGATTTTCAATTAATTCTACACCTAAACTTTGGATCAAAAGTGTAGAAAAAATTTTGTGTGCGTGTAGTGTGTGTTTCGAAAATGAGGGGAAGAAAGAGCGTGAAGATGATCTAATATGAATATTAGTTCTAGAAGATATATATAGATAGCTTTATTTATTTATTTTCTTTTTATTTCTACAATTTTCGAAAATTGCATAAGTATTCTTTTAAAATTACTAATGTTGCACATTAATATTCTTTAATAGTAAAAAATCAATTTCCTCATTAATATAAAGATCCAAAATAATTAAATCAATTATTGGAATACAAATTATATAAATATTGATTTAATTCTTTCACATTCAAATAATCAATTAATTATTCTATTAATTCATAACTTTCGAAAATCATAGAAAATAATTTTCTTCTCACTAGATATTAATGAAATAAAATTATTTAAGTCATTTAATAGCTTAAACATTATTCCAATTCATTTTATAAATAAATCTCACATAAACAATAATTAATGCATTTCTTTAGAATAATTTCTATTTAATGAAAATTTTCATCCAAACACACAATAATAACCATATATCTCCTATTTTATCATAATAAAATTTGTTTCTAAATAATCTCCACTTCTTCTAAATTCTATTCCTTCGATTAGCAAATAATCGAATTTCTATCGCTTACTAATTTATTATGCACTTCTTTATAAATTTTTAGGGATGAAATGTCTTTAAGCCCCTAATTAATACTTAATTAGGCTCTAATTAGGATTTAATGATTTTCGGGTTACTACATGCTATTTCCCGCTATTTAATGTTGATTGGCCTTTAGGGATTGTACTTGTGTATTGGGAGAGAAATATATCAATTAAGACAAACTAAAACTTTTTAGATAATAAAACTATATTTTCTACTTATCAGTAAATGTTAATTAATTGAAGTCGATTCGAGACTAGTATTAGGGCATTGACCGTTCAAATACGGGGAGTCCTGCATTGAGTTATATCAATTAACAATCTTAATGACTACTAAGACAGCTGATCAGTTGGACTGATAACTAATGTGTGTACGGAATGTGGTGATTACATTTTGCCTTTACTGAAAACTTAAAAACTTATCGAAAATACTTAGTCAGATAGTGGTTAGTCAGTTTTCAGTTTCTTCTAGTCAAGATCAAACGTCATCGATAGTGTTTCAAAAAATATGCGGTCTTTGCGTATCTTGATGATGTTCAGTTCAATAATATGTAATGTAAAGACGATCCTGATGGAATACTTAGTTTTTACGTGGTTCTGAGATATCAGCTCCCACGTTCACAGACTGATAAGTCAATCTACTACTTGAGATTAAGTCTTGTTTGCTTGTACAAGAGTAAACCTAGATGCTGAAATTCACCTTATCAGTATCCCGTCTAACTTGACATATCTTCCTACGTTTGTTGGTACTAGGAAATCTCTCACTGTTTACGGGTGCAGTCGACCTAACCACTTACTTACAGGTGCAATATAACCAAGCTTTTAGCAATTAATATTTCGTTGCTTACTTGTCCAACTTCTATTTAACTTTTTTTGGGAGTTTGGGTAGAGGGTTTTCCAACTAGGGTTTGAGGTGTTATAGACGATAATTTAATATTTCTAGGCTTGGAATATTACAAGATAAAGACCTAGAAAAGATAATGTATGCTGAAATTCTGAGCTGATAAATATATGTAAGTTATGAGGATTACTAATAACACTTTGAACTCTCTTATTCGAAATCGTTGAATGATTGTTCTTGATATAGAAGCTCATGGTGCTTTGTACGCTTTAATGTGTAGCATTTTCGATTAATCTTTAAAGGTTGGATTCTGCGCGTATTTATAGATTGTACGATGAATAGTATCGTTGGAGGGAACATCAATCACATTCATTCCATTTGTTATTTAACACATGTCCGTTTGTATGATCGTATGTCGCTTTCGGTGTCCAAAATTGTTTCAAGCATCGAAAGAACCGGAAGTGCAACATCGTACATTGTAGCTCTGCAACTCTGAAAAGTGGAGGATCTTCTACAGATTTGCTATGACACGTGGCAAATCAAACACTCAAGGTTTAAATAACTTTTTGTTTCTTCACTTCGATTAACTCCGTGTTTTTTCGGTACGTTTACTTCAGGTCGTATCAATCGAGTCTGCTTCGAGTTTTATCAGCAGGTGTGACTCTATATTTTGTTAATTTGATGACCATAAGTCAGTTTGATGCTCCAGTTGACGTTCTTCAGCAACTACGACTTTTCAACTGTTAATATGACACTTAGTCATTTTTCAGATTTCTTTGTTTTAAGCACTATCTTCAGACTCTAGTCCTCGACTGAACTGAATCCGATAGAGAGAGATAAGGATGACAACTAGGCATAGCAGCAGCAGCAGCATCAATAGCCATTTTTGTTATTTTAGCACTTTATGGATCGAGATGCTCATTGCGGCAGTGGAAACCGTTGAAGTGACATGTATGATCTTATTTTGATTTATTTATTTTGTTTTCAAGAAAATTGCTACAATATTAATTTTTAACCTTATCCAACCCATCCATTCCGAAGTATAAAAGCCTAACACCATTTTCTTCGTGTTAGGGGACAGGGTTTTAATGTACGTATTCCCAATTGGACCAGCCACAGAGAAGCAGCAAATGCAACCACCAGGGGAAGGCAGTGCTACGACGAAGAAGAAGATGATGCGAAAAATGCCGAGCCCTTTGTCAAATAAATAATTATTATAACAACTTAAATTTATAGATTTAAACGAGTTTGAGTAAGTAGTATGTATTAAGACACGAGTTATCATTTTTAAATTGAATTTTGGATAAGCACGAACATATAAATTCTAAATAAAGTGACCATTAATCTACAAGTCTTCATGTAATTACCATCCAATTTTAAATGTTTTGTCATTTTTAACCATTTATAATATTTTCTCCATTTTAAATAAAAACTAATGCTCGATTTTTTATACTATTTACTATTATCTTTATTATAATATTTGAATATTGTTATACAAATTCGAATAGTTAGAGATATTATAATATGATTCATTGTTGGAATTTGACGAGTTACAAGTTAGTAAAGCAATAAATCTATTTATTTTTCATAATCTCTCTCAAAAAGAAGAATTTTTTTTCTCATATAGTAATTTTTAATAAGTTACAGATTACATATTATAGATAAGGCTTCAATTATTATTGTCGGAATCCGACGAGTTACAAATTAGTAAAGTATAAATCTATTTATTTTTTGTAATCTCTCTTAAAAAAAGAAAAAGTTTTCTCATATAGTAATTTTTAATAAGTGACAGATTACATATTATAGATAAGGCTTCAATTATTTTAAATGTAAATGTTTACAGATTACATATTATATATAAGGCTTCAATTATTTTAAGGGAAATGAAAAACTATATAGCTGCATTTGCATACATGTAAGGAATTTCCTCTGACGCCCTAGAACAGTCGCATTTCGTAGACTTTCAATTTATCTTTCAACGTTCACTTTCCTTACGATAACCTTTGCAGCATATTCCTCTTTCTCAGTTGCGAGACAATCACTTTTTCTTCAACCTCGCCCAAATTTTGTTTCTGAAACAATTATAGATTCAGTCAAATCTGTATCTCCAGAATTTTACGGCCGTGTGTTTTGATACAAATTGACGCGCGGGATCGCGCTATTTTGATGAGTTCGCGAGCGAGATACCCACCGCCGGGAATGGGCAGGGGCGGAGGCGGCGGAATGAACCCGAATGCCGGACCAAACCCTAGTTTTCAGCCAAGAAACCCTATGCACCAGTATGTACAAAGAAGTCCGGCACCTACTAATCAGAATCAGCAATTGTTTCAGAATCATCAGCAGCAGCAATGGCTGCGAAGAAATCAGTTGCCTCCTGCCGATTCCGCTGTCGACGAGGTTGAAAAGACCGTACCGTCGGAATCCATTGATTCTAGGTAATTATCAATTCTGTGCACATTTTGCCGTAGGTTTCGTATTGGAATATCCCTATTCTTATCGTTTTATCTTTCTTTCTTTCTCCTTTTTTTTTCTTCTTTCTTTTGGTTTCATACTGATTTATATTTCTTCGGTTTCAGTGGTTTACATTTTTAAGCGAATAAGTTTATTTAAGAATATGCGTGTCTTTTTATTTTATTTATAGGGAGGTAGAGTAACCATTAGTGGCTCTGTGATGATCTGGAGTTTAATCATTGAAATTATGGTAAAGGTCTGATGAGCTAGTTCTGTTATCGAACTTATGGGAATCCAAGTGTTCGAATGTTGACTTCAAGCAAATTATTGAGAACCTGACTTCAGTTAGAAATGTAGTTGCTATGATATTTGAAAGATTTTTGTACTTGATTCATCCGTAAGCTGCCTTCCTTATGGGGGACATCGAGCAGGTAGTCACTGTGTTTTGTAGAACTGGGTGCTGGAGTCATTTAAAATTAGAATTACATGGTCGAGTTTTAGAAAGTATGTAGCTTGTTAATAGAGTGCTCTCGCTCTAATCTAAGGACATGAGGGATAATCTTGTTATTTCTTAACTCTGTGCTGTGGTTTTGTGGCAGTACTTTATGCTTTTTTTTTTTGCTGAACTTGGAGCACTCTTCCTTCCTCTGCCACTTTATTTCCACTGTACACGTATCTAACATAATTCTTGCTATATTGGCTCTTAATTATTTATCTTGACCAGTTCACAAGATTGGAAGGCACGCTTAAAGTTACCACCACGGGACAATCGTTACAGAACTGAGGTAACATTTTGTAGTTCACAGTTTTGGATTTGTTGCACAACCAAAATTAATTTAAGTTTTATTTTAGTTTCTTGCTAAAGGTCGATGGTTTTTTTGATCCAGTTTAAAGTCTCTGGTTTGTTCTGCTGGTTATTGGAACCCTTGGATTGTCAATGTCAGATTATTCATTATTTTGCATAAGTATGTTTCTGATATGTCATAACCGAAAAGGTCTGATAGAGCAAAAGTAAATTTAGGATGCACATTAGCTGACTAGATCTTGATTGAAATGAATTGGCTGATCGAATTAAATCATAATCATGTGATAGAATCCCTTGTGCATGTTTTTGTTTGTGCTTCTTGTACGTGCTCTATTTTCTGCATTGTGTTCTTCCAATAAATACTTAGAAGCTATGTTTTAATTACTTGCTGGCTGAACTGCTGATCGATCATGATATATGTCAAAGGAAGTATCCTGTTTACTGTTTAGATTACTGAATTAGTAGCATGATTCTCGTATAACGAAATTAGTAAGACGATGTAGGCATTTTGCTTATCCTTAATTATTTTGTTTTGTAATATCAGAGGATCCTTAATAATTGAACTTTCCTTTTATCTTCACTATGGAAGAAGCCCTCCTCTTTCCTTCTCTTTTAGGAAAATGAGCAACATCTATTAGCACGGGTCATGGATGGTGAAAGTTATTTGGTAACTGTAGAGTTGAGTGAAGTCTATTGTGTCATTGTATTATGATGTTTTCTTGATTTTGTCAGTTGATTTAATTTGTTTATAACGGATTTGAAGAACTGAAGCTATGTGAAGAGGGTACAAAGATCTTAGTAGCATGTGTTGGTGAATAAATTGAGTGCATTGACTGCATTCTCAACTGTTTTTTCTGTGTTATTGATATGTTTGAGAATTTTTAGTGGACAGTGTCATAATTAGACTTATTAACTGTGTCTTGATCCCGTAGGAGGTCTTCTGCCATTTTCTATTAGCACTTCCACTGTGCCTTGTTGGATGTTAATTTCTTTGAGAGTTGCTACTTTATTTCATTTTATTAGATTTTGCTCTTTGTAATCTTAAGCCATGTCTGGAGAAACTGTTGGCCTGACTTCTATTTGTATTTTTGTATTTCAGGATGTTACAGCTACCAAGGAAATGAATTTGAAGACTACTTTTAAAGCGCGAACTGCTAATGGGAATATATGAGAAGGGTTTTGAGAGCCCATCTCCGATCCAGGAAGAGAGTATTCGATTGCTCTCACTGGAAGTGATATTTTGGCTAGGGCAAAAATGGAACTGGAAAAACTGCAGCGTTTGCATTCCGCCTTGGAGAAGATTGATCAAGATAAAATGCAATTCAAGGTTTAATCCATTTGAAGCTTTCTGCTATTATAGAATCTCTGAACTTTCTTTGAAGTAATAGTAGCTGCTTCTAACTTGGTACATTGTGGAATTTAGAATTCAAGACAAATATTGGTGTTTATCATTGTTTTAGGAGGCAATTGCTTTTCGACATTGTACCATATTGCTCTCTCTCTCTCTCTCTCTGTCTGAGACACAAACATATAGGGGTTTATATGAAGTGTAGGATATTGAATACAGTCTTAACCATGATAGCAGTTGTTTGGTTAATTTTTTTGCATAAAGCTGCAGAACATGGATACATTCTTTGTCTTTTAAATAGCATGACCATGACATAGACAACTACAAGCATTTTTAAGCTTTGATGCTAATCTTGGTTGTTATATTCCTGTATAATTTTATTTAACTATTGAATGCTAATTTTGGTTATTTTATTAACTTATAAATGCTAATCTTAATTTCTATATTTAACTTGTCTAATCTTGATGTTTTATACATGCATTTTGCAGTTGTTATTCTTGTTCCGACCAGAGAATTGGCTCTTCAAACATCACAAGTTTGTAAAGAACTGGGGAAGCATTTACAAATTCAAGTCATGGCTACTACTGGTGGAACTAGCTTGAAAGATGACATAATGCGCCTTTATCAACCGGTGCATTTACTTGTTGGGACACCAGGAAGAATTCTTGATCTTGCTAACAAGAATGTCTGTGTTCTGAATCAATGTAGCATGCTTGTTATGGATGAGGTAAGTAAATTTATCTTCTCTTATTTGTTATTAGAGTGTTTATGATGTGGAAGAATATTGGTCCTCTAATATTGCGTGACTGTTTGTTATGACTTGTCGTCTTGTGCCACTCCTTTCTTTGATCTTTATGGAATTGAAGATCGGGTCTGTGACTGTCAGCCCATGCAAAATGCATTGTTGAGCATTTGTGACGTGCTAAATTCAGAATGTCTAGATGCGGACAAATATGAAAATCTCGGGGAAGGTGGCTGTGACTTGAAAAACAGTTACCATCAGAATAAACTGTCCATTAGTGGTGGTAGTACTTTTTATCTGACTTTGTTGGGTTGCTTGTATTTGCTTTCAACATAACTATGAGAGCACCATTTTCTTTTAGATTTCTGGTCTTTCTGTTTTCATACGTCATTTAAGCTTTCCGTAAAATTTGACGGTAATTGGTAAAAAGTGCTAAGACCTTATTCTGTTGATTTCTTTCAGGCTGATAAGCTTCTATCACCAGAGTTCCAACCTTCTATCGAGCAGTTAATTCGGTTTATGCCTGCAAACCGTCAGATTCTTATGTTCTCAGCTACATTTCCTGTTACAGTAAAAGATTTCAAAGATCGATACCTCCGAAAACCCTATATCATCAACCTTATGGATGAGCTTACGCTCAAGGGTATAACCCAGTTTTATGCTTTTGTTGAAGAAAGACAGAAAGTTCACTGCCTCAACACCCTTTTTTCGAAGGTTCATTTGTTAGAATAAACTATTTGGCTGTTCTATTACTGCCTGGGAATTATTTTACCATCTGCGTGATTTTATCTGTTATCTTTGGCTCAGCTTCAAATAAACCAGTCTATTATTTTCTGCAATTCTGTGAATCGGGTGGAACTTCTTGCCAAGAAAATCACAGAACTTGGCTACTCATGCTTCTACATTCATGCTAAGATGCTTCAGGATCACCGCAACAGAGTATTTCATGACTTCCGTAATGGTGCCTGCAGGAATCTTGTTTGCACTGGTAATAATTGCCATGATGTATAGGAATTCTATCTCTGTAAATTTTACATGGGTGGACAAATCATATTTATTGCTGTTCATTCCCCTGTTGTTTCTTGATTGTAGCATGTTACAAAAATAATGATATTTGCTTAAACTTGTAAGGCTCTATCTGAAACTTTGGTGTTTTTCTTTTTCCCCCTTTTTATTATTTTTCTGGGAGGTCACCAACATGGTGAAAAGATTTGTGAGTTATTGATACTTGGTAGTGCTACATATAAATTTGTTTTGGTTGTATGAAAATGGGAATCTGAGGATCAATAATTGAGGAAGCCACCATAAACAATCTTGTTTTTATTACTTGCATTGTGAACGCCTTGCTCTTATCAGGCTTAAGCGTGGTGGGTCTTTCAGTCTCTCCCTCTTTCTTTCTCTGCATTGTGTATATACATAGATATGCATGCTTTTGCCCCCTAATATTCTTTTGCTGATTGGATGGTTGTTTGGAAACCATATTCTTTCCTACCTCTGAACCTTGATTGCATTCTTTTGGTTGAAAGATCATTCTTACTTATTTTGTGTCCAGTTTCAAAGTAAAGCATTGGTTGTGTACGATTACAGGTAATTGTTCTTCTGTATTACCTTACTTTAGACTGCTCACAAATTTCCTTTAGAAGCAATAATTTATTCGACTACGGTATTTCCAACTCCAACCTTGAATAGGGATGCTTGTCTTGATTTGTAGATTGATAGAAATGGCCTACTTTGGGGTGTGGCATTTGGTCTCATATTAATGACAATCTCATACCTCTTTTCCTTATTTTATTATGTATGCTGTAACGTATTGATTATTTTTTCTTCTATCACGTTGCAGACTTGTTTACAAGAGGGATAGATATTCAGGCAGTCAACGTTGTGATTAATTTTGATTTTCCTAAGAATTCAGAAACATATTTACACAGGGTATGTGTGAGGTTTTCTCCTTCTATAAGTTTTTCATAAGAATTCATGTGACTGTTTTGTCTGAAAATGCTATATTTATTAATTGTGTGAAGGTTGGCCGATCTGGAAGATTTGGACACCTTGGTTTAGCTGTGAATCTCATCACCTATGAGGATCGTTTCAATTTGTATGCACTTCAATCCTTATTTTCTGATACTAACTGTTTATGGTTCATGTTATTACTTATTAGAGATACTTTTTCCCCCAAATTTTATCATATTTCAGGTATAGGATTGAACAAGAATTAGGAACAGAAATCAAGCAGATCCCACCACAAATTGACCAGGCTGTATACTGTCAGTGATCTGTGGGGGCTGGCTATTCAATCCATAATTTGAAGGTTGTAAGATTGACTAGTTTTGGGACCGACATTTCTATATTAAATGTTATTTCCCCGCAGTTACATTTATCCCACTTTTATTTTTACTAGTTTTATATATAGCACCAACTGGTGTCATTGATTGTGTTCCATTGAAGAACCTTTTTATATATCAAAAGGGACAGTCAGATTGTTTGCGTATCTTCTATCATTTCATACTCTGCTTCTCTAATTTTTTTATTGTCTATACCACCTTTTCTATTGCAGGAAAGTTGCTGCCTGTGGAAGAGTTGAGATGATTGAAGGTCGGCGCAAAGATGAAATCATGGTCTTGGTAATGAGAAACTTTGTATCTGACTCGTAATGCAGATGATGCCTGAATTTCCAACATAGCATCTGATGGCTCTTGAACTTCTAAAGAGATGGTATATCGTACAACCTTCAGGACTATATCTTATTGCTCTAGGTTATGATTCGTCTTATTCTCTCTAATAACGTTAGACTTTGTCAATCCCGTGTTTCTGTATGTTCTGTGCGACCCGAAAAGAGGGCTTCTTATTCTACTTTGTACTTCTGATCTTCAATGAAGGATAAAAAAAGATTGATTCTGTTTTTGTTGTCTCCCATGACAATTTGGTGAAAGATACAAAATCCCGACAGCTGAAGGAGCTGGTTCCAGCAGGAACTTGTGATTGGGCACTTGCAGCCTTGTCAGTTACTATATTCTCTACCTCTCTCACTACTGGTTTTTAAAATAGCTAGGTGTTTGGTAGTCTGAACCGGGTTAGATCTTGATGGAAATAGTGCCTTGTTGCAGATGATTCAAGTCTTGTATCTAGGCATATTGATGATTATTATCTTGATCTCATGCCCATGTTCCTCATGGATGCTGTCTATCCAAATTAAAGGTGATACATATATATTCTATTTTGCAAGAGATTATGTATGGTCGTTTTCGAGCGACTGATTCATATGCAAGCATGGAAACAAGAGAAAATGAAAAAAAAAGATATGTTGTGGAGTTCTCTTAGTTGTCGAGGTGAGCAAGTGCTCAACAGATTTGGACAAGAGTTTGTTCATTACATGTTTTTTGCCCTCACCTATGGCAGATTCCTTCTTAATCACGGCATCCTAAAGGATTGGGACATTTTCGAATTTGTAACTTTGTGAATTTAATTGTTGCCTATGGTAAATTTAACCTAATGCATGTACTAATAAGGACGTATGTAACAATTTCTTTATCTGCTCCTCAGACAACATAGGATTGAAAATATAAGCCTTTTTCACAAAGAAAAAAGAATCTAAAAGACTACATGACTCTCTAATCACATTACATTTATTTTTCACATTATCTCAGTTTTCACAAATTCTGAAAGTAACCGGGTTTCAATGTGTCTTTAACTTTCTCCATAGTTAGAGGCATTTAGTAGATAAATTTATAGTTTAGTTATGGCCGAATGTTGGAGCCTTTTTAGAAGGTAATTATCACCTTAAATTCTAAATAATTTTGGCACTATCAATTATATCTTAAGTTATAGAAAATATATTTTTAAATCACGAATCATCAATTTTATATTGATTGTGCTTTTCTTCCATTTTTTAACTCCGAAAAATTACTTGTCTTGTTTGATTGATATGTTGTTTTAATAATTTTAAACAAACTTACATGACACAAATGAAGATATTGGATTGTTATATACATCGTGGCGATCGATGAGTCAAGCCAACTTTTTAGAACCAAAAAATTGATAGGAGTGCAATTGATAAAAAATCTATAAGAAAGATTTACAAATTATTTTTTCGATAGTTTAGAATATAATTAATAGTATCAAAATAGTTTGAGGTTTAAAGTAATAATAATTATTATTTTTTAAATAATTACTTGAGCTTTCGTTTATTTTGCCATATAAATTAGTTTTGGCCTGTGGTTGGAAGTCCGGCATAGGGAAGATGAATTCAGCTTGTTGTCATAAGTCATAAGTATTGAATCTCCATTTTCTCCCTTTGAATGAAAGTGGTTATGCCTACGTGGAGAGTACCAGCTGACCAACTCAAAAGGTGCACTGAAATCACCTATTTTGATGAGATTTTCAGTATATTTCACGAAAATGGTGAACTAAATTTAGGTGTTGAAACACCTGATAGTATCTTTTGTTTGCGTTAAATTTTTGTTTAATTTTCAATAATGTATAACATGGGATATTGATATCATAATAGTATATTGGATGACATTATAAATATATGTGTTTTGTGTATTGGTATATATAAATTACCACATGTAATATGAAAATATAATACAATTATCAGACGGCCAAATCTTGTGTCAAATTTAGTGTTGGTGGTTCAAACATATATTCGAATTTCATATTATTTAAAACAAAATATTTTTTTAAAGTTTTTATCTTAATCACTATGCATTGATTAGTAAGTTAACTTTTGATCATTTAATAACAAGTTGATCTATAGATATAAGGTTTATTAACATTATTTCTTAAAATTTTCAGCAAATATATTATTTCTAGAATTACTTACAAGTCACGCCCAAACAATTTCAAAATACAGTCAAATAATTAATTTGTTTTTGTTTATAAACAAAACATGATACTTTAGAGGATATTACTCCATCTGTTCACCATTTTCGTTCATTGATTTTGGTGAAACGTGTTTTATAAATTGTGATGAGTGTAAAGTGAGTAAAAATAATAAATGAATAGATTAATAGATAATGTGATTAAAAAGTGTATCATATAGATAATAAATAAATATATTAATGGATAATGAGTGTAAAAATATTGACTATAAATGATTTTTGATCTTCCGTGCAATAAGAGATGTCTCAGGTCAATCTCTCCTGGCTCTTTCCTTCCCAACTAAATAGAATAAAATAAAATCACATTTTCTCGACTTGAATAAATAAAATAACATTAAAATTGTAGAAAGTAATATTAAATGTTAGTGGTTGCAATTAGTAGGACATATCATATATTATTAAGTAATACGTATTATCTACTAATAATAATATATACATTTCAGAAATGAGCCAGCCTCACTTACTTTGCTTGGAAGCTCTTCTTTCTTCTCGCGTCTGAGAGAAGACATGGTGTGGAAATGAGGCTGAAAAATCTGGCGTACGTAGGGATGCAAAAGGATTCATGGTTTAATTTGATAATATGCTTGTTTAGAAGCTTTGAAAAGCGATGAACGGTTTAACTTTTAAAAAATTAATTCTGTTATGTTGAAGATGTATGAGAATTAAGGGGAGCAAATTTAAATACTCATTTTTATCAAAGTATGTACAATCCATAATCAATTCTAAAATTTGCTACACTTCATATCTGTTCTATTAATTTAATATATTTTTGAGTGAAAATATGATGTGATTTTTGACATTATTGTATTTTTATTAAAATCAGTGCATTTTGAAGTTTGAATGGAATATGAAGTCTCTGGTCGACCGGAGACAGTGTAATGATCGATCGTAGACTTAAAAAATATTTGAATCATGGAAAAAAACTTGAGATTCCAGTGAAAAACCTTGTTTCCGGTCGCGAAAATAAGTCTCCGGTCGACTGGAGACAACAATTCACGATCGGAGACAAAGTTTTCACGACCGGAAATAAAGTTTTCATGACTGGAAACAAAGTTTTTATGACTGGAAACGAGGTTTTCCATTGAAATATCAAGTTTTTTCAATAATTCTAATATTTTTGAAGTCTAAACGGTCGATCATTAAACTGTCTCTTTTCGATAGACCGGAGAGTTTCTTCAGTTTTTTAATTTAAAATATATTAAAATAATGAAATGGATATGAAATGTAATAAATTTTTAAAATAGATACAGAGATGATACACATTTTTGGAAAAATATGTATTTATATATAATTGCTCTTAAAACAAACTCTTGGAAGTGGATGCGAATTCATTCTTCTCTTATCTTTTTGATGTTCTTTGAATCATTGGTTTACTCATCCGTAAGATTGTATCCCTTCAACGATGTTTATAGGACACGTGGGATGGTGTAAGGGTTTCGAGTACGCCTCGAAGAAATTGACTTTTCAAACTCGAAAGCTCCAGAGAGAGAAAGAAAGAGAGTGTTTCAATTTTCAATTTAAGAGAAATCACAAGAAAAAAGGATGTCCGTTTATTGCATTTTCTGCAGTGGATCCGTACTCTCTCTCTCTCTGTGTGCATGAATCTCTGTCTCCGCCATTAATGCATGTATTTGCATGTGCATGTTTAGTTGTAGAGGGAGTACTCACATTAAATGCTTTCATCCATCTTCATTGTTTGAAATCTCTCTTCGTCATCTTTTCTAGTATCTTGCATTTACACTTTTCTTGAAATGCCAATTGCCCCCTCACTCTCACCTTCGTTTTCCACTGTTCCAACCATTTATCTCCAAAAACATTAACACACAATCCATTTTTATTCCTCTTAAATATGCTCAATTTATGTTTCTGGAGATATATATATATATATGTGTGTGTATGTATCAATTAGATTGAAAAAAAGGGAAATGTTTTGGTAGATATATACATGCTGTATATAGATCGAAACACACCTAATAAAAATTCAACTCTGATTCGACCCCATTATATAGCAGCTCTTATCAATGTATTCTTTTAAAATATCGTCTAGCTAGTTATATTTTTTGGGGGTTGGAAAAAGTTTTTATGAGATAAGTCTTCATATGATGTATAGAAAGTGGCTTCTGTCAGATGTAAACAAACAAAGCCTTTTTTTTCAGGACTATAATACAAAGTAAAAGTATTAGAACCTTAAGCTACTCAAACTTCATATTCTAAATATTGAATGTAGCTAGAAAATAATTAATATATGAAGTTTAATTAGTGTAGAGAATAGAAAAATATTTTGGAAGGAAATATTTCAAGTTTGGATTCAATGATAATTGATTTTCAAGAACACTATTTAATCATAATCAGCCTCAAGAAGATGAATGCCATTTTTTAATGCAAGAGAAGATGAACACCGTTAATTATTTACCATTCAAACCAAAGTTGAAATATTTCCTTCCATTCTCTACACTTATTAAATTTGGTACAAATTAACTTTCCTTATATGTTTCCTCCTACCATTAGTTTGGCTTGAGATCCAGTGTCCCACTATATGTCATATTTTTATTTTATTCACATTTTTTTTCTTTAATTTCAACTCATATGCTTTCATTTAATTTTGTAATTATTAAGTAGGCTTTATTCCATATAATTAGGGTATATAATTATTTTTTATCATTTAATTTTACTTTTTTGTTTAATAATTTAATATGAGGGTTGATAAATCCATAATTAGGGTATATAATTTTTTAAAACTGTGGCATACGTCAACACATAGTTTTCATAATAATATAAGTTAGGGTATATAATCTTCATAATATTATAATAAATTTTATTTTTATAAAAAATATTATTAAAATAATAGATAGAATAGTGAAACACGTTGACACACAAAAAATTATGGGATATTAGATCTCTTCTTAATTAACACTGTTAAGTTTTAATCATAAAATTGTCACATGACATTCTTCTAAGGCCATCTCCAACCATTTGCTCCAAACTCAAACTCATTTTACAGTATGTGTCACATCAAACAGTAATTCATCTCCAACCATTTAGACTAAATTCAAACCCAAAAGAATATTCTTCATATATTCATTTTCACACTACTTTTTATACTTTTACAATCATACCTATATATTTTCTTCAAATTACATACTAGCACAAAAAATTTAATTACTAATTTTATATAAATATATTTATTAATAATCAAAACTTGATTATTAATAAATAAACAAATAAATAATATACAAAATTTATTATTTATTAAATAAGAGAAAATTACACGATTAAAAAAATACATTAAATTAAACTACAACATACACATTAAATTAAATCACAACATACATATTAATTTAAAGCAAATGAAATATATTGTCATTTAACACTGGGAGTTAGTGTATTCTTCCCACAAATGTTCAATTAATGCATTTCGAAGTTCCATATGAGCCTATTTATTTCTTATTGCTCTATATCGAGATACGAACTCTAGAAATCAGACATTTTCATCTGTCGCTATTTCGACGTCAATTTGTGGCGTTTCTCTTGCAGCTTCAATTGAAGCATTAACGTCACGTTCGTCCTCAACTATCATATTATGCAAAATGACACATGTAATCATTATGTCATGGAATATTTCTTTCTCCCAGTATCGTACTGGACCTGCTACAATTGCAAAACGTGATTGGAGAACTCCGAATGCACGTTCTACATCTTTTCTGCATGCTTCTTGTTTCATTGCAAAATGACATGTCTTTGGAGTACGAGGCTCATGAATTGTTTGTACAATGGTAGACCATTTAGGATATATACCGTCAGCCAAGTAGTAACCCATGTTATATTCTTTTCTTTGTATAACATAATGAGCTGGAGGAGCAATACCTTGCGTGAGATTGTAGAAAAGATAAGACGACTCCAACACGTTGATATCGTTGTTTGTGCCTGGCAAACCAAAATATGCATGCCATATCCAAAGATCATAATCCGCTACAGCTTCGAGAATAATAGTAGGGCTTCCACTACGACCGCATATGAACCGCTCCATCCGGTAGGATAATTTTTCACTTCCGGTGCATACAATCTAAGTCGCCTAACATTCACGAAATCCACGTTTTCACCAATATAGAAGTCTAGCAATATCACTAGATGTTGGTGTCCTCAAATATTGAGTTGAAAAATCTCTATTATTGCTCGACAAATTTTTTGAGGCTTTCAATTGACCGCTCTCACTTATTTGACATACTCATCTCAGTAGCATCTGCGGTAAACCATATGACAATATACGAGTAGTGTTGTTACCTTTAAAGGGATGATAATCCGAGCCTCACAGATTGCATCCGGTGGTTATGCAAGTAGTGATCGTGTTCTTTAACCGCATCAACAATGTGAAGGAATAATGAGCGAGACATCCGATATCTCCTACGGAACACGGCCTCATTGTATAATGGATTATCTGAAAATCATCATGTACAATCTAGCATGAGCCTCTCGGTCACAATTGATGACAATATGACACAGAACCGAACTACCATGTGTTATTTGGCGATTTTGTTGATTGAGAAGGTATTGAATCATTGCGTTGTTGTTGTCGATTCTACGTTGGAGATTTTGTTGTTGTTGAAGGAAATTGTTTGTTGTTTGCACATCTCCATCGTCATCTGACGAGGAAGATGAAATACCATGATATGGATTCATTTGTGGAATGAAGAAATTTAGGAAAAAATAAGTATGTGAGCAAAGAGTAGGATGATTAGTGTGAAGAAATGGTCTTGATCATATCTTGAATATATAATGGTTTGATCTCATCTATAAGAAAGCACAATCCATGTGCTTTTAATCTCAATCGTTCATAACAAAAAGCAGAAATCGATCTCGTCCATTCATCTATAAGAAAGCACAATCCGTGTGCTTTTGATCTCAACCGTTCATAACAAAAAGCAGAAATCGATCTCGGCCATTCATCTATAAGAAAGCACAATCCGTGTGCTTTTAATCTCAACCGTTCATAACAAAAAGCAGAAATCGATCTCGGCCATTCATCTATAAGAAAGCACAATCCGTGTGCTTTTGATCTCAACCGTTCATAACAAAAAGCAGAAATCAATCTCGGCCATTCATCTATAAGAAAGCACAATCCGTGTGCTTTTGATCTCAACCGATCATCACACAAAGCAAAAAGCACAATCCGTGTGCTTTTTTTTTATATATAAAATGCAAACATGCTCAGACGAAGAAGACATCCTCTAACTTCTTATTGTATCTTCATCTCTTCTTGAAAAATGTCTCGTCGTCAATCTAACTATACTGATGAAGAAAACATCCTCTTATGTCAAGTTTACATGGAAATTTCACAAGATCCGGCGATTGGGATATATCAATCATCAGATCGATTCTGGTCTCGTGTTGAAGCTAGCTACAACAAATCAAAAGAGATAATTGGGAGGGCGTACGAGATCTATGCAGGCTCGTATTCAAACTATTGAAAGCAACAAAGAAATATCACGGATGCATAAGAGCAATTGAAAGCGACACCAAAGCGGTGTTTCAAATGAGTATATTGTGAGTATTAAGTATTTTTTTAGTTTTTTAGAATTACTCTTTAAATGATATTAATTTATTTATAATTACTTGGATGAAACAAGTGAATCAATTGTTCAAAGATTATCCAATGTACAAAGCGGGTTGGATATTAAATCATGTTTGGGACATTGTTAAGGATTTTGAAAAATTCAAAGATTGTGTTAGGAGCTCAGACAACCATCTCGCGGATTTTCTTCCGACTCGAAAATCCTACTTGATTCACAAGCCTCACCAGATTTGTCTTCATTTACTATGAGCTTAGATGGGGCGATGACAATATCCTTGGTGGTTCTTCATCGTCAAGACCCCACGGAAGAAATAAAGCAAAATTAAAGAGGCGATCGATTTAAACCGCATCTGTGATTCTTGCTTTGCAAAAACAAATTGAGCAGCTTGCGGAGGACATTAAGACGTCTACAGCTCAAATGGACCACCACTTATCAAATCAAGCTAAGAACTATGCACTCAAAGAAATGAAGGAAGAAAATAAAATATTTATATAGACTTGAACTCCATACAAGATCCTCATGTCCGTGCATATACTGAAGCTGAAAGAGAGCGTATTTTACAGAAAAGAGCTCAACAACAAGGTCAACCAAATCCTTTTGCAACTGGTGCATATACTTCATATTTCAACAATATTGGAGGATCTGGTTCTGATTTACCAGACTATTAGATCTGTTCCTTATTAGAGATTCATTTCGACATATAGTTTAGTGGTTTGTTGTGTGTTTTATGGTTAAGTATTAGATATTTATGTTTATTTTATTATTGTCTGTTGTTTGTTTTATTAGAGTATGCAAGTTTTTTAAATTTATATTATGGTATGTAATGTAGTTTTTGTATTATTAATGTTGTTCTATTTATTATGAATCTTGTAGTACATAAAAAAATACACTAACTTAAAAAATAAATCAATAAATCAATACACTATACTTAATTTAATAATTTTGGGTCTTATTTAAACTAAAAAAATATTAGTCCACAATAACTAAAAAAAATTAAAAATAAGCATCCATTTTAATTATTTATATATTTTAATCTATTTTAAACTAATATTAAAATTTAGTTTAATTATTTATACAAAGATTATAAATATAAAATAAAATATAATGGATAATTTGTTAATTAAAAAATCTATAATATATGTAAGATGAAGAGGTTTGTGTTTAATAAAATTAATTATTTATTAAATTATTAGATTTTGATTTAAAGAAATGAGAGGAGAAAACGTCTTCTCCCCTCCCCTTTCTTCTTCTTCTTCTTCTTCTTCTTCTTCTTCTTCAATTTTCATAAATTATAGGTTCGATTTGTAATATTTCAAATATTTGCGTTTTGTGAATAGTAGAAATGCAAATTTGCGTTTCTACTGTTCAAATCCATCGATCTCCTGCATTTTGTGTTTGGGTTTGAAGTATGATTAGAGCAATTTTCATACTCTATTTTGAATTTTGCAACACTGGAGATGGCCAAAACGCATCGGGAGGTAGGGGTGTCTAAGCGGTTTCGGTTTCGGTTAGAACCAAACCGAACCGAATCGACAAATTTGTTAACCAAAACCGACAAATTTGGTTATCGGTTCGGTTTCGATTCAGAGTTGAAAAAATCGGTTATTGGTTAACCCATAACCGAACGGTTCGAACCAAAAACCGTTTTTATTTTTAATTATTATTTCAATTACTAATTAATTAATTAAAATTATGAAAATCAATTTTTAATTATTACTTTATTAATTATTGTTAAATATTTTATCTATTTTAATAAGTTTCAGTTTTTAATTATTATTTTATTTATTTTAATTATTATTTTATTTGTTTTATTATTATTTTATTTGTTTTATTATTAATTAATTTTAATTCGGTTTTGGTTAATCAAAACCGAACCGGAATCGATCGGTTTTGGTTAACCGAAAATTTAAAGCGGTTCGGTTTCGATTCCACTTTTCGGAGAAATTCGATTGGTTAATCAAAAATTCGATTCGATTAACCGAAACCGAACTGTTAGACACCCCAAGGAGGAGACACAAATATGCAATAGAGGATTCAAATTGGAATATGTGGGAGAAAAAACTCTCAAGTGTGCAAACCTGAGGAGAGAAGGGAAGCAATAAATATATAAAAGAATATATTTGGTCTACGGAACATTCATTGAATTTATCCTCATCCATGTTGACAAAAATAATTGCTCTCTATATCTGGATAAAAAAATAAAAGTATATTAGTGTCGTATCCATTTACTAGTCTGTAATTCTACATATCAGTGTGAGTGCGAGCATTGAATGCATCATTTAGCCAGCTGACAAAGTACTCTCGATTGTCTTTTCACATTTATGATTTTTCAACATTCAAACACTCCTCTAATTTTCCTACCTTTCCCTCACATCAAAGGAACTTCTCTACTTGCTTGTGACTCTCTTCTCTCTCTAGAGATATATTCACCACTTTGTGTGTGTGAGTGTGTGTAGTGAAGACTCAAGAAGGATTCCTTGTTGCTATTTGTTTCAGTTCTGTATCAATTATCATTGAATGTAATGGATACAAACAATTGATGAGTTTTAGATTTTACTTTGGGGGTCCAATTTTTTTTAAATAAAATTAGAAGTTAAATTACATCACAATGCTAGAAAAATAAAAGTTAAACAAATCACCATCATAAGTTTATCTTATATTCTTCATTTTCTGAAATCGTGCATAATAATTTCATTAGTAGCATTAACAAACACATCATTTTCCATATAAGAAATTAAGTTCATTTAATAGTTTGGTTCAACACTTATATTTCTAAAATAGTCATCATATATTCAATTGATCTATATTTTGATTGTTTTATTATCATCAACAAATTTTTTAGATGCTTAAAATAAGAATTTAAATAATTTAGATGTCTTGATTGGTTGTTGTTAGAATAATTTATCATAAAATTTTAAAATTAGATTGATCATATTAGTTATATATAAAAGCTATATTTCTTGCATACATTTTTATTTTATCAACATCATACAAATAATAGAAAAAGAAAAGAAAAGAAAAAAGAAAAGAAATAGTATAAAATAGAGAGAGAGAGAATATAACTAAATTATAGGGAAAAAAAATGAAACACAAAAAAGGAAAAACGAAAAGAATATAACTAAATTATAGGAAAAAAAATGAAACACAAAAAAAAGGAAAAACGAAAAAACAAAAAAGAAAAAAGAAAAAGAGAAGAGAGAGAATAAAGCTGCAGAATGATTGTAAAGGATGGAGCTGGGTTTCGAACCCAACTCCTTCACCATGAAGGAAAACAACTAATTCATCTGAACTACAAAGAATACTTTGTTTGAATACTACATATATACTACTAATATTCAAAACTTCTGGGGGGCCCTTGGGCCCCCCAGACCCCAACGTGGTTCCGCCACTGGATACAAACTCTCTGTTTTTCCTTTTTTGGGTGTAAGAGTTTGTATTTAGTATGCATTTATAATTGAGGATTTAGAATAGAAAGTTTCTCTCTCTCTCTCTCTCTTAATGGGAAGGGCACCATGTTGTGACAAGAAGGGGTTGAAGAAGGGGCCATGGACTCCTGAGGAAGATGAAAAATTGGTTGAATATATCAAGAAACATGGCCAAGGAAGCTGGCGTTCTCTCCCCAGACTTGCAGGTTCCCTTCAACAATGCTGCTAATATCATAACTTCTTTTGTGAATCACCAATTTCTATCTAGAATTTGGAAATTTCTCCATTTTTGAGACATTTGTGTCAGTACCCAAGTTAGTTTTCAATGTGATAAGCCAGAGTTCCTGTTCAGTCACCACCGTCTAAAATTGCCGAATCTTTTTAATTTAAATGAATCTTGAAACACAGGGCTTCTCCGTTGCGGGAAGAGCTGCCGCCTGCGGTGGAGCAACTATCTGAGGCCGGACATCAGACGAGGCCCCTTCACTGCTGAAGAAGAGAAGCTCGTCATTCGTTTACATGGCATTCTCGAAACAGGTCTATTTCTTAGTTATTTATGTAACTATTAGCGCTGATCTGCATAACATAAGATGATTTATGATTTGATCTATTTCAGGTGGGCCGCCATCGCCTCCCACCTCCCGGGCAGGACAGACAACGAGATCAAGAACCTATGGAACACTCACCTCAAGAAGAGGCTGCTTCAGATGGGGATCGATCCGCAGACACACGAGCCCGCCTCGGGCGGCAGCTGTCCTCAGCCCTCCACGCGCCACATGGCGCAGTGGGAGACCGCCCGCCTCGAGGCCGAGGCCCGCCTCTCCAAGGAGTCGCTCCTCCTGACCCCATCCCCGGAGGTGGAGGGCGACTACTTCCTGCGCCTCTGGAACTCCGAGGTCGGGGAGACCTTCCGGAAGGTTCACAAGGATGGTTCTACAACTCAGAGCCCGTCTTCTTCGTCTACAAAATGCAGCACCTTGTCCGAAGCCACTGTTAAAGTTGAGGCGGACTGCAAATCATGCCCAGGATCGGATTCGTGCAGCTCGAATGAAGACTCTTCTGAATCTGCATTGCAGCTGCTTTTGGATTTTCCTACCAACAATGATATGAGCTTCTTGAGCCAACCTGATAGTGATTGCTATGGCTTCTATCCTGCCAACTTCTTCTAAAATTTAAGTAGATATATATATGTGTGTTTTTTTTTTTTTTTGCTGCACAAGTCTTTATATTTTTGAGTGGAGAATTCTATCCTGTAAAAATATTGCAGATGTAATTTCCTCTTCAACTAATGTGTAACCTTAAATATGACAGATATATTGATCACTTCTCTCTGTAGCTTTAACTGTTTAACAGAAATGAATAAACGTAAGCACACAAAACGAAAGTGGGAAGCAACTTTGTACATAGAGTTGAGGTTTAATGTTTGAAGCATTTGAAACGCGTCTTAGGGAGGTGGCCGTCTGCGCGATACTGGGTGGCCATCTCCTCGGCCTTGAGCAGTTCTTGGCCCTTTATCGCTTCGACCATAGCTCTCTTCTCCTCTGCCTTTTTGTGGATCTCTGCTTCCTTGTTCTTCACCTTCTCTGCGTACTCTGCCTTTTTCCTCTCCAACCGTTCCTGGAAAAATATGCAGGATTTTAGTGCAATCAGACGAAGGTGGTGTTGTGCGTGCAAGAAATTAGCTAACGTTGTTCAGGACAGGATGTTACCTCAACTTTCTTGAGGCGCGCCTCAAGAGCCGCCTTCTTGCTATTCTCCCATGAAGTGACTTTGGCTTGCTTCCTCTGGGCCCTGCTCCATTATACAAAAAATGGCAACTAAGAACGAGATTGAAAATAAGTTTTGTTTGTCACATTAAACATGGTAACAACAAGAGCCGTAACAGATCCAAGGGGAGCTCAAGCACCCCCATCATTCTTTTTGTTTTTTTAACCTCATAAATTCATTTTCTTATTTAGCACTCTTGTACCCGAAAATTTTAGACTTCCCCTCAAAGCTATATTTCTGGTTCCACCATTGATTAGAACGTACCTGTTCTGGGCTCTGCTCTTTCTGCTTTCCTCCCACGCTTTGATGAAGGAGAGCTCCTTCTCCTGCTCCAGCTTCGCCAGAGCAACATCTGTCAAAATTTATCAATCACTCAACTTCTCATCATTCTATACACTTGAAAATATTCATAATTGTAAATGCTCAAAATAATTTTGATAAAATTACATTTATATACTAGCATGGAGAGATTTTACATGGTTCAATCTTTGGGAACAACAATACCTACCTATATAGTTGTTTACACAGAATTACTAAGAATAAGGCAAGATTACGAGTAAAAGTCACACAAAGATTATAACTCAAAAAAAAAAGATACATATTTTGGTAAACAATTTGATTGAGCTTTGATTAAGCATAAACATGTTCTTAATGATTAACTTGCCATAACAATACAAGAAAAATGATGGCTTTCCAAAGGCCCTTCGTAGTGGGCCTTCATGGAGGACCATTATGATTATCGCATATGCGAGATTGACAAAATTGGTGGTGGTGTTGAATATTCATCACATGAGGTATACTTTATCTATGCATGCATGTGAAAACTGTGAAAGGAGGGAAGGTTATACAATTTACTCGGCGGAGGTTGGGCGTCGTGTTTGCGGCAGTCACGCCGGAGCATTCGGCGGCGCCATCTCAGATATGGTACTCTCGACGCCTCCGACCTCTCCGACGGCAAGTAAGGCCAAATGGACGAGGCTCTCGACGGACGACTCGAGAGAATAACAAAGGTCTCGTTTCTAAATTTGGAAATAGTAATGGAAGGCTATGCCAACAACCGATCAATGTGCGACTCCACCGTGCGTGTCGGCCTACGTTGTGTGAGAGAGAGAGAGATTAGTCGATGTCGACTATTAATACGATCGATATATTGACACTTTTATATCTAAGATAACCCTTTAATTATACAACTCGTGTGTATTTTCATTGCACAATCAACGATTGCTCATGTAACAAAGTTCAACTTTGTTTCTATTATGAACGTGATCCAAGAAGTTCAAGAAAGAATTATCCAAGCATGCAAAAGAATAAAACCCGAACACCAATTTACGTGGTTCAATCGAATTAGATCTACATCCACGAGGTCACCGATTTTCACTAAGTATCAAAATGGGAAAGTTTACAAGTACGACTTTGAAAACAAGAGAATAACTCAGCGTAATACCCTCACGCCTCTCGCTTTTTCCTAACTTTTCTGCCAAATCACTCAAATCTCATGAATGAATAATCTTGTAGAGGGGTGATAACCAGAATGATCTGAAGAAGAAGTAGTTACCCGATATATATACACCTATATTCGACCGTTATATTCCTCATGAATATAAGCACGTGTTCTCGGTTTACTTACTTGTTCCTTTAATCGATTTCCAGCTCCAACGGATCTATTCCTTCAACTCATCACATGCTCATGCAATCATAACTAACAATCTCCACCTTGACCGCATAGTGAACTTTAAAACCAGTAACCTTCATGCCATCAATGCAACCGAGCTTCTCGTTCCCTTTCTTATAGGAACGCAAATTAACTAAGCGATACAAGATTGAAACTTAGTACTTGGAAGTGCCTTTGTTAACATATCACCGCATTTTCTTCCGTTGATACCTTGACTACCTTGACAATGCCTTTGTCAACAATATCCCTCACAAAGTGTAACCGAACATCTATGTGTTTAGATCTTTCATGAAATGTCGATGCTTGACTAAGTGTATAGCACTTTGGCTATCACATAAAATGGTTACAACTTCTTGTTTTACACCAAGTTCCTTCAGATTCCTATCAACCAAATCCTTCCTTTACACCTCGATTCTGACCATGTATTCCGCTTGGTGGTGGAAAGAGCCACCACCGATTGTGTCATAGATTTCAACCCGATCGCTATTCCAAATAGGTTGAATACGTAGTCCATCATTACTTCATTGTATCAATGTTTGCGGATAATCCTAGTTCACGTTATCCAAGCAAAGCTTCTTCCTTTGAGTTTTGCTTAAATAGTAGTCCAAAATCGTGAGATGACTTTAGGTATTTTAGTATCTCTTCGAGCCTTCCAATGAGCTTTTCCGGGTTTGCCATAAACCTACTTGCCACACTAATGGAGTAAGCTAAATCGGTCCAGTGCGGATCATGGAGTACATAATACTCCCAACTACATTGGCATAAGGTATCTTACTCATTTCGACTCTTCTTCAAGATTTTGAGGTTTCGTGTGGTGAGAGCTTTACATGTTGAGCTATAGGAGCCGACCACTTTAGCTTCATTCATATTGAATTTCTTAAGAACTCTTACGGTATAATCTTCCCAAGTAGCATCAGCTCACCTTTCCTCCTATTTCTTCCGATATCCATTCCTAAGATTCTTCTTGTAGTACCCAAGTCTTTCATATCAAATTCACTTCCTAGTGCATCCTTAATCCTTTTAACTTCAGATAATGATTTTCCAGCTACCAACGTGTCATCTACATACAATAGTAGATATACAAGATCCCCATCGGTGGTTTTCTTTAGGTACACACACCTATCATGTGCAGCTCTGCAGAAACCAATGTTCAACATAAATTCATCAAACCTTTTGTTCCATTGTCTACGACTTTGTTTAAGTCCATATATAGACTTCTGCAGCAAACAAACTTTATCCTCAGAGCCAGTCATCTCAAATCCTTCTGGTTGATTCATGCATATAGTTTCTTCTAACTCCCCATTTAAGAAAGTTGTCTTTACATCTAATTGATGTAGCTCTAAATCCAGCTGATTCACCAATGCCAACAACAATCTTATGGAGCTGTGCTTGACCACAGGAGAAAAGATTTCATTAAAATCAATCCCTTCTTATTGTGTGAAACCTCGGGCTACCAGCCTAGCTTTATACCTCACAACTTCAGATTCTTCAACAAGCTCCACCTTCTTTTTGTAAATCCACTTGCAGCTCACAGGTTTCTTATCTCTAGGTCTTTCCACCAATCTCCATGTTCTGTTTTTCTCAAGAGAATTTATTTCCTCTTGCATGGCTTTGATCCAATGTTCAGCCTCTGAACATGACACAACTTCTTTGTAGCTTTTAGGTTTTGGATGAGAGATGGAAGTAGCAATGTTTAGAGCATATGCAATCTGATCTGCATATCCAAACCTCACAGGGGGGTTTATATTTCTCCTCACCCTATCTCTGGCTAAGTGATAATCACTTAGATCAGATCACCTTCTTGAGTTTTACTCGCATCTTATTCCTTAATTACTTTTGCGGTAAGGTTTCTTCTTTGATCATTCTCGGTGTTTAATTTTGAAGACTCCACCGGACTTCAAGGTCGACTTTGATCTGAGTTATGATTATCCTTTTAGCAAGAGGCATGATTTCCTCCCCGAACACAACATCACGGTGAGTAGAATTTCTTTCCTTCTTCAATACACCACAATTTATACCCTTTACTCCCGGAGGTATCCTATCAATATACACTTGAGCGCTCTTGGTTCCAATTTATCTTGCCTTACATGCGCATAGGCTAGTGCCCAAAGCTCTTCAAGTTTGAATAGTCGATGGTCTTTCCACTCCATCTTTCTTCGGTGTATCAAAATTTATAGTCAAGAGGGCACCGGTTGATTAGATACGCAGTGTTGTAACTGCTTTCTCCCCAAAACCGAGCCGAAGTCCTGCATTGAGGAGCATACACCTCACCCTTTCAAGCAAGGTTCGATTCATTCTCTCCACCACCCCGCTTTTGTTGGGATTCTCGGGACCTGTTCTATGCCTTTTTATCCTCGCTTCTTGCGTAATTCGAGAACCTTCCGAAACAAATTCTAGACCATTATCGCTCCTTAAACACTTTATCTTACAACCTTTTCGTTTCCACTTCTCGCACCACTCAAAGAAATTTATTAAGAGCATCTAATTTTTTCTTTAAGACATATACCCAAACCTTACGTGAGAAATCATCAATCAATGACATAAAGTAATTCCCACCTCCCATGGTAGTGGTTTTTGATGGTCCCCACGAGTCACAATGAATGTAGTCAAGTGGCATTACAGATGAGTGTTTTCCTTTTGGATATGATAACTTTTTACTTTTCCCCAAATCACAATCATCACAATGTTCTAGCTTAATTTCATGAGCTAAATGTATTTTGTCTTTTCTTCTAAGTTCATTCAACCCACGTTCACTTATATGTCCTAGTCTAAGGTGCCATAAGTGACTTTCATTTTCAGAGACATTTTCTAATTCACCAACAACAATGGAAGCAACTAAATGATAAATGCTTTGTCTTCTAACCCCTTTCATTATTACTTCAGAACCTTTAGACACTATTAGATGATTATCAGCAGTTCCAAATTCATACCCTTGAGATTGCAGCATGCCAAGAGAGATAAGGTTTCTTTTGAGACTAGGAATGTACCTTACATTTGAAAGTAATCTGACCTTTCCATCATGTAGCCTTATCTTTATGGAGCCGATTCCTTTCACTGTGCAAGACTGGTCATTTCCAAGAATGACTGAGCCAAGATTATGCACCTGCAAGTCAGTAAACCAGGTTTTATTAAAGCACATGTGAAACGAATACCCTGAATCCAAGATCTAGTCATCTCCAAGTTTGGACACTATAACATTTAAAACTTCTATTTCTTGATATTGCTCAGCAATATCAGCCGTGTCAGGTTTTGGAGAACTCCTTTCACTTTGCTTTCTTTTCCAACTATAGCAGTCCCTTTTTAGATGGCCTATCTTCTTGCAATAGTGACAAGTTCGGGATTCCTTCTCTTCTTCCTTGTTTTTCTTCAGGAACCTTGGTTTCTTGACATCTTTCCATATTTTCTTTGGTTTAAATTTTGGAAATCTTCCTTTTACATTCAGACTCTCATTAACTGGAGCTTGATGGGACTCTGGAGTTCCTTTGATCGTAGGGCATTGATTACTTCCTCCAGTGTGATATTGGATTCTCTTCCATATATCATAGTGTCCTTTACATGGTCATAGGACTTTGGCAGAGCATTTAGCAACATGATTGCCTTGTCTTCGTCTTCTATTTCCACATCAATGTCTGCAAGATCATCCAACGCCTTTAAGAATTCGTCCAGTTGATCAAGAATGCTTTTGTCCTCCAGAATCTTGTATGAATATAGTCGTTGCTTCATATATAATCGATTAGCTAACGACTTGGTCATGTAGACGGATTCTAATTTAGACCAAATCCCTGCAGCAGTCTCTTCTCGGGCTACTTCTCGAAGAACCTTATCTCCCAAACAAAGAATGATTGCGTTGTGTGCCTTCTGCAATATTTCTTCATGTTTCCTCTGGTCTTCTCCTTCCCTTGTGACCTTCTCATTTTTCAGGGCATCAGCAAGCCCTTGTTGAATCAAGATAGCTTTCATCTTGATCCGCCATAATGCAAAGTCGTTTTTGCCGGTGAATTTCTCGATTTCAAACTTCGCAGACGCCATGACTTTCTTGAATCAAGAAACCAGATTTTGAATTCTCAGATTCGGGTTTCCCACAGACGGCGCCACTTGTTATGAACGTGATCCAAGAAGTTCAAGAAAGAATTATCCAAGCATGCAAAAGAATAAAACCCGAACACCAATTTACGTGGTTCGATCCAATTAGATCTACATCCACGGAGGTCACTGATTTTTCACTAAGTATCAAAATGGGAAAGTTTACAAGTACAACTTTGAAAACAAGAGAATAACTCTAGCGTAATACCCCTACGCTCTCTCAGTTTCTTTTCTCTCTTTTCTGTGCCAAATCACTCAAATCTCATGAATGAATAATCTTGTAGAGGGTGATAACGTAATGATCTGAAGAAGAAGTAGTTACCAGATATATATACACCTATATTCGACCGTTATATTCCTCATGAATATAAGCACGTGTTCTTGGTTTACTTACTTGTTCCTTTAACTGATTTCCAGCTCCAACGGATCTATTCCTTCAACTCATCACATGCTCATGCAGTCATAACTAACAGTCTCGTTTGAGATTGTCCCACCACTCTCCTCATATACACCAACACATATTATTGGAGCTTTTCTTAAAAGGACTCATACACAATCTGATCTATTGATGGATTCATCGGAATACGTACTGATATATGAAAAAGAGGAAAAAGCGGGAAAGGAATATAATAATTAGGCAATCTTTTTTTTTATATATATAAAACTGATTGATTATTGGTGTCAGTTGTTAGAAATATGAGTAAACTTGATTAGAATAGAAGATATTTGTATTAAAAATATAAGAAAACAAAATATCTAGAATCTAAAAGAGAAATCTAGGAAAAAAAAGAAAGGAAAAGAAAAGAGCACGTGTGCTAAGTGCAAGAAAAAATCTAGTTATAACAATCTAGATAATAATTATTGACCACAACATTAATATCGGTTGGATTAGTCACCGACATTAAGCAACTACATATATGTGTTTGTATCCTTTCAATAGTTGATAAGTGAAGAAATTGAAAGTTAAAGAGACTCTCCCTTTTCTCTCCAATAAATACACACACGCCCACATATATATACTCACTGTCACACAAGCACAAAATCCTTCAATTAAATTAAACTCTCCAACCGTATTTCAAATATTTATTCCAACAAACTGGTATCAAAGCTAATGGTTCTACTTGTGGTTGTGGAAAATTTACAATCATTCTAAGTCCTTATCCTCAACAAGAGCAATTTCGATAATTGGAGTATCAAAATGAGGGCGTTTTTTGGGAGCCCATGACATATGGGAGATCGTGGAGAACGGCTATGAGGAGTCGCGGGAAGAAACCGAGCTATCCCAACAACAAAGAGATAGATTATGAGATACGGGAAAGAGGGACAAGAAGGTCATCTATCTCATTTAACAAGCACTAGAGGATGACGATTTCGAAAAAATCTCGAATACAAGCACAACTAAAGAAGTGTGAGAGAAGCTCCAGAACTCTTGTAACTAAGATTTGAGTTGTCATAGGTCGACAAATCAAGAATTCTAAGCTTAAGATATTACAAGAATGTAACCTAGAAAGTAAGAGAATGTATTCTGAAATTCTGAGCTGATAATTATATGCAAGCTCTGAGGATTTACTGATGCTACTTTGAAATTCTCTTCTTCGAAATCACTAGATGATAGTTCTTGAGATATAAACCCTGAATGCGTTTGAATTTTTTTGAATCCGTAGTGTTTCGGTCACCTTCAAAGGTTGGATTATGTGCGAATTTATCGAGTGGACGGTGAATAGTATTGTTGGAGGGAACACCAATCATATTCATTCCATTTTTCGTTAGAATTCTGTCCGTTTGAATCATCGTATGTAACTTTCCTTGTTTGCAATATCGTATATCTGAGTTCTGTAACTCTGGAAAGTGGTTCTGACTTTTCAGGATCCTCCTGTAATATCCCGAAGTTTTAAAACTAAATTACGATAAAAAATGTCGTAATTAGGGTTTTAGTTTCGATAATTAAGTTGTTAATTCGTCAAGGCTCGATTTTGACTAAGCATAACATGAGGATTTTTATATGATATTCACTAATGTTTAGTGAATTAAGGAATGTAAATTATATATTCCTTCAAGAGTATTATTCTAACGTCAATTAAAATTCGATAGTTGCCCTTACGTTATTTCTAAGTAATGAAGCTTAGAAATTTAATTCCTTATTAATGAAGAAAGAGTAATGTGCCTACGAATTTATTACGAATATTTTAGAGATGAATAAATTAGCAATTTATTGAGATATTTAGGACATCGGCTTTTGGAGATGAATTGAAAACTTAGTCTAACGATCATGGAATTATAATATTTAAATTCATATGATTATTTTATGTTATAAGAGCATTATTTATCATTGAAATAATGCTAGAGAATTAAGGCATAAAGATTTACCAAATGATGCTAATTTCGAAAACTCTAATTTTCGAAATTAGGGTTTTCTGATTTAGAATTGTTCTAAATATTTTTCTATGATGTAATTCATCATCTAGGATTTATAATATATCACATAGCTATGTATTAGCTATTTGTTGTAAGAAAATAAAATGTCTAGCAATTTGGTCCCATAATTCTCAAAAATATGGACATATAGTGTTAATTGAATTTAAATGCTATCCAATTGATAATGTATTGTAATAATTATGTTAATAAGATATTATTAAGGATAAAATGAGGTGTATTAATAAGTTGCACAAGTGGGAGACCAATTGTATTGAAAGTGCCTAAAATCTTGTGATTTTATGTGTAATAAAGTAAAATATCATGCTTTAATTAATGAGAAGCTATGATTATAATGTTAGGATATTATTATGTGATAAAGTAGAGATGGTTATCAAATGGAACAAGTAACCTATGGTTTTGTCTCATAGTAGCCGAAATCTTGGAATAAAATGAGGTAAGAAGATTTATTTTCCAACTTTGAAAATGACATCCTATCTTAGTGTAAAATGTTGACTTTTCAAATGTGACACTATTATATAGTTATATTAAAGTATAGGATATAGAAAAAAATAAAAATCAACCCTAAGAAGCTTAGGGTGGCCGACACACACACAAGCATAATATAAAGTGATGATTTCTTTATTTTATGCTAAGTATGGTGATATGTATTAATTAAGTGATAAGATGACATAATTGATAAGGCTTGAGTAGGATAAAATTTTGTCCCATTTGTTCCACTTGATAGCCGAATTGTTTGACAAAAATAAGCAAGTGTATTAATTGATATTTTATGTAATAATTATCTACAAGTGGACATGCTTATAAATATGAGATAGGATCCTCGTTCTCTCGTTTGCTACCTTGAGTGTCGAAATAGAGGAGAAAAATAGAGAGTTCATCAAGTTCATATCAAATCCTAGATCAAATAAACATTGCCGTTAGAAATCGGCCAGATTAAAGGTTAGCAATCGTATAAGCTTCAGATACATGCAAGAATTTTTAATTTTTATTCACTAAACCCTATGTTATGAGCTTAGTTCATTTATGATGAAATTTTAGGAAATTATGTTCATATGCTAAGTTGTTTAGGAATTATGTTTATATGATGTTTCTAAGGATATATTATGATTTTAATGCAAAGTTAAGCATGTTAATAAAAAAATATGTGATGACCGAAAATATGTGAGTAATATATGTTGATGAACATGATTTTTAATTGTTGTTTTGAGCATGAATTAATCATAGTGGGAAGTATTAAAGCTTGTATGATTTTATGTAGAATTTTTGAAAAACATTAGGACATGTTCTTATGATTTTCGAAAATTATGACATGATCATATGTTGTGATATAATTCATGTTTGAATGTTATTATAGCATATTAATGGTGTAGATTCATAATATAGTGTTGTATGAATTTATTGGAGTTTTTAAAAATTAATTGTACCTAAGTCATATTTTCGAAATTATGAGTCTAGGAAATCTTGAGGAATAATTCATGAATAATGAAAATTTTGTCCTATTGATGATATTTAATGATAATTATGTGTTGTGTAAATTAATTGGAATTTTTGAAAAATGTTTGCTTAGTTTTCCAAAATTTTTGAAAACTATATGGTATAATAATATGATGTATAATTTTTCTATGACCAATATAATTACATATTATTGATCCTAGGATAAAATAGTGTGATATGTGAATTTATGAGAATTTATGTACAAGCCTAGGATAATGAACCATAATTACCGAAAATCATATACTATAGGTTTTAATGTTATAAATTTATTTTATCAAGTATAATCAACGACACATGTCGTTTAGCGTTCAAAATAAATTTATAACCTATTGCCCATCACAGGCGTAGCCAGCGATAAGTATAGGGTCGATCCCACGAGGAGTTGGTGTAGCAATCTCTGATGTCACGATGTCACTTAAAAGGGATGAGGGTGGTGTAATTATCTTGATCACTATAGGTATGACTAAAGTAACACAAACAATCTCAACGGAATATCAAATAATAACGAATCTAGCTTGGGCAACAACTCGGTGAAGACGATTAACACTCGGTCATAGGTGCAAAGATTTTCTCTACATGACATGCATCAACCGGTTATAAGAGACATACGTCGTGACCCCGTTGTCACGCGTCACGCCCACGACGCACCCCTTCAAATCTATCCTTTACGTGTAAAGAAGGCGAGGACACCCTATGCAAACTATCTAACCCGTAATGCCCACGCACGAGGACACCTCAGTACATGCAGACCCACAGGCAGCGTTATGACCTAGACAGACCCGGTATTGGCAAAGGCAGCTGCTATGACTACTCCAACTCGCCCACACCAGTCGTACTATTTGGGGTGCGGGACACCGACACCTTAATCCAATTATTACTTGCAACCTCCCTTACCCACTATGTTATTTACAACTAACACACCGAGTTTGGTTAAGTTATATAATGCCGGGACCTAGTCTTGGGAACACACGCATGCGGATCGTAATGCCCTACTTAGACCTCTCGAGTTATATTAATCATGCTTCACCTTGTCACGCCCAAACCGTAATAAAGACTTAGCTAGACATAAAATAAATAAACATGCAACAGATTAATTGAAACTATAATCAAACGGAACCAACTTACTATTAATTGAGCGAAATAGAAACGGCGAGCCCAAAGTGCCGCGAAAAACATCTGACAAAGTAAATAAAAGTGTTTGCCCGAAGGACTTAATGTATGTGATGGTGATGGTGAATAATACGAAGATGCGGGCGGAAGAGACGCACAAGTCGCGCCTTCATCCATATATATAGGCTGAGAGATCGGCGATGGTTTATGGCCCATGGGTGGATAATCTGTAGGTTTTCCTTGTTGATCGACGCTTCTTTCCTTGCCCAGATGGATGCAGGATGATCTCCTCCGGTTCGGGGATTTGGGTGGCCGCATCTTTTCGGTTAGCGAGATCCACCCGATCTCGTATCTTGCCCATCACCTCTCTCTCGTCTTCTCGCCTTCTTCTTCTTCTCTGTCTCTTCTTCTTCTTCCTTGCCCGTTAGCCTACCCTTCGGAGAATGAACTTGTGCGGTGCAGCAAGGAGGTCACGTCGTGAAACCAGACACCATCTGGGTTTGAAGCCCGGTGTGAGCTAAGCTCCTTGTGCCCTCGAGGTGCATCGTGTCTCTATTCATCCGCCATACAAGTTCCACTCCTTCTTGCCCATTTCGCCTGCCTTGTCCCTGCGGACCAATGTGTCGTCCCGACACAAAACACAACAAGAAAGACACAAAGACTCGATCTAGACCTAGACAAGACACAGAAAAAGAGCACAAAACTTGGGCTCGTCAATCACATAATATGTTCTAAAATAATGTTTAGACATACTATGATTTTATGTGATTTTTAGAATAAAAAAATATTATGTTTACGTCAAAATATTTTACTAAGTGACGTAAGGTTGAAAAATAAAGTATTATGTTGAAATTAAACTATACTTACGTGTATTGATATGCATAATTGTTGATTGACGTGAAATCTTGATGTTTATGATAAAACGATTAGAAATCGGCAAGAAATTAAGTGTATATGTGTATATTAATGAATACATGTATTAATGTGCAAAATATATATTTTTGAAAGTCAAATAACTTGTCTTGAGTATAGATGTATGAAATACGTCAATACGTGATCAATGTGACATGGTACGTTTAGTAGAAATGTGATTTACATTAAATAGGTATATTAAGACAGGTAAAACGTGATAAAGAGATAGAAATATCTCTTATGTAAGAATTGATTTCATAATTGAAATCATTCTATTTAGAAACGTCACTATAAATTTGACATTAGACCTAATTGATTCATAGGAAGTCGTAGACAATGACTCGTCTCTATCGAAAAACGTGACCAACGTACTAAAATAGTTTCTTACGTTAAGGTGAGGCGTGGACTTGAGCACTGACATAGAAAAGGAATCATACAGAACATATATACGAGGTGGGATTTACTTGAAAACCATTTTATTTATTATGCTTTCTTTGAAATGAAAAGTATTTATTTACAAAGCTTTCAGTTGAGAAATGATGATGAGATGTTATTCAATTACCTGTCCAAAGTGTTTATGTTTTATGTATGAATCTATCAAGTTGTTGGGCGAGCGACTATGAAAGTGAATCGCTTGTTGGGTCGTTCCCAACTTTACGAAAAATCGATATCGGATCTATCTTGGGATGCGGTAATACAGCAAGGATTAGCGTGTACACCGATGGTATTGTGTGCGAAAAGAACATCTTGACGGTCACGGCGTCCGTAGAAGGAGGCCTACTTCTACGGCGAGATCGATTTATGGCGATTATATGAAACATGATACGGATCATACATACGAGAAAATGCTGGCGAGCGATCTTTTGAAAAATGATGAAATGTTTTAGTAATCACGAGTTATTTCAACTAAAACCTCGTGTGTTACTTATGGGCAAAGGTGTAATTTAATGAAAATGTTTTGGCATAAGTCCACTAAGTGCATTCTTGTACTTAGCCACCGCATGTTGTTTTAAATGTGCGAGTTGGTGATGATGGAATGGTGAAGTGTTGAGCGATGAATCTTTTGTCGATAAGTAGAACCTTGAATGCACATCGTCATATGTGTATTTCACATGCTTTTCATTGTTCGAGAACACTTAGTTATATTTTGAGTATTGAAACATGTTACCTTGGATCGGTTGAACCCTTTTGTTGAAGATCCGCGGGCTAGTTCATATGTAAGCGTTGTGTGTTTATCTCTAATAGTGTGAAGTTTTAAGAGTTGGTTGTCATATGCTTTACAATTCCATATTCAATTATCTTTAAATCTCCATTTCAAATAACTGTCTCGCTAAACCGTCCTTTTGGATTGGCGGTACATGTAGTGGTATCGAGCGAGTTCGTTCCTTGAACCCTAAAACCTTCTTTCAAAGTTAAGTCTAGATTGAGTCACTAGACTTCTGGAGATCAGCTGACTATGCTCAACACTCCATCACATCAAGCTCAACCGGAAAGAGGTAACTGATTTCTTCTCAGTTTTGAAAAGTGGAAAATTGAAAGTGGAAAATAGTTGAAAGTGAAAGTTTTGAGAAAAAGATTGAATTCATATTTTGAAAGCAATGAAAGCTGTGAAAAGTTATTTGAGAAGAAAGCTATGAAAATTTTGAAAATGAAAGCTATGGAAAGCATTTCAAAAAGAGTTTTACAGTCATATGAGAAAAGTTGACAATTATATGTCAAAAGTGATATGAGAACAAGTTAATAGTGATATGAGACAGAGTTTACAGAGAATGAGAAACAGTTGACATTGAAATGTCAAAAGTGATTGTTGAGTCATTGAATTTCAAAGAAAGCATGAGTACAAATGAATTATGTTATGATTATTTGAAATTTTTACTCAAAATCTCACAGTTTATTATGATAATGGATATGTTATCCCAAAAAGAACATAGATGCTATAAGAAGCATGATCACTTTTGGCGAAAAGAACATAGAAGTATGAATTAGAGGAACTTTATCCTACTATGAGAATGATAGCAAGTAGTGACACGAGAACGAACGCAACAATCAATAGAGAACGACGCAAGTTTTCAATAGAAAGACAACGAAAACAAATGAGGAAATCAAAGGATCAAGATGCAAAATTCAATGGGCAAATAATGGGAGGAGACGTGTGGGCACTAAGGACTGAATGAGCATTGAACTTAAGTACACACAAGGTGGAACATGCATTCATGCTCACCGCGCTAGGCGTGCACATGTGTGCGCCTGACAAAAAAAAAAAAAAAACTGTATTGCGCAGTGTTTTTGTTTTGACCCGTTCTCCTTCGTTTGAACTCCGTTTTGAGCACGGTTTCGCCTACATACTCCTATCAAAACGAACTTTATTTCATATGAAGGATAAAATCCTTGATTCCTTCTCCGAATTTGTGAGAATCGGTTAAAGTTAGTCTTATAATTTGTATAGAGCGAGAACTCTACAAGAGGGAAAGAATCTTAGATTGTTGCTTGAGAGTAAGTTTTCCCCAGTAACATAAGTGGAACTATGACGTGTGTTGAACAAGAGCTTGTGCTGTCAACATTTATCTGCTTATCAGATGTGTTCAGATCGTTTTGTCTGCTTAACAGATATGTTCAGTTTATTTATCTGCTTATCAGATATGATTAGATTGACTTATGTTAGTACTGTCAGTGCTAGATGGCAAGGACTAGATATACAGCAAAGAGAAGATTAGGGCCGTGCGCTACACCCGAGGAAGTAATCCGAGCGCGTCGGTGATAGTTTGGGAGAATTCTTGATGCACTATCTACGTCACTGGATGGATGCACACGAATATGGTGTGACTGATTTTGACGGCATTAAACGTCTCGACACGACTACCTTGTATTTGGGAAGATTATGCAAAGGAGATATCGACGACTACATCTATCGAGCGGATGGTAGTTACGACTTGATTGCGCATCTACCTGTTATCGCCCATCGAGCTACGTCTACGGTGTATCGTGTTGCGCGGAGGGCCTTACCTCCGCCACGAGTATACAGGCGTGGCGTGTCACCGTAATGGCTATATACGGAGGTTCCAAGGAAGTTGATCTGTGGTGCCAAGATATCCGGAGGATGAAGGTCGACCAACACATGTGGAAAGGGGCGTCAAGACCGAGAGCATTAGGAACACCGGTCTTTCCTCCACTGTCAATTGGACACCCGACGCGATCATCACTACCTGTCCTACCATCGATGATGGCGCCACCACCTCCAGCAGAGCCCTATCCTCAGACGGCGCGCATGAGGACGTATGATCCACGAGATGATTATGGTCCAGTACGAGATGTGTTTGCTATCGGAGACGATGGAGCATGACCTTCTCGTGTACGTGCACGTGAGGAAGACTCTGACGAGGACCCAGAGGAAGAAGAGGATCCGAGGAGGATCGGAAGAAGAAAACCACGAAGATGAAGAAGATCCCATGAGGACGAGAATGAGAGCGAAAATATGGAAGAGAACCGAGAAAACAATGGGGACACAGATGAGAATATGGAAAACGGTGATGACGAAAGATATGACGAATGGTAGAAAGTCAAGAACAACAACGAGGATGAAACGACTAATTGAGTAGTAGTAAACGGGTAGTGTGTGTGTAGTATATATAGAAATGTTATAGATATAGAAGCATAGTATCGTTGTAATACTTTGTAATCAAAGTACGTTAGTTGAGGATGTCTTGTGTTAGACAAAGTATCGCATTATGTACTCGACTTTCTTTTGAGTCGATGACTTATGCGAGCAGGTCATCTTGAGGCATTTTCCATATATATATGATGACCTAGATGGGCTTTTGCGGCAAAATGAGTACGAAAAGGATGAATGGTTTGCTAAAGCTTTTATGATTCGATTGCATGAAGATGTTATGTATATAAATTGCGATAAGCGTTATGCGAATGCTAACTATATTTTGCAATATCGAATGCCGCCAAGACGTGAACCTGAGCAGGGAGTAAGAGGAAGAGGCAGAGGAAGAGGTAGGGGAAGAGGCAGAATCCCACGAGCTGAAAGTGAGGAAATACCAGTGCCACCCCCACCTCCACCCGATCGTAGAATCGAGGAGTTGTTCCTTAGGCAAAATCCGCCCTCCTTTAATGGAAAAGGGAGTCCCGAGGATGCTGAACAATGGGTAAGGGAAATAGAGAGGATTTTTGATTTTCTTCGCTGCACTACATAAGAACGACTGTCTTGTGTCACCTTTCAACTCACCGGACCGGCTGACTTCTAGTGGGAAGCTAGGAGAAAGACAATAACACCAGAACAAATGGAGTACTTCACTTGGGAAGACTTCAAGATGGAAATGTATGAAAAATACATTCCTAAGAGCTATAGAAAGAAGAAGGAAATTGAGTTCTTCAACCTGAAGCAAGAACGAAAATCTGTAACAGAATATGATCGCCTCTTTTGCGATATGTCAAGATATGCTCCAGACCAGGTGAGCACTGACATGAAGATGGCGGAGACATTTAGGTATGGTCTGAGGCATGAAATAAGAATGTCTCTTGCAAGTCATGGAGACTTGACCTATACTGAAGCTCTTAGTCGGGCTTTGGACATTGAGGCAGCAATGCCAGAAGACAAGCCTACTCTCCCTCAGTCACAAAATGCTAGTGACAAAGGCAAAAGAAAATGGGAAGGAAATTACAATAACAACTTCATCCGAGGAAATTTCAACAACGCAAGCAACAAAAGGCCATGGCAAGGGAATGTGGCTCCACAAGGGCAAGGATGGAAGAGACCGATATTTGCCCCCCAATGGGTGGTCCACAGGAGCAAATGAGGATTCCTCCCTGCCCAAAGTGTAATAAAAGGCACACGGGTGTATGTTTAGCGGGTAATGTGGGTTGTTATAAATGTGGCGTGAAAGGCCACTATGCTAACGAATGCCCCGGATTCCGCCCGGGAAACATGGGAAGGCCAAACCAACCAGGCCACACCCAACCACTGAGGGCTATACAGTATCAACCCCAATACCAGCCACAACAACGGCGGCACCGGCCAAAGAAGACCACGACAAAGGCGGCGAGAACTAACAACGACAAGCACCTCGTTAGCCATGCCCACCAGTGGAGCCTATGCTTTCTACAGGCGAGCAACAAAACCGAAACACGGCGGTATGGAAAAACTTCTCGACATACCTATTATACTTTTGTTCGATACGGGTGCTTCACATTCTTTCATTGCAAAAGCATGCGTTGATATGTTAGAACTCAAACCTGAACAAACAAATCAGGAAATGAGAATCTCTTCACCCATAGGAGGCATTATGACTGTTACACATGTTTGCTCGAACTTAGAGTTGAACCTAGGATCACTTAAGGTTCTAGCAAATAACTTGAACATAATACCTATGGAGGATGTAGACATAATCCTAGGAATGGATTGGTTAGCCGAAAACCATTCCATGATCCTATGTAAGGAAAGAAGGATTTCGTTCCAACCTCCGGGAAAAGAAGCTACGAGCTTTTATGGAATCAATATGGGAAAGAAAATTCCAATGATATCCGGCTACAAGCAGAAGAATGATGAACAAGAAGGGATGTCAAGCATTCATTGTTTATCTAAATGGAGAAGAAAGCGGAAATAAAGGTCGAAGATGTGGAAATTGTTAGGGAATTTCAGGCGTTTTTCAACACTTTACCGGGATTACCCACGACGAGCAACTAAATTTACAATCGACACGGAACCGGGATCGGCTCCGATGTCAGCGCCTTATAGAATGGCTCGAAGGAACTTGAAGAATTGAAGATTCAAATTCAAGAGCTATTGGACCTAGGTTTTATTAGACCTAGTGTCTCGCAGGGGAGCACTGTCTTGTTTGTCGAGAAAAGGATGGCTCGTTAAGAATGTGCATCGATTCAGAGAACTAAACAATGACACTTAGAACAAATATCCACCGCCAGGATTGATGATTTGTTCGATCGGTTGAAAGAACAGTGTATTCTCAAAATTGATCTCAAATCGGGGTTACCATCAACTAAAGGTGCGACCGAAGATATATCCAAAGCGGCGTTCGAACAAGATATGGCCACTATGAGTTTGTAGTTGTGCCATTCGGACTAACCAATGCACCGGCCGTATTCATGGATCTCGTGAATAGAGTGTTCCGTCCATATTTAGACAAGTTTGTCTTAGTCTTCATAGATGATATTCTCATCTATTAGAAGAATGAGGAAGAACATAGAACACTTGAGAACGGTTTACAAACCTTAAGATCCGAACGACTTTATGCCAAATTTAGCAAGTGTGAATTTTGGCTTAAAGAAGTAATGTTCCTTGGACACATTGTGTCGGTAGAAGGGATCAAAGTGTATCCTGCAAAGGTAGAAGCGATCTGAGGATGGAAATCGCCGATAACTCAAAATGAAATCAGAAGTTTCCTAGGATTAGCTAGTTACTATCGGAGATTCATTGAAGGATTCTCTAAGATAGCAAGGCCAATGACACAGCTACTCCGAAAGGGGATCAAATTTACTTGGACGGATGAATGCGAGGCGAGTTTCCAAAAGCTTAAAGAAAAGTTAACTAGTGCTTGGTATTGGCGGTTCGAAGCGGAACAAAAGTATGTGGTTTATCTTGATGCTTCTAAGAACGGACTTGGTTGTGTGTTGATGCAAGAAGGAAGGTAATAGCTTATGCATCACGACAACTTAGACCGCATGAGTTAAATTACCCAACTCATGACTTGGAATTAGCGGTTGTAGTACTGCACTAAAGATCTCGAAGACATCACCTCTATGGGTGAGGTGTGGGATCTTCACCGATCATAAGAGTTTGAAATACTTCTTGAGCAAAGAGATTTGAACATGAGACAAAGGAGATGGCTCGAATTGGTAAGGACTACGGCGTGGCATAAACTATCACCCGGGAAGGCTAATGTAGTAGGCGATGCCTTGAGTCGTAAGGTCGATCAAATTGGGATGTCTCTTGACAAAGGAAGAAAAACTCATTGAGGAGTTTAAGAAAATGGCGATTGAGATAGTTGAACCACGGAGACAATTATGAGTGATGTTGCTACACTCGCAATGATGTCGATTTAAGGAAAAAGATCATAGATGAGCAAAGAAAGGACGAAAAATTGGAAAGAATAAGAGTCGAGGTGAGGCGGAATGATTAAAGGATTTTAAGGAGGCACTGATAACGCTATATTGTTTGAGGAAAGGTTATGCATTCAAACAATAACGGTGAAAATGAAATCATGAGTGAAGCTCATGATACTCATATACCACCACCCGGAAGCACTAAGATGTATCAAGATTCACGAGAAATGTTACGGTGGGAAGGAATGAAGCAGGATATAGCCTCTTTTGTTGAGCGTTGTCTCGCTTGTCGACAAGTGAAGGCATTACACCAACGACCATATGGGAAGTTACAACCTTTGGAGATACCTCGATGGAGGTGGGATGATATAGCGATGGATTTTGTAGCAGGCTTACCAAGATCAAAAGGGTAACATCGCTATATGGGTAGTAGTGGATCGCCTTACCAAATGTGCTCACTTTCTACCAATTCAGATTACGCATGGATCTGATAAGTTGGCCCAATTATACATAAAGGAAATCGTACGCCTACATGGGGTACCAAAATCTATCACATCAGATAAAGATTCAAAGTTCACTTCTAGATTTTGGGTTAGCTTGCAGAAAGAATTGGGAACGAAGCTGAATTTTAGCACAACTTTTCATCCACAAACCGATGGACAATCGGAAAGGACGATTCAGACACTCGAGGATATGTTGAGGACAGTAGTGTTGGATCGAGGCGCAACTTGGGAGCATGTATTGCCACTCATTGAGTTCGCCTACAACAATAATTATCAGGCAACAATTGATATGGCCCCATATGAAGCATTGTATGGAAAGAAATGTCGATCACCGCTTTATTGGGATGAAGTAGGTGAGAGGAAAATTTTAGGGCCTGACACAGTAGGAGAAATGATTGAAATTGTTCGCCAAATCGCACAAAAGAATAAAAGAAGCTCGAGTGAGGCAATCTTATGCCGATCTGCGTGGTCGAGCTACAATTTGAATCTGAGACAAAGTTTTTCTCAAGATCTCCATCAAAGGGAATTATAAGATTTGGAGTGAAAGGAAAGTTGAGACAATGTTTTATAGGACCTTCGAGATCCTTGAAAGAATAGGCCCGTAGCTTATAGATTGGCACTTAGCCAGTTTGGGTAATGTCCATAATGTGTTCCACGTGTCACGATTGAGAAAATGCGTATATGACCCAAAACATGTAATCTATCATGATGGCGTGGTCCTCGACCCGGACATAAGCTATGAAGAAGAACACATGGTGTTTTAGACCATAAGGTTCAACAGTTGAAAACAATCCATACCATTAGTAAAGTCTATGGAGACACCATGGACGAGAGAGGCCACGTGGGAACTCGAGGATGCCATGAAAGAGCGATACCCCGAACTTTTCTAAGGTGTGCAAATTTAGGATGAAATTTCTTTTAAGGGTAGAATGTAATATCCGAAGTTTTAAAGCGAATTACGATAAGAAATGTCGTAATTAGGGTTTAGTTCGATAATTAAGTTGTTAATTCGTCAAGGCTCGATTTTGACTAAGCATAACATGAGTATTTTTATATGATATTCGCTAATGATTAGTGAATTAAGGAATGTAAATTATAATATTCCTTCAAGAGTATTATTCTAACGTCGATTAAAATTAGATGGTTGCCACTAAGTTATTTCTAAGTAATGAAGCTTAGAAATTTAATTCATATTAATGAAGAGCAGTAATGTGCTACTGATTTATTACGAATATTTTGAGATGAATAAAGTAGCAATTTATTGAGATATTTAGGGCGTCGGCTTTTGGAGATGAATTGAAAACTTAGTCTAACGATCATGGAATTATAATATTTAAATTCCTATGATTATTTTATGTTATAAGATCATTATTTATCATTGAAATAATCTTTGAAATTAAGGCGTAAGATTTACCAAATGATGCTAATTTGAAAACCTAATTTTCGAAATTAGGGTTTCTGAATTTAAATTGTTCTAAATATTTTCTTGATGTAATTCATCATCTAGGATTTATAATATATCGCATAGCTATGTATTAGCTATTTGTTGTAAGAAAATAAAATGTCAGCAATTTGGTCCCGTAATTCTAAAAAATATGGACATATAGTGTTAATTGAATTTAAATGCTATCAATGATAATGTTTGTAATAATTATGTTAATAAGATATTATTAAGGATAAAATGAGGTGTATTAATAAGTTGCTGAAGTGGGAGACCAATTGTATTGAAAGTCTTAGAAAATCTTGAGATTTTATGTGTAATAAAGTAAAATATCATGCTTTAATTAATGAGAGCTATGATTATAATGTTAGGATATTATTATGTGATAAAGTAGATATGGTTATCAAATGGAACAAGTAACCTATGGTTTTGTCTCATAGTAGCGAAATCTTGGAATAAAATGAGGTAAGAAGATTTATTTTCCAACTTTGAAAATGACATCCTATCTTAGTGTAAAATGTTGACTTTTCAAATGTGACATTATTATTTCAAATCGTTTTGCAATAAGGCTATGATGATATTATGTATGTTAAGTTATGAAGAAATCGGTGGTTGATGATTATATGTTTTATATAGCGAAATGCCTCCAGAAGAGATCGGGAACAAGGACACAGAGGTAGAGGGCGAGGAAGACCTAGGGAAGAGGTAGGATCCCGAACAAGAAGTCGAGGATATACCCCAACCACCTCCACCTCAACTGATCGCGGGATAGAGGCTGTTTCTCAGACAAAACCCTCGTGTCTTGATGGGAAAGGAAGTCAGGAGGAAGGCTGAACAATGGATGAGAACCATTGAGCTTAATTTTCAACTTTCTAAGATGCACGTATGAAGCGGCTGTCATGTGTAACATTCAATGAATGGACCCGCCGACACGGTGGGAAGCGGAAAGAAGACTTTCACAGTGAACAAGCTGGAAGAGTTTTCGTGGGAGGACTTTAAGAAAGAGGTGTATGACAAGTACATACCAAGAGCTATAGGAAGAGGAAGGACACGAATTCTTCGTGCTAAAACAAGAGAAACTATGCAGAATCGACTATGATCGCACTTTCTGCGACATGTCGAGATATGCACCGGAACAAGTGGACACCGACTTGAAGATGTCGGAGAAATTTAGATCGGGTCTAAGGCCAGAGATACGGATGTCTCGTCGACCATGGAGACGACCTATCTGAGAGCTCTTGCACGAGCTTTGGACATTGAGCGACAATGCACGAAGACAAGCCGGCGTCGGCTCGGGGCAACACAATGAACAAGGGAAAATGGAAGTGGGGCGAGTCGTGGAAATAGTAATGAGAAAGCTTTGGGGATGCAAGTCACAAGCGACCACAGCGAAAAACACGGTACAACCAGGGCGGGGTTGTTGAAGAGGCGACTTTGCTCTCCCGTGAGGCCCACAAGAGCAAATGAGGGCTCCCCATGCCTAAATGCCGAGACCGCATAGAGGATGTGCATGGCGAGCAATGTGAATTGTTTCAAGTGCGGTGAGAGGCACTATGCCAACAATTGCCCGTGTGCCGGGACACGATTGTGAGGAAAATCAACCCGGCAATGCCCGGCCGCTCGAGGCCATACGGTTCCGGCCCCAACCGCGGCAACAATTCCATTGACCAACCCCATAGCGGCATAATCGTGGCGGTGGCAACAACCTCAACAACAGCGGCGACCACCACTCGACAGCGCCAAGACAACCGCCCGAGCGGCGACAGAGAACCGGCCGGACAAGCACCCGTCGGCCTCGGTAGGCCCGGTAGGCGTATACCTTGCCGGAGGTAGAGCGAGCATCAAGGAAACACGGCGGTATGGGAGTCATTCTCAACGTACCTGTTATAACATTGTTCGATACGGGTGCTTCGCATTCCTTTATAGCCAAATCATGCGTAGAAATGTTGGGACTTAGGTCTGAAAAGGCAAATCAGGATATGTGAATCTCTTCACCTATATGAGGGATTATGGTATTACGCATATCTCTCGAATCTCTTCACTTAAGATTCTGGCGAACAATCTGAACATAATACCCATGGGTGACGTAGATGTAATCCTAGGAATGGACTGGTTAGCTAAGAATCATTCCACGATTCTTTGCAAGGAAAGGAAAATTTTGTTTCACTTTCCTGGACAAGAAGCTACGCATTTTCATGGAATCAGCATGGGAAGGAGAATCCCGATTGTATCGGCATTGAAGGCGAGGAGAATGATAACCCAAAAAGGATGTCACGCATTTCTCGTATACCTGAACGGAGAGGAAAAACCAGAAACAAGGATTGAGGACATAGAGGTTGTTAGAGAATTCTCAGACGTATTTCCTGAAGATCTGCGGGATTACCTCACGATGAGCAGGTTGGAATTTACCATCGACTTGGAACCAGGATCGGCTCTAGTGTCGAAGGCGCCCTATAGGATGGCCCCAAAGGAATTGGAGGCACTGAAGATCCAAATCCAAGAATTGTTGGATCTAGGTTTCATTAGACCTAGTGTTTCCGCTTGTGGGCGTCTGTCTTGTTGTCGAAAAAATGATGGTTCTTTGAGGATGTGCATAGATTATCGGGAGCTAAACAAGATGACACTCAATAACAAATATCCTTTGCCAAGGATTGACGACCTGTTCGATCAATTACGAGGAGCAGGTGTATTCTCGAAAATTGATCTCAAGTCAGGTTATCACCAACTCAAAATACGGCCTGAAGATATACCTAAGACTGCATTCCGAACCAGATATGGCCACTATGAGTTCATAGTTATGCCGTTCGGACTGACCAATGCACCAGCTGTATTTATGGACCTCATGAACAGAGTATTTCATCCATACCTGGATAAATTCGTTTTGGTCTTCATAGATGATATCCTTATCTATTCGAAGGATGAAGAAGATCATAAGGAACTTCTAAAAACGGTATTGCAAACCTTGAGAGATGAAAGACTTTTGCTAAGTTTAGCAAATGCGAGTTTTAGTGAAGGAAGTAATGTTCCTTGGACACATCGTGTCTGCGGAAGGCATTCTGATGGATCGACCAAAGTAGAAGCGATACAAGGATGGAAATCGCGAGAACTCGAATGAAATCGAAAGTTTCCTAGGACTAGCTGGTTATTCTGGAGATTCATCGAGGATTCTCCAAAATTGCAAGGCCAATAACCCGACTACTCGAAAGGAATCAAGTTCAAGCTGAATTGCGTAATGTGAGGCGAATTTTCAAAAGCTCGAGGAAAAGTTGACAAGTGCACGATCTTAGAGTTCGAGCGGACAAGAATATGTAGTCTATCTGAGATGCTTCTAAGACCGGGTGGGTTGTGTTTTGATGCAAGAAGGAAGGTGATAGCATATGCATCCCGACAACTCGGACCACATGAATGAACTACCCAACTCACGACTTGGAATTAGCGGCGGTGGTTCACGCGAAGATGCGGAGACACCATCTCTACGGAGTGATATGTGAGATCTTCACGGATCATAAGAGTTTGAAGTACTTCTTTGAGCAAAGAGATTTAAATATGAGGCAAAGAAGATGGCTCGAACTAGTGAAGGATTCTGTTGTGGTATTAACTACCACCGGTAAAGCGAATGTAGTAGGCATAAGCCTTAAGTCGTAAAAATCAAACCAAACTAGGATGTCTCTTTACACAAGAAGAAAAACTCGTCAAGGAGTTTGAAAGAATGAGGATTGAATTGGTTGAACAACCAGAGACGATCACGAGTTGTATCGCTACACTCACGCTGACGTCTGACCTAAGAAAAAGGATTTTCGAGAGACAAAGGATGGAGGAAAAGTTAGAAAAGATCAGAGAAAGGTTAAGGTCTGGAGGATTTAAGAACTTTCAGGAGGCGTCGGACAACGCCTTATTGTTTGAAGGAAGGATATGCGTTCCAGACGACGCAGAGCTTCAGAATGAGATAATGAGTGAGGCTCACGATACACCTACACCGCCCACCGGTGGTACTAAGATGTACCAGACACGAAGGAAAGTTACGGTGGGAAGGCATGAAATGAGACATAGCTTCTTTCCTAGAACGCTGTCTTGTTTGCCAGCAGATGAAAGCGTTACATCAGCGCCCATACGGAAAGTTACAACCATTGGAAATACCAGTGGAAATGCGATGAGATAATGATGGACTTCGTTCTGAACTTACCCAAATCAAAAGAGAAATACCGCCATATGGGTAATTGTGGATAGACTCACAAGAGTGCTCACTTTCACCAATTCAGTACTTATGGATCGACAAGTTAGCCCAAATGCGTAAAGAAAATTATCGATTACATGGAGTGCAAAATCTATTACCTCGATAGAGACTCCAGTTCACATCCAGTTAAGGGTTAGCTTACAAAAGAATTGGGTGCAATTGAATTTCGATCGGCATTTCACCCACAAACGATGGACAATCGGAAAGAACGATTCAAACACTAGAGGACATGTTGAGAACGATAGTGTTGGATCGAGGTGCAAAGTGGGAAGATATTCTACCCTTATTGAGTTTGTCTACAACAATAGCTATCAGCGGCGATTAGTATGGCCCCATGAAGCCTTGTGGCAAGAAATGTAGATCACGCTTTATTGGGATGAAGTGGGTGAGAGGAAAATCATAGGGCCAGAAGCAGTGAATGAAATGATTGAAATCGTTAGGCAAATTAGGCAAAGAATAAAAGAAGCTCAAGATAGGCAGAAATCTTCTGACGACACGCGTGAATCCGAAATGCGGTTTGAAGATGGAGATAAAGTGTTTCTTAAAGTCTCTCCATCGAAAGGGATCGTCGGGTTTGATGCGAAAGGAAAGCTAAGACCAGTTTTATAGGACCTACGAGATCTAGAGAGGATAGGTCCGATGCCTTATAGGTTGGCTCTTCCGCCAAATTTGGGAATGTACACAACGTTTTCACGTGTCACAACTAAGAAAGTTCGTACACGATCCAAAGCACGTGATCCATCGAGCGGCGTGATCCTCAAGCCGGACATGAGCTATGAAGAAGAACCGCAGCGATACTCGACCATAAGTTCAACAACTACGGAACAAGTCGATTCCGTTAGTCAAAGTTTGTGGAGACACCACGGACAAGAGGAAGCCACGTGGGAACTTGAAGACGCCATGAAAGAACGATACCCCGAATTATTTTTTCTAGAGTTATGCAAATTTCGGGATGAAATTTCTTTTAAGGGGGGTGGAATGTGATATTTCGAAGAAACGAACGTCTATTTACGGTATTTTAAACCCGTGAATTAGGGTTTTGGCGTATATTATTTTGGAAAGACCTCGAATATTGATTCAATTCAGTAACATAGTAACGAATTCCTTTTTATATTCACTAAGAATTGTGAATTAAGGAATAGAATGTTATGAAGTAGTTCGACAGTATAATTTTAACGTTGATTGCGTATCGAACGTTAGAATTTTATGAAATTTTCTAATCAGCGAAGCTTGGAATTAAATTCCTATATTAATGGAATATATTTATAAAGTAAGTACGAACTTACTACGACCATTTTGAGATGAGTCGATTATTAACGTTTTGAGACGTTTTGAACGTCAATGTCTAGAGACGATTTGAAAAATGGGTTTAATAATCCGCAAATTATTATAATTAATTTCCTATGATTATTTTATATAATTAAAGTATTATTTAGCATTTAAAACAATGCCCAAGCATAGAGAACTCGATAATTACAATATGTAATTTTCGAAACCCTAACTTTGAAAACTAGGGTTTTCTCACATGAAATGATACCATTAAATTATCCTATGCTATTATTTATTATCTAAACTATATGTTATGACATATATATGTATAAATGGCACGAAAATGACTTGTGAAATAATAAGAGGCGTGACTTATATTTTTATACCTAATTCACGCTATTTTCGTATATTTTACTATGTGATGTTTTAATTATTTAAATGACATGTATTTTATATCTATGATTTATACCTTGATTAATACATAGTATTATGGTATAAGAAAATAAAATCCCACCCTTTTGGAACCCCATAGCCGACGGCTACCCTTCAACCTTGGGCATGCTTTTGTTTAATCCAATGCCCAATACAATGAGAGGCTTTTTAGCCTAGCTAATCATCACTAAACCCACTCCTAAATGGCTGCAATATTTTATTCATTTGTGGTGTAATGGCCGAGTGAGAGAGGGATAGATTATAGGGGAGACTCTTCCCCTTCACCACACTTCACTCATTATCCTTATTCAAACCATTTGGAACTCCAAAACACTCTCCATTCTCTCCATTTTTGCTGAAACAGCCGAGCCCTCTCCTCCCCCATTTCGAAAATATTGTTCTTCATTTCTTCTTCATCCATCCACAAATCTTGATACCTTATACATTATTCTTGAAACTCATACCATTCCAAAGGTAAACAATAGACCATGGTTCGATTTTTACTCTCCTTTTACAAAAAAATCGAAAGCTTGCTCATTGTGTATGTATATGTTTTTAATGTTCGTATGTATGAGATATAGTTGATATATATATATTCTTGATGATGGTTGTTTATAAAAATAAGAAAATGCATGATTAGATGAACATATGTTGTTGTATGTGAAATATTTAAAAGGATCTAGCCTATATATATTAAGATTGAAGCATAGATCTTGTTAGAAATTTATTTTGAAAATGCTATAAAAATGTTTATCAATGACCGAATGTTTTTAAAATTATTTTGAGGATGGATTATTGATCTATGATATGTTTAGAGTTCATAGTAATTTATTTGGAATTTTTGAAAAACCCTATGCCTACATTTCAAAAATACCGTGAGCTTATAAATGTGTACCTTGGTGTATGATTTTATTTTGAACATGCAATGGTATATTAATGCTCTAGGACCTTGATTACATGTTCCATGAATTTATTAGAATTTTTAAAAACCAAATGCATTATTTTTCAAGAAGGACCGAAGCATATTAAATTTGTATCTTAGTGTATGATTTTTATTTTGAACATGCAATGGTATATTGATGATCTATTACATTGATTATATGTTACATGATTTTGTTGGAATTTTTGGAAATCAATTACCCAATTTGATTCAAATAAGCCGTGAGCTTCATGCTTAAGTATGGTGATGATTCAATTGGTGTTTGATGAATAATATGATGTTATATTGTTATATTATAGTATATAAGCATAGTGTATAATTGTTAGAATTTTTAGAAACCAATTACTACCTTGAATCAAAAAAACCGAGAGCTTTATGCTCCATAAGGTGATGATTCAAATGGTTTTGGTAGATGTTATGATGTTATATTGTTATACTATAATGTTTGAACATGGTATAATTTTGTTAGAATTTTTACAAATTATTTGGTAATTGTTTTCAAAATTACCGAGAGCATATGGATTAATTCCTTGGTGAAGAAATTGTTTATGATGGACTATAGGTTATAAATGTGTTATATATTAATGTTGGAACCTTGTACTAATTGTATAAAATTTTTGGGAATTATTGGACATTATTTTCAAAAATGCCGTGACCTTAATATATTAATTAAGTGATGATCGAATGATATTTGAATGATATTAATACATATTAATGACCATAGTGTATAATAATACACTATATGAATTTAGAAATTTTTTTGAAAATCATTTGGTAATTATTTCATAATTACCGAGAGCTATTCTCTATTTATAAGGATTTTTAAATCATTTTTAATTAAGTTAATAATATATTATATGTCTAATAATTAATTTAGACATATTCGAATTTTATGAGATTTATAAACATAGATTACTATGTTTGTGAGGAAACGTTATATTCAATAATGTTATAAACGAAAAATATGGTTTAATGATTAAAAAGATTAATATTTGAGAAAAACATTAATAAAGTCCATCGATTTACGTGACAATCAAGAATTTGGACTTGACGAAAAGAAATCGATCGAAATCGATTTATAAAATGAATTAGTAAGAGATTACTATTGAAAAGTCAAAATTGTTGACTTTGTTGACTTTTGAAGTCAACGTATGAATTTCGTTCGATAAATGCGCTAATACGTGTAAGACGTACTAATTAGGTAAGATACCTCATTAGTAAGAGAAGATTTCATAATTGAAATCCTCATATCGAGAGACGTATAAATACGTTGAACGTTTAAACCGGAAAGGTTAAAACGATATAGTTGAACGTATCTCGAAGAACGAGAATCGTACAATTGAAATACGTAATTGAAAAGCGTATCGAATTCGTTAAAGAATTCAGTTTGTATCGATATAGAATATCGAAGTTTATTCTAGACTTTGAAAGTCTCAAGAAAAGTGAACGACGTACTAAAACATCGCTTTTATGTAAAGGTGTGGACGCGAACGTGACGGCCGGACGTTGACGAGCAATCAAATTAAGAACTCAAGTTAAGACGAACCATAGTCCAGGTGGGGCTTCTTTTCCAAACAAAATATGAGCTTTCTTATTTAAGTTACTTCCAAATACTTTATTTACGATGCTTATTTTCAACTGTTGATAAAATATTTACAAGATTACCTGCCAAAAATGTTTATGTTTTGTGTATGTATCCTATCCGAATGAATGATATGAATGATGTGAATGTGTTGGGTCGCTTCCAACTTATGTATGAAATCGATATCAGATCCTATGGGAAGGACAATACCAGCTAGGATTAACGTGTACACCGGTGTTGTGTCTTGTAAGGACAATCACGGCCGATCACGGCGTCGTGAGGAGGCCTCGCTTCACGGCGCTCGAACTATGATGTTATGATGAAATGAGGATAAGGGATATGGATCATACACACCAAGAAAAATGCTTGCCAAACGACTTTTCTGACCGATGAAAATGTTTTAGTAAGCCAAGGCATTTTCAACTAAAACCACTGTGTCTTACCATGATATTGGCGGTGTAATTCAATTATGATAAAATATTTTGGCATGAGTCCACCGAGTGCATTTCTTGTACTCACCGCATGTTTGTTTTAAATGTGCGGGTTGAGCTCTGATGATGATGATGGAGGGTGTGGAGGTCGATGTCCTTGTTGTTTGGATAAGAATTTGTTAACCTTGAATACATATAAATCGTATATGTATTCACACACTTTCCGCCGCAACTCAATTTATTTATGTTATGTATAATGAAAGATGTTATGAATTGTTGAAGTCCTTCGATCATTGATATCCTTTTGCATCTCGTTGGAGGATTAAGTGACATACTTCGTTGAGGTCAGTCGGACTATTGTTAATCTTTGGGTGCGATGGTCAACCCACCGAATTGATATGTTATCAACGTATGTTAGGTTAAAAGCATGTTAGTTTACATTTGATATGCATCTCTATAATAGTCATTGTGAACCCTAAATACTATTCCTAGTATTAGTCCGCTCCAGTCCGAGTTATCCGGAGTGGGGTCGTGACACCTTGAGTGTCGAAATAGAGAGGAGAAAATAGAGAGTTCATCAAGTTCATCTCAAATCCTAGATCAAATAAACATTGCCGTTAGAAATCGGCCTTGATTAAAGGTTAGCAATCGTATAAGCTTCGTATACATGCAAGAATTTTTAATTTTTATTCATTAAACCCTATGTTATGAGCTTAGTTCATTTATGATGAAATTTTAGGAAATTATGTTCATATGCTAAGTTGTTTAGGAATTATGTTTATATGATGTTTCTAAGGATATATTATGATTTTAATGCAAAGTTAAGCATGTTAATAAAAATATGTGATGACCGAAAATATGTGAGTACTATATGTTGATGAACATGATTTTTAATTGTTGTTTTGAGCATGAATTAATCATAGTGGGAAGTATTAAAGCTTGTATGATTTTATGTAGAATTTTGAAAACTTTAGGACATGTTCTTATGATTTTGAAAATTATGACATGATCATATGTTGTGATATAATTCATGTTTGAATGTTATTATAGCATATTAATGGTGTAGATTCATAATATAGTGTTGTATGAATTTATTGAGTTTTAAAAATTAATTGTACCTAAGTCATATTTTCAAATTATGAGTCTAGGAAATCTTGAGGAATAATTCATGAATAATGAAAATTTTGTCCTATTGATGATATTTAATGATAATTATGTGTTGTGTAAATTAATTGGAATTTTGAAAAATGTTTGCTTAGTTTTCCAAAATTTTGAAAACTATATGGTATAATAATATGATGTATAATTTTTCTATGACCAATATAATTACATATTATTGATCCTAGGATAAAAAAGTGTGATATGTGAATTTATGTACAAGCCTAGGATAATGAACCATAATTACCGAAAATCATATACTATAGGTTTTAATGTTATAAATTTATTTTATCAAGTATAATCACATAATATGTTCTAAAATAATGTTTTAGACATACTATGATTTTATGTGATTTTTAGAATAAAAAAATATTATGTTTACGTCAAAATATTTTACTAAGTGACGTAAGGTTGAAAAATAAAGTATTATGTTGAAATTAAACTATACTTATGTGTATTGATATTCAAAATTTTTGATTGACGTGAAAAATTGATGTTTATGATAAAACGATTAGAAATCGGCAAGAAATTAAGTGTATATGTGTATATTAATGAATACATGTATTAATGTGCAAAATATATATTTTTGAAAGTCAAATAACTTGACTTGAGTATAGACGTATGAAATACGTCAATACGTGATCAATGTGACATGGTGCGTTTAGTAGAAATGTGATTTACGTTAAATAGGTATATTAAGACAGGTAAAACGTGATAAAGAGATAGAAATGTCTCTTATGTAAGAATTGATTTCATAATTGAAATCATTCTATTTAGAAATGTCAATGTAAATTTGACGTTAGACCTAATTGATTCATAGGAAGTCATAGACAATGACTCGTCTCTATCGAAAAACGTGACCAACGTACTAAAATAGTTTCTTACGTTAAGGTGAGGTGTGGACTTGAGCACTGACATAGAAAAGGAATCATAGAGAAGCATATATACGAGGTGGGCTTTACTTGAAAACCATTTTATTTATTATGCTTTCTTCGAAATGAAAAGTATTTATTTACAAAGCTTTCAGTTGAGAAATGATGATGAGATGTTATTCAATTACCTGCCCAAAGTGTTTATGTTTTATGTATGAATCCTATCAAGTTGTTGGGCAAGCCAACTATGAAAGTGAATCAGTTGTTGGGTCGCTCCCAACTTTACAGAAAATCGATATCGGATCCTATGCCGGATGCAGTAATACCTGGCTAGGATTAACGTGTACACCAATGGTGACTGTGTGTCGAAAAGAACATCTTCGGCCGGTCACGGCGTCCGTAGAAGGAGGCCTACTTCTACGACGCGAGATCAGTTTATGAGAAGTTATATGAAACAGGATACGGATCATACATACAGAAAATGCCTAGCCAGACGATCTTTTGAAAAATGATGAAATGTTTTAGTAATCACGAGTTATTTCAACTAAAACCTCGTGTGTTACTTATGGGGCAGTGTAATATAATGAAAATGTTTTGGCATAAGTCCACTAAGTGCATTCTTGTACTTAGCCCTGCATGTTTGTTTTAAATGTGCAGGTTGAGCTGATGATGGGATGGTGAAGTGTTGAGCAGTCGGAATCTTTTGTCGCTGATAAGTAGAACCTTGAATGCACATCGTCATATGTGTATTTCACATGCTTTCCATTGCTCGAACACTAAGTTATATTTTGAGTATTGAAACACATTACCTTCGATCGGTTGAACCCTTTTGTTGAAGATCCGTCGGTTACTAGTTCATATGTAAACGTTGTGTGTTATCTCTAATAGTGTGAAGTTTTAAGAGTTGGTTGTCATATGCTTTACAATTCCATATTCAATTATCTTTAAATCCTTAAATCTTCATTTCCAAGTAACAAGATCGCTAAACCGTCCTTTGGATTGACGGGCTGTTACATCTCCGTTTATTTGCTCTGACACGTTGAAAGTAAAAAAATCAAGGTTTAAATATTTTCGTGTTTTTCCAATTGTACTGACTACATGTTTCTTCAGTACGTTGACTTCAGATTCCACCGTCAGTCACCACCAGTATTTATCAACAGGTTGGACTTCGTCTCTCATCAGTTTGGTGACTCCGAATCTTTAGTTGACACATCAACTTGACGTAGCTGTCAGCAACTTCGACTTCTCAGTTGCTGACACGACACTTAGTCATTTTTCAGGCTTTTTTATCTTCAGTAGCACTGATTCTTGAATCTTGAGTATTCAGAGCATTGATACTGATACTCCTATTAGCACAACTAGCTTCAATATTGCTTGAACTACATCAGTATGAGATCTATCCAAACTGGTAGTTCTTTTACTAAAACTTATAAACAAAAAATTGGCTCTTTAACATGTGAGCAACAATATGTTATATTAGTAGCGCAATCATGAGTAAGATTTTGGGATATAATCAAAATACTAAGTCAAGACAGAATTTTTCCAACAGCAAGTATATATCACTCACGCAATGCATAAGGAAATTTTTTATTTTTATTATCTTTAATAAATTTTAAATGTATTTAATAAATATAAATAATTGAGTTATTAGCGTATAAATACATCAACTTTGAGCCAATTTTGATTTTTTCACTAACTTTAAAAATTGTCACATACTACACAAACTTAATGACTTTAGTGTTTTTACCACGATTTTAAATTCAGACTACATTAGTTCTGACTTGACATCTCAAAAATTTACTATAGACTAAACGGTTAGTGATACAAACGACATCGTAGAGAGATGACATAAAACATCGTCGTTCCATCAAAATAAATCCGATTTTTTTATTTCTAGAATTCATCGCGTCAACCCTCATTACAAAAATCAAATCTTCTCATTTGTTTCATCGTCTAGCTTTAGTTTGGATCAAAACAATCGATATCCTCTCTCTATGATGTCATTTATATCATTGACCATTTTATCTATGAATTTTTTTTGAGATGTCAAGTCAGATTTAATTTGGCTTAAATTTGAAATCGTGGTAAAATCACTAAAATCATTAAGTTTGTGTATTTTGTGACAATTTTTAAAGTTCGTAGAAAAATCAGAATTGACCCAAAGTTGGTATATTTATGCTCCAATAACCGTAAATATTTTTATAATTTAAAACTTGATAAATACAAGTTGGCTAAAATGTATAAGTTTCATTATGAAATTTGGCATAAAATTGAAAACATCATCATTTGTAAAGATATAATAACACTATTATAAAAAAAAACTCATAGATAACGGTTTGTTCCATCATATATGTGCATCCTAACAGTTACAAAAGGTCCTGTTATCTTTACTTTCGAGGCGACAGTTTTGAAACTGTTATGACAAGTCATTATGCATACCGGTTTTTTTAACCGTTTAGGTACTTGTCTACTAGATAACGGTTTTTCTAGCAGCTACACATTTCTATTTAGGGCTGTGCATCGGTCGGTCGGTTCGACCGACCGACCAAAAATTCAGAAACCAAAAACCGAACCGAATTATAATTTTGAACCGAACCGATCGATCGGATAATTCGATCGATCAAAACCGAACCGAAAAAATCGGTTCGGTTCGGTCGGACCGAAAATAAGTGAACCCAACAATGAAACAAAAAATTATAACTCTTGGTTCGATTATCCAAGGAACTAAAGGACATTATCTTCCAAATGTTTCAATGCACCATTAACAACACCTTACCACGCTTTTGAACATTTTACTACTATATAACTTAATAGAGCTCTCAAATGTAAATGATGATCATTATTCCAAGACCACGGTTCTCGAGATTTCCTTAGGTATTCTACATACGTGATTAGACAAAGATATACTGAATAGTGAACTTTCTAATTCTATCGTAATACATACAATCAATGGAACTCTATGTAATGCCAAAACATAGTCGAAAAGACCATGACGGAAAGCTCAAACGAAAATCGAATTAATTTGACTATTAATCGACATAATTAAGCCCACAAAATTAAATTTCTTTACCATCAAATTCCTCTTCCTCAATTGGGAAATCCAACCAGTTTTACGGATGATGCGCGATGTTCCTCGCAAAGGCCAACACTTCCTCAAGACCCTCCGCATCATCTAAAGTATCCGCATCATCATCCTTCGATGGAGACGGCAGGAGCGGCGGCGGGCGCCGATCGAGTGAAATGAGAGGAGGAGGCCGTAGGGAGGCGACGGCGCCGGCCGAGGTGGCGGTGGGAGGAGGCGGCGGACGGGTGGGAGGGCGAGGCGGCGGGCGTGGGAGGAGCAGAATGAGGGACGGCGCGCGTGGGAGGGCGGAATGGGTGTTATTAGGTTTTATCTGCAGTTTTGTATTTAAGTATATTAATGTTATATAAAAATAAAATATATATATATATATATATATATATATATATTAATAGTTTCGGTTCGGTTCAGTTACCGACCGAACCTAAAATCCAGAACCGGTAATCGAACCGACAACCGATTTCACCAAAATTTATAAACCGAATCGCTAACCGATCATTTAAAAAACCGAACCGAACCGACCGAACCGAATCGGTTCGATCGGTTTTTTCGGTTCGGTTCAATGCTTGCACACCCCTATTTCTATAGACCATCACGTTTTGTTTTGAAAACGTTATATATCCCAAACAAAATTTCAACCCATCTTTTATTGTTTTTTATGTTTTTTTCTTCAAATTATATCTATTTAATTTCCAAAAGCCAATAAATTAAATAATTCAAAATCATAGAATAATATGTACATATATAATAATCCTAATTAGTCTTGTTCATGATATTTTATGAGCCCATGCAAAATTAGGAATGCAATGCCCTTATATTATACTTATAAAATAAATTCAATTTATAAATTTACGAAAAATTCAAAATAAGAAATACAAGACTTTTTATATTATACTTATAAAATAAATCAAATCTATAAATTCATGAATAATACAAAATAAGAAAAATAGGGCCCCTTATATTATACTTACAAAGTAAATCAAACTTTGTAAATTTACGCAAAATTAAAATGATCTACAAACAGAAAAAATAATCAAAAATTATCAAAGAAATGTACATATAATAAAATATCATAAACTTGGAGTATTTACAGATGCAAAATCATTAATAATCATATCAACATCAATAGTTTCTAACATATTTTGTACCTAATTGAAAACATATATCAATAAGCAAAATGTAAAAAGACTTAATACTTTGGGCTTTTAAAGAGACATTTTATTTAAATGATAAAATATTTTTGACTCAAATGAAGACATATATCTATAAATAAAATTAACTTTCGAGACCTAAATGTTAATTTTCGGCCCCTTGAGATGGTGGGCCCAGAGCAGTCGCTCATGTGGTCTATCCTCATGAACGGCCTGATCCTAATTTAAAGATATGTATTTTGATCATCCAAACATTCATATAATACATATGATCATTCGAATATGGAATAAAAATGTGTTTGAATCCACCTAAACCACTTAAAAGTCAACCCCATGAAAAACACGATTTATTAAACTACTTAAAATTATTTTGATTGAGAAAACAAGATCTAATTTAGTACAAGAAAAAAATTATTAAGAAAATTTATACATTTTTAATTTTTTACGTAAATATTATGCCTCAATCGACTCTCCAAACCGAATGGGTTAGGGTTATTAACGAAATATTTTAGTCCAAACTTTTAAAAAAGAGTTGATTAGTCCTAACAAAAAATATTCGAAAATCGAGTATTGATTCAAAATTGGGTGTGTTGCCCCGATTAAGATCCTTATAAATAAAGGTGCAAATGAAAAAAGTTTTGGCGCCTCGTTACATTAGAGGAATCGCTTTTGACTTTTCTACCGCGCTTATATATACACACATAAATCTTATCGAGGGGCTTGGTGAAATTGTGAAGTGAAACACACATTGATAATGAACAATAGATTGAGTTTAAGGCCAAAGCTTCCTGCTTTTCTGAAAGTTTATCGGATAAAGCAAACTCCTACTCTTCCTCCTCCTCTTCTTCTTCTTCTTTTTCTCTTCCTCTTCATTTCTTTGCTGTTTTTCGCCCCATGGATTCACCTCGTAAGACTTCTTTCTAATTAAGATTACTTATAATTCATGATCTGATTTTGAAGATTTTCCTTTTTAACAAATGTCGAATTCATCGCAGGGTAAACATGATTCTAATATCTTCGTTGAAAAACCATTACGAAATCTGGATTGCATGACATGGAATCACACCAAAAAGTGCCCCAAAAGTCATCCAACATTTTCGCCGGCGAAGCTGATCAGTAAATCCAATTGCCCCGAATACTTCCGATGGATCCACGAAGACTTGCGCCACTGGAAAAATACAGGAATCACCGAGAAAATGGTGGCGGAGGCGCGGCGAACGGCGCATTTCCGGCTGACGATTCTGGACGGCAGAATGTACGTGGAGAGATTTGCGGAGACGTTCCAGTCGCGCGGCTTGTTCACGTTGTGGGGGTTCGTTCAGCTGATGACAAGGTATGGAGCAAAATTGCCCGATTTGGAGCTGATGTTTGACTGTAATGATCGGCCGGTGGTGGAAGCGGAGCGCTATGAGATTCCGCCGCCGCTCTTCAAGTACTGCGCAGACAATCGCACCTCCGATATCGTCTTCCCGATTGGACCTTTTGGGGTGGTAGTGCTTCTGAACTCTCTCTCTCTCTTTTTCTTTTAAGTTTTGTCATGAATCACCGCTACCTTGTGAGAGACGCACCTGGAGAAACCCCACGCCTCTCAATAATACCGCAAACCACACAGACACGTAAACCACACTTGGAAACCAGGGTGCGCCAAACCCATAGAGACATTTGGTGGGGTTCAACCGCGACCTCTCAACCACGTAAACCCACCTTAATTCGGGTTGTCGCAGGGACAAAATAATCGAGTCTTAGACATGCATGATAGGGTGAATTGCGAAATTGTGTGTGAAGTCTGTCGAATTTTAATATAATCTTATTACAGTTTGAAATTACACATTTTCTTTCGAAATTGAAAATCTTAGTACTCCATCCATCTTAAGATTATAGTCAACTTCCCTTCTTTGCACAGATTAAGAAAATTTATGTAAATATTTGAATAGGTAAAATGGACACACTCCTTAATAATTTTGCTCTAGTAATTTACCAACATAAAATGAAAGATTTTTAATTTTTGAGATCACTAGATAGAAGTATATTAATTAAGTAAAAAACATAGTTTTATACTCATTTAATAGAAAAAAGCTAAATCATAATTTTATCATGGGATGAGTGGAATCGTTTCATTTCTCCGTTACCCTTTCAATTAGGTTGGGAATATTACTATTTGTTCAACTTTTTACTGTATCATTTTTTTTTTAAGTTTTCCCTCAATTAAAACTTTGTATGTTTTAGTTTTATGGTTGACTAGATACAATTAGGGTTTATAATTTATTTTAATTTAAAGTCTTATTTGTTTTCATAATAATTGGATTTTTAATTTTTGTTGTTTAATTTAGTTTATGATTGATTATTTTACTTTAAATTTAATTTTTATAATAAAATAACAAATTTAATCATATGGTACATTTTAATCGTGGATGGTTTTAGTAGTTATCATCAATTCATTATCCCATATTTCAAGCGAACCGCACTCAAATTTCTAAGTTAGCTAGTTGAAATATCAAGAAAATGAGAGCGCATTTATCATAAAATATGAGAATTTCAAAGTATCAAGTGCATGAAGATGTATACTATCATAAAACAATTAAGATGAACAGCATAACCTGAATACCTCAAAAAAATTAAAAAAAAAACATGGAGGTGAAGATGTTGTTTTCAAGTGGTGCAGGGCAGAGGTAAATATAAAGCCATGGAACAGCTTTCTGAAGGAGATGAAGCAAGAGATGGAGAAGCTGAAATGGGAGGACAGAGTGCCCTACGTTTACTGGAAGGAAACCCTAAGGTTTCCTCCAAAGATACCAACTTATGAAATGCAATCTCACTCATCAAAATGATTGGAACGCCCGCCTTTACGGCCTCGTAAGCACTCTATCTCTTGCCATTTTGATATAGTAACAGTAACTGATATGATCGGATGCAGAAAGTAGTTTGAATTTTCAAGAAAAAATACTAAATATTTGCAAGAAATGGTTGGGGTTGCAGGTATATGATTCTTGGCTACATGCATATACATACCAAGTTTCTCTTGTTTTCTTCTTGATATTTCATAGGATTGGGAAGAAGAGCAGAGAAGAGGGTTCAAGCAATCGAACCTTGCAAACCAGTGCACGCACAGGTTGGTTTTGTTCGACAGAAACATGATGCATACAAATGTTGTTTCTGATTCTTGTTTTTTTTTTCATGGAAGGTACAAGATTTATGCAGAAGGATGGGGATGGTCTGTGAGTGAGAAGTACATTTTAGCCTGTAACTCGCCCACCTTGCTCATCCAGTCCCGTTGGCACGATTTCTTCACAAGGGGTCTCATCCCTCGACACCATTATTGGCCGGTTAGAGATGCTCAAAAGTGCAGGTCCATTAAATTTGCTGTTGAATGTGGCAACAATCACACTGCAGAGGTAGATCATATCACCTTCTTACCTTATATGTTTACATCATTTTCGACTGAATTCTGTGGTTTTTAGGCAAAGGAGATTGGTGAAGCCGGGAGTCACTTCGCCCATGAGGCTCTGAAAATGGAGAATGTTTATAGTTACATGTTCCATCTGCTAAATGAGTACGCGAAGCTGTTGATCTTAGCTCAACACAAAGTGCCTTGACGAATGCCGACTCGCATGCCTATCATATTCGACGTGGATCGCTACTTCTAACGTGGCATTGCTTACTCACGCTGGAAAGGGTTTTGAGTAGAATGATCTAGACTATGCTTGGTGTTGCTTTGTTATTGGGTCTTATAGAATATATTCTCGTAGCCATGTTATATTCGCTTCAGCTTGTCTATTGTATGGCGTTGGTTTTGCATTCTATATAAGGCGATGCAACAAAGGTACGTGAAATGCAATTAATGAAATCAGTTTACATCTTTCTTGCTTTTGTTTCTTTCTCCTTTCTTGCTTTTCCATTATGGTATCGAGCTAGCTAGCTCCATCTCTCTAGCTTCACACCTTTATTCTTTCATCATGGAGGAATCATCCCTTATATCTAATGGATCAAACGGAATCCAAAGATCTTTCTTCACAATATACCTACACCTTTAAAATTAAAGGAATCAAATTTTCTGATCTGAGGCAGCAGATCCTAGCCACTGCTCGAGGCTATGGACTTGAAGGGTACCTCACGCTCGATTCAACCTCCTCCAAGATGGATCCAGGAGATGATGGAGACGACACACAGTCCATAAACCCCGATTTCATCACACGGGAAAGGCAAGACCAAATCCTTTCTCGCATGGATTCAGCGCGCCTCTAACGAGAAAGTGTTATGGCGCTTGTTGTTGGTCTAAACACGAGTGCTTCGATATGGAGTGCTCTCGAACCAATTTTGCAAACCAATCAAGAGCCAAGGTAATGCAATACAAACTATAACTCAAACCCTTAAGAAAGAAAATTTGAGCATGACTGATTATCTTTCTAAGGTAAAAACGTGTTGTGACTTGCTTAATTCTGTTGGATATCACATCTCTGATGAAGATCAGATCCTTCATATCTTAAATGGTTTGGGTCATGAATATGATTCAGTTGTTGTGACTATTAGCTCTAAAGTTGAGGCGTGGTCTGCAATGGACGTTCATTCCATATTGCTTAGTTTTGAAAATAGATTGGAATCTACCAAACCTCCTCCTCTCAACACTGATGGATCGCAACCCTCTCTCAACTACGCCACTCATATGAATACCAACAGAGGGTATTCCCAACACTATAGAGGAAGAGGAGGTTTCAATGGAAATAGAGGAGGGGGCAGATTTATGATGCAACGTGGAGGATACAGTACAGGCAGAGGTAGAGGACGTAGCTTGGGTAACAAACCCACTTGTCAAGTCTGTTTTGTTCAAGGTCACACTGCAGACAAATGTTGGTATCGTTTTGATCAAAACTTTGTACCAAAGCAGCAGCAAAATCTGCAGCCACAGCCCAGTAGTCAGTTTCGACCAGCAGCTCATATGACACTCTTGCCAAATAATCCTCAGTCTACAAATCTCAGTGTTTCCCACTACAATGCATCGGATTATAACAATGAAAATACATGGTATCCCGACTCGGGAGCAACTAATCACGTTTCTCATGATTTGTCTAACCTGAATTCGGCTTCTGAGTATCAGGGTGGTGTGAAGCTTCATATGGGAAATGGGCAAGGAGTTGATATTGCTCACATTGGTAAAGGTATCCTGTCTACTCCCTCATCTTCTCGATCTTTCATTCTTCACAACCTTCTCCACGTCCCACACATCACCAAGAATCTACTAAGTGTTTCACAGTTTGTCAAAGACAATAACGTTTTTCTTGAATTTCACCCAAATTTTTGTGTTGTGAAGGATCAGACACCAAGGTTACTCTCTCAAGGGTACTCTTAAAGGAGGCCTATATCAATTCCACCTTCACCCTACTCCTTCCAAGAGCTGCCACGCCATTTTTCGCTTTCAATCAACGCACTAAGGACCTTCCTTCTCCGCTGCTAACGTCCTTCACGCCTTCTCTCATCTCAACCTCACTCTCAATCTAGATGACCGCATAATAGACTAGGTCATCGCTTTGATGTTGTGCGCAAGGCATTACACTCTTGTAATTTACCTTTTCAAGAAATGCAACGCCTAGTTTATGTCAACCATGTGTGTTTGCCAAAATGCATAAAGCTTCCTTATTCTCGCTTCCACTTCATCACATCATTCTCCCCGAACCGATCCATAGCGATCTCGGGGTCCAGCTCCCGTCACAAGTGTCAATGGTTTTTCATATTATGTAAGCTTCATTGATCACTCTAGCCGATATGTGTGGTTATATCTGCTTAAGGCTAAAAGTGAAGTTCACAATGTCTTCTTACAATATAAAGCTCTCGTAGAAAACCAGCTTAACACCAAGATTAAATCTATCCAAACAGACTGGGGTGATGAATATCGAAATTTGACATCCTTTTTTCTCCAAAATGGGATTCATCATCAAATCTCCTGCCCCTACACCCCTCAGCAAAATGGGCTCGCAGAAAGGAAGCATAGACATATTGTGGAAATGGGTTTATCCCTCTTGTTTAAATCTGGTCTTCCGATGAAACATTGGGATGATGCCTTCTCTACTTCTATCTTTCTTATCAATCGTCTTCCCACTAAAGTCATCCAGTTTCTTACACCCCTTGAAAAACTGTTCCATTGCAAGCCCGATTACACCTACCTTCGCACTTTTGGCTGTCTTTGCTATCCCTTCACTCGTCCCTACAACAAACACAAACTCCAAGCTCGATCGACTTCAGAATCTTCCTAGGTATAGCCTCCATCACAGGGTTACAAAGTCCTCCTCCTTCTCGAAAAGTCTTGGTCACTAGGGATATATTGTTCGATGAACATATATTTCCTCATCAAGCCATGACTTCTCCTGCTCCCCCCTCTTCTGACACTCCCACTTCCACTGCGGGCTATTGGATTTTTCCTACTTCACCTCCTACCCCTATCCACCAATCTCCTGAGCCTATCATCACTCCTCCTTCTCCCAATCCCGTCTCCTTTCCTACTCCTACCTTAGATTCTTCTTCTCCTAGTACTACACCTCCTTCAGGTAGTTCCTCTTCTCCAATACTACTCCTACCTTAGGTTCTCCCGCCTCACCTCTATCAATGCGAGCAATGATACTTCGCGCCATCTCCAGCTCCTCCTCACAATGCTCACCCCATGATTACTCGTGGCAAAGATGGGATTTTCAAACCTAAGGTGTTTCTTACTCAGTCTGCACCTGATCCTTTTGCTTCTGTTGAACCTAAAAACATCTCGGAAGCTCTGTCCAGTCCTTTATGGCGATCTGCCATGGTTCGCGAACTCAAGGCTCTTTAAGTTAATCATACGTGGACTCTTGTTCCACAACCTTCTGAAAAATCTGCCATTGGTTGTAAATGGGTGTTCAAAATAAAGCGGCATGCAGATGGTAATATTGCTCGTTACAAGGCTCGTTTGGTTGCTCAAGGCTATACGCAAGAACCGTGCTTTGATTTCACGAACTTTTAGCCCACCGTCAAGCCTACAACTATTCGGACTGTGCTTTCTCTTGCTATTCAACAAAACTGGGGTGTTACACACCTTGATGTTGATAATGCCTTCCTCAATGGCATTCTTACCGAGACTGTTTTTATGAAACAGCCACCTGGCTTCGAAATTGCAGCATCTACACCTATGGTCTGCAAACTTAACAAAGCCATCTATGGTCTCAAACAGGCATCTAGATCATGGTTCCTCACCTTTCGTGCTTCTCTTCTTCAGATGGGTTTTCAGCAATCTAAAGCGGATCACTCTCTCTTTTTCAAAAAAGGATGCCATGCTACTGTCTATTTGCTTGTTTATGTTGACGACATTCTTGTCACAGGTACTTCTCCTGATGTTATTAGTTCCATCATTACTCAGTTAGGCCAATCATTCTCGCTCAAGAACCTCGGTCTAGTTCACCACTTTCGCTTGGAGATTTCTCGCACTGCGGTGGTCTTCATCTTCATCAACGAAGGTATGCCTCGGATATTCTTTCAAAGGCTCTTATGCGAATGCCAACCCATGCCCCACGCCCATGGTGTCTTCGCTCGACTTTCTAAGTTTCAGCTCTCTCATACCGAATCCCGAGATTACGGAGTATCGTAGGTGCCTCCAAGAACTCACCATTACTCGACCGACCTCCTTGCCGTCGACAAGGTCACCAATTCATGGCGTACCCTCTTGATTCTCACCGCTACCGTCAGCGTATTCTTCGCTATGTCGCAGGTACTCTAGATCATGGTATTCACCTTATTCGCGAGTCAATCTCATATCGTTGGGTTTCGACCGATTGGGCCTCGGACGTTGATGACCGTCGCTCCACTTCCGGTATGTGTGTATATCTTGGTGGCAATTTAATCTCTTGGGCTTCGAAGAAGCAACATGTTGTTTCACGTTCTAGTACGGAAGCTGAATATCGCAGCCTTGCACATACTGCTGCTGAAATCTCTTGGCTTGTTTCTCTATTTCAAGAACTTTCTGTCCCCATGTCGCAAACTCCTACTATTTGGGTTGACAACCTGAGTGCCATTTCATTGGCGTCGAATCCCATTCTTCATGCCCGTACGAAGCACATAGAACTCGATATTCACTTTGTCCATGACAAGATTGCCGCTAATAAGCTTCAGGTTCGACACGTTCCTTCTTCCGATCAACGAGCTGATATTCTTACCAAACCTTTGAGTGTGCAATTCTTCTCTCGCCTCAAGAACAAGCTTCAAGTCGTCTCTCTTGGCTCGCTCGAATTGAGGGGGCATCTTAGCTCAGTACACAAAGTGCCTTGACGAATGCTGACTCTGCATGCCTATCATATTCGACGTGGACGTTACTTCTAACGTGGCATTGCTTACTCACGTTGGAAAGGGTTTTGAGTAGAATGATCTAGACTATGCTTGGTGTTGCTTTGTTATTGGGTCTTATAGAATATATTCTGTAGCCATGTTATATTCGTTTCATTGTCTATTGTATGGCGGTGGTTTTGCATTCTATATAAGGCGATGCAACAGTGTACGTGAAATGCAATTAATGAAATCAGTTTACATCTTTCTTGCTTTTGTATCTTTCTCCTTTTCTTGCTTTTCCATTAAAGTACAAGCCTAAGATCCCTCCAAACGCAACTGAGCTTTGCTCGGAGTTGCTGGCGTGTCCTGCAGATGGGAAATGGAGGGAATTCATGGAGGAATCCATGGAGAATTCTCCTAGTGATTCGCCTCTGTGCAAATTGCCTCCACCTTTTGAGCCTCGAGATCTTGGAGCTTTTGCACGAGCGAAAATGGAGGCCGTGAACAAGGTGGAGGCATGGGAAGACGAGTATTGGAGGAAGCAAGAGAGCAACATAAATTGATGTCCAGTGAGACAAACTGAATATAATATAGTTTCCTTTTACTAGCAAAGAGAAATGGATTCAAGAGAAACTATCATCCTTTCAAACCATCTCAACATATAACAGAAATTATGAACTCAAAGCAGTCAGCTGAAGCCAAGAGATTAGGCTCAGTTGACACAACAAATGTCAAAACTGAAAAAGAAAAAAAAGAAACAATGTGATTAAGAAAGATTTAATAACTAATGACGAATATAAGTACTGCTGTATCTCAGCAAAGAAACTTCAATAAGCTCTTTCCTTAAAGATGTCCATGCTCATCTCACTTGCATCAGTTGCTTGCAACTCAACCTGAATGCCTTCCAACTCTCTCTTGAATCGATCTTTTGAACTTGCGTACAGCATCTTGGTCCTCACCTTTGAAGTCTCGGGCGACCTGAAACATTAATTCCAACATTTTCGTAAAACAAATATTTGCATCAGTCATGTGATATGAGGTGCATATATAATGGTGGAAATTGAAACTTTATGTGATCTCTCTCACCATGCGATGAAGAAAATCTTGCTCTTACGGCAGTTCTCATCAGTGGTAAAGTCATAGTCGAAGACAGCATACCGACAATCATCAGCAGGCAAGCTATTGTCGAGGTCCACGTGAGTCTCTCCTTGGCCCCCAGCCTTCTCCACCACCACTTGCTGGAGTCCATCATCGATTTTGAACACAATGTACCTGAAGTTCCGTTTTGCTTTTAGCTCCAAAAACTTCAGTTTGCATGCGTCATCCACAGCAATTCCAGATGCAGAATTGGCCTGTTTAGGATCAAAGTATTAGCACAAAAACAAGGGCAGCTTCTGTGATTTTTTTATTTGGTCCCTAAAATCATGATCCTGTTTTTCATTTGAGAATCAGAAATATGACAGCAGCATTCTTTATTCAGTTGGATGCCTTGAGAAAGTGCAAAAAGTTTAAACAGACAACGGATTCTCATTCTTTATTGAAATCCATATACTCTCTCCCATGATGGAACAAACAACTAACTGCTCGAATACAGGAAAATGGCAGGTTTTGATGAGACGACTGCGAATTATGTTATGATTTTCCCCCTAACTATGGTCCTATATTCTCCAAGTAATTTCACTTAAAAATAGTTTAAGGAAATAGAGATCTGCATCATAGGATTGAAGCATTTCTTGATCTTGTTCGAGGTCTTAGGATGCCATATCAGAATGCAACAAAGTATATGGATCACAGAACCTTCCCTCAATCATGAAATCCATTACCTTCTCATGATAAGGAACAGAGACATATCTTATCTAAATCCAACCATTTTTTTCCTGAAAAATTGCCATATTTTCATACTGCTAGAGACGAATCAAGCACATGTCATACAATATGCAGTAAAACAAGAGATGCAATTGCATCATTCACATTTCCTGATCTAAACTCTAAAGGTGGCCATCTCTCATCTCTTGATACTACCAGTAACAAAATAAAAAACATAGCGTGAAGAAATTCACACAAACACACACACATGTGTATGTGTGTGTTCATATTGATATGCTAATGCAACATGTAATGCAATCACGTGAACGGAGATCATTTACCTGTCACCTTGTCCCACAAGCAGAGACAAAATCAAGCAAATAGTATAAATAAATTCATACACGCACACAAACAGATTACCTATCAAAATCTAATCACAAAATTATCACCTTAGAATGCTGAAGAAAGTCAATCAGAATATCAAATCATGCAAACACGTGCGCGCATGAAGAATGTGGACAATGAGAAGGATTCTGAAACATATACATAAGAAAGAAATAGAAATCAAAGGAATGAAGTTGAATGATCACATGAAAAGAAGGAACCGGAAAACGACTTACCATTTTGCTCTCAGTGAAAATCTGAGCAGCCTCGAGAAAATGCGAAACAATGATTAGGGATCAAAGAGAAACAAGAAGAAAATAGAATTGAGCGAAACAGATCCTTGAATTTTGGTAGGGCATTGAAAATTTCAAAGGATGAGAGAGATTTGAGGGTATTTGTTTACAAGCTAAACTCAAGGAACTAACTAATCATGCCGCAGTTAGTGAAAATACGGTCTTTTATTGTTCGTATGCGTGTATTATATTATATATACGTAACGTGAGTATGAATATTTTTGTGCATCTATAATTAGTAAATACTCTTTACAAAATCAGTTAAATAATAAATACTCAATAAAAAATTACTAATTACTGAAAAATACTCTCATCGTCCACCAAAAACTTACATTTAATTCTTTTTCATTCATTCCACCAAAAACTTGTATTTTATTATTTTGGACATCTTGTTACACTTAAAACAGGGGACCGCTTCTCAACTCACTACAATTTATTAAAACGTATACCACAAAAAACAATACAAATATTTGATGGAAGAAAATAGTGCTCCCTCCGTCCCAATATTCATGGCTCTTTTCTTTTTTGCACGTAGATTAAGGAGAATTATGTTTTGTTTGTAAAGTAGTGTGTGGCACGAAATTCGAAGCACTTTTTAGTGTAAAAAAATTTCTTTTTTGGAAACGGGTCAACTTAGTGGAACAACCCAAAAAGGAAAACGAGCCAACAATAATGGGACGGAGGGAGTATTATTTACTATTGTTATTACTAATTCACAGGACTACCAAAAATTCAACAAGCAAAAGCAATAAAGAGGGAAAATTTCTGAAATCATTATAATTTATAAGTGGAAGAATTTTATATTGATGGCCAAAGAAGTCCCTTACAAATAATGTTCTTTTCTATTGCCCAATAGTAGAAAAACAAAAACTTTGCGATTTTGTTGGATTATAAATAATTCTTTGAAGATTTCTGAATTAGTCATAATTTTATCAATTGAGTTTTTTATGGCCAAATTATTATTTTGGTACAAGGCATATTTTCGTGCATTCGGATGTACAATTTATTAATTCTAAATAAATTGTAATTATGATTAATAAATTATAATTGAAGATTGATAAATCATTATTGGAGGATATGAACCGTATAACTAGAATATACGAGTTTTTGGTCACATATAAAATATTTTTTGAATATTGATTAATATTTAACCAACACGGATTCTCAGCAGTCCTTTGTTATAGAATCTCAACAAAAGAATACATTATCAAAGTTATTTTTGTAAACTTTGCAGGGGTATTTCAAGTTGAAGACTGAATGTGGACTGAATTAAATTATTATCTCATAATTATATTTACTGCCCTTACGTCTATTATTTATGAGGAAGATAGGCAAATCAAATTTATAAGAATTGTACTGTGAGACTACTTTTATTATACTCCATCAGTCCCAATATTCATGACACGTTTTCCTTTTTGGGCTGTCCCATTAAGTTGGCATGTTTCCAAAAAGAAACATTTTTTATACTAAAAAGTGTCTCGAATTTCGTGTCATCCACTACTTTATACACAAAACACATCTCTCCTTACTTTACGTGCAAAAAAGAAACGTGTCATGAATATTGGGACAGAGGGAGTAGTTTTGAAGTAGTTTGGATATAAAAGATTGTACCTTATATTAAATAAAAAACCTATATATACATTAAATTACTAAAAGTATTCTTAAAACTCAAATAAGTAAATAATATAGGCATGTCAAATTTTATAAGTATACGCACTTTTTATAATAGTGGTAGATAGTGGATTAGGCATAAGAGATGCAATTATGTATAGTTTCTTTTGAAGTTATGATCGGGTACAGTACATGTATATAATTAATCGTATTTTCTCGAATATTGCTAGGTACATCGAATCCAATTGTTTAAGTTAGACAACTAGGATTATTGTGTTGATCATTAAGATATATATTGATTTGGTATAATCAAGCTACTGATTGGTTGTCCTGCCTAATAAATAAATAAACTGACTCTTTATTAAGCTATTTGTTATGGACGTGCCCTGCCTAATGAACTTATCAAATATAATATATTCGTAATTTTCTATCTATAGACAATTAAAAGATTGTAGCATGGCACATAAGGAAGAAGAAAATAAACGATTTAGCTCATATACGAGTAGTTTTGGACTCCAGTTAAATATACAAATATGCGAGAATAGAATTGTTAATTAAGTTCAGATCATTGCTGGACTATCGCATTTTATCTCATTAATATATATCATATCCACTATCTTCGTGCACAATAGCATATAAAATTTAGATAAATCACATTTGAAAACCAAATATGACAAGTTTAGCATTGGGTAAATTTATGTCCATATGCAATATTCTGTAAATCATATAAAACATATAAACCATACTTTAAAATCAAGTATGACAAGTTCAACACTGAGTAGAACCTAGGTACTTAATATGTAAAAATCATTTGAAAAACTAGGTATGACATATTCAACACTGGATAACTATATAGAACAAGTAAATCATACTTAAAAAATCAGATATGATAGACTCAAATCTATAGAGTTGTTAATGGAATTCGAATCTATGTCCTTTTGGCTAAAAAAAACTCAATTTATCACTAGACCGTTCTTAAAAGACAAAATATATTGTATGCATATTATGAAGAGTGTTATGAGTCTATATCTAGTATTTAGCTCAAAGAAACACCATAATGACAATAGTATCTGATAAGTTAATTAAATGTGATATTATTATTATTATTATTATTATTATTATTATTATTATTATTATTATTATTATTATTATTATTATTATTATTATTATTATTATTCCAAAGGATGTTCAATACATAATACAAATAAACTTTCAGATGCGTTGGTCGATGAAATCAAATATATATATAAGATAATGCCAAAGTCGACATTGAATATGCATAATGAAAAGTAAACTTACCATAAACAACAAATGGAGGTGTTTATGGAGATGTCAAATTAATGTTATACAAAAAAAATAAAACATTTTATTCTTAATAAAAAAAGTGAATATTATACATCTTTAAATCAAATATATGATATTATTTTTGGTCATAAAATGCGCCTTCTCTTGGCCTTGCAGTTTACAGGAAACTACAGTCCCATGGATAGTTTATACAACGTGAAAGTGACAAAAATTTGTGGTAAAATAGTTGCAAGTGCATGAGAGTTGACTTAATAATCTTGTCATTAGAAAGTCAAACAAGTTAGTTAGTTGTGTATAATTGTTAAATTTTCCCGAAACCCAAGAGGCATGTCTTCTTCTCACAAATCAACGTTAATCTATAACGACTTTTCGGTTATTTAATGACTCCTTCTTCCTTGAATTTTCCCTGCAGTAACGTTGTAAGCATTATTTGTGTGCAATGCACGCCTCCTCTCTCTGAATCTCAATATCTCTGTCTCATTCTTCGATTCTGGGTAACCAAGAAATCCAGAAATCATCTCTCTTGCATAACAAAGTGGACGTGAATCAAGAGCGATGAACAACCTGAGGCTAGCAGTGGACGTGGTGCGGCCCACAATCTCCTCCCCAAAGATGGGAAGGGCTCCTCGAGCGCCGCCGTGGAGCTCGTCTTCGACGGCCAGAAATTCCGCACCACCATCAAGGAGAAAGACCTCAACCCCTTCTGGAACGAGACCTTCTACTTCAACGTCGCCAATCCACTCGACCTTCACCACCTCTCCTCGAGGCTCACCTCTATAGCATCAACAAAGCCACCGGCAAGAAACACTCCCTCGGCAAAGTCCGAATCAACGGCACCTCATTCGTCCCCTCTCCGACGCTGTCGTCTTCAACTACCCCCTTGAGAAAAATGGCCTCTTCTCAAGCACGAGAGGCGAGCTCGCCTTGAAAGTCTACCTCACCGGTGATCTCACCAACGCTTCCCTCAGCCACCACGACTACGCCTCCTCATCCTCCAGCCTGCACTCGATCCATGAGGAGCTGCCTCCTTCTCAGAAACACGAGAAAAAGGCACGGTGTTTCTATACTCTTTCTGGCTCGGATCATAATAATCAGCAGCGGCACCTGCGCGAGCACCAGCAGCAACAGCCTTCTTCTTCTTCAGTGCCGCTGTACCAAGCACCTCAATACGGCGCTAGTGATATGAGGTTCGAGTCTCAGGCGTCGCAGTCTGCAAGAATGTATCCGAACTTGTCATCGTCTCAGCCTGCTGAATTTTCACTCAAAGAAACGAATCCAGTCCTTGGAGGGCCGGATTAGGGCTTGAACGTCTATGATCTCGTGCAGCCAATGCAGTTTCTCTTCGTTCGTGTTGTGAAGGCACGAGACCTCCCGTCCAAGGACGTCACAGGGAGTCTCGATCCATATGTGGAGGTGAGGCTCGGCAACTACAAGGGCGTCACGCGCCATTTTGAGAAGACGAAGAATCCTGAGTGGAACACTGTGTTCACATTTTCGAAGGACAGAATGCAGGCCTCAGTTTTGGAAGTTGTGGTGATGGATAAGGATGTGATCAAGGACGATTTTGTGGGCGTGGTAAAGTTCGACCTCCACGAGATCCCACAACGGGTGCCTCCGGACAGCCCGTTAGCACCAGAGTGGCACCGGCTCGAGGACAGCAAGGGCGAACGGAAGCACGGGGAGCTGATGGTTGCTGTCTGGATAGGCACACAGGCTGATGAGGCCTTTGCCGATGCTTGGCACTCTGATGCAGCCAACGCCATTGACACCTCCGCCCTGTCCACTCACATCCGGTCCAAGGTGTACCACGCGCCTCGGTTGTGGTACGTCCGCGTGAACGTGATTGAGGCGCAGGACCTTATCGCGCAGGACAGGAACCGTTTCCCGGTCCTGCACGTGAAGGCCCAGATCGGCAACCAGATCTTGCGGACGAAGGCAGTCCAGTCGCAGACGATGAACGCGTTGTGGAATGAGGACCTCATGTTTGTTGCTGCTGAGCCCTTTGATGACGATCAACTCGTACTCTCAGTTGATGATCGCGTCGGTCCTAACAAAGACGAGACTCTTGGCAAGGTTTTTGTGCCGTTGACGACGGTTGAGAAGCGGGCCGACAACAGAGTGGTGCACTCGAGATGGTTCCACTTGCAGAAACCAAGCGCCACGGATGCCGAGGAGGCCAAGAGAGATCAGTTTGCGAGCCGGATCCATCTACGAATCTGCCTCGACGGAGGCTACCATGTTCTTGACGAATCCACGCAGTATAGCAGTGATCTCAGACCGACGGCGAAGCAGCTGTGGAAGCCGCCGGTAGGCATGCTGGAGCTCGGAATCTTGAATGCGGATGCCCTCACACCCATGAAGACGAGAAACGGCCGAGGAACTTCAGACACTTTCTGTGTGGCGAAATACGGACAGAAGTGGATTCGGACGAGAACCATCACAGACAGCTTGAACCCTAAGTTCAATGAGCAGTACACTTGGGAGGTTTTCGATCCAGCCACAGTTCTAACCATTGGTGTTTTCGACAATGGACACTTAGGTGGTGCCAATGGCAACAGAGATCAGAAGATCGGGAAGGTTCGCATCCGGATCTCAACCCTGAAACGAACCGTGTCTACACGCATTCGTATCCGTTGATCGTTCTTCACCCTCCGGGTAAAGAAGATGGGAGAACTGCATTTGGCAATTCGGTTCACGTGCACGTCGATGCTCAACATGATGGCCTTATACTCAAGGCCTCTCCTGCCGAAAATGCACTACGTGAGGCCGTTATCAGTGGTGCAGCTCGACATGCTGCGCTACCAGGCAGTCAACATCCTGGCAGCACGTCTGAGCCGGACCGAGCCGCCTCTCCGAAAAGAGGTGGTGGAATACATGAGTGATGCCAACTCACATCTGTGGAGCATGAGGCGCAGCAAGGCGAACTTCTACAGACTCATGGCAGTCTTCAACGGCGTCTTCGCGGTCTCAAAGTGGCTCAACGAGGTCTGTAAGTGGAAGAATCCGGTCACAACGGTGCTGGTTTATGCCCTCTTCGTCATGCTCGTGTTCTTCCCTGAGCTGATCCTGCCGACGCTGTACCTCTACATGTTCCTCATCGGGCTCTGGAACTACCGGTTCAGGCCTAAGAATCCGCCACACATGAACATGAGGCTATCGTGGGCCGACACAGTGACAGCTGACGAGCTCGACGAGGAGTTCGACACATTCCCAACATCTAGAAGTGGCGATACTCTACGGATGAGGTATGATCGCCTGCGGAGCGTTGCTGGCCGGATCCAGAGGGTCGTGGGCGACGTGGCGTCGCAGGGGGAGCGGGTGCAGGCGCTTCTGAGCTGGCGGGACCCTCGCGCCACTGTCATATTCATGGCCTTCTGCATTGCATCCGCCGTTGTGTTCTATGCCGTGCCTCTGCAGCTGTTGATAATCGCCGCTGGATCCTACATCATGAGGCCTCCCAGATTCCGGCACAAGCTGCCTCCGCCACCACTCAACTTCTTCCGTCGCCTGCCTGCTAGGACTGATAGCATGTTGTGACCGGCCATCATCTTCTGCCTGCAACTCACCAGACCTATAAATAATGTTTGTATGTTTTTGCATGTGATTCAGACTAAGTTAATAACATTCTTGGCAATTTTCTCAGTAAAAAACTCCTGCATAAACTAATCTCAAGAAACAGAGAAGCAAGATGTATGGAGTGAAGAACTGAATGATTACAAAGATCTGAATTAGTGCAACCCATGTCAGGCAAAGTAGCAACATGGTTAGAGTAAAGATGCTCTGCTGAAGACTAAATCAATAATGCAGTCTCATCCAGACGTCGCTGGATGTTAAGAGTCGAACTTGAACAAAATATAAGACATGGATTTCTTCTATCTATCAGTACCCAACTGAGCTAAGATTATGTACTAGGCTAAACATTAGCTGGAATGACGAGATTCCCAACTGTACGATCTAAGAATCTGCTGAAGTTCCCCCAGCAATGTTTTTCGTCTTTGAGGTGCGCTGTAGCAGGCTTGCCACAAAAACCTAGATACATTCATAGAATGAGGCCTCATAAATTATTATAAAATTTCCCCGTTTAGGAAGAGAGAGTTGAATTGCTTATGTCATTTGACGTACTCATCAATCAAAATATGTGTATTACATAGATGAACCACAAAATTGAGGATATGAAAATAAAGATGGACTTCTAAGGTTTTAAAGCTACCTGAACAGGGCTGCCAGCAAGCATGACACCCTCAACTCCACCGCCTATGACACGTCCATCGGGACCCGAAAGAGTAACATTCAGACAGCCGACTGGGCCGTGAGGCGAGTTCACATCATTTTGTACGTAAGAATCAGTTAAACTCAAAATATCAAAGCGTCCCTATAAAAGAATGAAAGCAGAGAAAAAATTTCTACTAAGTCAAGAAGAAACAAGACAAGAACAAAAGGAATAAGGGAACACTAGTGCTACAGAAGACATAATCTTTCGATCAACAAGATCTACTTCTACAGAAGATTCTGCATCAAGATTGTTATAAAGTATATATGGTAGATGCACAATTAGGGTTAGCCTTTACCTTAATTAGCTTGGTAACATTTGTATATATAGGTGTACTCTTCATTGAATAAAACAGATTGTTATACCCCATCTCATATGTTATAACATGGTATCAGAGCCCTAGGTTCTAGGGTTTTCGAATTTTTGGGGGTTGGATTTTAGGGTTTTCGAATTTCAGTTTTTGAAACTAGGGTTTGCGACCCATTTCAAATTGGAGGCTCACCGACGACACCTCCCACCCAGTGCAGCTTCCCCCCTCCGGCGCACCCACGGCCACGGTCCCGTCGCCGGAATCGGCGCGTGAACAGTACACGCGCCGGCGCGTGAACAGTAACGCCGGCAGCCTCTCCGGCGCGTGAAGGCGCGTCCGACGTCCGATTCTGCTCCGGCCAACGGCGTTCGCCTCGTCTCGTCGTTCGGTGAGTTCTAGCCCGCCATCCGCATTCATCATCGGTGTGCGATTTTCGTCCGAAACGATTCGTTTTTAAAGATTTGTGTCGATCTCGGTGTTTGGATTTGCTTTGGTTTTGGATTTACGGCTTTGTTCGGTTATTAATATGTCGGAGAAAATAAATCTATTGATATTGTGCGTGATGTCGAAAATCACGGACCACAAGCTTTGTTCTACCAATTATCGGGATTGGCGTCAGACGATTGAGCTCTACTTGTTGAGCATCTCTATGGATGCTCATTTGACTGACGATCCACCATCAGACACCACGCAGCAGAAGGCTTGGTTTCGGGAGGATGCTCGGTTATTTCTTCAGATACGTAATTCGATTGATGGTGAGGTTATCGGTCTGATTACTCACTGTGTCTGAATACAGTCAAAACTCTTATGGCGTATCTTGAGTTTCTATATTCCGGCAAAGGGAATGTTTCTCGTATGTTTGATGTGTGTCAAGCTTTCTACAAACCGGCGAAAGGTGACAAAAGCCTTACAGATTACTTTATGGCATTCAAGAAAACTTATGAAGAGTTGAATGCACTACTTCCATTCAGTCCAGATGTCAGAGTGCAACAGGCTCAGCGCGAAAAGATGGCAGTTATGAGTTTTCTGGCTGGACTTTCGTCCGAATTTGAGACCGCTAAGTCTCAAGTTCTTTCTGATACTCAAATTTCATCTTTGGAGGAAGCCTTTAGCAGACTTCTTCGTCCTGAGCGCTCGTTGACCACTTCTTCTGTGCCTTCGACGGTGCTTTCTTCACCAACTCCTTCCTATGCACTGCAAGCCACCATATAAGGCGGTGGTTCTAAGGGTAGTTCGGGGCAACCGCAAGATAGCATGGAGTGTCGTTATTGCCATGATCTCGGGCATATCAAACGCCATCGTCCACGGCTTCGATCCGAAGACTCTCCATCCGCTTATGTTGCTGAGCGTAACCGTAATACTCCTGATTCCATCACTATTTCTGCTGATGAGTATGCAAAGTTTTTGCAACATCAGGAACAGACTTCCAAGCCTAGTTCTACCACCGCTATTGTTGATTCAGGTAATCCTACTGCCGCATAGCTTCCTCGTCCACCAACTGGGTTATTGATTCAGGTGCCACAGACCATATGACAGGTAATCCTAGTTTGTTTTCTAAATTCGAGTCACATCAACATACTCATCCAGTTACTCTTGCGATGGTTCACAATCTCTTGTTAGTGGATCGAACCATCCAACCCACACCGCCTTTATCCTTATCATCGTCCTTAGTCTCCCATGCCTCCTTTAATTTATTGTCGTGAGTAAACTTACTCGCAATCTCCATTGTAGTGCCTCATTTTTCCTCGATTATTGCTTGTTTCGTGGATCTTACAACGAGGCGATTATTGGTAAAGGACATGAATCAGTGGCCTCTACATCCTCGATACGCAACCACCGTCTTGATGAGCATGTGCGAGCACGGCCACTCCTATGGATGCGCATTGTCGGTTGGGTCATCCATCTCTTCCTTTGTTAAAGAAACGTGTCCGCAGCTTTCTAGTTTGTCTTCTTTAGATTGTGAGTCGTGTCGGTTTGCTAAACACCATCGTGTTAGTTTGAGTCCACGAGTCAATAAACGAGCTGATGCTCCTTTTGAGTTAGTACATTCTGATGTTTGGGGTCCTTGTCCCATTACATCAAAGACTGGTTTTCGGTACTTTGTTACTTTTGTTGATGATTATTCTCGTTTGACATGGCTTTACTTAATGAAAAGTCGTTCTGAGTTGTTTACCCACTTTTCTGCATTTTGTGCTGAAATTAAGACTCAATTTTGTGTGCCTGTCAAAATCTTACGAAGTGATAATGCTAAGGAATATTTATCTGACACCTTTTGTCATTTTATGAGGACCCATGGCATCCTTCATCAGACTTCATGTGTTGACACACCGGCTCAAAACGGAGTTGCCGAAAGAAAAAATCGGCATCTTCTTGAAACAGCCAGAGCCTTACTCTTTGGCATGCAAGTTCCTAAATGCTTTTGGGCGATCTTTGTGTCTCTCGCTTTCTCATAAACCGTATGCCGCCCTCTGTCCTTTCGGTTTGTCACCCTTTCATGTCCTTTCCCATCTCGATCTCTACCCTATTGAGCCTAAGATATTTGGTAGCACTTGCTTTGTTCGTGATGTCCGACCTCGTGTCACTAAACTCGACCCCAAATCATAAGTGCATTTTCTTAGGCTATTCTCGGTCCGAAGGGTATCGATGTTTTTGCCCCGCTTTAAACAAATATCTTGTGTCTGCGATGTAGCTTTCTCCAAAATACGCCCTTTACTCCGGGTTCCTCTTCTCCACCGAGGGGAGGCCCGAGTTCTTGGTATATACTGTTACATCGCCTCCTCCGTCCCGTCTGCCTCGATATGCTCGATCCTCCTATCCTACATCACTACACTCGCCGTCCTATCACTACTCGTGATCCTGCCTCGCCATCGCCGACTTGGTCCCTTCTCCGCCTCGATTACATTCCTCGATGATCCAATTGCACCGCCGTCGATCCTACTCCAGTGATGATCTTCCTATTGCCTCCCGAAAGGTAAACGTTCCTGTACTTATCCCATTTCTGCTTTTGTGTCTTACCATCATTTGTCTCCTTGGTCTCGCTCATTTATCGCATCTCTCGAGTCTGTTCCTAAGACTGTTGCTGAAGCTTGGGCCCATCCTGAATGGCGCAAAGCTATGATTGAGGAAATGACTGCTTTGAATGCTAATGGCACTTGGATTTTGGTGGACCTTCCTGAAGGTAAACGACCAATTGGTTGTAAATGGGTGTTTACAGTTAAGATCAATCCTGATGGGACTATTGATCGTTTGAAAGCTCGCCTTGTTGCTAAAGGCTATGCTCAGATTTATGGTGTTGATTATTGTGAGACATTCTCTCCTGTGGCCAAGCTCACCTCTATTCGAACTTCTTATTTCACCGGCACCGTTATCACCGGCCTCTCCACCACGATATCAAAAATGCTTTTCTTCATGGTGATTTGGTGAGGAGGTTTATATGGAGCAACCGCCCTGCTTTGTTGCTCAGGGGGAGTCTGCGAAGGTATGTTATCTTCAGAAATCTCGTATGGTTTGAAACAGAGTCCTCGTGCATGGTTTGGTACTTTTGCTCGTACTATTGAGACATTTGGTATGAAGCAGAGTAAATCTGATGATTCTGTTTTCTACAAAACGTCTCAATCTGGTATTATTTTGTTGGTCGTATATGTTGATGATATTGTGATTACTGGTAGTGATTCTGAAGGCATTGCTTCTCTGAGAGCTTTTCTCCCTACTCAGTTTAATACTAAAGATTTGGGAGAGCTTAAGTATTTTTTAGGTGTTGAGGTAATGAGAAGTAAGAAAGGAATTCTTTTGACTCAAAGGAAATATGTGCTTGATTTACTCTCGGAGACAGGAAAGTTGGGAGCTAAACCATGTAGCACTCCAATGGTTCCTAATTTACACCTTACTAAAGATGGTGTGTTATGTGATGATCCCGAGAGGTATAGAAGAGTGGTTGGAAAGTTGAATTATCGAGAGTGACACGACCGATATAGCTTATCCATCGATGTGGTGAGTCAAGATATGTCTTCGCCAACGGTTGATCATTGGAGAGCAATGGAGCGATTTTGTGTTATTTGAAAGGAGCACCTGGACGTGGAATTTTGTATGGTGATCATGCTCATGATAGGATCGAGTGCTTCTCGATGTCGATTGGGCGGATCAAAGGAAGATAGAAGATCTACTTGAGATTTTGTGTGTTCTTCGGAGGAAACTTGGTTTCGTGGAAAAGCAAGAAACAGAGTGGTTTCACGATCAAGTGCAGAGTCGGAGTATAGAGCTATGGCTCAATCGATCGATGAGATCATGTATATACATCAATTTTACATGAAGTGGGTCTACCTGCTCCTATTCCAACCAAGTTATGGTGTGATAATCAGCTGCACTTCACATTGCATCCAATTCGCCTTTCATGAGCGAACCAAACATATTGAAATTGATTGTCACTTTATTCGTGAGAAGATTCAGCGTGGCCTCATCTCTCCGGATATATGAAGACCAAGATCGCTTAGGGATCTCTTTACTAAGGCCCTTAATGGGGTTAGAGTTGATTATCTTTGTAACAAGCTTGGCATGATTAACATCTATGCTCCACTTGAGGGGAGTGTTATAAAGTATATATGGTAGATGCACAATTAGGGTTAGCCTTTACCTTAATTAGCTTGGTAACATTTGTATATATAGGTGTACTCTTCATTGAATAAAACAGATTGTTATACCCCATCTCATATGTTATAACAAAGATAAATAGTTCAGATGTTAAGAATGGAAAATTATAACTCTATCAAAATTAGACAGATAGGAAATAAAGTTTCACAATTAATGTTAAACTGAATTTTGCATTAATTACATTGAAAATATATGCTAAAATTCATAGTTTAACCTGTGAGCTATTTTTATTATATAACAGCAATCATGTAGATCTCAACAGCTAGCACCAACAATTTCTTTGTTGCAAATCCAGGAGTAGATATTAAGAAAATGGAGTATATACCTCGTATGTGACGCTCCCACCAGAACTTGATATTCTAACATTTACAGCTGAAATTGTAACATTTCCTGATAAGATGACTGTGCTTTGTCGCCCTGTGCAAATGACAGTACCTTTCTCTTGATATCCTGCAGAGAAACAATGGCGATGAACGATCCACCAATTATAAATTAAGGATGTCCAGAAGTTGACAATTTATATCATGAAAATTAAAACTGTCTTCCTGAGATGCTTTTGGAAGGCCTAGAAAAGTACTCAGATCATATCAAAATTGAATTTATTATTCGAGCCTTCCCTTTCTCTTTGTTGAACTGAGATTATCAGAGTTTTTGTATTACATCTAGAAAATAGTATATGGACCACTAGTGAGATGTTCAGGATCAGGAAATGATGTACCATTAGCTTTACATTTTCGGCTTTATTCAAGTTCCTCTGAACAATTTTTCCACGATTTGCTTGCCAAATATTTAACTGATAAGAACTAGATACAATGATATATGGTGAAGCTTTATCTCATTTTACTATTTATGAAAAGTATTACACGTTCATAAATGTTTTGAGAAGTTTCTTAGCTAGATGACGGAAACAGGTGGAAGATGCACATAAATACGTGATGTTAGGTATATTTATTCAGATAGTTGGATTCCACTAACTTCTCCAAGAGCAACATTGATGATATGTGGGACAAGCTTTCCGGGCCCAGTAAAGATAGATCCGTCTGGCAAGAAGATGAAATTCTCTACAAAATCAAGAAAGAGTAAACACTTCAAATAGCCATATAAAACATGAAGAAACATATAAAAAACATTTGAGTTGACACAATGCTAAAATATTGGAAAAAAATAATGTAGAGAGACTAACTATATAAACATAATAAGAAGCCATTTGGCCAAGATAGTAACTGAGCGATAAACATCTTGAACTTAGAAGGGAACTAAAACTTTAGTAGGAACAAAAAGTAATAATGTTCATATTACCACGAGATATATGCATATGAAAATATGATAATTACTGGATCATTATCATCCAAGAACTTGAGTGATGTCAAGAATTTGGTATTTACATAGTTTATAATGATATAAATGAGCATTCATTGGTGTTTCCACAATAAGAGACTTTCAATAACCCACAACAGAGTGACTAATCCTAGATTAGGTCTTTGGATATGTACTTAATGGTAAAGAACACATCCCTACTCAGATTTATATCCTGAGTGTCTGGGACAATGAGTTGAAAAGGTTGAAAATAATGCATATCGGTTAAATTAAGGTAATTGATGCTTTTCACATGCATATGCTCTCTTTTTGACCAGCAAAAAAATGTTTTCTCCGTTGACAAGATTTAAAATAACTGGATATGTTCCTCCAGATTGATTCGGAACTTTAAACATATCTGTCACTACCAAAATATTTCTGTGCAAACCCATTGCCTTTGTGTGTGTGAGTGAGAGAGAGAGAGAGAAAGAGGAGGGTGCAGAATGGAGAGAATAGGTACAACAATCCCTACATATTAAGAGAGGTAAGGGGTGAGCAGGCAGCTTAAGGCTCAATTGACGTAGTATTTGCAGGTGGCAGTGGCACTATGTAATCAGCCACTTGTCATCAATCAAGAGACGATCAGTTATTTCATACAGAGAAAGGTATAATGGTGAATCAGTAGCTGGAGCATGCAAGTGATGTGAGTCTTTGAGATATCAATCTATCACTAGTCATAAAGGCACATGTTTATAAGCATTTCCATACTAAAGGAAACTTAGTACCTTACTTTCCACATCCAAGTTCTGTGAATGTCCCATCTTTATAAGGCTTTTACTGATTGAAAATCCTAAATTACTATAGTCACAAGTGCCTGTTTACATCATTAATCATTTCTATAATTGGTGAATGCAGCAAATCATATTTAGTTGGTCTATAATCATACATTTTAATTTTCAAATCATATTTTAATCGGTAATTCCTACTCCAAAATCCTATCTGCACATGTTGCACCTATACTTGGTCAATAAAGCATCTTATCCTCTGTTACTCGACACTTCATTTGGTCAAAAGGATCCGTGTTGACGGATACGACACAAAATACGTGTCCGATCTTGCAATTTCACTTCGAACACTCCATGAAAAAAAAGAGGTGCATCCAGAGCTATACAAGGTTTAAAAAGACACTTGTGTGGCACGCCTCGCCTGCTGCAAGACAGACGCTAAGTGTGGCTACAAGAACCTAATGCACATTATGCTTCTCATTTTATAGTGCATATCATGCTTACATTTGTCTTCTTTATTCAATGTGGGACAACTATCACTACCCTCATTTATTCTTTCAACTTCTCCTTACATTAGTCTACTTTTTTCGATGTGGGACAACTACCACAACCTTATTTATACTTTGAACTTCTGCCCCGCTGTATACGTTTCGACGTATCCCCGTATCGGTGTCCAAAGTTAGGACGGTGTCCCTGTGTCGATAATTTTCTTAAAAATTGTATCTACACTCGGATCCGCACCAATATCCGATACCCGTATCCATGTCCATGTAACATAGATCTTATCGATTCAATTGCTCCCAATCAAGCCAAACACCCATAATATTATCAAATTATGCATGTGAAAGGCGATTATTAGGATCAAATACACCAAACATGCAACTCCGTCATTAAGAAACTTAAGAATAAACAATTTCTAAATATTTCGAATGGATGGATAACTTCTGTTTCAAAAGAAATCAACCAAAACTCATTTATGCAACCGATAAATAGCAAGTAGTGTATCCACATCCAAAAATAAAAGAAAAGAACAAGATTCAGAAATACCAAGAGGATTTGTTGATGCTTTCGACCAGTCCCTGGTGGCCTTCCTCTCCGCTTCTGAGTTGGTCTCACAAATGGCACAGGATTAGACGTGGAGGGTGACAATGCCAATGAAACAGCACTACTATCACGCCTATATTTCCGTGGCCTCCCCATTTTCCTGCGAATAGGTTCACCTTGCATCATAGCAGGTGGCAGGCCTACACCAAGACCAGGAGGAGGGCCAACGCTCATTCCATGAGGTGACATTGTGGATGAACTATCCAAAGGTAATGATGATCCGATCATATTCCTTCCCGTGTTGGTTTGATAGTGCAAACCAGGATTAAACATTGAATTCATGCCAGGGGATCCCTGTAGTCCCATGACAGGCTCGGCATTTCCTTGATGAAGATAATAGGAAGCCGAACCTTGTAGCGTTATAGCTTCCTTTTGATCCATATGTTTACTTATAAAATTGTTTCAAGCTGAGGTCACTCCAAAATGGCGAAATATAACAATTTAAAACGAGTATTGGTTATGTCTTCATCGAGCAAAGCTTAGAATCCAGCTTGGATGCTCCGTTGGTTTTCGATTTTGACAATGCTTAAACTCGGCAATAGAAGACCTCTACCAATGCAACTTACATGAGCCCAATAGCTCTACTATGCAATGCAAGAGAAAGCTCAACTCAAGGTTTTGAATTGTAGCAAAATTCAAATATGCTATTTACAAATTGCTATTCCCAAAATAGACAAGAACGAGACTTTACAAGATGAAATCGAGATCGAATGGTTCCAATTCAAGAAAGAAAAAACACAAAATTTCAAGACAACATAGGCACTACTAAATCAGAACAAGAAAAAGTCATCATTTTGAAGATGCAACTCTATTTCACTCTCAATTCTCATCAAACAATGCTCCAAAATTCATTTCCTAAGCACAAAATATATCTACAACACAAATTTCACAACCCTTCAACAGCAAAGCAAAACAAAGCAACACCTCAAGATAAAAAACATCATTGCCCATGTCAAAAGCAGCCATGCAATAACATTTCAAATAACTATGCAAGAAAAGTGTTGAAGGACGAAAAGGGCTAATGAAAAAACGAGTATTTAATGAAAGCTAGCACCGGTGCTTGTGAGAATAAGCCATTGATGAACTCACCATAACAGTGAAAGAATTCTTATCCGAAACGTAATGCATTTTAGTGAGGAAGACTCTTTTTTGGTGTGAATTGTGGTTGACTGTGTGTAGTGTGTGATGAGGTGATAGAGTGAGGAATGATGCGGGTTTTGAGTAGGGATGGAAAAAAATATCAAAAAATCGGTATATCAGACTTACTGTGTCGAAAAATATCAAATTTTCGATATATTGTAATTTTCGGTACGGTATGATACCGTACCGTTAATTTTCGGTACGGTAACAGTATCAATTTATTCGATATCGCTGTATACCGATATATACCGTACAACGGTATATACCGAAAATTTTGATATATACCGGTATGTCGGTATGTACCAGTACCGCGATACATATCGAAAAATTCGATATGTATTTCGGTATACCGTACCAAAATATAATATTTATTTATTATATATAATTAGTATTAACTTTAAACATATATATTTATTCATAATTATTGATAAATTATAAAATATGTTATTATGGATAATTAAAAAGAATAAGAACTTTTATACTTAGTAAAATTATAATTATAAACTAAGTCACGTCTATGTTATATAACTAATTTACGATGAGTTTAAAATAATTATAACTTTTAAATAGATTTTGAAAAATAAATAAATAGAGTAAATATAAATTATATAATAGATTATGTTAAATGATATATTCAATATATAGAATAGTCTATATTGCTATTAAATAATGAAAATAACTTATGTTCTATATACATTTTAAACTTTTGATAACGGTATATGATTTTTTTATTTTAATCAAATCGTAATATATACTTTTATGTATATTATGATGTAAAATAAAAATAAGAATTAATGTAGTGATATACCGATTGGTTAAACTCAAAAATAATTACATGATCTACTTATTATTTTAAACTATAATATCAACATACATAATTATAAAATTAAATATATAAATACGAATTATATAGTTATTTTATATATCTATAATTATAATCGATAAATAAGTTACGTCTAATTTATATATCTAATTTACAATGAGATGTGAATAATTATAATTCATAAGTAGACTTTGAAAATAAATGAGATGAATATAATCAAATGATATTAATATAATATTAAATTCATACATTATATAGTCGATATTATTATACGTAATGAAAAATACTTATATTCGACATATACTTTAAACTTTCAATAACTATTTATGTATTTTATATTTTAATCAAACCTTAATATATATTTTCATGTATATTATAATATCAATATAGTTCGTTAATGACATTAGATTAGAACAATATAATATCATTATAGTTAATTATAAAACTAGAGAAGTAATAACATGATTTACTATTTGTTTTTTTAAATCAGATATCAATATAGTTAATTATAATAAAGTATATATAAATATACAAGTACAAGTCACAGTCATATTTATACACCTATAATTATAATTAAGTAGTTTTTAATAATCTCGGTAATTTTCGGTAATTTCGATAATTTTCGGTAATTTCAACAATTTTCAGTAATTTCGGTATACCGAAGTTCGATACGATATACCGTAAAAGTCGGTACGGTAACGATATAAAATTTTAGCATACCGTAATCTTCGATATACCGATTTTTGATATGCCAAATAGTTCGATACAACATCGATATAAAATTTGTATATCATAATTTTCGATATGATATATAATACGATAAAAAAAATTCGATATATCGTACCGATCCACCCCTAATTTTAATTTTAAGTGTGGTGCGCAGTTGTTTGTTTCGTTTGTAGAGTAGAGATAGAAAGAGAAAATCTTGAACAGGAGAGAGCAGCAACAGGCGCTTGGTGGATATCTCTCATCTTATAGACTAGTGGGAATTCAATGTGTTATGTCAAAACTTAACACCCACTCGCACTCCTCGCGCGTGCGTTTTGCATCACTTTTTATTTTATTTATTTATTTTATGGATATTTATAGATAGCATCAAATATTTTTATGCCAAAAGAAGTATTAACATAGTTCCCCCCGGTACAGATATAATGTCGCGCTACTTGACTTTTCCAAAAACATTTTCAAATTATAATTATTAGCCTATCTATGTGGCATATTTTTTTTTTATTTTTTTTGAAAAACTATGTTAAAAATATTACAAAATATTCATCGTAATAATATTAATTATTAGATTTTTATTCTATAGTATGTTATAAGATACAAAAACTTGTGCATGATCGTTTAACATACGTATGTGTATGTTACATTAACGGATCCACGTGGTGATGGGGAGGAACTTAAGCCCCTTGTAATTATTATTATCATTTTTTTTATAAAATCATCAAATTAATATTTTATACGAATTGTGGTACGTAAGCTCCTCTCATCAACCAAATCACATGAAAATGATGTTTTGTAATCCCAATTTTGAAATATAGAAGACACAGTTTCTTCCAATGAATTTTTTTTCCTATGCCCCGAATATATATTTTATAATATTTGGAGATGGAGCATGAAAGTATTAGTTTCTCGCAGAGACAGACAATATTAATATCTCCTTTCACATAATGATATTTTTGTAGATACTAAAATTTAAAGAGGTGGTCTCCTGTGCGCCTGCCCAAGCAGTGAGACCACCTTATTTAATTAATTAGTTAATTAATTAAATTAAATCTAATTAAAATTAATTAATTTAATAAACTTTAATTATAAATTAATAAATATAATTTTAAATTAATATATCTTAATTTTGAATTAATAAATTTTAATTTTGAATAATAAAGCCTAATTATAAATTAATAAACCTTATTTTTAAATTAATAAACCCTAATTTGAATTAATAAACCCTATTTAGAATTAATAAACCCTAATTTTGAATTAATAAACCCTAATTGAAAATAATAAACCCTAATTTTGAATAATAAACCCTAATTTTGAATAATAAACCCTAATTATGAATTAATAAACCCTAACTTTGAATTAATAAACTCTAATTGTTAATTAATAAACCATAATTATGAATTAATAAACCCTAATTATGAATAATAAATCCTATTTTTGAATTAATAAACCCTAATTTTGAATTAATAAGCCCTAATTATGAATTAATAAACAAAATATAAAGTAATAAAATAAATAACAAAACTTGTGCGCGTCGCATAAGCGCGCGCACACACAAGTTTTTGTCAAATTTAAATTTTGAGCTTGAACTGGGATATAGATAGGGATGGCAGTGGATCTCGGATCCGATCCAGATCCGCATATCCAGATCCATTTTTTTGGATCTGGATCTTCAAAAAATAGGATCCGACGGATCTGGACCGTATCCAGACCATTCTTTTAAAATCCGGATCTGGATCTGGATCTCGACTTCTGAGATCCAGATCCGGTCCAGATCCGGTCCATGGATCCATATAATATATATGTATATATAATTTTTATTTATATTTATAAGTGTATTATATTATTTTTTTTTCTAGTCGAAGTTGGATAAACTAGGTTAAGAAATTAGATAGTATGTTAATAATATTAGAAATTTGTACCTTGTAATTGAGAAAATTTTGTATATGAGTGGTCTATTTGCTAAAATATGTGTGATAATTCTTCTATTAATATTGCAATATTATTTGTTGTCATGAAAGCAAAAATAAATTTGTAACTAACATCTTCTTGTGTAGTGATGATTGTAGAATTTTGAAATAATTATTATAGCGTTATATGTATTTAGATTATTATTATTATGGTGTTACTGTGAATTATATTTGATTTAGAATTTATTTTAGAATAGAAAATATATGGATCTGGGTCTAGACCCTGGACCCTGTGGATCTTATGGATCTGGGTCTGGATCTAATTTTTTTTGGACCCAATGGATCTGGACTGGATCCGGACCCAAGCAAAAAATTACGGATCTGGATCTGGACCTAGTCAGATCCGGTCCAGATCCGGTTCATTGCCATCCCTAGATATAGATATGATTATGAAGAGGGAGGTTGGACCATCTTCTCTCCTTTGGGACAGGGGACAAGTAGAGCCTTCCCCCACTCTCTTCATTTCAACTTTGTGTATAATATAGGAATGGTATTTTTTATGTTTACTCAAGTTTTAGATGTCGTTTTGAACAACTACATAAGTGTCTTATTGCAATATAAGCCATGGCCATAAGGCGATGTGCCACGAGTGCCTTCCTTCCTCCTTTGCTTCAACTTATTATTAACTTTTCTTTTCTTCCAATATATAGTTCTTCGTGTAGATAAATTACCAACTCAACTCATTTTCGAAAAAGCCCAAGATTAAAACTCATTATCAGAGTCTATCATCAGAGACTTATCAAATTTATATATCATCGGAGTTGTTTGTAGCTAGTAGAGCTAGCAAAAGTAGCTGGTCAGGTCGGGTCGGGCTGATGAGCGTTTAGGTAATATATGGGTCGAGTCGACCCATCAGCATAGTGCTACATGGCTGTAAATGTAAGAGCCCGGATAGCCCCATCCAGACTAATCTCGTCTATAAGGTAATAGGGCATTTGTATATGACATATTAGGTATTATAATATGACACTTGAAGGAATTTTTACTTTATTTTTATGTGTCTTGTTAAGTAATGTAATATAACTCATTTATTACATAACAAGACACTTACAAGTGCCTTATTATGTTCATAAATACCTAATAAGATACTTATATAAGTGTTTTATTAGATGTTATATCTTTTGGCATGAAAACCCCAAACTTTTTAGCCCCGAAACCCTGTAGGTCCGTAGGGCTATATCTGTCACACCCCAATTTTCGAGAGATAAAGAAATGGGCTACGTGACGATACTACTAGCCTTTCTTTAATAAATGGATAATATGCCCTTAGAGTTGGACAACACATTCTTGGCAAAAAGATACGTCATAATTGTACATAACAAATATGACCAAAATAATATTTATATTATCTCTCTGACATGATCAAGTTCAAGGTCTGAGACCCAAAATGACATTTCATACTAAGTATATATTATATTTAATAACAATCGCTATAAAAGCGATGACAAGAGGAATTCATGATTAAATAGCTTAGGGATATTAATATGGTCATAAGATAATCTTCACCATGTGAAGATAAGACAGCGGAAGTAAGTCAATATATTATTTGGAGAAACATCAACAACCCTTCCTTAGCCTCGCACGTCTCCACCAGTTGCTCAATCTGCAAAGGATTTTGAAAACAATTGTAGGACTGAGTACTAATATATTCAGTGGGTTTAGCCATTTGAAAACATTTAAAAAACTATTTGTTAGAAAAATAATCCATGCTCTGAACAGTATAACATAAAAATATTTAAAAGCATTCTATGCATACGTAAAACAGCTTATGGATCCATTTTTCGTCTCTCATCTATTTTGTTTCACGGTCAATGTGAACATGAGGCGACCCACGAGATCCACCGCAATGCATGTTTCGAAATGAGAGGATCCCAAGTCCGACGATCCGAGATAAGTGGGAACGACCACAATATCCCTTGTATACACTAACCTCGACTGGGCGATCCAATCGATCTGTTGAATCAAGATCCGATCGTTAAGCAACATGAGCACTTTACACAATAGAGTTAAAACATTTATAACATGGATATTCATTTGCATTTTGCATAAACATTTAGAGTTCAATAACTCATAACATAATTTGAAAAATAAAACCCACCTTTATCAGGCGAAAATCCGAACAGCTAAGTATCTTCTTCCGTAGGGCCTACAAGATAAGTCATCAACTTAAATCATAGTCCTAAAATCAACCTTAACATCTATCATAATTGTCATCACGTTCCTAACTAGATTCTCTACACCCGGGTTTTCAGAAATTCAAATTAAATCTTGAAAATAAACTTCTCGGCTAAGGGCACCAACAATACCCTTTTTCGACTTTGACTTTGAAAGCTCAATTTGATTTTGAAAATGAAATTATCAAAATACTTTTATTACAAAAGTATTTACGTTTTAGTTTATTTCAAATAAACTATTCAGGATAAACAAATAATCAAGCAACATAAATACTAATAATATTTATTATGTAATTCATTAAGAATTTACACATCGAGCAATTATTATTTTGAAATAATAAAGTCAACAAGTCTAAAATCACTTATGTATTTTTCATAAATCAAATAATAACTTGATAGTTCTCTTAAATATATGTACTTGCATAATTAAATTAATTATGTTATTCTTATAATTAAATAAATTCAAAATCAAGATATCACTTAGTAAAATCCTCAATTTACAAAAGTACGCTTAGCACAATTAAATTATTATGATAATAAATCACATAACATCAATTAAGGCTCAAATTAAGATTCTTAGTAAAATCTTGAAGAAAAACCCATCTATTGATCAAGCCCAAAATCGAAGCCCAAAACTTAATTAATCAAGACTACATAAAAGCCCAACTAAGAAGCCCAAAAGAAGAAGAAAAAAAAATAAAAAAAGAAAGAAAAGAAAAGCACAGCACAAATCTCTCTCTCTCTCTCTCTCTCTCTCTTCTCTCTCTCTCTCTCCTCCAACTGCCTCTCTCTCCTTCCCTCATTCATCTTCTTCACGCCACCGTGGTAGCACGGAATTCGCGACCTCACCCGACATGCCTATCCATCCCCTCGCTCACCCTCTCTCTTCTTCTTACTCGACTCTCTCTCTCTAGAACCTCCATCTCCTCTTTCTTCTTCCTCGCGACCACCGCCGCCTGCCACCACTGGCGGCGTGGCCGATCGCCTCCCTGCTCCCTTCTTCTCCTGCTCTCTCTTCTCCTCGCCTCTATCCTCTCTAGAAAATCCCCAAACTTAAAACCCTCCTCCGACCCAAAGCCCTTTCGACGCCCCTTCCTTCTTGCCGCCGCCGTTGCATCGCCTCCGACGACCCCACGCCGGTAGCCACCTCCTCTTCTTCTTCCTCGCCTCTTTCCTCCACCCTCCGCCACTCGACCCATCTATTCTCTCCGACTAACCTCTTATCTTGCTCTACCCATCTCTCGTATTCTCTATTTCCAACAACAAGGCCGCCATGAGCCATCACCGCCGAGGCACCGCCATCCCGTCCCCAGCATCGATGCTCACCACCACCTCAATTCACCGCAAACCACAAATCATCATAGCAGCAACAAAATATCACAAGAAGCAAACTGTATCAAAATATATATATATATATATACACACAGGAGATGGATCATGTAGGGATGGATAATTTGATAGGAAATAGGTAGGGGTGGAAATCGGTTCGGTTTCGGTTAACCGAACCGAAAATTTGATTAACCGAAATCGAAAAGTGCATATATATGCATACCGATAACCGAACCGATGGTTATTCGGTTATCGGAATAACCGATCGGTTCGGTTATCGGTTTTTTGGTTAAACCGAATTTTTGGATCTTCAGAGGAAATCATCTGAATAAACCCAACACAAATGTACATGAGAAATGCTAACTGCAATCCAATAGCCATACATTTTCAACAATCAAACACCCATCAAATATAAAAACTATGAAGTAAACCAATCTTTACTAACTAATCAAATTATTTCTAACTAGTAACAATTAGCCAAACTGAAAAAATTTAGCACATTAACCACATTAGCCAAACTGAAAAAATTTGCATCAAATCAATTAGCATTTTTCTAGAGCATTTTTGAGACATCTGATAAGCTCCCCCATCTTAAAATTACGTATGGAAATATACAGTTTATATGTTGACAGAGTAAATCAAGAGCATAGAGTAGAATTATTTACATTTATAACAAAAAGCTCATTTTTGCAACTAAGCAAAGAACAATTACCCTGATAAGTGATAAGTTGCGCAGCCTGCGCTGATTTCTTGAAATTTTGAAGTGGCAGTATCCTCACTCTTTTGTTTATCAGGATGCCATTTCTAGAAAATAAAACTGAAAATTAGATTAAAAATAAATGCTGACAGGATATTTGTTTTTGTTAAATGCTAACAGAAGGGGGAAAAAGCAAAAAAATCGAAATTGAAGTGAGAATCGCCTTCAGCTTCCTCTTTGTGCACGAAATCGTACCTTCGAGCAGGCGGCTCAAGGTGGTCTGGGAGTTGGGTGGGGGGCGCACGGTGGTCTGGTCGTCTGGGAGTTGGGTGGGGGACGCACGGTGGTCTGGGAGTTGGTGTGGAGAGTGCGTGCGTGGGTGGCGAGCAGGCAGCGCACGACGGCGCACGGTGGTCTGGTAACTGGTCGAAGGCGAGACGCGAGAAGGAATAAGGCGAGGCTACCGTCTAGGGTTCCCACACCCTTTCCTTTCGGCTTTTCTCCCAATGTTTCCCCCGACTCCCGAGCCTTCTCTGACTTTGAAGCTCTCTCTCTTTTATTCTTTTTTTGTTTTTTAAATAATTATAAAACTAATATATAATATAATTATTTCGGTTATCGGTATACCCATTCGGTTATCGGGTATACCGATAATCGAAATTTTTAAATTTTCATGACCGAATACCGAACCGATTTTATCAAAATCGGTTATTCGGATAACCGAACTCCATAAACTTGGTTTGGTTTGGATAATAACCGATTTTTCAGTTCCAAATTTCCACCCCTAGAAATATGAATGAATTTGGGCCTTTGATTCGCTGGATCAATGGTTGAGATTTAATTTCAGTTGTGCTACAATTTTATGTTATGTGTGCTACGCGGATTATTGTACAACACTAGAACCCTTCTTGTGCTACGCTGCAATGAAAGATGTGCTAAACTAATATATTTAGCATATACGAAAAGATGAAATATGTGCTAAACTAATATGTGCAACATAGTAATTCTGATTGTGCTACACAAATATGAAAGATATGCTAGACTTACATATCTATTCATATTTCCTACACTTATTTCCATTCTCACAGGAACCTTCACCTGAGTTATAATAAAAACCTATTTTTCGTAAAAACCTAAAAATCAATGCATTTCACCTATAAAGTTAATGCACCCTTGAGTTTTGGTAAAAGACAACACTATTCATCAATATTTCGTAGTGCAGTAACTTTATACTTAAAGTACATTGGTTTTTAGGTTTTTACGAAAAAATAGGTTTTTATTTTGAACTTTTTCCTATATATATATATATATATATATATATATATATATAGGGATGGTTATGGTGAGAAAGGTATTAAGTGTAAGAAATATGAATAAATCTCATCCATTGATTCCAATTCAATAAACGTCCAAGATTGTGCAGAATTCTTGAATTAAAAACAACTGTAAAATTCTTATAATCATGTTGAGGTGTGTAATAAATCGTGCAAGGGTAAAAAGGGAAAATTCAATATAATTATCTCATCTAATCCATAGCAAGATTTGCAAATCTTTCCATCTTCCTGGAAAACAGCATATTAAATTTCGTCTGATACGCATCAATTGACAAACACGATATTAACTCAACATTTAATTATCAACCTTTCGTTTCCTGTGCAACAAATCTCGTTCAAAAAAAAAACGACGCCATTAACAATTCATCCGTTCAGCATTTGTGTTTTATGTCCATTTATAAACATTATTATGGTATTGCATATATTACTTGAACTATAGCATATGTTTAATAGATTTTTAGCACATTATTAATAATACGTTTGAAACAATGTGATTGAGGCGATTAATTTGTCATAGTGTAATATGCTCATGCGTGGTTCTAAGGATTAAAATATCTAGCATATGTTATTTTGAATATTGCATATGGTACAAATGTATATAGCACATAAATATATTTATCATCTCGTTTGTATTTGTTCATCATTTATGAATATCGTATATAATATCTTAATATATATATATATATATATATATATATATATATATATATGATTAATATATTTGTAGCACAATACAGCGTTTCTAAACCTTTTATATAACATACTGCACATGAAATACATGTATATAACACATACTTATATTTACGCATTATTTATATATGTTTAATATTTATCAAATTTCTATATCATATCTTTATATAATTGTAGCATATGATCTATATGTGTAGCACACAATATTGACCTTAAACAATTCATATAATGTCAAAAAAATATTTTCATATATGTAGTCATGAATATGATTTTTTTATTGCACAATATATCATATTTTGTTGCTCATATATTGAATAAATATAGCATAATATCCAATATTTATATATAATAAAAACAGATTTACTGTTTGTCATAATTAATTAGAGTATGAATCTTGTATTCTAATATGTTTAATGACTTTCTATATCATATCTTTATATAATTGTAGCATATGATTTATATGTGTAGCACACAATATTGACCTTAAACAATTCATATAATGTCAAAAAAATATTTTAATATATGTAGTCATGAATATGATTTTTTTATTGCACAGTATATGTCCTGTGCGTCGAAAAAAATATATAAAAGATAAACCAATCCATAAATAGAAGATATGTAATCCCACAATAATAGGTATAAAATGGTTTACATATAAATAAATTTACAAAACTGTCCTTAGCATGATTTTCGGATGACTTATTCTTAGCATTTTCAATACTAACGTTCAGCACACGTAGATTAACTCTGGATCATTGATTTATGTTGATAAATGGACAGGATTTATTCCTATTTCTCACAATATTTAGCATTCCTATATATATATATATATATATATAGTATTAATGGTTGTAGTTGTTGTAATTGCACAGTGTCAAACCTTCATTTTCTATTGATTCTAAGCTTATGTTTTAATCCATGAGAGAATTGTGTTCATTTCTACATAGTGAGCTTGAATGATTTGTCGTAGGATGTGAATGGAAAACAGATAGCTTCTTATGTTGTTGTGCATAATTGATTTCAAAATCAAAATTTATAAGGTTATGTATGTATGTATTATTGTTGGTTTGCTGTAGATAAAGACCTTAACTGTAAAAGAGGGCAAACCTCGATAAGCTCTCTACTATCTGCTAGAGGAAAAATGGTACTGTATAGAGATGTTGGGAAGAAGAATAAGTTTGGTGTTAAAAAGATAGAAAGAAGAAATGAGATGAGAGGGTACGTCTGAAATGGTGCCAGAAAAATGGAAGCCAAGTATGAATTTTTATAGGTGAATATAGGCGACGTGGAAGAACTAAAACCATTCAACTTTAATGGTTAGTTAAAAATTAATCAATCCTTTTTAGCAAGATAATTGAATCATCAGTTGGGACCTATTTTAAAGATATATTGATTTGGGCTTTTTATATGCTCATAAAATTTTGATCCAGCACAAAAAAAAGTCCAGTAATTAGCCCATCATCTCAAAGTCATTACAAAACTCATTCAACAAAAATTATCATATACATATTCATGTACATATTTATCACGTAATCCATATAAACTTTTAAATTAATATTGTATATATAAAGATTTGTTTTTTCTCAAAACTTTGATAAATACTTTGTTGGAAATTAAAAATCCATTTTTTTTTATTTTACCAGAAGCGAATAACTTAAATTCTAAATTCAAGAATTCTTCTAAAACTTATTTGTAGAAAACGAGATATTATAATATGGGAGTCTAGGTCGGCCCATCGGGGAGGGCCAATTTTGCCTACTTTAGTAGCCAGAATTATCCATAAGCACGACCATTCTTTACCAGAGCTGATACCAGTCAACACCGGCTCTCATATATAAGGCTGAGTTCGCCTCTAACACAATATCTTATTTCACCTTGCACTCATGACTAATTGAAAAAAACACGCATCCACCACTCACACAAGCACACCACCTACGACGCATGTATATATGGGCATTACTCGAACACATTCAGCTCCACTACTAGGGGCACGTCCCTATTATTCAGGTACTAATACACTGTAAACCTTTATAAATACCAGCATATACATTTGTTCTCATAATCACTTCCCACACATAAAATTCATTCTCGAATATATTCTAACTTAAGTGTCAGAGTATCTCCCCAAATAAACTCCTTCATGCTTGTTTTGCGGGTCAATTCTGCTACTATCTTCAAGTTTCAAGAGAAGACCAAACTTTCATTCACGTGACTACCTTTGACCTATTTACGGAAAAATAATATTTGTTATAAATCTTGATCTGAATCTATAAAGTTGCTCTTTTCCATCTTTTCATTTTTTAATCAACTATATTCCAATCTTTTAAAGCTTGTCAATCCAAAAGTTGCGTAGCTAATATCTTATTGCAAAATAACTAAAAATTTAAAATATTACACTAACTATTTTATTGACGACATATTAATATACAATTTTCTTCTAATATACGGTTTTATTTTCAATATTTCATTAAAATTTTAAGATAGTATTCTAAATAAGGAATGATATACTATATATCTTATATGAGCATCGATCATATAATTAAGCCACATTAGTATTGTTGTTTTTTATTTTAGACATTTATTTAGATTCTAATACATAAGAAATTGTTATTGACATCATTAATTTTTAAAAATTACATAAAAATAGCTCGATTTGTTCTTTTTCTCTATGAATCAAGCTTTCATCCAAAGGGGTGGTCTCCTGTACGTGCCGCGCGCACAGTGAGACCCCCTAATTAATTTTTTAATTAATTAATTTAATAAATCTTAATTATAAATTAATAAATCATTATTATGAATTAATAAATAATAATTTTGAATTAATATAACCTAATCGTGAATTAATAAATTTTAATTTTTAATTAATAAAGCCTAATTGGAATTAATAAACCTTAATTGTGAATTAATAAACCTTAAATGTGAATTAATAAATCTTAATTTTGAATTAATAAATCCTAATTGGAATTAATAAACCCTAATTTTGAATAATAAACTCTAATTTTAAATTATAAACCTTAATTTTGAATTAATAAACCCTAATTGTGAATTAATAAACCCTAATTGTGAATTAATAAACCCTAATTGTGAATTAATAAACCCTAATTTTGAATAATAAACTATAATTTTGAATTAATAAACCTTACTTATGAATTAATAAACCTTAATTGTGAATTAATAAACCATAATTATGAATTAATAAATTCTAATTTTGAATTAATAAATTTATAATTTAATTATAAATTAATAAAATCTAATTATCCTTACTCACCATAATTAATACTTTATTTGTCCAATTTAAAATGTCACACTTTCCTTTTTGCGTTGTCCCATTACAAATGTCTCATTCCATTTTAGGAAGTAATTATCCCTTCAAAAAGTGTAGGTCCTACCCACTTTTTAACAATTTAACTACTTTATATCCTTCTTCTAAATACTCGTGTCCAAAAGAAATGAGACACTTTAAATGGGACGGAGGGAGTATATAATTATTTTAACAAAAAACAAAGATGATCTCATAGTGAGGCGAAGCTCATCCAAGTTTTTGTTTTATTCAAATAATGAATAAATGAACAAATCAAGCATTGATTTTAATGTAATCTATCAAATAATAATGCCAATAACATCGTTTAAGGTATTGAAATCTAAATAAATATCCAGAAAAAAATTATTATTTTCTTAAATGTGATCGGTGCTCACATAAGATACGTAGCATATCATTCCTCTGCTCTAAATTCTTTTATCAACCACAAGTTAATAATTTTCTTTTCCTAATATATGATTTCTATTTTCTATGTTTCATTTTTCCAAAAGTTCAAATACAAAATAAAAAAATTGCATAATTGAAGGGCCCAACCGGGTTCGAACCGGTGACCTATTGATCTGCAGTCAATTGCTCTACCACTGAGCTATGGACCCTTGGATATCTAATGTATCTAATAGTTTTATTAAATAGTAGTACTTGTAAATTAATTTCCTCTCGCACCCGAATCATCCCGAAGAAGAAACAGTGCTTGCGATAAACACCTCCATGTCACATTTTCAATCAATTCAAACAAAATGGACCCAAAAACGGACAAGTTACTGCTTCTTATCTTCTGCTAACGGCTGATTACGGTCCTGAACCCAACTTTCTTGACCCCGTATGTACCTTTACTCTCTCACTTTCTTCAACTTTTTGGGAGTTTTTGTTTATATTTGTCGTAATTTGTAGTTTAGAATAGCTTCTGTATTAGATTTTCAGTCGTGCGGACCGATCGTCTCTTGTTAGAAAAATATTTGTGCGATTTGAAGCTTAGGGGATGAATTGATTGTGGAAGGATATTGATGCTAAGATGTTGGATTTGGTAGTGTTGGTGCTAATTGAGTTGAGAGAATGAGATATTTCTCATTAATAAAATTGAATTTGGGATTCGTGAAAGTTTGAGTAATGTAAGTGGAATGGAAATGAGAATGAATGAATTTGCTTGGTGGTAGTGGGGAATGATTATATCCCACTTTTGGCAAATCCACCATTCAATTCCTCTCTAATTGTGGCGAAGTAGAGTGATATGCTTTATAATCATTCCCAAATCCTCTTCAGTTGTCGGGGGAAACACTTGTTAATTGTAAACACAGTGTAAACAAAATAACAATAATCACATTAATGAAGAAAAATGCCCTTAAATGCAATAACAGCAATAAGAGGATTAGAAATGTGAAAATGGGAAAATTAGGGTAGAGACATGTGAATAAAGATAACTTTCAGCTTTATTAATTCAAATTGTAGTATTGAAAACGCTGGACGTGTGGATTCAGAGACTAGGTTTGAAGTATGGATTTGGAAAGGCTAGATAATAGTCTTACTGTTGTACTGTTGTTATAAGTTGTCGATAAACTAGTGAACTTGAGCGAGTTTCCGGATGGGATTCTCAGATATACAACATAGCATGATGTCACTGGAGAGTTGGCTGAGATTTTAGTGAGAGGAGAGCTATGCAGAGCTTAGAAAAGGAGTCATTTGCACGATGATGAACTTCTAGCAGACTTTGAGTAGTATCATTTATTTCTTCATGTGCGGCCCTTGTTAAGTTGTGAGGTCACCACCCCAAACCGATATGCAACCAGAGTCTTAAATAATTGAAGAGTACAACCGAACTATTAAGAGAGTCCGGCAAATGCAACTTCTAATGCATGCAACATAACACTTCTACACTCATCTTGAACACAAGAATAGGTGGTATGCTGACACCAAGCTGGTGCACGTATTATATGCAAAAGATGTGATTTCTTGATTTCTACTTAATCAAAGGTGAGAAAGCATGTGTAATATGATTCCTATTTTGAAATTGATGAGGAGACTTAACGACAGTCTTGACATGCCTCAGGCTAGATTGTCTATAGAAACCACTGCCTCTCAATTTCTCTATTCCAGTATAATTGCTAAATGCAGTCTGATTTTGTTGTCTTTCACATATCTGATGATTTGTCAGTTCACCATCAACTCTTTTGTTTTTTTGGGAAATTACAAATGTGACTTTAACCATTTCTCATTTGGGGGGGGGGGGGATAATAAACATATTTGTGAGTTTGGTTCAGATGGAGAGTATAACTCAATGTGTTATTTTTTCTTTTTCTTTTTTTGGATGGGGTGGGAAGCACTCTGCGTTGTTAGTTGTCATAGAGAATGGGAGCAAATTGTGCTTTGCCAGTGTTGAATTTCATTAATTTATTTCTAAATATTTACTGTTTTGATCATCTGATAATGTTTAATCATAATTTTCTCTACTTGCGATTTGTGCCAGGGACGAGAACTGCAAATCATGCTTCATTGCTGAGTTCCATAAACCATGTGCATGTTTCATTCCAGTATTTAATAATTTCATATGTACTGCCCAATGACAGATAAAAAATGCGGTGGAATCAGCCAAACAGTCAGTGAAAGAGTTCATTTTTGGAGTGAAAGAGGAAACTCTGCAAAGTGAGATAAAAAAGCCTCCTTCAGCTGCTTCCGAGAAACACTAATAGTATGTTAAATACCACTTAATTTCCTTATAATACTTTGACATAGTTCTATATCATAGTCTGTACAATCCCAAAACTGAATTCTTCGCATTTTTAGTATTTGCAGTGTAGTTTTGATTGTGATTGTGTGCGTTAACATCGTTGTATGGATGACTGACATTATCTGTTGTTATGGTATCCTCGCCAGGTCTATCAACATGGACTTCCTCCTACTCACAATGTCCTAAACCCTAAGCTCTTATATCTATATCTATATCTATATCTATATAATAACAATTACGGAATATAGAGTGACATAAGTAGTAAACTGACATGCGGTCTTTAAAAATTTAATTATTCAACATAAAAATAGATCTTCCGACCAATATATAAGTTAGATAGCTTCTCTACTTATAAGTTGGATCACACACTTGATTTTTTTTTTTTGAATTCATGGAAACACATTCTTGTGCAATAACATATAAACCATACATGACAGGTAAATCGTATTTGGTAAACAAAAACATATAGAGGTATTAGTGGAGTTCGAACTTGTGATTTTTTGGTCACATAAATTCACTTTACCGTTGGGCATTCTAAAGAGACAAATTACATTGTCTTCTTATAAAGTCTTTTAAGGAGGTGATGGACCAAATTCAAATAAATTTTAATGGTAGGGAATGAGCCTTTCAGCTTAGGAGCTTATAAATGAGGCAAGACGAATTGTTGCTTTATAATTAAATATATTTCTTGAATAGGCTTTCGTAGGCACTACCTAACCTTTGCATGCAAAAAAAAAAAAGAAATATTTTGTGGTATTTGTTCTTGTGTTGTCTTTAGTCGAGAATTACATTTAATTTGTGTTTCAAAATTGACAAAGCCAATTTACTCAGATTGAAGATCTCAGACAAGAAAATGTCGACGGAACTTGCTTACGGCCCCTACTAGGCGACGCTCGCCGCGAAGATGGAAGCAATACAATTCTCTATCGAAAATGTCATGGGAGACTTGCAAAGGGAGGAATATAGGATGTTGTGGCTTGAAGGCAACATGGACGCAATTAGAGGTGCCAATTATAAAAATCATAATTCAGCTCAGCACACAACCCCCTGAAAATATATTCCAATTATTACATACAGGATCACACTATGATAATTACGTATAATAAGACTTTGAGCATGCAATTTGAGGGCCGACAACATACGGGAATCAAAGCTTCTTTCTAGTGCATAATATTCTCATGTCATTTCAAATTATCTAATTATCTTATAATGTAATTGAATCGTGTCTTCTTTAATTCATCTGGTGCATTCCGTCAATCCCATTAATTATTACCAAAAGAAAAAGAAGAGACAAAAAAAGAAAACAGAAAAAAGTAAAACGGAAGAAAGAGAAGGAAAAAAAAGAAAACGGAAAAAGAAAAATAAAACAAAGAGTAGAGAAAAAAAGAAAATACTAAAGAAGGGATTCAAACCCAATTCTCTTAATTGTGAAATGAAAAACTTAATCAACTATACTATCATTAATTTTGTAACATTAAATACATATATATTAGTAATTGAAAAATCTGGGGGACCCATGGGCTCTCCAAGTCTCAATATAGCTTCGCCCCTAGGTTTAACCCTTTTCCCCACACAACATAATCTCATCTTTGCAAGCACCAATCTATTCCGATATTGATTTAATATGTGAAATTCATGTCTATTGTGTGCTACTGAAAATCATCATTTGAAATTAAATCTAATTAGTTTCTCTCATCTATATATAATATTTTTTTTAGAAAAAAAATTATAAGAGAATTCTGAGTGGATGACAACAGGAACGATAAAAGAGGGGTAACATTTGAATTTCTTATAACAAATGTATTATGTCTTCTTTTCTTACCAAGGTATTCACTAATTAGTTTGATAAGAAATAAATAGTTTTTTATTTGTGCTTTCGGGAGAAATGTCATATCAAAAACAAATAAATAGTTTTTTATTTGTGCTTTCGGGAGAAATGCATATAATTTTTGAGACTTTTTCTTTGTTCTAAATCCATTAGCTCTTAACCAATTGAGCTAAATCGGGGATGACTCTTTTTCTTATTTCTTACAATGAGTGAGATAGAAAATTTAATTCGAGCTTTTGTCTAATAAATACATAAGGATTTTATAGGCTTGATTGTACCAAGAATAAGAAAATCTCAACATAATTCATAAGAAAAGGTGTAGCAGGGGTTGTGCTAGAGTGGTCATCATTGTCATATTGTCAGGAGAGTGAGAAAAGCAAAAATTGTGAGATTGGGAAGAAGGAGGTACCCTGGAATTGGTAGAAGAATATGGAGTTGTGTTTCGATGAATAGGAGAATGAAAGGGGGCTGAATTATCAGAAGAACTAGAATGAGAAAATGAAGAAGATTGAATGGCAGATGAAGGATTGTAGTCATCAAAAGAAGGTAGAGATGAAGGAATGTAGTCATCAAAAGAAGGTAGAGTGTGAACAGGACCTAAAGGAATAGAGTGAGACAAAGGGGGAGGTGTTGCAGTTAAGGATGTCAATGAGTGGGTTTTACCGACCAGAACGAGTAAATAAGTAATGGTTCTGGTTCTGGATCCGACCCATTAGACACTGGATCCGGACCGGACCAGGACCATCAACTATGGATCTTAAGCGGTCCGGATCTCAACGGGTCTGGAATCAGAACCAGACCAGAACCGGACAATTACTAGAACTAGAACCAAAACCGTTGCTTTATAATTTAATGTGTTATGAGTGATTTTGAATCGATATGAATAAAACTAGCTTATTGACAAGCCTATTTAAACTTTGGCTCGTCAATAGACGGATTTTACTCGGACCAGAACCAATAAATAAGTATTGGTTCTGGTTCTGGAACCAGAACCAGATCCGGACCGGATCGGACTATCAAACGGTCCGGGTCTAAAGCGGGTTTGGAACCGGAACCAGAACCGCTGCTTTAAAATTTAATGGGTTTTGAACGGTTCGGTTCGGGTAAAACCCACCCATTAACATCCCTAGTTGCAGTTGTGGATGGAGGTGTTGTAATCGTGGACTGTTTAAAAGGAAAAACAAATTCATTAAAAAGAACATCCCTACTAAATGAGTTTTCCAGTAGGTAAAAGAACCTTATAACCTAAAAAAGTTCCAGAGAAAGATCTGAACTGGAGCTTATTATGATTGTAAGGACGTAAGAGGGGATATCAGAGATACCCAAAAACCTTGAGGAATAAGTAACTTGGTTTGTGTTTATATAGCCTTTCCAATGGACTAACATATTGGATGAGCTTACGGGAGTTCTATTTATGAGAAATGTGGCAGTAATGAAAGCATTATCCCAATATTTAGTAGGTAAAACAGATTCAACAAGCAAGGCAAGACCTATTTCAACAACATGGCGATGTTTTCTCTCTGCCAAACCATTCTGTTGTGGGGTGTAAAGACATTCTATGTATGATACTATGTGTTTTTAGAAAGTTAGTAAGGCTCTTATACTCTCCTCCCCAATCAATTTGTAACGTTTGAATCATTTAATTGATTTTTAACAATGGTTTTGAAGGTTTGAAAAACAACATTGACTTCAGATTTTTGCTTAAGCAAGAACAACCAAGTGAATCTGGTAAAGTGATCAATGAAAGTCACATAATAGTTAAAACCATTGGTGGAAGTTGTAGGTACAAGTCCCCAAAAATCACTATGAATCAAAGCAAGAGGTTGAGAGGTCTTAGTTCTAAATGAGTGTAAGGAAGTCTATGGATTTTTGAGACACAACAAGATTCACACAAACCAGTAGATTTCATTGAAGTAAAAGAAACATTACAACTGGTGAGTGCATTTTTTACAATGTCAAGAGCACAATGACCTAAACTAGAAGAAAAACCACGAAGAAAGCTAGACAAAACAGCTGGAAAGCGGGAAGCGGAAGCGACTGCAACATGTTGAGTGGAAGAACTCTTATTAAGACGGGAAGAAGGTGGGGTAATCTTGTTGAGGAAGAAGTGATATAAACCATGTTTAAGAGTGCTCATGAGTGTTTTCTTGCTGACCTGATCCTTAACAATGCAAGCAGTGAGATGAAACTCAAAAAACACTTGATTATCTTTGGCAAATTGAGACAATACGAAGATTTTTTGTGATTTTAGGAACATGTAGAAGAAGATTAAGAAAAAGAATTTTGAAGAAGAGTTTTAGATAAGAGTTAAGAATGGAATTATCAACATGAGCAATATCAATAAGAGAGCCATTGCCCAATCTGTAACTTCTTACCTCTATGATATGCTACAGTTGAGTTGAAATTTGAGAAGTCATGTGAGAAATGATGAGTAGCTCTAGAATCAGGATACCATGAGTTGCTATCAAAACTATGTTCAGAAGGTGTGTATCCATGTTGAGCATGGATTTGAGCCACATTTAATCTAGGATTTTGTTGAAAATGAGGTTGTTGAGAAGGTGTGTGTCGATGTTGGCTCTGTGGCTGTCTCTGGTATTTTGAGACAAAGTTTTGTTCGATTCTATGCCAACACCTCTCAGCAATGTGGCCAGGAACCCCACAAACTTGACACTTTGGTTTGTTACCTTGGCCTTGAAACTTTCCTCACCTCCAGATTGGCCTCCACCTCTACTTTGATATCCTTGATAGCCACGTCCTCCTCCTTTGAAGCCTTGAGAATTGTTGTTGTTGATGTTTCCTTGATAGTTCTTTCCTTTGTAATTATGACCTTCACCATTATCATTCTTTTAACTTGAAGCTTGCGTGAAATTAGCCGAAGATTTTGATCCTTCCATATTAACAATAGTTCCTTAGTTAATTCGAGCCTTGATTCAAAACTAAGAAGAAGAGAACATCACCATTGAGGGTCAGATCTACAGGTAACAGTCACCATTACTAAATCATATTCAATTCCAAGTCCATATAAGATGTGTAGAATCTGATCTTCCTTAGATACTTTGTATCCTACAGAGGCTAAGAGATCACATAAATTTTCGATTTTACTAAGATAATCTCTCATTGAGAGATTATTCTTCTTCATGGTCTGCAGCTGAAGTTTGTATTGCATCAGTTTCGCCCTCGATTGACTAGCAAAGCTCATTTGCAAAGTGCTCCAGATCTCCTTGCTAGACGAAAGGCCTACAACTAGCAACTTAATACTTTCTGGAAGAGAAGATTGTAACCAAGCTGAAAGAAGTTGATCTTGGCGATTTCAAACCAAGAATTATGGGTTTGGTTTGAGTCAAGAATTTGTATCTGGAATCTTTTCTGGAGGTGGATCGTCAGTAAGATAGGATTCAAGTCCATATCCCTTGATTGTGGCAACAACTCTTTGTTTCCATATGAAAAAATTCACATTTGTAAGTTTAATGGAGATTGGGTGATTATAGGGAATGATAGGTGTTGTAGAGGCAACAACTTGAGGTGTAAGAGGAGGATTGACTGTATTTTGAGATCCACTCTCTGAAGAGTCGGCCATAGTTTAAAACAAGTAGAAGAACAATAAAGAAAATGGAGAAGAGTAATAGAGACAAGCCCTAAACCTGCTCTGATAACATGAAAGAAAGTGGTATGAAACTCATAAATATAGCGAAAGATAGAGACGCCATAACATGTGGGATAAAGCTCATATTTTACATTTCATTTTTCTGCAAACCAATTCTTACAAGGGAATACACAATTTATAGGGTTGATCGATCATTCTAGATCAAAGATGAAACCTAGACCGTTAAGCCCTAAAACTTGGTCTACCAAGATTAATTAAAACCAAGTACTTCAAAAAGCACTTACATGTAATAGTATTATCTCCTACTGCCCAGCTAAGACAAATATATTAAGGACCACCACGATCTCAAGTTTCATCAATATGAGATGTCTTCTTGTTGATATGATGGATCAATTTTCCACCTTGCACATAGACAATCTGATATGGAGAAGTAGTACATGTGGCAGACACCTTAATTATTAATCTTGAAATCTTGCACAGAGGAATTATTCTTATCAACTTCTTCAACATAATTAATTTGATTTCCAACCATCTAAGTGTTGCAAAGCATCAAGATTCATTTCAATGTATTCCGAGTGTTGACAAGTGTGAATCTGGTATTGAGGAGGTAATGCTCTTCGTGTTCTTCTGTATTTCCAGTCTGCATTCGCAGATAAAGACAACACACACACGTTGTTGTTAAACTTGATGATTTTGCAGGTTCGTGTTCTTATTGAAGAGCCTTTCCCAGTGCTGGCTCTTGATGAGCTGTGCCTCAGGCTTCGGAGGTGATTCGGGCTCATGTGACTAGGGATGTCAATTGGTGGGTTTTACCCGGACCGATCCGGAACCGTTCAAAACCCATTAAATTTTAATGCAGCGGTTCTGGTTCTAGTTTCGGTTCCAGACCCGCTTTAGACCCAAACCGTTTAGATCCATAGTTTGATGATGCGGTCTGGTTCCAGAACCAGAACCAATACTTATTTATTGATTCTGGTCCGAGTAAAACCCGTCTATTGACGATCCTAAGTTTAAATAGGCTTGTCAATGAGCTAGTTTTATCCATATTGATTCAAAATCACTCATAACACATTAAATTATAAAGCAACGGTTTCAGTTCTAGTTCTGGTTCTTGTCCGGTTCTGGTTCCAGACTCGCTCATATCCAGACCGCTTAAGACCCATAGTTAATGGTACTGGTCCGGTCCGGATCCAGTGTCTAATGGGTCGGATCCAGAACCAGAATCATTACGTATTTATTGGTTCTGGCCCGGTAAAAACCCTCCTATTGACATCCCTACGTGTGACTGTGAAAAGAAACCGGATTGGTGGTAAGAAGCAGTCTATGGATGGCCAAACTCTTTGGAAAAAGACAGACAACCTGGTTGAAAATTTTCGTAGAAGAGAGTGGCATTAGTTTTGTTTTGGTGTTGGATAAGTATATATAGATGATAGCATAATGAAAATGACTTTTTTGAACTAGTATATATACTCGTTCAATTTTATACATGCTGGTGAAAAAGCTTATGGAGTAAAAATGACTGCTGCAAACCAGATTGGATTCACCTCAATTATAGAAGTTAGAAAATGAAGCTCGAGTTATGTTTCACTCCTTGTTCTGCCAAAGTGTATAGAGATATGTCATCATTGAATTTTAGGGTTAATTATCATTACCGTCCAACATTAATTTCATTATTACACTTACGTTTAGTTAGTCTAACGCTGTTGACAGAAACTTGATAATGGTTAACTGAAGCTATAACAATGTCGTTTTGCTTTAGTTTAAGGTTAATTGTCACTTGTAGCCCATTTTTTGACCACATGATTACTCCATGCGTGACCTCCGAATATAAATATATTTAATTTTTTTTCATTGTATTTTTTTATCTGTAAAGAAAATTTATTAAGAATAAAAGGAGTACAAGGCATACTCCAACCCCAAACAGGGTTTAAATACTTCTAACATTCATGACTTGTAAGTCTTAAAATAAAATTATTTCTACTCCCTAAAACACATCATCAACATCATTTACATATTAGGATTTTCAAATATTCATGACTTTTATTAAAATAATATTATTGGTACCCTTCAAAAATAAATTTATTTGTATGATTTGCAACTCATTAAACAACCATGTGAAGTTTAATATGGCTAAAGACTAAATAACTTTGATATTCTTGTATGTATTTGAAAATACTTTTACTAATATATAAAATCGTTATTATAATATACATTAAATTTTAGTATTTATGATATAACAAATATATATTTAACTGTAGTATATGTGCTCGAATATATATTTTTATTGAGGGTAAATGTAATTTTATTTCCTAAAATAAAAGCATTGAGAAGAGAAGACAAAATTTTAATGATCGATTTGGAGACTGTCACGCCCCAATTCCCGAGGGAAGGCACGGATGCCGGAGTGTGATTAGGGGTGGGGTTAAAGCGGGGAAGAAGGGGATACATATAACATACATGATAAGAAGATGTGACCATGAAATCGGGCGTCTCCTCTATAACTAGGACATATCACGAAGGGAGGGTGCACAAACAATCCACCAACACAATAATATCGATAACATAACCTCAGAAAACATGACCTTGGTTTATTATAAGTAATGCAAGAAAGCAAAATAGCATTACATCCTGTCAACAAGACCGGTCAACCACATAGCATGCTCGTATCGAGACTCACAGCAGAATAACATAATAAATCTTGTTCCCAATCGAAAGTAAATAAGGGACACGAATACATCAATATCGTAGTGCGATATAACATAACATCGCGAAGCATAGCATGAAGAACCCGCAGCCCACCCTCGCGTCGCCGTCCAACCCTCCTCCATCTGTGAAAAGATTTGAAAAGAGTTTGGGGTGAGTACTAGCGCACTCACCGGGTTTTATCATAAATCAAAAGAATCATGAGGTCGTGTTTAGAGCACTTACCTTAGAAGGTTTTAAACGTAAATCCACTTCTAAGTAAGCAAAATAGATTTTCATTTTCGATACCGATCCGTTATTATCATTACTCCCATCATAGAACCATAATCCACGGCTCGGGCGTATCCCGCCACCCATCACATGTCATTCATTCGCCCGAACATATCCGGTCATTACGCCCGAACGTATCCACCGGCTAACTCGGTGTGGACTTGAGGTCAAACCCGTCGAACCATAACCACCTCATTACCATTTCGTGTGGACTTCCGGGTCTATCCCTTCGTAACCATAACCACGTGTTCGGGTCTATCCCTTATGATCAATACTCAAGATGGTGATCAACCCACCGAATAGAGATCCGTGCACAACCATGATAGAACCATATCTTGGATTAGAGAACGATAATAATTTCACAAAAACATTTTACGGCGCATATGTTTTATTTTGAAATATCGAGTAAATAACTCAAAATAAGCATATATAACCCAACTGAGCAGAAAAAACGTCAATCGGGAGATATCTATGGATCCGATGACTTCACCGATCGCCGGTAGGTGCACAGTAACAAGACGGAACAACTTTGGGGTCACTTCCCACAAAGCAAAGCAACAACGTGATCCAAACGACGATCGTAGCAAAATTAGGGTTTTCGACTTTCGAACCCACATTTGGCACTCTCCGGTTTTCAAATCAACTCGATGCGAAGGAAATATATTCGGGCATCAAGACCTATAATAGGGTACTTTCAAAATATGCATGCATGCAAGTTGACTCAAATCTTAGCAACAAGAAGCTTCAAAAATCGATGCTATCCTCGGATCTAGGATAAACCATCCAAAATCGATGCATGAAAATGGAAACATAAGCAATATGCATAACGACGAACATGGAATGACAAACGACGTTGAAAATGGATAACCCGGCATGTACTTCCTTTAGAAAACTCAAGCAACGGAAAACATCCCGACATGCGAAACGCGAAAAAGCGAAAACGGAATCGGTACTTTAGTAGAATGCATAGCCCGAACTCAAAACCTAAAGGACCCGTAGCTGTGGTGGCCGTCGGCCACCAAACCGCGACCAAAGCTCACGGCGGTGGCGGCCTTAACGGCGGCGGTTTGGCGAAATAGGCGGCCTCGGCCGTTTTCCGCCTCGTCCTTTAGAATCCCGAGTTCTATGCTATACGATCTACTAAAGGAGAATCAAAACAAGAAAGGACAAAACCGAAAACGGGCTGCCCGGGGTGGTTGATCGGCGGTGGTGGCTCGGCGGCCAAGAATGGCGCCGCCGAGCCTCCCGGCTCGATCCCCACTCCTCCAGCTGACTTCGCGGCAGCACTGAGCTGCTCGGCTCTTCCGTAAACACAGAGAGCGAAGGAAATGAACGTTGAAAATGAAGGCCCTAGCCTCCTATTTATAGGAAAAGCGGGGTCACAGTCATTGCTGCAAGCTGCCCTTTTTCGAAAACGCAAAACCGACGCAACTTTTGCAAACGGACTCAAATTTAGCAAACTTAGTACCCATGGACACGAAATAAAATACCGGACACAATGACTATAAACAAGATATGCTTTAAAAGACCAATGAAAAGTCCGGTTTTCGATAACTTCCCTGAGTGCCAAACCTTCATGGGTGGTCGAAAACTCAGATACTTAGTGTCTATGAATTCTTCATAAGACACTCTTCATAACGCCTGAGGTTTCGTGACGGTCGCATCACCGAAACAAAAGTCAACCTTTGACCTTTTCTCGGCGTGACATGCAAAATGAAGCTTAAAAAGACGGGTTTACATCCTCCTCCTTAGAAAATTTCGTCCTCGAAATTTCAAACGTGAAGAAAACAACTCGTGTCTCGAGCCTCGAACTTGTCTTCCAACTCCCATGTAGTTTCTCCTCTCCGTGGTGATTCCACAACACTTTCACCAACAAATCGCTTGTTCCTCAATTCCTTGACTTCGCTTCCAAGATAGCCACCGCCTCCTCGTAACTCGGATCCCGAGCAAGAATCACTTGTCATGCTTGATCACGTGTTTTGGGTCGAACACGTACTTTCTCACCGAGAAACGTGAAACACGCCGTGAACATCTCCGATGCTAGGCGGCAAAGCTAACCTATAGCAACGGGCCTATTCTCTCAAGAACTTTGAAAGGTCCAACGAACTTGGTCGAATAACACCTCGCTTCCCAAAATGAACGACTCCTCTCGTCGGGAAACCTTAAGAAAACGCGATCTCGATCATGAATCAAGATCCGACGACGCTTGTCCGCATAGACTTCGCACGTCTGAGCTTCCTCGATCCTTCGCTGATCGATCGATAACCTCGACCGTCTGCTGAACCATCTCGGTCTTAACATCTTCCTCTCGCCTACTTCGTCCCAATAAAGTGGCGATCGACACTTCCTTCCGTATAACGCTCATAGGAGCCATTCCTATGGTGGCACGATAATCTGTTGTTATAGGCAAACTCCACCAAAGGTAGTATCTCTTCCCAATTTCCTCCTCTATCGGCCACGATCGCCGCACATGTCTTCCAAAACCCGAATCGTCCTTTCCGATCGACCGTCCGCTTGAGGATGGAATGTTTGTACTAAGATTCACTTGGTCCCCACGGCTTCCTGCAGACTCCTCCAAAACCTCGACGTGAACCTCGGTCACGATCGGACGTGTCGATACGGGCACACCATGTAACCGTCGATTTCTTTTCGACGTAAAGTCGAGCGAGCTTATCTAACCCGTCGTCATCCGAATTGGTAAGAAATGAGTGACTTCGTCGGTCATCGACGACAACCCATATAGCGGTGTTTCCTCTCACGACCTTGGAAAACTCACCACAAAATCCATACCGATATGATCCCATTTCCATTCGGGATTGGTAGCGGTTGCAACAATCTGACGGACGTTGGTGTACACTTTCACTTGGCGACAAGCCAAACAACGCTCCACAAATGCGTTACATCTTTTTCATCCTTCCCACCAAAAGTTCCTCTTAAGGTCTCTGACATTTGGTGCTTCTGGACGAGTCAGATACGGTGCCTCATGAGCTTCACTCATGATTTTATCTCTCAATTCCTTATTGAGTGGCACACATAACCTTGCTCGGAATAGTAGCGTTGTCCTTCGCTTGTGAAACCCTTGCTATCTTCTAGCCTTGCTTTCAAACGCATATTTTCCAGAATTGCCTCTCGCCATTGCGCTCACACGATGGCTTCTCTCGGATCCGGTTCACCGTCAAAGTTGCGACGAATCCTTGACCGATTCCGCGGATGAATCACTTCCAGTCGAGCTTCTCGAAATCTCGAATAAGCTCTTTCTCTTGCGTAAAAGATATCCCAACTTCGCCTCGACTTGCGACTAAGAGCATCTGCTACGACATTGGCTTTCCCCGGGTGATAACTGATGGAGCAATCATAATCCTTCACCAACTCTGACATCTCCTTTGCCTCATGTTCACTCTTTTTGTTCAAAGAAATACTTGAGGCTCTTGTGATCCGTGAAGATCTCACACTTAACTCCATAGAGATAGTGCCTCCAAATCTTCAACGCATGAATGACTGCCGCTAATTCCAGATCGTGGTTGGGTAGCTCAACTCGTGCGGTTTCAACTGACGAGACGCGTAAGCTATAACCTTCCCGTTCTGCATGAGAACGCAACCCAAACCAAGTTTGGATGCATCGGTGTAGACCACAAACCCATCGTTCCTTCCGCACGGCTAACACCGGGCGGTTGTTAGCTTCTTCTTTAACTCCCGAAAACTTGTTTCACAAGCTTCGACCATGAAAACTTGATTCCTTTCACGAGCTGTTGCGTCATCGGCCTTGCCAACTTCGAAACCCTTCGATGAAACGTCTATAATATCCCGCCAAGCCTAGAAAGCTTGAACCTCATTGGCATTAGTCGGAACCTCCGCCATTTACCGCTTCAACCTTCACTGGGTCGACTTTGATTCCTTCTGCATACACGATATGTCCAAGGAACATCACTTCTCGAGCCAAAACTCGCACTTACTATACTTGCATACAACCTCTCCGCTCGAACGTTTCCGAATCAGTGCGGAGGTGTTCTCTATGCAACTCGCATTCTTGGAATAGATGAGAATATCATCAATAAAAACCAAGACGAAACTATCCAGATCATCGATGGAAAACTCGATTCATCGATCCATGAAAATCGCCGCGCATTGGTCAAACCAACGGCATCACGATGAACTCGTAGTGCCCATACCTCGCTCGAACGTAGTCTTCGCAACGCCCTCCTTCCCGATTTTCAGTGATGGTAGCGACCTCAAATCGATCTTAGAGAGACACTCGCCCTCGAGCCGGTCAAAAGATCGTCGATCCTTGGAAGAGGATATCTGTTCTTGATCGTCGACTTATTCACTCGTAGTCAATGCACATCCGCATTGACCCATCCTTCTTCTCGACGAACGTAATCGGTGCTCCCACGGCGACACGCTAGGTCGGATAAAACCTAGATCCAACAGCCTCGCAATCGCGCTTTCGCTTCTTGCAATTCTTTAGGTGCCATTCTATATGGTGCCTTTGATCTCGGTGCCGCTCCCGGTTCCGGATCAATAGTGAATTCCACTTGTCTATCAGCGGTAAACCCGCAAGTCCTCGAAAACACGTCCGGATATTCACACACCATCGCTCCTCTTACAATCGCTACGTTTTCATCGCTCCTGTCAAACTTACCAAGAAAGTTTGACACTTTCCTCGATCATCCTCACCGCCTTCAATCTTTGAGATCATCGCACGCAAACACCCATCCTTATGCCGTGAAACAAACTTCCACTCCTTCGGCCGTCCGAAAAGCAACTTCTCTCGAGACAACGATAGTTGCCATGTGCTTTTCAACCAATCCATGCGAAAGATGACATCGAAATCTTCCATTCCGATGACATGCAAATTGACAAGGACCTTCGCTCACGATTTCTACCTCTGGTCCAGTAAATCTCTTTTGCTTTAGCACTTCCACGAAGGGATGCTAATTTCGGTACTATGTGATTTCTTGGGTACCAAACCCAACCTCTCACACGAGATTCTCGAAACGAAAGAATGTGAGGCTCAGATCAAACAAAGCGAAAACGGTATATCACTCATATGGATTATACCGCAAGATTTCCGGAGCTTGAGCTGCTCTTGTCGATTCAAGCGCACACCCTTGCTTGCGGTGGCCTTTGGTTTGTTGGCCTAGGGTGACCTCCTCCCCGTTGTTTGTCCTCGGCGAGCATGATTTTGCCTCTCGGAGCTGGATCTTTGCCTTCTTCGCGGCCGCATTGTCGCCCTCCTAACGGACAATCTCGGCGTAATGTCCGGACTTCTTACAACGATAGCACTTTGCTACCTTGCTCGCACTCGCCGAAATGATTCCTTTGGCATTTCGGCACCAAGGTTTTCCACACCGCCGCATGGGTTGGAAATTCCTTCCCAAGGTTGCTTTCTCTCACTTGAATGCCTTGATTCCTTGGAATCATCGACCGCTCTGGTTCCTCGAACACCGATTGCCTTTCCTCGATCTTCCCATTTCCTCTTACCTCTTCCTCCGCCGATGGTTGTCCGGTGGCATCGTTCTCTCTTGGGGCAACATTGACTCAATGTTTAATGCCCGGTTCAGGGCTCGCGATACGCCGATCTCCCCGATCGACGAGCGAAATTCGATCTCGGCCCGAGTCATCTCTCGAACACATGCGCCTGGCGACCTCGGTGCTAACAGTGCGTAGCATAACATGACAGACGATTGAACGAGCGATCGTACTCGATGACCGTCCTTCTTCCTTGACGAAGATTCCAGAACTCGTTTTGCCTTCTCTGCCGGTAAACGCCAGACACGTATTTTTCCATGAGTTCTTCCTCGAAATCTTCCCACGTATACCTTGCCCACTGTCCTGGTGTTAGAGTCCTTCTCACGGATTCCCACCAGAAATCAGCCTCATCGGTTAGCTGAAAGATCGCGCAATTCAGCTTTTCTGCTTCTTCGCAGCCGATGTATTCAAGATCCTTCGGTGGATCGTATCCGGCCTCGGCGTCGATCGGTTCGCGAGACCGTCGAACGTAGGGGATTCGCTGCGAAAACTCTCGATCGCATGCCACCAACCAAAGGTGGTTCTGGGCTTCTTCCACGTTATTGTTCCTCGATTCCTTGTTCTCGGCATTCGCATCGACGTTTGAAACATTAGAAACGCTTTTGCATAGATAACCGGGTATCATCGCATAACATATCATCACCCATATCACATATCATCACATATACCACATATCACGCACGATCACATATAATCATGCAATCATGTCAACATATCATCGTTATGCATTTCACATAACATTACCATCACACATCACATAGATCATATATCATCATGGCATAGCTCATATCACATATAAGCATCAAAACATAAACATCCTGTCATAGACAGCGTTAGTATCGGTAATATTCAGTGTCCATGAAGGACTGTCAAAATACAAGATCAAGGCATGTCAGTCAAAAAGGTCAGATGTGAGCAAAGAATCGACTCGATCATCACAAAGATGCCGCTCATCCATGCTTCTAGCGAGACTCTGCGATCATCACTGTACACCGACTACCTAGATCCACGCCTCCATATCCGTCCACTACTCTCCGTTCGTCCCGGTTCCATTCATCTCTCTCTCATCTTCTTTCCTTCCAATCGGGCTTGAATTGGCCGCCGCCTTAAAAGCGATCTGCATGGAAGCAAGCCTCGTGGGTATGATCCCATCCAAGCCGTGCCTCGATCGCTGAGTGTCGGTGAAAGCCGTGCTGAGTCCTCGCTCTCGGCGCTTGCCTCCTCAACATGCCCGACCATCGTAGTCATCGGCTATCTCGGATCACCGGGTTCTCGAGTCCTCACCGTCCTCCTCATTCTCATCCGGGTCTTCCTCTTCTCGTAGTCTCCTTCCCGGATGCCAACCCGATGCGCCGGTGGCACGAAAATTCGATCCCGGCCTCTTCCCGCCATCGCCGGATGGACAATCTCTCGCCCGGAGGTTCCCGCCTCAAAATCGTTCGGGTCCATCGAAAGTGAGGATCGTCGATGGAGGTGTAGTGACCGTGTATCCCGATGCATCGGTGATCGTCGAGCGATGGTCGCTCTCCCAAAGGCTCTTCGAACATCATCCCTATCATCAACTGGATCGGTCCTCGAACATGCCTTGCTATCACATCCTCCTCGGATGGTATACCTCGATGATCGGTCCACTGCCTCCATACTCGAGCAAATAACTCGGTGAAATCCAAGGTAAGGTGCTCGTGATAGGATCCCGTTTGGACATCACGTATCCTTGCTTTCTCGCCCACGGTTGCCAACCTGTTGGTAGCCTTTCGGTCATCCGATAGTAGGCCTCGTATTCTGACACTTTCCCACCGCCTCGAACCTTTCTCCATAACCCAACAAATCTTCCGTAAATACTCCCAATGGCTCATGAATATTCCGGGTACATTCCCTGAATTTACGGATATGCTCATCCATTCTGTGAGATCTCAACCAACGTTGTCTGGGCCACTGAATATCCATAAACCTACATGTTAGTTCACCATAAAACAACAACAAATATTCACGTTTCCTTTTTCCGCCCCAGTCATCTGGGTAATCATGTATCAAACACATGTTCATTTCAACACATATCAATATCAATATGGATATTCATCATAATAATCACGTAAGCAAATACAGGATTCACTTACAAGCACTCGTTTATCAAAATAAACAAGATTTTCAATCAACAATATATTGCTATGTAAACACATAGACTTACATCAACCATACGTGATCACATCAATCACATCATATCATATAAACGATTTTCACATCACAGCCACACAGGCCCTTCTTGTTCCATCAACAATCACTTCCACATCCACATCACCATCCAACCATACCTCTTCCACATCACGTTTACATCGCGTAAACTCTTACCATGCCAAAGCACATGAAACCAAGATCACATCAAGCTCACATAGCCACATAAAGCATCAGCAAATAAACACATACCTCATCCCCTTTTTAAAGGAGGCGGACTGACGGTGAGCTGAGGGTAGCTGTACCTGATGAACAGTTTAGAAGAACAAGTTCTAAACACTCAATTTCAAGAACGCACATGATATAAAGCAAACGAACTGCTTTGATATCAAACAACATAGACACATACCCAAAGCCAGAAAACTGCTCTGATACCAAGCTGGTATCAGATAAGAAAGATAGATGTCAGGGCCAAGAACATTGCTCTGATACCAAGCTGTCACGCCCCAATTCCCGAGGGAAGGCACGGATGCCGGGGTGTGATTAGGGGTGGGGGTTAAGAAGCGGGGAAGAAGGGGGATACATATAACATACATGATAAGAAGATGTGACCATGAAATCGGGCAGCATCTCCTCTATAACTAGGACATATCACGAAGGGAGGGTGCAAAACAATCCACCAATGTAATAATATCGATAACATAACCTCGTAAAACATGACCTTGGTTTATTATAAGTAATGCAAGAAAGCAAAATAGCATTACATCCTCGTCAACTAGACCGTCAACCACATAGCATGCTCGTATCGAGACTCACGTGAGAATAACATAATAAATCTTGTTCCCAATCGAAAGCAAATAAGGGACAAGAATACATCAATATCAGAGTACGTATATAACATAACATCGCGGAAGCATAGCATGAAGAACCCGCAGCTCCACCCCTCAGCGTCGCCCGTCCAACCCTCCTCCATCTGTGAAAAGATTTGAAAAAGAGTTTGGGGTGAGTACTAGCGCACTCAGCTGGGGTTTTATCATAAATCAAAAGAATCATGAGGCCGTGTTTAGAGCACTTACCTTAGAAGGTTTTAAAATGTAAATCCACTTCTAAGTAAGCAAAAATAGATTTTTCATTTTTCGATACCTGATCCGTTATTACTGTTACTCCCATCATAGAACCATAATCCACGGCTCGGAACGTATCCCGCCAGCCCATCACATGTCATTCATTCGCCCGAACATATCCAATCGCCCACGCCCGAACGTATCCACCGGCTAACTCGGTGTGGACTTGAGGTCAAATCCGTCGAACCATAACCACCTCATTACCATTTCCGTGTGGACTTAGGGGTCTATCCCCGAAACCATAACCACGTGTTCGGGTCTATCCCTATGATCAATACTTAAGATGGTGATCAACCCACCGAATAGAGATCCGTGCACAACCATGATAGAACCATATCTTGGATCAGAGAACAGTAATAATTTCACAAAAACATTTTACGGCGTACATGTTTTATTTTGAAATATCAGAGTAAATAACTCAAAATAAGCATATATAACCCAACCTGAACAGACGAAAACGTCAATCGGGAGATATCTATGGATCCGATGACTTCACCGATCGCACTGGTAGGTACCTGGTAACAAGACGGAACAACTTTTGGGGTCACTTCCCACAAAGCAAAGCAACAACGTGATCCAAACGACGATCGTAGCAAAATTAGGGTTTTCGACTTTCTGAACCCACATTTGGCACTCTCGGGTTTTCAAATCAACTCGATGCGAAGGAAATATATTCGAGCATCAAGACCTATAATAGGTACTTTCAAAATATGGATGCATGCAAGTTGACTCAAATCTTAGCGTGAAGAAGTTTCAAAATCGATGCTATCCTCGGATCTAGGATAAACCATCCAAAATCGATGCATGAAAATGGAAACATAAGCAATATGCATAACGACGAACATGGAATGACAAACGGCGTTGAAAATGGATAACCGGACATGTCTTCCTTTAGAAAACTCAAGCAACGGAAAACATCCCGACATGCGAAACGCGAAAAGCGAAAACGGAATCGGTACTTTAGTAGAATGCATAGCCGGAACTCAAAACCTAAAGGACCCGTAGCCAAAAGGTGGGCCGTCGGCCACCAAACCGGCGGCCAAAGCTCACGGCGGTGGCGGCCTTAACGGCGGCGGTTTGGCAAATAGTGGCCTCGGCCGTTTCCCGCCTCGTCCCTTTAGAATCCCGAGTTCTATGCTATACGATCTACTAAAAGGCGGAATCAAAACAAGAAAAGGACAAAAACCGAAAAACGGGCTGCCCGGGGGGTGGTTGATCGGCGGTGGTGGCTCGGCAGTATGATGGCGCCGCCACCGAGCCTCCCTACCGATCCCCACTCCTCCAGTGACTTCCGCGTGCAGGCTACTCGGCTCTTCCGTAAACACGGAGAGCGAAGGAAATGAGCGTTGAAAATGAAGGCCCTAGCCTCCTATTTATAGGAAGCGGTATCATTGTTCTTGTAGCAGTGTCTTTTCGAAAACGCAAAACCGACGCAACTTTGCAAACGGACTCAAATTTAGCAAACTTAGTACCCATGGACACGAAATAAAATACGGACACAATGACTATAAACAAGATATGCTTTTAAAGACCAATGAAAAGTCCGATTTTCGATAACTTCCGGTGCCAAACCTTCATGGGTGGTCGAAAACCTGCATACTTAGTGTCTATGAATTAGTCATAAGACACTCTTCATAACGCCTGAGGTTTCGTGACGGTCGCATCACCGAAACAAAAAGTCAACTTTTGACCTTTTCTCGAAAAACGTGCCATGCAAAACAGAAGCTTAAAAAGACGGGGTATTACAGAGACAATTCTTGATCCGAAACAACGTGAATTATTTCGGTTGGAGCAACTAAGAATTATGCAGAAGCAAAAACAAGCACATCAGTTGGAGCAACAACAAATTATACAGAGGAGACAAACACAACAAGCTGACAACAGGCCGATTAGTACCTCTTGATATGTTTGTAAATTTGTTTCCATATCTTGGAGGGATCGGAGGTGGTTATTCTGCTTATTGGGAAAATAGTTGGATCAATTGCATATTTATTTTCAATCTTTTTATATTTAGTTATTTGTTGGATTTTAGTAATTTTATGTAATTTTGTCTTTGGTGTAATTTTTCATTGCATCGATTTATGATGTAATCTATGTAATGTTCATACTTTATGTGTAGTAGTAGTTTAAATTCCATTGTACTCTTAATGCATTATTACAAATTACAGATCCTATTATTATTAGATTTGTTATTACATATAACTGAGTCAGCTTTAATATTAATTTATGACAATAAGTTAAACAAATAAAATGTGCTTCATCACTCTATTCTCCAGCATAAAATAGAGTAGTGTTGGAGATCAATCCAGCTTCTAACACTTGTAGAGCTTGTTATGAGGAAGGTCCTTAGGCAATGCTTAGATGTTGCTAATGTGTGTGATAGTTATATATTAGATTAGATTAGTTCAAGCTCTGGTATATATTTGTGTGAGCTATATGGCTTCTATCTTCTGAATAATAAAATTTTCTGCATCATTGTTGTTTAGTGCTAAACTTGGCTTGCTTGTGTAGGTCATGCTTTCTGGTCCTGGAAGATTCAGACGAAGCTGAGAAGATATTACTCCTCAAACAGAAAATCTCAAGTAATGTCACTGCAATGCCTATTGTGTTGAATAGGATGAAAGAATATATGGGTAGGATTGATACCTTGGACTCGTCCATTAGGATTATCAATCCTGCCTTCAAAAGGAGACGATGTGTTTGATTCCTTTGGGTTTGGTCTTAAATTGACATTGTGTTACTAAGATGTATATGTAATCCCAAGCTTACTGAAGTTGATGATAGACCAATGCCAACAACATAAATTTGGATGTTTTCGTCATGTATATTGAAATAAGCAAGAATTGAGAGAGGGGGGGAGTTTAAAGTAGGAACTACATATTTGAAGTTATATGCATTTATATATCTGTGCCACAATATATTTGTCTACATGAGCCAGCGATTATCATAACTGAGTTCCAAGCTATGCTTCATTACAGTATTTGAAAGTTGATGCGACTCTCTGCAGCACCACACAATTTTATAGTTTCGATTGGGAAGCTGGAGCTGGTGTCTTGGCCCTCCTCAATAACCCCTCTTGTGTCAACGAAACAACAAGCTGCTAGTAATAAATTTATCAGATATTCAATTTTAAACTCGATATCTTTTATATATAATTGCATCTTCCTGTCTGAATAATCACTCATTTACCTCTCCTGTTCGGGTAAACATTCGTCCAGTAACAAATCCACGGCCGCTATGAGCATTTGGACTATTGATCTGGGAAATGCAAAGCATGAGATGAAATGAGAGCATCTGAACTTGCAAGAGTTGTTCAACTGTGTAATAGGAGATAGCCACTCACCACATATAGCAGCCAATCATCAGCCCTAAGAGGCCTGTGAAACCACATCCTGAGGGAATACAAGAGATTATGCAATCATCATACTATGATGCAATTGATATGTCTATCCATTGGAAGATAAAGAAATAAAGAGAATCTGATACGAAGTGAGAAAAAATGGACTCACGAATGATCTAGGCTGACAGAAGATGACTTCAAACCCTTTTCACGATGTGGATTCAAACTGACTTGGAGAAAAATCAAATCGGCAGCATAAGCCACAACACATCTGCATGAAAGTTTTTTTTTTGAAAATTAAAGTCTGTCAACATATTATGAGGTTATTAAATATATATCCTCCAAGAAAATCTAATTGCATATAGCATTGAATCTTAATCTATTTAAATCTCTAAGATACATGAACTTCGCTCTGTCTCAGCAAATAAGCCAGCATACAGGACTGAAAGGAGACTGACCTGTGCAAAGCCTGGTCATCAGAAAGTGTTCCTTTAGCTCTAAACCAGTACTTTAAACTGCAGATCATAGAACAAAAATACAAGTGAGAATTCAAGTCTTCAGAAATCATTACATTACAAATGAACTTGATGGATAAGAGGAGAAAATACTGAGAGACCTGGGAGGAGACATTGTGTAATTGGTGTTAGTATTAGGCTCACAGAACCTAATCTCGATGGGCCACGGCAAAAATTCGGTACTGGCAACCTTGTTGCGGTATGTCCTGCACCACACGTTAATAACAAACTAAACTTAATAAGCTTCAAGGTATTGATAAATTTCTGCATTTGAGAAGACAAATTTGATAGAGAACGATTAAGAAACTGGACTAGAAAGGGAATAAATCCATCCATATTGAAAATGGAAAGAGTTGAATAAGATAGAGCACAATCTGCGTAGAAGGGTGATATAATAGAATCTAATGCATGTCATCTCACCATGACGTATGAGCAGAATTATAGGTACGACAAGCCAAGCCAATACCAGTGTCTTTCCTCAGATGAAGAGTAGCCAGTAAGGCATCTTCTGTTTAATATAGTTCAACTCGAGAACTTATTGAATAATACAGCTCTGTACAGTAACACTTTCGTTGGTATTCCTATTATATCCTGGCCATGGTATCAACACTGGTTCCGGCTCCTGACAACTATGCTTAACATGGATACAGGCATGACAAAGTTCTTTTTTCGTTTTTGGAATTGGGTCAACTATGCTGTGGAACTGTTAAAAGAACATAATGCTTAAGATTACAAATCTGACCTCGGAAGCCGAGGATCAACAAGACGTTGTTCTCGCAACTCTTCCATGGATAAAAGCTGAAAAGGGAACATTAATTTAAAATTCTACAGAAGAAAAAAGAAACTTATAAGAACTGATAAAACAATATTTTTGGAACCTTTTCTGGATCACACACCGAAGGCATCGTTGCCACCTGGTGAATGAACTGTTGTTCCTCTTTCTGTGTATCGTAAGCAGAGTGTTTAGAAAAGTTAAAATAAAAAAAGGATAAATACCAAAAATGGGCTACCAATGGAAGCTTTAGTTTCAGAATTTCAAATTTTTGCAGTCAGTCATCCTTTTCTTTTAAAAAAAAATAAGGCCAAATCAAGCATTATCTCAATCCAAACACATAAAAGGGACCCCAGATGCCAAATAAAGGAAGACTCATAATAAATCTCTTCAAGATTAAAGATTCCATGTAGAAAGAAGAACAACCTTTACCATAGCTTATTATTCAAATCTGTAAATCAACAATCTAAGGTCTACTTTGAAAAGGGAGTACAAATTTTAATTTTGCAGTAAATAAAATTTACTTGTTATTTAGTTCTGCATTCAGTTTACTCTTTCCCATACTTTTGACAGCCTGATAGAGAGCAACATAATCTAACTGATGGACCAAAAATAAATCACTCTGTCATCACCTGAACTTTAATAGGATTACCTACAATTGGCAGTGTGAATATGTATACATGGTAGATCAAAGAAGAGCATCGTATTTAAGATGGGATTACCTGAAAAGAAGCCATTAGTGTAAACACGACATTCCCTCTTTGTATAGCTTCTACCCTTCGGGTTGCAAAGCTTTTTCCGTCACGTACACGATGCGCTTTATATATAATTGGTACTGAAACAATTATGAAACATCACTTATAAAGAGAATATTTTTGGATCAGTTATATATGATGTAATTAGATAAAAGGTGAATGAGAAACTAGAAATGCCATCAAATTTGAGAAAATTGATTGTTTATTAGCCATCATAATGATGTCCAACTCTTAATGAATGTAGTTTGTTCTCAGTGTAGTGCATGAGTAAAGACCACAAGCAAGGTCTGGCACATGAAGGCATCAAATAAATCTGGTCTAACTTAAACTACCTAGTACTCCAAAGTTCTATGGTTTCAGAAAACAAGCACACTTGAGCTCCAGTAATATTCTTATGGACTCAGATACACAGCCATACTTCTTTGGCTAACTCCAAACTAAAAGGACTCCTGAAGACACTTGGTCTGGCACATGAAAGCATCAAATAAATCTGGTCTAACTTAAACTACCTAGTACTCCAAAGTTCTATGGTTTCAGAAAATAAGCACATTTGAGCTCCAGTAATATTCTTATGGACTCAGATACATAGCCATACTTCTTTGGCTAACTCCAAACTAAAAGGACTCCTGAAGACACTTGGTTTCATGGATTCAAGAGCTCGATATGTCAATCATGTTTTGTTAACATATATTGGATGTTGTTCTTTTCTCCTTGTTAGCCACTTGCTGAAGATCTGAAACACCTAATAGAAATTTAATATAACTAAGTGGCCTAAGAAAGGTTCATCTTAGGATGAAAACCTGAAGAAGAAGTTAGAAGCCTTGATCAAACTATCAACTTTCAAGAACCATATGTTACACCCTGAGCACTAATTCTTGCTCTCCATATAATACTGCTTGTTATTGGAGGTAATCATTCACAGATCAGAAAAAGAAAGAGAAAAGGTGTCTTTCAGTAACAAGTATACAAGCTCTGGGGGAATAACTAACTTCTTACAGAAATCCCTAAGAATAATTTATAACAAGTTATGGGACAACAATTAACTCCTTGTAAAATCCATAATAATTATGTAAGTAACTAATGTTTAATAACAAATTTAGTAATCTATTGTCAACACTTAAGAATCTAAATGTTACATATTATGTGAACACAATGAATGGAATCTAAGAAGAGTGACCAGGTAGCACCCATTACTTTTGTCAGGCTGACAAATATCTCTCTAATAAATTCCAATGAAGTAAATATAATCTTCCCCACCTGAATATTCTCTTTAATAAAAAACCAAAAGACATATATGATAATTAATTTTGGAAAAGATCATGAATTAACAAACTAGATACTTCTTTTTAATTGGAAAGCACTGTACAAACAGGTATAAGCATGTCAGAATTCAGACTAGCAATAAAAGTAGAAATATTGAGGAAACTGAATTTATATGGATACATACTATTAAAATCTCCAAGAAGAAGGAAGTATGCATGCAAACTGTGAACAATCTTTAGACAATCAACAGTTTTACATGCAGCAGCCAGTGCCTGCATTCATCATCCAATGCAGATAATCAGTATAAGAGCTCCAACCATAGCAACGTTTATAGGAGGGAAAAGCAAAATATGTAAAAGTCCCATGCTAGGCCAGGTGGAGGCAAACAGGATTCAAATAACAAGCCCGTCCACAAATTTAAAGTACGTCCCTAAGTTGTTTGTCTAACAGTACTTAATCAATCACATCATAAATTGTATTTGGCCTCCCTAATGAATTAGAAATAACATCATTCCATATTTAAATTCAGGAATACCTGTCCAAGAAATTGCCCGCCGAACACTTTTCCAAATTTTGGTGCATCAGGCAAAGTAATACCTTGGAAAATGTTAACCTGTTAGAGAAGGACAACTATTTGTCAGAATAAACTTTTTGATGATACAATGCAGCCAAACAAATACTCCCTCCGTCCCCAAATTTCCTTCTTTGGAATCTTCGGCACGGGTGTTAATAAAAGTTGTTGAGTGTATGTGAGTAGAGTAAGGGTCCCACATTAATGTAGTGTTAATGAGTGGTAAAAGGTGTAAATAAGTGGTGCTATTGAGGATAAGAAGGAGGAACAATGGTAGGTCATAGGTGGTAAAATGTATAAATAAAGGTTATTATTGAGAGTAATAAGTAGGAAGTATTTTGTGGGATAGTTTTCATAAATGGAATAGGAAGAAGTTTTGGGGGATGTACCAAAAAGGAAGAATAGGAAGGAAATCGGAGGACAGAAGGAGTATAAAGTTGAGACTAATCCAGGGGTATCAAAACAAAAAAAAATCCAGCCGAGAGAAGAACCACTTGTGGATACTTTTTTTTCTCAAAAATACATATTATGAAAATAATAAAATATTTAATTATCATGTAACAACATAAAACAATTTATGGAAAGTGCTGCTGGTAGAATACTTACGAGCTTGTTGATGACTTGATGTAGACAATATGAACAGTAGAATATTTTTGTTTTTCTTGATGAAGAAATGGAAGCTCATTCTTAGCATGCCCTTGAGGTTACTTTTCCCTAAATTGAGTCATATTTTTTCATATGCTAAAATTCGTTAGACCTGTACTTGTAAGCTAAAGAAGCCTTGCTCATTCTTTTTTTTATTGGGGGGCCAGAGGGTATAATAGGCTATTAAGCAATTACTAACTGGCAATTGCCTCTGATGGTTATTAGCTCTTTTACAAGTCAAAAAAAAATACGTTAAATAGTTCCAGAAAGGAGAGTTACTGTTTGCATACAAGTAGTATCAGTTGCCAACTTGCCCCTATCAAAACTTTAAAGGAAGTATAGCACCATTTTCCAAATAAATTTAACTTTTTCATGGACCATGTTACATACCTCTATAGGATCCAGTTGTAGAATTCGCTCAATGAGTGGGCGCTTCTCCTGTGTGTCATCCGCACTCCAAATTGATTTCGATTTTAACAAATACATTTTATCATTAGGAAGGACTAAGCAAGTCAGCTGCACAATGAGAGACGTGTAAGTAGATTCCAGGGCATATTTGTAAGGATGCCTGCACAATCAGTAAATATAGTTGACATATAAGATAAGAAGCAACCTTAGACAAAGCAAGCACATCCGCCCGCTGATTAGATGATGTCATACCTGCAATAGCACCTCAGCCTTCAGTATGTTCTTATACACACTATATAGAAATGCATACACAAAATCCTCCTAGAGCCCTAACAAATCCCCAAGAATATGCATGTGGTAATGGGTAATTATAGTATAACAAGTACAATTTGTTTTAACAAAAAGGATGCACATAGTAAGTAAAAGGGAAGTTGCACTTCAAGTCTAAGCACCGGTTGCATAGAGCCCATCGAATATATCAATCAGATGTACAACAGGAAATTGAATTTGTACAAGGAAAATTATAGAATCGGCATCTAACCATGACCAAAAAAGTCGTACTGCTTCAAATGATATTCAGCATGATTTTGATCATCAGAATGAAATGACCCACAGACTTCAGCCTGCGAGGATGTAAGAGCACGGTTAAGAAAAGATCACCAAGCATAAAATACAGCTCATTAGTCAATAATGAAAATCACTGTTACCTCTCCTTCCCATATGAAATAAATCCCATCTGCCACTTCTCCTTCACGAACTATATAATCTCCTTTGTCTTCATTATTGCAGGCACAAAAAAAAGAGGTTAGATGATGGAAGTAAAAACTATGAATGTACCAACAAGCTACTCGCAAAGTTGCTCCTTGCAATGGAAGATTGATAGGGTCACTTCTATATAATACAGCACCACAAATTAAACTCGTCTTGCAAAGGTAGTTATGCGTTCATTCTAACATGAAGCTAGTCAAAAATGAGATAAGAAATAATTCTTTTCAAAGGCCTGTATGGTTTGGCTCAAGGCCAAATGCAGAAGCCAATTATTTGAGCTTGCCTAGCTAGTTAACATACCAAGCTTGCTCAACTTACCAATTATCAGAGGCATATAGCATCACAATTCCAATTCGTGTTCGAATTAATCAAATCTAGTTCCTAACAATCATCCCGATCAAATACGTCTTAAAACTAGACAACGAGATCAAATTTGACTAAGCTCGCCACCAAAATTACCGTAGCGCTTGACGGATATGACTTCGGCGATCTTCTTCAACGACGAAATAGGCAGCGTCTGGAGCAGCGGCACACAACCCAAAAACTCGACCACTGCCACTTCAAACAGATAATATCAAAATTCCACAATTACTCAAAAAATAAAATAAAAAATTGACGTAACAGAATGTAGGTCTGAGATTGAGCGAAAAATAAACCTAATTCGGGATTCATGGCTACAAAATTTAGGCAGTTAAGCAGCGGGGAACACTCTATGCCAATCAAGCGCCGCGGAGAATTGAATGTAAAACTTATCAAGCGTGGTCAGCAACGGTTAGAGTGATCTGCTGCGGCTCGAGGTAAGGTAAGTATTATGCTCCGAGCGCCACGTGAACCATGAGTCGATCGCGTTCAGTACATGTGCCATATTCAAAATGCGGCTGCTGCTCGTCCGGACTGTGTATGTAATACAAAGATTATAATCTCGTTGAAAGTTTTGTATGAATATAAAATTCCGAATGAAGTACTGAAACCATAAAAAAATATCAAAACAATTTCTATATATTCACTAGCATCGACAAAAGTACTATTTCTTCTTAAAAAGTTATATTTATATTTAAAAAAATATTATTCACCTTTTATCTTGTAATTAGAAAATACTATATCTGTCCATCATAATATATTATTTATGGATGATATGAGTTTTAATAAAATTATCGATGAATATTATTTGAGTGAAAAATTGATCTCACCATATGTTAGGTTGTGAGTGATATGAATAATTTTTTATAAATAATAAATGATCGTGAGATTGAATAATAAAGAGTAATGTTTTAAAAAATAAAGTGATAAATTTTTCATGGACGCGAAATAAGATAATTGTGATGTACTTATTGTGGATGAAGAAAATATCATTTATATTAAAGAAAAGTATCAATTTCCAACATTAGACCATCTAATTAATTATTAGATTTCAAGTCAAAATTGCATTGTATCACTTAAATCATTTTTTTAGATCTCTCCTCTCAATCCAATATCTAATACAATATGTGATTTTCGCTTTTTTTGAAGATACATATCGAATTATGCATTGGCTAATAAATTACATAATAATCAAGTTAGTATGAATTATATCATGTGATTCATATCCAAATAAAATAGTTTTCTTTTTTACTTGGTTTTCTGAATTTATTCATCAAAGAAAAAGCAAATGATCATAGTTTTCGCTAGTCTGTTGGAAATTCCCTAGCATGGATTTCTCGTTATGAATTTTAATTAAGATTTTATTGTTTGTTTAATATGTTTAATATATAATATATTTGAATCAACAATCTCTTGCATGATAGCTGAGTTAACTGAGATAACTTATTTGTTCTTTTTCAGTGAACTCATATCAAGTTTTGTGTAAAGAAAAAGTTTTAGATTTACACCAGTTAGTGTATTCCTCCTTTCCTCCATACACTAATACGTATTTCGAGGGATCCGTCAATTGGTATCAGAGTAGATTATTCATAAGAAAAACTAACTCCCATGAGGTTGTTATTTTCAAACAGATCTTTCAAATCTATATAGTTTTGCATACTACTGCATATTTGCTGTGATGAAAACTAACTATAACAGGTCAACCTATCTCCCCATATTCGCGATAGACAATTATGAGATCTGGAAATTCAAATTCAAAAACTACCTCACTGCTCAACACTACCGCATGTGGGAGTTCATCACCAACGGAACGATCATCTTATGAGAGAAGGTCACGAAAGTTAGCACAAAAGTAGGCAAAGATCCTACATATGAGTACAGACCAAAGGATCGAGCTGACTTCACATCAGAAGAGCGCAAACATGATGAACTCGATAACCTGGCAAAAAATATAATCTCCAGAATAGTTTCAACTCTCACATTGGGAAGTTAATGAAGTTAAGACAACAAAAGAGATGTGGGACGCGCTAGAGAGCCTCTGTGCTGGCTTTGGGGAGAACAAGCTCACGATAGCTTGTCAAAAATTCGACAACTTCAAAAGAAGAAAAGATAATTCATTGATGATATGGAACTCAGATTCGCAAATATCATCAATGAGATCTATGCGAAAGGAAAAATACACACAACGAGAGATCAATCTTAAAGTCCTATGGACGTTCGCAGCTACTAACTGGAAAATCTATAAAGTAGTTCTTCAAAGAAAGCCGGATTCAATAAGATGTTAACTGACAAACTCTTCTCAGCACTGAAAGCTAATGAGTAAGACATCCAACAATACAAAAGATTCATTAAAGGCTAACGCATCTGAAGAATAAGCTCAAGTTAGCACGAGTAAAGGCACAACCCTGAAAGCTGACAAGAAACCAAGGAGATAAGAACAGCTAAAGACAAGATTAAGTGCAGCAACGACAAGTTGTTGAACCAGTACAATCTTATGGCAGAACGAATCAGGAAGATGAAAGCTCGATTGAAGATGTACAACAATGATCGAAAATAAAGAAGCAGACTCGACATAAGCCGTGTTGGAAAAATTCCTAACGATCAGGAATTAAATATATCTTAATTATATGTTTTGATTAGATCCCAAAACCTTTGATGATTGTCCTTGCTGAAATAACTAATGCTATTGACTTGTTTTGGAGGTAGTCGTTATTATTACAGATTTTCTGTAGTGGAACTACCAGCTTGGACATACCCAAGGCTGAAGAAGTTCAAGCAGTACAAAAGCAGTAATACTGATAGAAGTATCAATACCATTACAATTGATGAACAGTTCGACTAAATGATCGTATACTGAAGATTCAAGGAAGACCAACGGAAGTCTGAAGACTGAAGTGCAAGTGAAACTAAAGATAAGGACTGACAGAGTAAAGTCGAAGACTGGAGGCTAACATTGGAAGACTGAAACCTGAAGATAAAAGACTGAAGACTCAATGCTGATGGACCAAGAAAAAGTCTGGATATGACTAAGTGTCATATCAGGCAACCGACAGACTTTGAGAAAGTCAAAACTGAGTGTCACTAGTCAAAGCTGGGTAGCAACAGTCAATGCTTACTACCAGGAGTCAAAGCTAATGTCTAGGAGTCAAATCTGTCAGTCGATAGTTAAAGTTGATGATCAATAATAAGGCCAACAATACAAAGTCAAAGTTGACAAGATAAAATTCCAATGCTGACTAAATATCTACGTCTGACTGAAATACATCATACTGACTCAGGTGTAGGGAAATATGATTTTACCTTCTTTCCGAAGATCTATCTTGGATGTTTAATTCACTATACATTGATTATATACCTAGCATGTATCTATATAATTAATTCCAACATGTAGATATTTACTCGTGTTTACTTGCGAATTTCTGTGATATGAGATCAATGGCGGACTCTAACTTTGATCTTCTGGACTGTATCACGGATGCCTATTCTCCAATACTGAGTGAGAGCAATCTATGGAGAACACTGTAAAAATTCACATCCTACTTCTCTCTCTGTGATTTTCGAAAATCACAATTAAAATAAATAGGATTACTTCTCATTTTCTTTCACCTTTATAATGCATTCCTAGAATCTTGTTTAGATATGATCTCTGCATATCTAATAAATATAATAATATAATTGCAGATAAATTATATCAAGAATAATTATCTCTTGATATCTAATAATATCAGATAATATCACTTGATATCTAATAATATCTCTTGATATCTAATGATATCCGATAATATCTCTTGATATCTAATAATATAAGATAATATCTATCTATATAATGGAGATGTATTAAAATAATACATTAATCAGCATAGAATCCCAGTGGGACTCTGCAGGTAGTAGGTAAAAATATCAGTAGCTCCAGGCCTTGATGGACTAGCCCATGGATCAAATGCAAGGAATAAAATAGGTCTAAAATGAATTAATTATCTTATATTCAGCCCAAAACATAAATTAATTAATAAACATTTATCCATACAATTAGAGAATAAATGCTGACTTGCCCCTGAGTTGGGTCGGGCTTGCACTTAGACTTACGAATCCCCGTATTTAAGATATCACACGTCCATTTATTATTTATAGTATTCTGACTGCTTAAAATAATTAATCTATTTAATTCCTAAAGTAGTACCACTCAACCTTATTATTGTACTTGAGCTAACTCAACTTGCAGGGCTTAGTACAATAAACATTTTTAGCTCCTTAAGGGGACGTCATCATCTTAAAACGATACGGTGACTCGATACATGTTACTAGCATGACATACAAACACTGCCACCACCCAAGATGCGGAGAATCTTAGGTTATCTCATGTAACCCTCACCCATAACACGTCAAAGTAATGGTCAGTAGCTCATACTCACCTAAAATCTATCGAGATTTAGATCAACGTAAAGTTACCGAAATCTAGGTTCTTTACGACGATCAGATAGAAGAACTTATTTCACTGTGATCCATCAATATGTCAAGACGTACCAGCATAGACAAGCAATCAAGTCAAGTCACTTCTTATCTATACTGCAGCCTATACCGATAATTCATCCTCAAGTTGTATCAGTTGTGATCATTTTTATATCTCAATAAGTTTAACCAATCATACAAACTTCTGTGATCTTCTACACACTGTATGGTCTAAGTTTTGTATAAGATAATGAGACAAACATATGCAATCAAGTAAATAATTCAGATATGAGATTGTAATAATGGTAACATGAAACATTGTATACAAGCTCAACCACTCTGCTTTCAGTATACAAATCCAACATCAGGTTGTTCAAAGCTAACAAAAGACGGAAGTTCAGACTGTTGAGAATGTGCTGAAGCAGCATCGGCTGACCAAACCTGAAGTACATGCTGAAGAAACACAGAGTCTACTTAACTGAAGAAACACAGAAAATATTAAGCTTGAATGTTTGACTCGACATGTGTGGTAGCGTATTTGTAGAACATCTTGACACGCCATACCGTATTTTCAGAGTTGTAGAGCTACAGTTTACGATGATGCGATCTTTGTCAGTACGTACGAAGATTCTCAACGGAAAGAATTCAAACGATAAAATAGAATAATATGAATAATGATTCCTCCAACGGCTCTATTCTTATTTCTCCCTATATATTTGCATAGAATTCAACCTTCAAAGGTTACCGAAACACTCCACAATTGAAATTCCAAAAGCTATCAAGCCAAAGCCCAAAACAATCAAACAACAATTTCGAAGAAGAAAGTTCTTCAAAGTATCAGTAAATCTCCAGAGCTCAAATATACTTATCAGCTCGAGATTTCATATACAATTTCTTACGTCTAGGATATTTGCCTTATATATCGTAAGTCTAGACATCCTGAGTTTGTCGTCTGTGATAACTCAGATCTTAAGTTGGAAAACTCCTCTACAAAACCTCCACAGTTTAGTAGAAATTTGGGCAAGTAAGCAATGAAGTGTTAGTTGCTGAAAGCTTTGTTTCTAGCACCCGTAAGCTAGAGGTTAAGTCAACTGTATCCTGAAAGCACTTAGGGTTTTCTAGCACCAGTAAGCGTATGAGAAACGCCATGATACTGTAAAATGACCTCAGTATTTAGGTTTACTCTGGTACCCCTAAACAAGACTCAATCCGAAGTTGGTGAACTGACTGAGCAATCAATCTGTGGACGTAGGAGTTGATCTCTCTGAACCACGTAAAAACCAATATGTTATTTACTTTCAGTACTGTCTTTATATTGCATGTTATTAAATTGTCATCACCAACCCACAACAGCATAACATTATTTTGAAACCCTATATCAGTATCCGTTTAATACCGAGGAGTCATAAACTGAATACTGACTAATCAATACTTGATTAAGTGTTTAAACTTGAGTATCAGTTTTACGTAAGACAAATCAGTAACCACCACATTCTGTACGTACATCAGTTATCAGCCCAACTGACTTGGTGTAGCAGTCAGTAGGTTTGCTAACTGATATCACTCAGTACAAGATGTTCAACCTAAATTGCACCTATAGGTTCTTGCAATAGTACGAGGCCTATTTAGTGTGGCAAATCCATGTCGTATCTCTCGAGGAAGACTTAACAGTGCTTATAATGTATTACGATTAAAACAATAAATCTAAATCCTAAACTTGGTTTGGAATATCATACTAGAATTTAAATAAAATATAAATGAAAACAATAGAAAGATTTCAAATTATATAGCTTAGAAGCAATAACAATTGCCAAAAATATTAATTCAAGAATTTGAGAATAACTAGGGTATTAGGTTCTTCGCTTTGATTAATTAATTAATGTTTTGCTTAGGAAATTTACCTATTCATAAAATCCTTTAACATTCAATTCAAACACTAGACTCTCGTCTAATAGATTAAATCTAAATTATAGAATTCCACAAACAAATAAACTATTAGACTACTTATTCTCGGTAAAGTCTAACCCAATTGATTTATACGGATGCAACATGTTAATTTCTCGATCTCACCCGAAGTATAAACAGTTAAATGATGGTCAATCACTCAACAACAAACCATACAATCCAATTGGAAAACTTAAATCATGCAAATAATTAATCAATCAATTTGAATCCCCCAAACCTTAGATGAAGAATTAGTTCATGTTCATCTCACGGATCAAAAAATTCATAATAATCATCATCTCAAAAATCCAATGAAAAAGAGATAATAATTTTACAATATCAATGTTGTTGTTGAATCTCTTCAATCAAAGTGTTCTTGCATCTAAAAAATTGCAAAAGGAAAAGAAACTAACTTTTTAAGAGAGAAAACGTGAATGAGGAAATAAGATAAAAGCCAACTAGGGTTTCTCGCATGTTTAAAACGTATATATAGTATCCAAAATTCTCACGCAGCGCCGGACTCGTGCCCAGCGTCGGACGGTCGCGCTTCAATCTCTCATGAAATTTGGCACGCCCAACACCGGTTTCAGCCTGTCCTGCATTGGGGTACTCTCTCTAGAAGCACACACTACTCGTGGCCCAGCGTCGGCCTCAGTGTGTCCAGCACTGGGCCTATGCTTCCGTTCCATCCACCCAGTCCACCCAGTGCCGGCTTTGCTGCGTCCGACGCTGAGGAGAGCTTTTTGTCTCGGCCACTAAGTCATACCCAACGTCGGCTTCGTCGAGTCCGGCGCATGGGTGTACTCTCTATCTCCCAGCCAATGTTGAATCCTAGTGCCGACTTCGTCGAGTCCGGCGCTGGGGTGTGGTCTCTGTCTCCCGGCCAAGGTCGCAAAGACGTCGAGTACGGTGTTGGGTTTCGCTTTTTGTCATCAAACTCTTCAAACATGCTCAAACCCTGCAAAAATCGAAACATAACTTGATTCCAACAAAAGATATCCAAAAATCATGAAAATACCAAGTTAACAAAAACAATAAAAGAAAAACATAACAAAAACATGCAAAAAATAAGACATCATTTATTTGAATTGACGAGCAGTACTGACACCAGTACTAGACTGCCAGTTAACCAACTAGTTGATCTTATCATTAGAGCCGGCAAAATTGACCCGGCCCGATGGGCTGGCCCGAGGTACCCGGAATTGGGGTCGGGTTGGGCTCGTGAAAATAGTGGCTCGAAAAAAATCGATCCTAAAAAGCCCGCCCACATAGCCTATCGGGTGGACCAGACTTTAAATAAAAAGCGGGGTTAACGGCCTAAAAGCCCGCCCACACATTTAAAATTTTATATTTTATATTAGTGTCTGAAATAGTAAATATAGAAAATAAAATGACAAGTACAGAATTGTTTGCTTCCGAAAATGTACAAGCACTCATTTGCACTCGTAATTGGTTGCGGTTTTGATGTTGGTGAAAATTATGTAATGATATTTAATATACTTAGTTTTACTCATATTTTTCATTAAGTAATTAATATTTATATATATTTTTATATTATAATCTGATGCTTAAGAATGTGAAGAAGTACAATTGTCCAAGGAAGGTTCAAATGTGGTCGATGTTTGATGTTTGATGATATTTGAAACTTTAAGTTTATCTTATTTACGTTGAAATTGATGTTCGATTTGTTAGTAGACTTAATTTATTTTATTTACTTTGGAATTGATGTTAGTAGACGTAATTTATCTTATTTATTTTGAAATTGATGTTAGTAGACTTAATTTATTTATTTTTATCATATTTCTTTGAAATTAAAAATAATATTTTATTAAATTAAATATTGGACGGGTTTGGCCCGGTGGCCCGATGGCCTAGATGGGGCTGGGTTGGGCTATCATATTTTCAGCCCGATAGCATTTGGTGGGCACACCGACCAATAAAACAACAAGCCCATTGGCTTGGTAGACCGACCGACCCTTTTGCCAGCTCTACTTAGCATACAGTTAGTCTTGTCAATAGAAAAAGTTTTAATTTACCTACTTGTTTTATTTCTTTCCCCCATACACCAGAATATACACAGCGGGATCCATTAATTTGTATCAGAGTAGGTTGTTCACAAGAACAACTAGGGGTGGATCGGTATGGTATACCGATATTTTTCACCGTACCGTATACCGTACCGAAACGGTATGCAAAATTTCATACTGATATCGTACCGAATCGTTCGGCATACCGAAGATTATGGTATGATAAAATTTTATATTGTTACTGTATCGATTTAACGGTATACCGTACTGGACTTCGGTATACCGAAATTACCAAAAATTGCCGAAATTAACGAAATTACCGAAAATTACTGGAATTATCGAAAATTACCGAAATTATCAAAAATTACTTAATAATAATTATAGGTATATAAATATGAATATGTGACTCGTAGTATATTTATATATACTTTATTATAATTAACTATATTGATATTCTAATTTAAAAAAAAATTAGTAAATCATGTAATTACTTCTCAAGTTTTACAATGATATTATATTATTATAATCTAGTGTTATTAACTAACTATATTTATATTATAATATACATGAAAATATATATTAAGGTTTAATTAAAATATAAAATACATATATAGTTATTGAAAGTTCATTACGTACTAATAATATCGACTATACAATATATGAATTAAATATTATATTTTGTATCATTTGATTATATTTACCCCATTTACCAATTATAATTATAGATATATAAATATAACTATAATACTCATACTTATATATTTAATTTTATAATTATATATGTTGATATTATAGTTTCAAATAATTACTTAGTAGATCATGTAATTATTTTTGAGTTTAACCAATCGGCATCTCATTGCATAAATTCTTATTTTTTATTTTAAATCATAATATACAAAAAGTATATATTAAGATTTGACTAAAATAAAAAAAATCATATACCGTTATCAAAAGTTTAAAATGTATGTAAAACATAAGTTATTTTCATTATGTAATAGTAATATAGACTATACTATAAATTGAATATACTATTTAACAAAATCTATTATATAATTTATATTTATTCTGTTTATTTACTTTTCAAAATCTATTTAAAAGTTATAATTATTTTAAATTCATCATAATTATTTATATAACATAGATATGACTTAGTTTATAAGAATAATTTTATTAAGTTTAAAAGTTCTTATTCATTTTTAATCATCAATTATAACATATTTTGTAATTGATAATTAATTATGAATAAATATATATTTTTAAAGTTAATACTAATTATATATAATAAATAAGTATTATATTTCGGTATGGTATACCGGTATACCGAATTCGTACCTAAAAATTCGGTATACCGAATATTTTGGTATATACCGACATACCGATATATACCGATAAACGGTATATACCAAAATTTTCGGATATACCACTGTACCGTATATATCGGTATACCGCGATATCCAAAAAATTGATACCGTTACCGTACCGAAAATTAACGGTACGGTATCATACCGTACCAAAAATTATGATATACCGAAAATTCGGAATTTTCGATATTTTTTTCGGCACGATATGTTCGGTATATCGATTTTTCGGTATTTTTTCCCACCCCTAAGAACAACTATCTTCCCCCAGTGGTCGTTGTTTCAGAACTGATCCTGAAAACTATATATTTTTGCATACTGCTGCACATTTTGTTGTGATGGAAACTAACTACAGTAGGTCTACTTCTCTCACCACCTTTGCGGTAAACAACTACGAAATCTGGAAGTTTAGACTCAAAAGCTATCTAACCGCACAACACTGCAGGATGTGGGAGGTCATCACTAATGACCCGATCATTATCATAGAGAATGTAATGAAAGTAAGCACACAATCGGGATAAGAACCTACCTAGAAGTTCAAACCGAAGGAACGAGCCGACTTCACCTCAGAAGAATGCAAGCAAGACGAGCTCGACAACCTCACAAATAACATCATCTCTGGAACAGTTCCCAACTCTCACATTGAAAAACTAATGAAATGTAAGACAAAAAATAAGATGTGGCTCCGAGAAAATAAAATAAAAAAAGCCTATGATAGCTTGTCAAAAGTTCGACAACCTCAAGTAAAAAATGAGAGAATCCATTGATGATATGGAACTTAGATTCACCACAATCATCAATGAGATATCTACCATCCGGAAGGACAAATATACTAAATGAGAAATCAATCTCAAAATCCTTTGGGCACTCTCCGTTACTGACTAGAAAGTTTACACAGTAGCACTTAAGAAGAAAGCCAGATTCAACGAGATGTCAATGGATAAAATCTTCTAATCGTTTAAAGCTGACGAGTACGACATCAGACGTACTCAAGAGTCATCAAAGGCTGAAGCATCCGAAGAAGACGCTCAAGTAAGCACAAACAAAGGCGCCGCCTTTAAAGCTGATAGGAACAAGGAAACAAAGAAACCAACAAAAGACAAAGCTGAGTGTAACAACGACGAGTTGTTGACCCAGTATACCTTAATGGATGATAGATTCAAAAATATGGAAGCCCGATTAAAGAGGTACAACAAGCACCGAAAAAAAATTCATGGACATGACATGACATGAGCCATACAGAAAGAACTCACAAGGATTGGACTGAAGAGAAGCCTAGCTGACCTGAGTATAAAGACAACGAGAGTTTTAACGGTTGCAAGAAAGGGCATTTTAGACACGACTGTCTCGAGCTAAGCCATAAGGGAATAAAAGCTTTCTATTCCAAGCACGACAAGAAGATGAACAAGCGCAAGGCTATGGTTACTGAGAAGACTAAGACTTCAAGCTCATCCAGCATCTCTTCCAGCAAATCCTCCAATACCGATGACAAAAGTTAGTGCTTGATGGTTAGAGAGATCGACAACTATGATAAAAGCTGCATGGCGGGAATCCACAATGTACTTGATGAACCTGAGGTAACATTTCATCTCTCTGCTGATAATCTCTCTCAAACTATTATTTTATCTAAACAGGTGTCCTACTCTGAAGATACATCAATCAAATGGGACGAGATGGAACAAATCATGATTGACTACCGAACAGTCATGAAAAATGTATGAAAAAGCTATGTCTGAGAACTATAAGCTGATGGAAAAGCTTCAGCTTGCTGAACAAAGTCAATAGTCAACTGGCCCTTCAGAAGAAGAGATGAAGCTCACTGTTGAGCTGAAAAAGCTGAAGAAGGAAAATGCTAAGCAAGTTAGCATGATCAATGAACAAAAGATTGAGTAGCCTCATCAAGAGAAAGAAATGGTTCAGCTCAAAACTGAACTAACTGAGATCAGCCTGAAGTTCAGTGAACTTCAACAGAGTGAAGCTTCACTCTAATAGCGGATCAATACTCTAAACGAAGCTAAGAAGAAAATGGAGACCATCCAATCAGTTCAGATGTGTCTGTTGATAAGAACTGGATTAGAGTATCATCCTAGTTCCGAGGTGAATTGTGACGACCCGACTTCCCAAGAAAGTACGGATCATACGGATCGTTACTGGTATGAAAATGCAGCGGATATATACATACTAATCAATGCAATTAACAAATGAACTACTCATAAGCACATGAACTAAAAAGGAATAAACTATTCAATATCAACTCAAGTCACGAAGGACTTGCCAAAGGTTTAAGGTTCAAATATAACCCAATCGTATGCATTCGAGGAATGAGGTGCGACCTCAAGTTGATATGGTATGAAAGCGGTTATAATCAAGGCATCAAAATAATATCGAGTTATGCAAAGAATAAGCGTGTGGACATGTATATGACGATACATGCCCAAGGTTCTAGAAATCCTTTCTAATAAGCAACAAAATAACTGCCACTCTACACCACCTCACACCCATCATCAATCCCTGCTCAACCTACACATCAAAAACGAGATGCAGGGATAAGTACAAAAGTACTCAGTGGACTCATTGCCGAAAACATTTTCTTTGTAAAAGTCATTGAACTGCCCACAATAGCACATGAGGATTTTAGTTAAAAGACTCATGCCTATCAAATATTTTATCATTTTTCCAAAAGCGTCCGGCCGGACTATTTCATCCACGTTGTTCCATATCTGATCATTCATTCATTCACGTACTATGGAGGTGGCCACCTACACATAGTCGCCGTGACCGGTCGAGGTAGCTAACCTTAACACACATTCACACGTGTACACAATCTGAGTTAGTCCTTAACTAACTCGGATCCGATCGTTACCCTTTTTTAACGTTGGTGGACCAACTCATTCACATATCACATTGGATATACCAATCTCAGATAGAATCACAACAAAATATAAACATTTGGCAGTTAATAACAGTTCATGGAATACTATTTCATAAAGCATTTGTAAATCATGTTTTGAGATAGACATGCATGTCATTTTTGTTTCAAGAGAGCCAACCTGCTAATCCGAAGCTAATTGTTCTAAGCAGGGCAAAGTGTGAGTGTCCTTCCTCGCAACTACGTACGATCAAACCCTTCATAAGAAAATAACCGTTCTTAGATTCTTTCTATCGATCGAAGGTCGTTTATACATTACGACTTAGCGTTCCCAATTAGGGTTTCTTCATGATTTCATGTGATGGTTTTTAAGATAATTTCTATTATCTTACATACCCAAATTCCCAAACTATTTTACTTCATTATTCATAGATGAACCTCAACTTATGAATCATATATTCCGAGTCTATCCTCGACTCTTAGCCTTAGTGTCCTTCTAAACGTTATTACGTTATAGATTATTAGTATTCAAGTTATGATTGTATGTTATGATATTCTCAAGCCACTGACTAGACTTACCAATTAGTTACGTCCTAGTAGGTTATGCTTGGTGACTTGTCGTATTAACACGACGAATAAAGGGGAGTCTTGACTTATGACTCAAGTGATCACATGCTATCATGTAAGTAAGTACTTAGGAATAAATGAATTCCTTAAGGAATATAAACTCGACCTTTGAGCCATAAGGATCGACATCTTATGTCCAAATCTTTGTTTACACTTTACGACGTTGTTTGTTTCTCTTAACTCGTCGGAGATTGTATAAGTTGTATAACCACTATTCGTTGTCGAGTTGTCTTTTGGATTCTCGTACATAAAGTACTATGTTGTTTACGTTTGGGGTTTTGTTTGTCGGCACAACATAAATATAACAATTCAACACCATACACAACATATATTATACTAAAGCATTAGAAAACCCTAATTTCTAACATAATACACAACCATTGTGTATGTGTGCATGAGTGTTCCATTCATTCATCATAATCACAACCATTTATTCTAAACTTATAGATTAACTACAATGGCATCATTCACAATTAAAATCAACTCATACTTAACCATTTTGCTATATTTTCGATAATTAGCAATAATTAGCATAAATATCCAATAAATTCCAATAAAATCATGATATGCTCCTATCATACCGTAGAATTTAATTATCAACTCAATACCATCAATTAAAATTAAATCATGAGCTAAAATAGAGCATTAATTTTCTGCATTTATGAATATTGAACATTTGTGTTCAATAAATTCCACACACCTCATAACATATTTATAATATGCATTAAACATGAAATATTAACTTTAAACAACAACTAAATATTTATAATATGAACAAATGCTTGGAATTTTTGGTCCTCACACATATATTGTATATGTGTTCAATAAATTTCCAACAAAGCATAATAGATTCATATTATTTTCAACAAATAAAAAATCAAATAAACTTTAAAATATGTTCTATTATTTTTGGCCATTTTGAGAAAAAATAGGAGGAGTGTTTCAATAATTCTAAGATTAATATATGATGTTCATATCATATATTAAACACTATATCTCAACTATTTTTCAACAAATAAAATCAAAATAATTTTTAAAAATTATATATATATATTTTCGATTTTAACAAAATAAATAGGTGAAATAATCCAAAATTCCCATATTTATTCTACATGCTCCTAATACATCAACAAGCAACAATATCAAATAATATTCACAAAAGCATGCTTTATATTCTATAAAAAGAATTAAAACATAAATAAAAAAATATTAAACATGCTCCAAACATTACCAAACTTTAAACACAACCTTAGAACACATTTCTAAGCATATTTTATTCATGGTTTGAGAGCATCTGGTGGCTCAAAAGTCATTAAGAAAAATGAAGAACAAAACTAGGGTTCTTCATGAAATAAATTCAAAAAAAATCAAAAAAAAATTCTACTCTATTATAAATGAAGATAATGGTGAATACTACCTTATTATGGTATTAGAAATTTAATTTGGGGTTTGGAATGGGTTGGAAAGGAAGATTAAAGCTTGAAAAGTTAAAGAACAAAGAGAGAAAGGGAGGGCTCGGTTTTTGGCTGAACATTCTGCCCAAATGAGCTGTTTTTGAGCCTATATGGAGAGCCCTTTGTGGTGGTTGGGAGAAGACTAGTCAAATTACCCGATTTGGCATGTTAATACCGACTCTTTAAGTTTTAACGCGCTTTCGATTGATTTCTCAGAACCTTAAGGTTTTATTTTATTAAATAGTTTTAAAAAGACTTATTTCATAGTTTATAATAATTTCATGAAGTTCGGATGGCATCCGATAAGTCAATTCCGAGTTATCGCGGAAAAACAGCGTCCGTCGATTAAATTATACTCATTCGAAATTCTATTGAATTCTTGACCTTTCATAATTTATTTGAGTCTTATAAATCATTGCTTATTTATTTAGACCCTTGGTTCGAGTTTCGATTCGTTCGGAACAATTTTGGGTTTTTTCGGTATATTTTTCCGGCGTTCGGTTAAGTTCTTCAGGAATTTCTTTCAGAAATTGATTCTTATAATTTCTAAATTCATAATAATATATTCCTTCATGATTCTGATTGTTATCACTAATTATCATGATTAGCACGGACTGGAAGTTGATCAAACTCGTAAATAGTACTTTTGAGATCGACGGCGGTATGCGAAAATTCTCATTCTCAACTTCTCACGTGTTTCGTGAGAAGATTCTAGAAATGCAATCCTTTTGTTGATATTCATTCTAGATCTTTCCTTCTATGTTCAGGCTATTCAGAAAACCCTAATCCGGTAGGACTAGTCACTAGTTTTTGATTTCTCTAGTTTTCGATCTCCGAATCGATTCTAATTCGCTTCGTTGGTTACCTTAAACATAATTAAGGTCTAATCAACACACATAATTGGTTTAAACATCACTAATAAAAGTTTTAAATTTTTCGGGTTATTACATACCATCCCCCTTAAAATAAATTTCGTCCCGAAATTTGCTAACCTTGGAAAAGATCTGGCTATTTCTCTTTCATAGCTGATTCCAGTTCCCAGGTTGCTTCTTCTTGTCCATGGTGTCGCCATAGAACTTTTACTAACGGTATCTCTTTGTTCTTTAGCTTTTGGATACGTCGGTCTAAGATTTCCGTAGGCAGTTCTACATAACTCATATTGTCATCGAGGGCAATATCTGTCGTCGGTATCACATGGCTGGGGTCATGTATGTACTTCCTTAGTTGTGAAACGTGAAACATATTGTGCACGTTTCCAAAACTTAATGACAATGTAAGTCGAAGTCACGGTCCCATCCTTTCCAAAATTTCATAGGGTCCTATGAAACATGGTCGTAGCTTCCCTTTTATTCCAAATCTCACATTTCCTTTTGATGGAGAAATCTTCAAGAAGACTTCATCTCCCTCTTCAAAATGCAGCTCTGTGCGACGTTTGTCGGCGTACGACTTTTATCGGTCTTGGGCCTCCTTGATTCGTTGGTGGATCTGTCTCACAATCTCGATCATCTCTCCCAAAGAGTCAGGTCCTAATACTCTCATTTCTCCCATCTCATCCCAGTAGAGTGGTGATCGACGTTTCTTTCCATAAAACGTTTCATAAGGGCCATTCCAATAGTTGCTTGGTAGCTGTTGTTGTAGGCGAATTCCACAAGTGGTAACACTTGTTCCCAACTTTCTCTCCTATCGAGGACCACAGTCCTCAACATGTCTTCAAGCGTTTGAATGGTCCTCTCGGATTGTCCGTCCGTCTGTGGGAGGAACGCGGTACTGAAATATAGTCGAGTCCCCAATTCATTTTCTAAACTCATCCAGAATCTGGATGTAAATTTTGAATCTCTATCAGACATGATATTCTTCGGATGTAAACGTATGATTTCTCGAACGTATAGCTGTGCTAGTCTGTCTAATCCATGTGTTATCGGAATGGGCAGAAAGTGCGCGCTCTTGGTCAAACGATCGATGATGACCCAAATAGCGGTATTTCCCTTTTGTGATTTGGGTAGCCCGGTAATAAAATCCATGGCTATGTCATCTCATTTCCATTCCGGTATGTCCAGCGGCTGTAAGGTTCCATACGGTCGCTGATGGAGTGCTTTCACTTGTTGGCACGTCAAACAACGTTCTATGAATGAAGCTACGTCTCGCTTCATTCCATCCCACCAAAATTTCTCCTTGAGGTCTTGGTATATTTTGGTGCTCCCGGGGTGTGCGGTGTAAGAAGTCTCATGGGCTTCCTTCAAGATCTCGCTCTTAAGCCCTTCGTCCTCTGGAACACACACTCTCCCGTCATACAACAAAACGTTATCTATAGCTTCCTTGAAATTCTTGTGGTCGTTGTCCTTGATCTTGGCTCGTACTTCCTCTAGCTTCTTGCTCTTCCTCTGAGCTTCCAAGATTCAGGCTCTTAAGTCCGGGATTGTAATCAACGTTGCAATACAACCCTCTATCGTCAGAGACGGATCTATGACTTCGATGTTCATCCTCTGAAATTCTTTTATAAGTATTTCCTCATGACTGAGGAGACATCCCAAACTAGGGTGGGATTTACGACTCAAGGCATCGGCTACAACATTAGCCTTGCCTGGGTGGTAATTGACACCACAGTCGTAATCTTTCACTAGCTCTAACCATCTATGCTGCCTCATGTTAAGATCTTTCTGCTCAAAGAAATACTTCAGGCTTTTATGGTCAGTATAGATCTCACATCTAATTCCATAAAGGTGGTGCCTCTAAATCTTTAAGGCATGTACGACCGCTGCTAATTCCAGGTCATGCGTAGGATAGTTCAACTTATGTAGGCGTAATTGACTTGAAGCATAAGCAATAACTTTGCCTTCTTGCATCGAAACACATCCTAGTCCATTCTTGAGCGTCGTGTAGATTGTGTATTCCTATCTACTTGGTGCTATGATGCGATTCTTTGTCGTCGACAACTCCTTCAATCTCTGAAAACTAGCCTCACACTCAGCGGTCCAAGTGTACTTGATTCTTTTTCTCAACAATTGGGTCATGGGTCGGGCTATCGTTGAAAATCTTTCGATAAATCTTCGATAATAGCCGGCAAGCCCTAAGAAACTCCAAATTTCATTCGGGTTCTTTGGTGATTCTCATTCTCGAACTGTATCGATCTTCGAGGGGTCCACTTTGATTCCCTCGGCGGACACGATGTGACCTAAAAGTGTCACCTCACCTAACCAGAACTCACACTTGCTAAACTTGGCGAAGAGTTGCTCTTGCCTTAATGTTTGTAGCACAGTTCTCAAGTGCTCTTTGTGTTCTTGGTTATTCTTGGAGTATATTAGGATATCGTCTATGAATACTAGGACAAATTTGTCTAAGTACGGGTGAAATACCCTATTCGTGATATCCATAAATACTGTTGGGGCATTTGTAAGTCCAAAGAGCATAACGATGAATTCGAAATGACCATACCTTGTACGAAAAGCCGTTTTAGGTACATCCTCTGGTCTAATCCTTAGTTGATGGTATCCCGACTTTAGATCTATATTTGAAAAGACTCCTGCTCCCTTAAGCTGATCAAACAGATCGTTAATTCGGGGCAAGGGATACTTATTCTTAAGAGTTATCTTGTTTAACTCCCGATAGTCTATGCACGTTCTCAGCGTACCATCTTTCTTCTTCACAAAAAGGACAGGTGCTCCCCATGGAGACACACTGGGTCTAATGAATCCTAACTCCAAGAGTTCTTGCAGTTGGATTTTCAATTCCTCAAGTTCTTTTGGTGCCATCCGGTATGGGGCTTTCGACACAGGGGCAGAACCTGGTTCGAGGTCGATCGTGAACTCAATCTATCGGTTTGGCGGTAATCCCGGTAGTTCGTCTGGAAATACATCGGGTACTCCTTCACGATCGGAATGTCTTCTATCCTTCTCTCATTCTGCTCTTCCTCCTGGAGGTAGACAAGGTAGGCGTGGTTTTCTATCTTGTTCAGCAACGTCCTTGCTTGTAGTGTGGATATGATTAGGACTCTCCTCCCCATGCTGATCCCGTGAAAGTCTGTAGGTTTCTCTCCGGGATGTTGGAAAGAAATTTTCCTTTCATTACACAGGATGGTCGCATTATGTTCGGTTAATCAATCCATTCCTAGGATTATGTCCACATCTTTCATAGGTATGACGTGAAGGTTATCTGTCATGACTTTAAGTGAGCCTAGTCCAAGTTCTAGGTTCGAGCATATGTGGGTTATCGTTTTATGCCTTCTATTGGAAAAGAAATTCTCATGATTTGTTCAGCGCGTTTAGGATCTAATCCTAAGTTCTCTACGCATGCTTCAGCAATAAAAGAATGTGAGGCGCTAGTATCAAACAGTAGGATAACATGCAATTGGAGGAGTGTTCCCATACCTGCCAAGTTTCCTTGGTTCCTTGGCGGTTCCTGCGCGAATTCTCTTTCTTGGTTGAGGACGTAGGCCCTGGCTTGCGGTGGTGGTTGCTGTTGTTGGTGATGTTGTTGTTGTTGTTGTTGTTGCGGTTGTTGTTGCTGTTGTTGTTGGGGCTGTCGGTATTGCTGCTATGGCTGCCGCCATTGTTGTTGTCATTGCCGTCGTGGTTGATACTGTCGTTAGATTGGCTGGAAGTACTGAATCGGGGGTTGTCGCTGGAACGGTTGAGCTTGGATAGCCCGGATCAGCTAGACTTGGTTGGACACATTGGGGCGGCCATTTCCCCCTTGGCGTATCCCAGGGCAGTCTCTGGAGTAGTGGCCCTTATGGCCACACTTGAAGCATCCATCATTTGTAAATGCGCATGCCCCCTTGTTACTTCTATGGCACCTGGGACATATGGGGAGCCTCACAAATTTCTGGTTTCCCACGCCAGGTGCGGGTACCATGGGGCGTCCATTTCCTTGCCTGTGCCCAGATGTCACGTTGTTCCCTTGCCATGGCCTCCTATCGGCCTGGCCAGTGTTGGATCCTTAACTTTGGTGGGGTCATTCCTACTTTCTCTTTCCACGATCCCCTTGGTGATTCGGGGATGTACAGCGACAGTCCTGTCCTCGGGCATAGCTGCCTCGATGTCCAAAGCTCTACTAAGGGCCTCGCGGTAGGTCAGGTTCTCATGACTAGCTAGCGACACCCTGATCTCATGGCGGAGTCCCGCCCAAAACTTCTCAGTCCTCTTCTCATCGGTGTCGATCAACTGAGACGCATACCGCGACATCTCGCAGAATGCACGGTCGTAATCTGTGACCGTGGTCTTTCCTTGTCGCAGATTGTAGAACTTATGTTCTTTTCTTTTCCAGTAGTTCTTAGGAATGTACTTCTCATACACTCCTCCTTAAATTCCCCACAGGTGTAATCTTCCTGTTCCTCTTCAAAAAATGTTGTTCTCTTTGTCTCCCACCAGAAGTCGGCGGCACCGATAATTTGAAAAACAACGCATGACAAGCGTTCTTGAGAGGTGTAGTGAAGGAATTTGAAGATTCTCTCTAGTGCGCGAATCCATAGTTCCGCATCCACGGGATTCCCAGTCCCGTTGAAGGTTGGTGGATTCTGTCTAAGGAATATCTCCTCAATCCTTCTTGCCGACGATGGTGGTGGTAGAGTGTCATCTCTTTCGGGTGTCACCTCACTATTTCTCGACGGTATTCTATCTTTCATAAATATACGTAATCAAATATCTTCTTATACCATCCGTCAAGATCATAAATATCTTAACACGGTATATATATATGATCATAAGTATAAATCTAGTACGTCATCGAACACCACATATCACAACCTTAAAAACCAAAGCTCTCGGGGAGCTATCATCATATCTAAACAAATGTCTCTACGAAGACTTTTATCATCGCTTTTAAGATCCACAAAAGGTCAGGTATGGAGTATGATGTTCCAAAAATTAACATCAGCATCACTCAGTGTACCTAGTTATGGTCCATACAAAAATCTAAATGCTACCGTGGTCATCAGAATAAGGGTTCATGTCGAAACGACCTATCGTTTCGCATACATCACAAGATATACAAAAGTATATAAACAAAACACTATCTAGTCTTAATAACTAGATCCATAATCGCCCAGAGTGTAAAATAGGGCTCAGCGTGTTGGATTCAGAACTGGAAGTATGGGTACTATCAATTTCCTTCATATCATCGTCAGCAGGCAGGTCCTCCTCAGGATCCTCCTCTGGGTCCTCCTCCGAATTTTCTTCTGGATCCTCCTCCTCAACCTCAACATCGAGTGTGGGAGTCATGGTCTCTCGGATTCTAATGACTCTAGCTTCTTCCCAGCTAGGTCTCGGCGGATCTCAGCCATGATCTCCTCATAGGCAGTGGCTGGAAATGGAGAAGCAGTAAGACGGGCACATGCTCCTCTCACGGCGCATGCAGTTAGGCCACGTGAATCGTCAAACTCTACAATATCGTGACACATGGGTCCGTGCGGGGTGGCGGTGGTTGAACCGGGAAAACGCCGGTAGGTAGAGATGAGTGCTGGCATGCAATGATCGGCGGTGATGGTCGGGGCGGGCAATGACGGGGCTCGAATCCTACTGGCGGTAGGGTCGGAAAGTGAGTTGTCGAGGATGGAAAGATCCAGCCTCGAATGTGTTCCTGCCACAGCCAGGCAAGAATGCAGGTCCATCAAATGCCAAGCGAGGCACCTCCGGATGAAGCCACTCGGGAATCTCATTCGCCTGTGTATTCTCGCTTAGGAGATCTGATCCACAAGGTGCAGCTCCGTATACCATGAATACGTAGTTCAGGTGGTTGGCGGAACGGGGTAAGTCTACCTCAAGATCGAAGCTCTCTCGACGACGATATATGTATTCAAATGATATCTCGCGTGTACACCCTATTTTGGGTGGCAGTCTTTCAATCAGTCGGAGTACACCGTCGTAGTAGGACGTACCACGGGCATGTGCAGCAGTCCAGTGACGCATGAAGTGAGCAAAGAACTTGTCAATGTCGTCTCCTTGGCATATCTAGTAGGAACAATATGAACGTACAACCTCCTCGTGTGTGGCTCTACAGGATAAAAGGCGTCTAGTCGTAAAACTTGTTCGAACCATAATCTTATATCCTATATTCCTAAGTTCTTATGAAACTACTTTCATGGTTTGGTCTTCGGGAAGAGACTGTATGGTCTCTTAGGGTGGAACAAACTTTCAATGTCTAGCCTTTGAGTAAGGCTAAGTGGTCACCCTTTCTCATTGGGTTCTGAATTCCTTATTTCTATTCGCATTATAACATCGATCATATGCGTTCTTTCAATACTTACAATTCGATCTTTCTTTTCATACTTTCATAACGTTATACTTTGATTTTTCGTTATCGCCACGATAGAGGTAACAAGTATGGTGTTCGGAATTCCTTCACATAGAGTGTCACGCCCCAATTCCCGAGGGAAGGCACGAATGCCGGGGTGTGATTAGGGGTGGGGGTTAAGAAGCGGGGAAGAAGGGGGATACATATAACATACATGATAAGAAGATGTGACCATGAAATCGGGCAGCATCTCCTCTATAACTAGGACATATCCTGAAGGAGAGGGGTGCACAAACAATCCACCAACAGAATAACATCGATAACATAACCTCAGAAAACATGATCTTGGTTTATTATAAGTAATACAAGAAGGCAAAATAGCATTACATCCTGTCAACTAGACCGGTCAACCACATAGCATGCTCATATCGAGACTCACAGCAGAATAACATAATAAATCTTGTTCCCAATCAGAAAGCAAATAAGGGACAAGAATACATAATTATCAGAGTACGTATAGAACACAACATCGCGGAAGCATAGCATGAAGAACCCGCAGCTCCACCCCTCAGCGTCGCCCGTCCAACCCTCCTCCATCTGTGAAAAGATTTGAAAAGAGTTTGGGGTGAGTACTAGCGCACTCGGGTGGGGTTTATCATAAATCAAAAGAATCATGAGGTCAGTTTAGAGCTTACCTTAGAAGGTTTTAAAGCGTAAATCCACTTCTAAGTAAGCAAAATAGATTTTTCATTTTCGATACGATCCGTTATTCTTGTTACTCCCATCATAGAACCATGAACCACGGCTCGGGCGTATCCCGCCACCCATCACATGACATTCATTCGCCCGGAACATATCCGATCGGCCCACGCCCGAACGTATCCACCGGCTAACTCGGTGTGGACTTGAGGGTCAAATCCCGTCGTAACCATAACCACCTCATTACCATTTCGTGTGGACTTAGGGTCTATCCCCTTCGGAACCATAACCACGTGTTCGGGTCTATCCCCTATGATCAATACTAAAGATGGTGATCAACCCACCGAATAGAGATCCGTGCACAACAATGATAGAACCATATCTTGGATCGAGAACGATAATAATTTCACAAAACATTTTACGGTACATGTTTTATTTTGAAATATCGAGTAAATAACTCAAAATAGCATATATAACCCAACTGAACAGATTTAAAACGTCAACCGAGAGATATCTACGGATCCGATGACTTCACCGATCGCCTGGTAGGTACCGTAACAAGACGGAACAACTTTTGGGGTCACTTCCACAAAGCAAAGCAACAACGTGATCCAAACGACGATCGTAGCAAAACTAGGGTTTTCGACTTTACGAACCCACATTTGGCACTCTCGGGTTTTCAAATCAACTCGATGCGAAGGAAATATATTCAGGCATCAAGACCTATAATAGGGTACTTTCAAAATATGCATGCATGCAAGTTGACTCAAATCTTAGCGTGAAAAAGCTTCAAAATCGATGCCTATCCTCGGATCTAGGATAAACCATCCAAAATCGATGCATGAAAATGGAAACATAAGAAATATGCATAACGACGAACATGGAATGACAAGCGACGTTGAAAATGGATAACCCGGCATGTCTTCCTTTAGAAAACTCAAGCAACGGAAAACATCCCGACATGCGAAACGCGAAAAAGCGTAAAACGGAATCGGTACTTTAGTAGAATGATGGCCGGAACTCAAAACCTAAAGGACCCGTGGCCAAAGGTGGTCCGTCGGCCACCAAATCGGCGACCAACACCACCAAATCGGCGGCAATGGGCGGCGGCAAATGGCCAAATCGGCCGTTTTCCGCCCGTCGTCTTTAGAATCCCGAGTTCTATGCTATACGATCTACTAAAAGGCGGAATCAAAATAAGAAAAGGACAAAACCAAAACGGGCTGCCGGGGTGGTTGATCAACGGGGTGGCTCGGCGCCGTATGATGGCGCCACCGAGCCTCCCTCGATCCCCACTCCTCCAGTGACTTCAGCAGCGTACTGAGCTACTCGGCTCTTCCGTAAACACAGAGAGGCGAAGGAAATGAGCGTTGAAAATGAAGGCCCTAGCCTCCTATTTATAGGAAAGCGGGGGTCTCAGCAGTAGCATTCTTGCTAATGACCTTTCGAAAACACAAAACCGACGCAACTTTTGCAAACGGACTCCAAATTTAGCAAACTTGGTACCCATGGACACGAAATAAAATACGGACACAATGACTATAAACAAGATATGCTTTAAAAGACCAATGAAAAGTCCGATTTTTGATAACTTCCTGAGTGCGAAACCTTCATGGGTGGTCGAAAACCTGCATACTTAGTGTCTATGAATTCGTCATAAGACACTCTTCACAACGCCTGAGGTTTCGTGACGGTCGCATCACCGAAACAAAAAGTCAACCTTTTGACCTTTTCTCGAAAAACGTGCCATGCAAAATAGAAGCTTAAAAAGACGGGGTATTACATAGAGAGGTTGGGATTCATAGCAGTGCGAACCTCCAGTTAAGTAATCACTTCGTCATCATAGACTCGTCGCGTTGTCATCCTCAGATTCGTTCGTATCGGGATTCTTATAATCTCTATGTCCTCGTTCTTCCTTAGTATTCCGTTCAATCGAGGATACCTTATGTTCTCATACTAAGTTCGGCGTAATAGGAATCATGCGTCTTAAGAGTCTATGTTCTCATGGGGAAACATACTCATTTACATTATGCCTCTAGCATGCTTTGCATATAGGAGTAAACACAACTCATAACATATATTTTGATAAACAGGTATTCTCATATCATTTCTTTATCAATTTCCCAGAGTTTTCAACTATTTTCAACCTAACCACCAGTTATTTTGAAAATAACTTTTCAATTTCAATCATTCATTTTTTTCCAAAATTCTTAGAAACAACAACTCCATTTGAAATTTTGAGACTTTTCACCTTTTAAACATATTTCAACCTTCAAAACAATGCGACTTTTGTAAGTCCATTTCACATTTCATAAACTTCCATCATTTCAAAACAACTTTCAGTTGAGATAGTTACCTTCTTCCTCGTTGAGCATGACGACGATGGAGTGTAGTGCAGTGGCAGTCAAATACCAACAGTTTCAAGACTCAACTTTCAACTTATGATTCAAGGAAAGGGTTTCTAGGGTTCAGAGCGAACAAATGCTCTGATGCCACTTTATGACGACGACTTCCCAAGGAAGTACGGATCATACGGACCGTCACTGGTATGAAAATGCAGCGGATATATACATACTAATCAATGCAATTAACAAATGAACTACTCATAAGCACATGAACTAAAAAGGAATAAACTATTCAATACCAACTCAAGTCACAGAAGGGCTTGCCAAAAGGTTTAAGGTTCAAATATAACCCAATCAGGGCGCAATTCAAGGAATGAGGTATGACCTCAAGTACAATACGGTATGATGATAAACGCGCATTTTACACGTTTATTGTCTATATTTAAAGATGATTTTAGATCAATAAAGTGCATTTATGTCTTGGATCTCAATGCTTTTACATATTCTTGGAAGATACTGCTCTTGGGTTCCATTTTGATGTTTTGTAGGCTTATAAGTTGAAAATCGAAGCATGGAACGAGGAACGAGCAGACGAAGGCTGAAAACAGGGCCTAGTGACCGCCCTCACGGCCGCTAGCCCTAGCGCGAGCGCAATATCCGTCTTGGCCGAAGCCTCGCGACGCATAGCGACCGCTAGGTCGGCCGCGAAAATCCCATCTGCGGCGGCGGCCGACAAGAACATGCCCGCGAGCTTCCGTTGTGCGAAAGAGCTCTTGCCCGATTTCGCGACCACGCCTACGATCGCGGTGAGGTCGCGAGGCAAGCCGCAGCGGCAAGCGGGCCGAGGACAGGGGATGGCGGCGAGGATGTTCCTCATGACCGAGCTCGCGATCATGATCCCGGTCGCGGGCGTGTGATAGTCTCTGAATTGGGGTTTCGACCCTAATTCTATAAATAGGCATCACCCTCGCGCTAACATTCCCAGTAGCGATTTTAGGCGTTTTTCTCGGTTTTCTCTATTTTTCACATATTTTCACTTTAGCTTTGATTTAGATTCATTCTAGCTTTAGTTTTCCATCATTCTACACTTGTTCTCACGCATTGTTAACGCTTTGGGCGCTTTTGTCCGAAAGAATTCCGTAATTTTCCGTTCTTCGATTGGGTTTGGATACGAACCCAACCATTGTTCTTCGAGGCGCTTCCTACGGTTTTATCAATATAATTTACTTTTATGATTATTTATTTTAATTTCGTTATTTATGTCTAGCTAAATTCCGTTCTAATCCTAGGGTTTGCATGATTTTATCCTAAATGTTGTGATTCCTGCTATCATTATTTACCTTCCTGGCATTGATTCATGATTCTTGGTGCTTATTTATATGTGTTGATTTCTGATCAATCTTGATGCATATCTAGTTGCCAGTTAATTTCTTAACAGTTTTAATTGTCAATCGATCTTGAATGCATGATACGGATAAGCCTTGAGTCGTAGCTGAGATAGGAACATTCGTAGGAAGCATATTCTTTGTGATCCTTTTGGGTTGCTTATTTTCTCTAGAGGCGTATGATAATAGGGAAAATTAGTAATCAACTGCCACAATTGTAAATGGCGAAATTGTTGGTTATATATGTGATCTTCCATCTTGTCTGGATTAAATTGGTTAATAGAAAGTAGGATAAACATACATTGTGCATAGGATTAATGCATCCCTAGGGTTAGTCTTTATCTCTTATATCCATCTGTGAGTATTTATTGCTTTTATTTATTTTCAAGTTGTCACCTTTGCTTTGGATTTAATATCCGAAGCCTTAAAACCTTTAAAATCATATTCTGTTGCTTGGATAATGATGAAGGATTAGATTGTTAGCTTCTGTATTTTCGCGTTACAATCCATGTGGATACGATACTCTGCTTACCTTATACTTGCGCGTTTTCGTGTTAGAAAAGTGAGCGATCAAATTTTGGCGCCGTTGCCGGGGATTGTTAAGAATATATAGGAATAACTTGACAATTCGGAATTATTAATTCAAGTTGTATTTTATATTTTATTTTTATTTCTTGTCAGAGCTGAATTCTCTCTTTTCTCCATGTAGTATATGATCACAAGATCTCAGGGACCTCCTGAAAAATATTTAGATCCCGAGATCGAAAACACTCAGAGAAGAAAGAGACGAGAAAAGAAAAGGCAAGAGATGGCAGCAAATCCGAACAACGGGGGTGTTCCTCCCAACGGGGGTGTACCTCCTGAACACGCTGCACGTCTTCTGGCAGAATTTATGGAGATGCAACGTCAAATGGCGAACATGGGATTTCTTGTCCCTGCCCTAGAGGCGAGACCTCTAAACTACATGTATAGACCTCCTACCGAGCAATTTCAAGGAGGCGGATGGGGCCCGGAGGTGAATGCGAATAACTTCGAGTTGAAGCCGGCCCTAATCAGCATGGTTCAACGGGAACAGTTTGGAGGAGGAGTCACAGAGGATCCGAATGCCCATCTCGAGACATATCTCGACATTTGTGACACCATCAAGCAGGGGGTGCCACAAGATACAATCCGGATACGCATGTTCGGTTTTTCATTGCTTAATCAAGCAAAAGATCGGTTCAAGAGTCTAGATCGTCTTGGAATCGGCGGTTGGGGAATCTTTGCGAAAAGTTTCTCTCAAGTACTTCCCACCGGCTAAAGCACGTAAGATCATAGCCGAGATTTCCCACTTCTCCCGGTTAGGAGGCGAGTCATTGTTCGAGTAGTGGGAAAGATTTAGAACTTGTTGAGAAAGTGCCCGCAACACGGATTTTCTAGAGAGCGACAAATTACATAGTTTTATAGTGGTGACACCTTACGAGGAGTATTGTAGATGCATCGGTAGGAGGTGCTGTTGAATCGACGCGTGGAGGAAGCTAGCGAAATTCTAGAAGAGATGGCTGCGAATAGCTATCAATGGCCTATGGAGAGGACACGGTGGTGAAGGCGGCTACCGTCGAGGCGATGCTAAGTACGATAATATCATGGGCGATTCACCCTTTTGAGAAGTGAGTTCGAGAAGGAAAGGAAAGCAAAGGGGGTGGCTCAGATAAATGCTGCAGAGTCAGATGTGAATGAGGCTGAGGACGTGAATTACATAAATCAGAGGAACCGTCCTGGGGAAAATCTGGCATACAATTCGAATAACAGAAATCTGTAGGGAAAAACTATGTTTAGCCCTCGACCCGAGGATCTATCTTGGATATTTAATTCACCATACATTGATTATTTACCTAGCATGCACCTATATAATTAATTGCAACACGTTGGTGTTTACTCGTGTTTACCTTTGAATCTGACGAGGTGGAATGGATCGAGACTCGTGCTTTGACCTTCTGGACTGTATCCCGGTTACCCAATCTCCAACGCCGAGTGAGGACGATCTATGGAGAATGCTTCGAAAAATCACCCAATACTCTTGGCAAAATTTTCGAGAATCCTCTCTTGTGTCACACTAGAGATGCACGAAAATTATAAGGTTCAATTGTGAGGATTGACCTTGATTCTATCTCTTACCTTATATTTATAATGCATTACCTTAATCCCATATGGAAATTACCATAATCTCATATGGAAATTACCATAATCCCATATGGAAATTACCATAATCCTTTATGGAAATTACCATAATCCCATATGGAAATTACCATAATCCTATATGGAAAGGATTATTACCATAATCCTATATGGAAAGGATCTATGCATATCCCATAAATATAATAATATCCTTATAGGATAAAGAGAATCAAATCCTTACCATAATGCATAGGGGGTGCGATTTTCATTCTAAGCTTGGTGCGGATGGGCGGCCAGGGATCAAATGCAAGGAATAAAGATGGGCATCAAATAAATTAATTATCTTATGTTCAAATTTCGTAACATAAATTAATTTATAAACATTTATTCATGCCACTAGAGAATAAATCTTGACTTACCCTTTATTCTTGAAGTTGAGTCGGGCTTGCACTTAGACATTACGAATCCCGTATTTAAGATATCAAGCGTCCATTAATTATTTATAGCATTACATTTGCTTAAAATAATTAATATCTTTAATTCCTTAAGTAGTACCACTCAACCTTATTATTGTACTTGAGCTAACTCAACTGCGGGTTTAGTACAATAAACCTTTGAGCTTCTTAAGGGCGTCATCATCCTAAACGGATACGGTGACTCGTCTGATAACTAGCATGACATACAAGCACCGCCACCACCCAAGATGCGGAGAATATTGGGTTAGAACATATAACCCTCACCCATAACAAGTCAAAGTGATGGTCAGCAACTCATACTCATCTAACACCTTATCGAGGTTTAGATCATCGTAAGTCACCGAGATCTTGGTTCTTCACGACGGTCAGATAGAAGAACTCATCTCACTGTGATCCTTCAATACGTCGAGGCGTACCAAAGATAGACAAGCAACCAAGTCAAGTCACTTCTTATCTATACATGACTTATACCGACAACTCGTCCTCAAGTTGTCTCACCGGTGAAAATTTTATATCTCATTAAGCTTGACCAATCATACGGACTTACGTGATCTTCTACACACCGTATGATCTAACTTATATATGAGATAAAGGGACACGGATATATGCAATCAAGTATTCATTTCGATATAGGAGATTGTAATAGTGGTAACGAGAAACATTGTATACAAGCTCAACCAAAGCTGCTTTCGATTATACAAATCCAACAATCTCCCACTTATACTAAAGCAAACTTTTAGTATACAATGTGTCTCTACTAGCTATTACAAACAAAACCATCACTTTGCTTCTCCCACTTATACAAAAGTTTCCTTTCTAAGTGGGTGCCATCTAGCGCAATTCGAGTCCTCTAACGTCCCGACGTAGACTTATTCTTGGCGAGCTTTAGCGGGTGCCATCTAGCGCAATTCAAGTCCTCTAACGTGCCCAACGTAGACTTATAGCGGCAGCTTTCGTGAATGGATCCGCTAGGTTATCCGTCGTATCAATCTTTGTAATCGGCCGTCCCTCGCCTAACGATTTCTCGTATGACATGGTACTCTCTCTCTATGTGTTTGGTTGCCTTGTGGATCCGTGGTTCCTTGAGTTTGCCACTTGCACCGAGTTATCACGATAAACTATGCTACTCATGGGCAAACCAGTACCACGTCTAGATCCACGAGGTGGTTCTTGAACCATCTGACCTCCTTAGAAGCCTCCGGCGGCTATTTTTCGGCTTCCATGGTAGAGCCCGCAATGCATTCTTTGCTTTGCACTCTGCCAGATACGGCTCCACCTCCCAAGGTAAACACATAGCCGAGGTAGACATTTTCTCATCACGGTCAACTTGGAAATCCAGTGCTCAGATAACCCAAAGTCATTAGACTATCGCATGGTAAACTAGCTTATAATCTCGAGTCCTTTTTGGGTACTTGAGTATATGCTTTCTTGATCGAATGAGCTTGTCGAGGTTAGGCGATATCTAGCTACTATGCCTACCGCATAGAAGATATCGGACCTCGTGCATAGCATTGCGTACATGAGACTTCCTACGGCGGAAACGTAAGAACTTGTCTCATTTCCTCTATCTCTTTGCGGTCATGGGTGGTCTCCTTAGATAAAGGAACGCCATGTGCGAAGGTAGCAATCCTTTCTTGGCGGTCTGCATACTAAAACAGTAATCACAAGATCAATGTAAGGCGCCCGAGATAAGCTCAACATCTTCTTCTTGCGATCTCGTAAACTTTGATCCCAAGAATGTATGCTGCATCTCCTAAGTCTTTCATTTGAAATTGATCGGATAACCAACTCTTTACGTTTGATAACAACTTCACATTGTTGCCAAATAGAAGAATGTCATCTACATAGAGTGCAAGAAATACCACATCACCGTTGACATCTAAGCGATACACACAACTTTCGCTGAGGCTCTTGGGTAAATCCATAGGACTTTACCACCGCCCAAACGTAAGTTCCATGATCTTGCATCATTGTATTGTATCGCCTCATTGTCGTCCATGGGTCGATTATTGCTCGCTCGTTTTGTGGGACTAAATCCAAGATTCACCCACGAACATATATCGCTCGGGTTGACGAACAACCTCCCACTACGACGAGGCACTACAGCACAATGGCAACGGTGGGTGCGATAACTTGGGTTCTCTATCTTGCCCAACTTGCTTGGTAGGTACCACTTATGCGGTCGGTATCTCCAAAGGAACTCGACCCATTTCAATTTCTTGAAGTATCGGTGTCGATCCACCACTAGACTCGACATCTCGCACTTTGGTCTAATCGGTGTTGGAATCGATCATCTTCTAATTCTTGAAGAATGATTTCAACTTTGGTTTATGATTTTCATGTAGTCCTCTTCTAAGAATCGGGCATTAGTGCTAATAATGACCTTCCGATCCTTAGGACTATAGAATAAACCACCTTCGCCCTCTAGGCTAGCCATAAACAACCTTGCGTCGAATCTAGCCTCCAACTTGTCGCCTTCTTGTTCGACACATGTCTTTGATCGCCCTTATATCCTTATGTGGCTTAAACTCGACTTGCGCCCAAACCACAACTCGAAAGGGTCTCTTCGATGACTTGGATGGTACTAGATTTAGCAAGTATGCCGCGTTTCTAAGGCATACCCCGAAACGAAATAGGCAAAGTTGCATAACTCATCATTGATCTAACCATTTCCAAAAGAGTCATATTTCTTCGCTCGACACACCATTTCTTTGTGGTGTGCCGGTGAAATCTTGTTGGGAGGTAATCCCACACTTCACTAGATAGTCCATGAACTCGTTGTTGAGGTATTCGCCACCGCGATCGTAGCGCAGATGACTTGATACTCTTACCTAGCTTCGCCTCCACTTCCGCCTAAAATTCTTTGAATTTCTCAAAGCATTCGACTTGCGGTGAAGTAGGTATACGTATCCGTGCCTTAGTGTCGTCAATGAAAGTGACAAAATACTGTACCCTCCACGAGCTTGTGTGGACATCGATCCACAGTCGAATGGACTAGCTCTAACATTTCTTTGGCTCTATGACCGCTTGGCTTTGAAGGGTGCAGTCAACATCTTACCTTCTCTGAGGATTCGCAGTCGGACCAGATGGCGTGAGATTACCCAACGCTCCATTCTTAGCCGCCTTTGGATCCTATTTAGATTGATGTGACCTAATCTAAGATGCCGAGAGAAAAGAGGTGTCATCTTCTAAGAAAACTTTCTCTTTTAAGGTTTGATGTAGATCAACATAGTTATAGGTATTATGTATTGCGAAATAGTATAAAGCATTTATATAATGTGCTACACAGATAACCGTCATTTCTTATGATAGAAACACCACTATCAAAAACAAGCGAATATCCATGAATAAACAATTTGAAGCAGAACAAGGTTCCACCGAAAATCCGGCACATATAAAACGTCTTTTAAAACTAAACTGTTTTCTCAAAACATAAAGTAACATCTCCGACCGCAACGGCCTCGACTTTCGCCGCGTTGCCCATGGAATCGTTATCTCACCATCATTCGACTCCCTTGTCCGTAGGAACCCACGCAAGGTGTAACAAACATGATCGATCGCACCGTGTCTACTACCCAAGAATGGGTAGAACAAGTCGCTAAACATGTTTACATTACTAAAGCAAATGGCGTACTAGAGCCTCGAGCTTGGGGCACTTAGCCTTCCAATGCAGTCTCACCGCACTTGAAGCATTTGCCCTTCTCCTTTGGCTTTTTCAAACCATTGGTAGAGCCCTTTGTATTACTCCCACTCTTTCTTTAGCCTTAGCATCTCTTGAATTCCACTTTTCCTTTTCATCTTCGATAAAGCGGTGGTTTTCTTTGAGGTCGTACTAAAGATCATGCACCTTGCCCATTTTGTGTTCTTCCGTTACTAGATCCTCTTGCAATGAATCTAGAGTATAACTCTTATCATAAAGGATCGCTTTATAACTAAGTCATCAAAGACTTGGGCAAAGTGTTGAGGATCATATCGATTCTCGACTACGTCATCAATATATCCTCCAACCAATTCGAGCTCTCAGAAGAGATTAATCATTTGCTCTACATGGTTATGCACCGAATCACTTTCCTTCATTGAACTTGACATTATTGATTTTGTCAAATTATGAAAGCGATTCTCGTCCGACTCTCATACAATTTCATAAGACTTAGCCATATCGTGGTCTGCATCTTCCATCTCTTGATCTTTGGAGTTGCGGGGACTCGCACATGGTGACCAAAAGAAGGCACTTTGCCATTCTATTTGATTTGTCCCATTTCTCGTGCTCCTTGCGCTCCTCATCGATGATGAATTGTCTAGAGGCTTGGGACGAGGTGTAGTGAGTACAAATAGATTTTCTTCATGATAAGAACATTCTCAATGTTTCGTTTCCACTCGATAAAATTTGGACGGATAAAGATTTTGTGCGAGCATATTGATAATCGGTGTAAGAGACATATCCGAAATCGATAAAGTAAACACATAAGCATCGATCGCACATAATTCGTAACAATAATATTGTAACCTTTTGATAAAACAATATTAATTGAAACCTCCAATCGCCCAGGAATCTCACATGCAAGCCACGCGTGTGGATGTTTACACATGAACCCCTCGACCCGGACTAAAATATACCTTTTAGTCGTTTAATTTCAATCCATGTCAACTTATCCTTATGACAAATGAAATTAACGATTGGACCTTTCTGACCACATCACTATCGCAAGAAGGGACTTGGCGGAAAGTTGTACTTGAGGTGATGTCTAAGCAATCACCACAATTTTAACAGCAGAAAATGAATTCTTAGAATTGGCATACTCACTCGGACCATACCGCTTCCAATTCAAATTCTTTTGTTATCTCATTTTATATCTATCTCTAGAGAACTTATGAAAATCGCACATGCAAGCCACGCGTGTGGACGTTTACACATACTCCCACTTCTCAATAGATTTAAAATGTTTTATTTAGAAATCTCATCTAACAAACTTATGATAAACAAGTGCAAGCAAGCCACGCGTGTGGACGTTTACTCACAGTGCGTCTCACTTTGTTTAGAGATCAAAAAGTGGAGGTCTTGACATTTTAATTTTAAAAATTAATTTGTCGGGTTGCTTGCTTAGTCTTTTTGTTCAAAAGGTTTGTCCATGCAGATCACGTAATCCTAGCATGCTTGTCATAGAACTCGACATGTAAAACATGCTCGCGAAATTCTAAAATATGCTTGAAAGCGATAAACCTAGCATGCTTACTATGCTCACCCAATTATGAAAACACTTAAAGGTTTGTCGGCGTAATTTAAACATACATAGCATGCTCTCGCATAATTTAAACATCCACGACATGCAATGAGCGATAAAAATAAAATAAAACGTTCATCGTGGCCCACTCGTGGAATCTGCACTTTCTCGCCTAATCTATTACATAGAATTGCAAAGTCTGATCTTTATAATCTTGACAGGCCTCGCGTGCGGGCACGGACCGGATTCAGCACGGCCTCGCGTGCAGGCGCGGACGGATTCAGCGGGCATCGCGTGCAGCACCGGAGGCGGACTCGTCAAGATAGATTCGGGTTGGAAAACGGATGCGGGCTCGCCCCGTCACGCGGCGGCGTCCGCGGCGCCGTGCACGCCTGCGTGCCGTCGCCGCACGCCGCCGTCGACCCGCTTTTCCCATCGTCTCGATCTGGCCGCTTTCGTCTTCGTTTACTTTTACGATAAGATTTACGTAAAAATAAATCTAATCTAACCACGGATTTTCTCGTGGTGAAAAACAAAATCCGACAAAATAAAAAGCGAGCCACGATGAGCAGCAGTTGACAATTAATATATTGCGCACGTAATAATCAAGCGTGAATTAATCCAGCAGAGCGAATCACGATCCCGTGCTCGATACCAGTGTAAGGAAAAACTATGTTTAGCCCTCGCCCCGAGGATCTATCTTGGATATTTAATTCACCATACATTGATTATTTACCTAGCATGCACCTATATAATTAATTGCAACACGTTGGTGTTTACTCGTGTTTACCTTTGAATCGGCGAGGCGGAATGGATCGAGACTCGTGCTTTGACCTTCTGGACTGTATCCCGGTTACCCAATCTCCAACGTCGAGTGAGGACGATCTATGGAGAATGCTTCGGAAAATCACCCAATACTCTTGGCAAAATTTTCGAGAATCCTCTCTTGTGTCACACTAGAGATGCACGAAAATTATAAGGTTGATTGAGGATTGACCTTGATTCTATCTCTTACCTTATATTTATAATGCACTACCTTAATCCCATATGCAAATTACCATAATCCCATAAGGAAATTACCATAATCCCATATGGAAATTACCATAATCCTTTATGGAAATTACCATAATCCCATATGGAAATTACCATAATCCTATATGGAAAGGATTATTACCAT